>OY292482.1:3802188-5002188 GCA_958496325.1 Nomophila noctuella
TGATAGGGCCGCACTTTTTGCCAGACAACCTAAACGGGCAAAACTACTTAGATTTCCTCGAAAACGATTTGCCCGAGTTAGTGGAAGAAGTGTTTGATGAAGATCGGCCCATAGTCTTCCAGCATGACGGTTGCCCTGCTCATTGGAGCCTAGCAGTGAGGGAGCATCTGAACAACTGTTTTCCTAATTCTTGGATTGGTCGGGGTGGGCCAATTCCCTGGCCCCCAAGGTCGCCTGACCTTACCCCGCTCGACTACTACGTCTGGGGAAGGGCGAAAGAGTTGGTGTACGCAGAAGAAGTACCAACAAGGGAGGTTTTAATTAACAGGATCCACGCCGCATTCGATACAATGCGCGAGGAAATGCTGCTTGGAACGGTGACCGTGGAGATTAGGAAGAGGTACCGATCATGTTTACAGGCCAATGGTCATCAATTTGAGCAAAATTTGTAATTAGTTAAAATAAGTAATTAATTAAAATTAGTAATTAATTAAAATTATTATTACATTAGTCATTACCAAATTTTTTGTTTCATTTGCCATCCTTTTACGATCGAACACATTTAATTTTCATTAGTTGAAATTTTTGCTTAAAGTGCCCTAGTTGCAGAAATTAATTAATAACTTTAAAACTAAAAGTGATAATTACACTTTTAGCATATCATTAGAAAGGGCATGGACTGAGGATGTTTTGAAAAAATCAGAAGAACTCTAACCCTGTTAGTTTTTTTTTAAACCCCATAGAAAGTTGAACTTAAAATTATTTTTTGATCTTACTACGGTACTTCGGGCCCCATAACTTTTTTTCTTCACAATTTTCTGGTGTAAAATAATTTTTTGCGGGACCCTAAGACTCTAACGATTAAAACAAGACCATTAGCAGACCGGTCCCATGGATAAATTTTGAGCTACAGGTAGTTTTAGTAAAAAAATCACAAAAAAGTAAAAAAATAAATAAAAGTAAATTAAAAAAAAACCTTGAGGCCAAGGTCAATATGATGGGCGGGGGTAGGTAGCAGACTATCCCTAGTTTCTACCCTAGGCGTATGTACAGCTCCCTTCCAAACACCCTGTATTAGTGAGTATAGATAATGTTGCGTGCAAAATAACTTGTGTCATGAAAGCCATCACGCGGCTTAAAAAGTAAGTATAAAAATAAATAATAATAATATAGGTACAAGAATAAAGTAAATATTTGTGAAACGCCCCAGATGGTTCAAATAAATTAAAATAATAACCCCACTTAGCTATAACGGCGATTTATATTGCTCACGTAATTATACAATTTCTGTGATTTCCGACATTTTGTTTCGCACTCTTGTAATGGCCGCGATGGTATCTCTGATTGGGCAATTGCGTTTATGGGGCTCTGTAAGGTAGTGATTAGTGTTTTAATTAATATTGGATATTATTGGTTCGCTGTGTTGTTTCAGTAAAGCAGGGGATATTTCAATGATAAATCTTCTGCTTGTGTTGTCAGTGGTTAGCAGTATTCGCAGCGCTTAATAGGAATTAAGATACTAAGGTATCTAGTAAGATACTAAGGTAGCAGGAGACTGTGTGTTCCTTAGGATATGAATTTATTTTATAATGGGAAGTATGGTAAATACAACTCGTAGTAGAAGTAATCAACTATTTAGTTATTGGTAGTATATTTTTTATTGGCAGATTCGGCAAACAAGCTCGCGTGTGTGATGGTAAGCAATCACCGCCGTCATAGACATCCGCGACACCAGTGGTATTTGCATTGCCTATGCGTTGCCAGCCTTTAAGACCTCACGCCCTCCCGGTGTACCAACATACTCGTAATAGTGCCACTGACTTGCAGGTGTAGCTTTAATTCTTAATTCTTTATTTTATATTATTGGTGGATACTTGAGGGTCGCTTGATTGTGGTATACATGCTTTGTTTTTGGAACTGACGCGTCCTTTCTGCATGACTTTGTGTTGCACATGCTTTTGAATTGCGATCCGGATCAGAATTTGTCGGCTCATCATTTGGCTAATTTTGTGATTGTGATTTGTTGTGTGTATTTGAAAATAAAATAAAAATAAAAATAAATAAAATAAAATGACTGGTTTCCTAGCTGGTAGGCATCCCTTGGGGTAGACATACTTCCAGGAATGGAATGTATGATGATATTTTGAATTGATACATAATTTAAATCTTTTGCAATGTAATAAAATAAGTTTATTTATAATGCGAGTCGTGTTCAAAGATAAATCCTGATAAGAGACGTGTGTAAGTAATAAATTCGGGATTTTATTTCAAAGGTAATCGAGTGGAGCAGCAATAAAGTTCCGTTGTCTCGTCGTTGCCATGGCAACGGTCCCGGTTGAGGGAAGAAAAATCACGAAACCGTAGACGATTCAGAAAATAAATTAAATATCTTAAAAAAGTACGATTTTCGTGGAGTTTATTTGATTATTAATACAATTTTGTTTTCAGACCGCGAATAATACATCATAAAAAATTGAAAAGGAAAAATGTTTTGAAATGATAATGATTGAATTTCTGTATGAGATTGATGTCACTTGTACGGTGGTACAGTCAAATTTTAATTAGTCAGTCAACAACATTTCAACAAATAATCACAATATCGATTATATATAATAATATTATGATAGTAAAAGAATGTCCACAAGATTCTGTCATCACATAACCTTCCTCTTTACAAATTGTCTATTTCAATTAAAACAAAGGAGAGTCATTGAACTTTGTCGAAACTTTATTGAACAGTTGAACAGATAATACCACAAAAGAGCTACTAATCACTTGCGACTTTAATAAGTGTTAAACAAAGTCCGATTTACAACAGGTACCTATTATTATAATCTTACGTGATTATTATAATTTATTAATATAAAGTTGATTCCTTTCACTGTTTTGTGGTCATTTGTCAACAGGAAGATAAATTCAAGTTGAGTTTACAAGTTTCCGTGGTGTAGCGGTTATCACATCTGCCTAACACGCAGAAGGCCCCCGGTTCGATCCCGGGCGGAAACATATCTTTTTGTAACTCAAATTGTATCACTTATTTTAGTGAGATATTTATTAACGATAGGGTATCACTGAAACTGAAAACAATGATTTATGTTTATTAATAAATATTAATTCATTCTTTTTGTAAACTGATATCGTTCATTATTATTTATGCGATAACTTTCAACGAAATATTAAATTAAAAGATTTTTTTTAATAACTTATTTGTTGCTTGTTTCAGGTACTTGCTAGATTCATCCAGGTAAGTGCGAACAATGGCTCAATTAATTCTTATGTTACGTATTCACAAATCCAAAAACCTTAAAATACAACAACTTTCCCAACAGTAAATCACGTAATTTAACAAAAAAATCAAAATAACTTGAACCGGGAACTGAATGTTGGACTGCTTAACGACTCGCCGGAGTTTCAGAATAGATCCGTGATTATGAATACATTTAACGACTCGCGATAGTTTCAACATGATAATGAAAGAGGGGTGGCCATTTGTTTTTGTTTCAGTCTCTTTAGTTATAAAATATGGTAATAGCTTCTATTGCCTTAAATTTCTTTTAAAAAAATGTGTCTAGTTGTAAAATTTGGTTTAACCACCTACGGATAAGTTTTGATAAAGCACATTAGTTAAATAACTTGAACTACCACCCAACCAGGTCAAGTAGGTATCAAAGATTAATTCAAAAAAACAAACATAAAATTTATTTGTTTATCTATACTAATATAGAAAATCTGAACAGTTTGTTTGTTTGTTTGAACGCAGTAATCTCAGGAACTACTGGTTCAAAATGAAAAAATATATTTTTTCGTTGGATAGTGCATTTGTCGACGAAACTTAAGACATGATATGAACATGAGTGCGATATAATCTTCCAGCATTACCTTGCAAAAAGCGGTCGATGGCACGTGAAAGAATAAAGAAAAACTCCCTTGTCCATCGTAAATTCAACAAGGTATGAACTACTAAGGAAACTTCGCTTAATTATTCAGGGGACGAACAAAAAATATAACAAGGTGACAAAACGAGCTCATTAAAAGTACTAGTAAATAAAACGAGAGATAAATGGCCTCGAGCAGGAGAAATATTAAAACGAAGGTACTTACATCCGTGAGGTAAGATCTGTTAGGGTGAGACTCCATCAAAGCGGAGATATGGGAGCTTAGCGGAGATGTGAGTAGCCAATAGGATTTCAATGCTGAGATTGCTTACAATCTACTGCGCGAATTTCATAATACGTGCAGAAGGCAAACGAGGAGTGAAGGAGAACATGAAAAAAAATCATGGATGTTGCTTTAGTCATTATAAAGATTAAGACAACAAAAAAATAAGACAAAGTCCTAGTCCATAACATTATTATCATATTATTATATGATAATAATGTTCATTAAAAGTATAAAAATCATGTATCTCTACTGTTAGATGATGTATTTTTTGTGTGATGAAGTGAGACCGGTCTATTATCAGGAACCTTAAGGTAGTTCAATCGTCTATACTAATATATAGAGCTGAAGAGTTTGTTTGTCAGCTGTTTGTTTGCAGGCGCTAATCTCAAGAACTGGTCCGCATTGAAAAAAAAATATTTTTTTGATGGATCCCTTTGGCGAGGAAGGCTTTAGGATATAGAATATACCTTTGTGTGAGGAAACCGAAAACCTATCGGACGGAGTCGCGGGCGGCCGCTAGAAGATAATATGTGTGACAGGAATCCTTTTTGACGGGCCCGTTGGTCTAGTGGCTAGAGAACCTGGCTACAAAACCAAGGGTCGCGGGTTCGAATCTCGCTAGGGGCAAATGTTTGTGTGATGAACATTGGCATTCGTACTCGAGTCATGGATGTTTTTAAATATATTTAAGTACTAGCGGCCGCCCGCGGCTCCGTCCGCGTGGATTTCTTTTTTTCGAAATAAAAATTAGCCTATGTTCTGTCTCAGGGTCTAAAGATTGTCTGTACCAAATTTCATCAAAATCGGTTGCGAGGTTTAAGCGGGAAAGCGTAACAGACAGACAGACAGACAGACAGAGTTACTTTCGCATTTATAATATTAGTTGGGATGCCTATCCGTTTCCTAGCATCCATAGTACAAGTTCCGAGCTTAGTTTCGGGCTAGGCAATTGGTTTGTAAGTCCAAAGCATATTATTATTTATTTATATATTATAACCAGTGGCCGCTTCAAACAGGGCATGCAGGGCGTTGATACCACATCACAATGCAGGTAGGTCCTTCAATTTGGTCGATCGCATAATCCTCTTACGTCGTGTCGCCGGCCTCTGAGGCGGATTAATTATGCAAATTGACGTTTTTATGAACGATAGAGCTTGTTTTAAAACGATGTATTAATAAAATAGCCCATTGAAAAGCATGTCCGGCAATTTATTAATTAAGTTTATCCGTGCTGCAGATTTAATATGCGATTACGATGTATACGAGTTAAAAAGAAGCGGAAATGTTTTATTATGGGATTGCAAGTTGTAAAATGAGGACGAAATCCGACAATGCAACATCGTAATGACTTTACTGGTAGGTACGTAAAAGTACTTCCAAGTCCGATTACCTAGTTCAAAGGAAATACATAAATTGATGACAAAAAGTATTGATTGATTTTATCCCTGTCATTTGTGTAATTACAATTAATTATTTAAAAAAAATGTATACATAACTTATTATTTCGACAACATAATAGACTGTACCTTAAGCTGCGCAACATTATAAGAACATGGAACACAAACAAAATCAAATAACAAATCTTACGGAAATTAATTTGAATTTCCTTCACCACAAACGCTCCACCCAATAAAGTATGCTCGATCGCACACAATATCTGTAAAAAATCTGCCAATCAATACACCCCCCCTTTCAATTAGTACCCCAAATGCACCTTTAATGCGGAAAGAAATCCCGAGTTACCTTAAACGATTTAGGGGAACTCACTACTAAATAAAATCCTTCGTCTAATAGAGAGGGGAACACAACGATGTTTTAATATATCGGACGGGTATAGAATGTTTAAAAATTTCCCGGAACACTTAAATTGGAAGTTTTGTTTACTCTCACTCGAAGCGAGGAAGATTGTTAGTTTATGCCGGTATAAGGAAATGATTGAGTCTTGAATACTGGGGTTAGAAAAGGATATTGGGTTTGGATAATATTAGACTGCATTACGCTTATTGCGTCTGATCAGGATCAGATCAAGATAGAAAAGTGTACAAATAGCTTTATCTCCTTACAAAATATTTTATTTTCCAATAATGTTGAATACAGTTTTAGGTATACACTTAAAAGATAGGTGCACAATTACTGTTTATTAAAGAGGGAAATTCTGTCGTCTGTAACATCTGTATCGCAGGGCCCGGATATAAAATTAGTTAAAAATTAATATGTTTGGCCTGGGAATAATTAAATATATTACCACAAACTTATAATACTAGCTATTAACACTTTCACAATAATAATAATTAACAGTTTAAGTAATGTATATACCATATTAATCTAATCTTCGACTACTTACTCATATTTTAAAGGGGAAGAATTAGTTTGTTTATTATACAAGACCGTGGAACTTCCACTTGAATATATTTCTTACAAACAAACACGTTGATGCAGCACTGAATAAATGTTGTAGTATATTTCTGTACGTGGTGGTATGATCATGGGAACTTAGATGGTATTTTATTGAGAGCCATGAAAGCGAAAGACCTTGTTATAAAATAAAATAAAAGATTTCAATCTTTAAAAAAATGTTCTTTTTCAAAAGCTTTACTTCAAATTCTTACACATAATAATGGCTACATACGAGTACTACCCCCATGCAACCCCAATTCCAGTAGAGGATTATATCTATTAGTAGATGTCAATACGTCGGCCGGCCGTCCTAGGAGGATTATGTGGAATTGTGGCCAACTTTATTGTTTTCCAAGGAGCGTATTGCGTTTAGCCCGTTGTTATAATGGAATTTCATTTGTAGCATTTAACGAGGGATGTTGAACCTTCGTACGTGGCTCTTTTAAGATAAAATAAATGGATTTATCTTTCTTTTAAGTTTAAAATAAAATCTAACAGCACTTTATTGATCTGATCGTGTCTTACTTAACGTAACAAGAACTTACGATCAGGCCGATGCACAGAATATATTATAGTGCAAAAATGAGTGCGGAACAACAGGTGCACTCCCTATTTTCCTCACTTTCATAGTTCAGTGGGACAGCAATTAGACACGTCCGTAGAGAGATCAGGCGCCGGATCAACGGCTTAACGTGCCTTACGAAAAAGGAGGACCTGGCGTTGAAATTTTTCGGTCACCCATCCGATAACTGGCCTGTGCGAAAGTTGCTTCATTTTGCGCGCTCACCACTACGCCATCGAGCTCCTAAAAGATTTTATGTACATATTAGTTGTAATGGGAAAGCAACGTGGACTACTTTTCATAAAAACATATTGTTATACCCGTACCGAACAGAAACCGTCAGAGTACCGGGACTGGATTCCGTCGTGTTGTCCACGCAAAGTCGCTGGCGGAATTCTAGTGCGTCTTCATAATAATCCTTCAGCCATGTTCGGATGTAGTAGAAGTTTTTTACGAGTGACGATTATGGGCTACCCTATAAACCCTATTGGCTTACGAATTCCATCCCATCATAGCTGTCTGGTAATGGCAAACATCGATATTCCATTTTATATGTTTCGACGATACGAGATATACCGTGTTCCGCTTTCCAAAGTGCATCCAGCCGGTATTATGATTAAACCACTTTCTCGATATTGCTCCGGTGGCCTAGTTCCGATAATGCAGGGCAAAAGCGCTGCAATGATATTTACGTTGATGGATGTAAGTTCTGTTAGTTTCATCCCATTTTGAATGTTTACGATATATGTTTGTATGAAGTACCTACTTATTCAGGAAATTAAACTATTTCTAAAGGGATAGAATTGCGGTATTATTTAAAAATATTACCGCGATTCTATCTGTTTAATTTCATGAGTACCAGTTCGCGTAAACCTAAGAAAACATTACCTACTTATTTGTTAAACTTTATACTTTATTTATTTGTATTAGAATGTCTTAGCTGAGGTTTAGTTACAATCTTGACAATCAAACGAATACGTAAGATAAAATATATAATAATATTATGTTGTACAAACTACAAACAAAACACTTTTAGGAGATCTGAACTCTTGCCGCATTTTTTCGGTGGCGTAACAATTTGACTGGTTTGGAGAAATCAGACGCAGGACTCTTTTACGTTCATTATTAACGTCTTCAGAGGTAATTCCTCATTTTGTGTTGTACCTTTTGTACCTTGTTTCTTAAGTATAACAATATCATTATCCAACTGTCCAAAAACGTATTAATAAACGTATCAATCATAGTAAACACCGAGTTTATTATTCCAAATGCCACGTATTTGCTAATTTCGAGCTAAACAACGGCCAGCGAGCAAGCACAGTGAAATTCGTCAGCTCTCTCCAAAGCCCGTAAGCGGATTACCTTGGTTCCCTTCGGCCTCCAATTTGCCAGGCGAATCTCTTCACACCTCGCACAATGAGAGTATTTGTGCTGCTCCGAATTAGACTAGTATTGGATTTAGCTAAGCATATGTGCAGGTCATTTAAACCTTTCCTGATGTAGTTGTTCCGGCTTCTTGTGCATTCTATAATTTTAGTTTTGTGGGGGCAAGTGGACGGCTTTTGCCTCGTAGTTGGATTTTATCATTTCTTAACCTAATTGTGTATTAGTATCGGTATCGGTTTTGTTTGTGCATTCGAATATATCGGTGACAAAGTGCAAATTGGGAGAGGACGTAGAAATGGACTGAGGAAGCTTTTGATATAAAAGTGAAGGGGGTTTCTATCCTGGTTCCGTTATATTATGTGGATTAGAAAATTAAACAAAAGCAAGATAATAATGACATGAGTTTACTGCGATCTATTTTCCACGCAGCATCTCTCTCTTTCTATCTCTCTATCTCTCCCTCTCTCTCTCTCTCGCATACGCTAGTACTTACTACAGTTTTAATTTCCTGGTATAATTTTCGGTACAACGAGTACCTACGTTATAATACCTACGAAACATAAGCAAAAGGGCAGTCAATTGTACTATATCTACTACACTTACCAGAACGTGAAATTTAAATGCTGTTATCCAAAACAAAACTAGAAGTTTAGGATTAGTTAGAAACAAGTACGACTATCGTAGTCAATTTGAAATCAGTCGGGTCTAAAATTGTATTTTTAACTAAATGAGATTATAGGCTAGCGGGCAAAATGCAAGCAGAAATGCAAGGATCCGGTGTAAATCCTCAAAGGAAACTCAAGAGGCAATAACGGGTAGAGTTTGTCCCATTCCTGTCTCTTTGTTATGAAACCTTTATTCTTATTGCAGAGTTAACATTAACATTACGCTTGTAAAACAGTGGTAAAGACACAATAAAAATTAAAATGAAATTATAATAGCTGTTGAGTAAACGAGAGTTAAAGCGAGGCTTATAAGAATCTGCATTTTTTGGACATGAAATTTTACGAACGGATTAAAAACTCTCGCTTTAGCTAGAATTTATTTTGAATCTCCAAAGTTTTGATTGCTTTGATGAAAATTTCTTGCTTTAATTATTTTTATTTTCTATAGGCTTGTCATTTTACTTGCTTTAATTATTAATTGGTAGTCCTATGAGTAGGAAAAGATAATGTATTTAAGAGACACATAACTAAATTGCTATTTACTAACAATTACTTTGTATCGTAAGTAATTTTACATCAACATAACTATCAACCTAATCTTACAACTAAAGACCAGACTTTTACAAAAAAGTAAAGAAGTTTCAAAGTAGGCGAGACGAACTTCTTAGCTATCCATGGATTCTCCGTGCGGGTGCCGGGTCCATCGCGTGGAACAGAGAGGAATGTCAGTCGGCGCCTGGGACTTGCGACCAAGCGTGTAGGTTTAAGGGGCCCCTTTATAGTATACTAACGATCACCTCCACCGATGACATTCCTCTCCCTTCCTAACCATATTTGGTACGAGCCGAGTAAAGCGGCTTTAGTTGCTCTTTCCAGTAAGGAGCTAATATTAGATCTTGGTAATCCTAAGTCCTTCAGTAGGTTGTAGAGAATAGAAAACATAAATAGAAAACATTTCTTTGAATAAAAGCCCTATGACTTCTATAATTCCCTTTGAGAGTCGATTCTTTTGAATCTAAATTGCCGTCATAGATTATAGACGTAGCGTGCCTTCGTGGTTTGTAATGATCCAGCTAAGTAGTCTAAAGCAAATTATTCTGGCTGCCTTGTTCTAAGTCAGTTTGGTGGAATATTTACTGGTATATTTGTCATTGATTTGATGTGAAAGTCTAATTCTCGAAGAAGGCTTGAAGCTATAATATAACACTTTGTGTGCGGAAACCGTAATTGCCGAGTCGCGGGCGGCCTTTAGTGTTATAATAAATTAGAGAATAGTGAGTGACTGAATATAAGAGATGCAACATGTGCTTGCGCACTAACTAGTGCAAATATATCTTGCGTATCTGGCTGATTGTAAATTCGATCGCCATGGTCAAAAAGGGCCGTGAGGTAGTTATTACTAAACAAAAAAATTGGTTGCTTTTGAACGCAAATATTGTAGCTTAACTAATTTTATACGTAATCGTACAATTTTCCCATACAAACCAATCGCAACAAATAAAGACCTTCAATATGAAAACGTAGCTCAGAATCACAGTTACTATATGAACACGGATAAAATTGCATATTTCATAAATAACATTCACGTTTCACTCCTAAACTAAACAATTTTCAAACCTATTGCAAAAGATGTAAAGTTAAATTTGCAATGCATGAACTAGGAGAGCCAGTGAAATTACAGACTGTAATACATGTTATGAGATCACTAATTAACTTCCACGCATTTGCCTCACTTAATTTAGTTTCGAATGTACGGATAAGGTAATTTGTTAAAGCGGTAGTTGGAATGATTAAGCATTCACAGTGCGAAACGATTTCAAATACATAAACATGAGTAATGTTTATACATAATAATAGTTAGACCCCTTGGGCCTTTTTTCGGCCACGGCGGTCGATATAACGATCAGTCAAGTACGCAGAATACATTTATTATATTATTATAGTGCACAAGTAAGTGCACAAGCATAGGTGAACCTCTAATTTTATTACTCTCATAGAGAGATCACGCGCAGCACCAACGGCTTTACGTACGTTCCGAAGCACGCTCCTACGTGCTCGAGATGATTTTTTTTTGGTCACCCATCCGACGACTTACCTCTGCAAAAGTTGCTTAACTTAGCAATCCCAGTCCGAGAGTGCTAACCACTGCGCCATCAAGTTCCTTACACACATACTCAATCACTTATACATATAATGTTCTCGTATGTAGTGAGAGGACGTGAATACCTATGTCCGCTCGTAATGAAGTACTATCGAGCATCGATACTGGCACTCGAGCTGCAACTAACTCAATCGAATCATCGATAACACTGTACGGTGGAAGCACGAGTGGGTATAAAATTGTTCGCCTTTTTTATAAAAGTTATGATAGTTTTATAATTTAAAAAAATATATACATCTACTTCAGTACATAATCTACATATTTTACTTTGAATATTTACTAACAGTTTTTAATTGAGAGTCAAAGCACTTTCGATGTTACAAGATCAAAAACACTCATTAAATATTTTATTGCTAATTACGAAATCTGAGTCATTCATGAACATTTGAACAATCTCATAACAAGGCCATGTGAAATTGAAAGAAAATAATAAACTGTTATAACAAATTGAGAAGAGTGACTGAATATAAGAGTTAGTCAAATCATTCTGCAGTCGCTGCCCAGAATATTCTAAACTTAACATTGTACGCTGCATATCTAGACTATGCACCCCTAACACTCGTACAAAACGCGCCCTAAACTAGATCCAGCCAGAACGGCTGCCATGTTATTTGGCTAATTTCTGGCTAATGGTTCATTAAGCATGTTATTTACGAGTACTTACACCGCTATGGCGGACGCCTAATTTATCGGCGCGACTCGTAGTCTATTTAGAAATGAAGGGCCGTTGAAATAGTGTTGTGGCCTATTGTTCTGTGTAATGACGACGTGTGGAGAGTGATAAATTACTGATTTATCTTTGCTGGTTAATGAGAAGAAAATATAAGCACATTTCTGTTATAAGAAGGGTAAAATTTTAGTATATACATTTTCATTCATTTTCATTTATTCACCATATCATAACATACAAGCAATACAGTACACATAGGAAATATACAGTACAGTGTATGCTACAAAATCTCTTCGAGGTATTGTGAACTTAAGCTACTTAAACAATATTAATAAATTTTATATCTTAAAAACTTAACATAAATAATTTTACATTTAATATCTTATTTATCTAAAATTATTCAATATACCTACTTAATTGACTTATCTTATTAAATACTATACAAATTTAGAAAACACATTTTTTTTATAACTAATAACTGAAATAAAGTGTTTATTTCTATAATGTGTGCGTCGATTTTTCACAAGTTTACTTAAAGAAAATATCCGCTATAATACGTGTCGTATCAATACGAATAAAAGCTGAAAAGTTGTTTGAACGCACCAATTTCAAGAACTCAAACTCAAAACTCAAACTCAAAATATACTTTATTCATGTTGGCCTCTGCAAGGCACTTATAAATCGTCAATTAGTACAATAGAATGACTCGACCACCGACTTCTTAATGCAGTCATCTACCGAGAAGAAGCGGCAAGAAACTCGATAGTTGCTCTTTTCAATCGCCAAATAATAACAATAGTTTGTCCATACAATAAGATAACATACTTGTACTAGGTCATACAGTTACCTCTTTCAAGCATATAATTAAAAATATATTTAACATGAACAGATTAAGTCCTAGTCGACCAGTCCCCAAAGGCGGCACCTGTTCACAAGTATGACGTATGTGTCAGCCATCATCTCACTCAACCATTTTAGAGGGAATGAAATGACCCGCCACATAGCGCCACCACCCCAGAGACATTATAGTGAGCATGACTACTAGGACCCAGGCCATCCAACCATCAAATGGAATAACAAAATTTAAAGTAAAACTACACTATATGACCCAGTCTAGGTACATACTCTTTATAAAATTTATACATATGTATAAACAAACAGAACAACATTTTACTTTAAAATACAAACTTGTCCAATAAATAATAAAATAATTTGGAACAATACTATTCTACATTAGTTACATGTCCACATTGCATAAATAAAATAATATAAGCGTGAGAAGAAATGGCAAGAAAGCTAGCACATCAGTAGCTACAGCCCTCCATCGTTCAGGTAGTCTTCAACTCTATAATACCCTTTTTTCATTAAACTAGTTTTAATATAAGACTTAAACTGATGTAAGGGTAAGTTAACAATATCTAGAGGTAATTTATTAAATAATTTAATGCTTAATCCAATGAAAGAATTTCCAATCTTTTGAAGTCTAATGTTTGGGATTGCAAGCTTATGCCTATTTCTTGTATTAAATCTATGACAATCCGACTTTTTTGAAAACTGTTCGAGATTTTTTCGTACATACATAACACAATCAAGAATAAATTGTGATGGTACAGTTAATATATTTATGTCTTTAAATACTTCCCTTAAAGAATCGCGAGTTTTGAGCCCATAAATAGCACGGATAGCTCTCTTCTGCAGTATAAATATATTGTTGATGTCAGAAGCCGAGCCCCACAAAAGCAACCCATATGACATGATACTGTGGAAGTAACTAAAATAAACTAACCTAGCTGTTTCCACATCAGTCAGATTTCTAATTTTTCTCACTGCATACGCAGCTGAACTAAGTCTACCCGTTAAAGCAGTGAGATGAGGGCCCCACTGCAATTTAGAATCAAGTGTTATTCCCAGAAACACTGTCGAGTTGACAATTTCAACAGGTTCCCCATTAATGGTAATATTGGGAATTAAATATTTTATTGCTAATTACGAAATCTGAGTCATTCATGAACATTTGAACAATCTCATAACAAGGCCATGTGAAATTGAAAGAAAATAATAAACTGTTATAACAAATTGAGAAGAGTGACTGAATATAAGAGTTAGTCAAATCATTCTGCAGTCGCTGCCCAGAATATTCTAAACTTAACATTGTACGCTGCATATCTAGACTATGCACCCCTAACACTCGTACAAAACGCGCCCTAAACTAGATCCAGCCAGAACGGCTGCCATGTTATTTGGCTAATTTCTGGCTAATGGTTCATTAAGCATGTTATTTACGAGTACTTACACCGCTATGGCGGACGCCTAATTTATCGGCGCGACTCGTAGTCTATTTAGAAATGAAGGGCCGTTGAAATAGTGTTGTGGCCTATTGTTCTGTGTAATGACGACGTGTGGAGAGTGATAAATTACTGATTTATCTTTGCTGGTTAATGAGAAGAAAATATAAGCACATTTCTGTTATAAGAAGGGTAAAATTTTAGTATATACATTTTCATTCATTTTCATTTATTCACCATATCATAACATACAAGCAATACAGTACACATAGGAAATATACAGTACAGTGTATGCTACAAAATCTCTTCGAGGTATTGTGAACTTAAGCTACTTAAACAATATTAATAAATTTTATATCTTAAAAACTTAACATAAATAATTTTACATTTAATATCTTATTTATCTAAAATTATTCAATATACCTACTTAATTGACTTATCTTATTAAATACTATACAAATTTAGAAAACACATTTTTTTATTACCCTTTTTTCATTAAACTAGTTTTAATATAAGACTTAAACTGATGTAAGGGTAAGTTAACAATATCTAGAGGTAATTTATTAAATAATTTAATGCTTAATCCAATGAAAGAATTTCCAATCTTTTGAAGTCTAATGTTTGGGATTGCAAGCTTATGCCTATTTCTTGTATTAAATCTATGACAATCCGACTTTTTTGAAAACTGTTCGAGATTTTTTCGTACATACATAACACAATCAAGAATAAATTGTGATGGTACAGTTAATATATTTATGTCTTTAAATACTTCCCTTAAAGAATCGCGAGTTTTGAGCCCATAAATAGCACGGATAGCTCTCTTCTGCAGTATAAATATATTGTTGATGTCAGAAGCCGAGCCCCACAAAAGCAACCCATATGACATGATACTGTGGAAGTAACTAAAATAAACTAACCTAGCTGTTTCCACATCAGTCAGATTTCTAATTTTTCTCACTGCATACGCAGCTGAACTAAGTCTACCCGTTAAAGCAGTGAGATGAGGGCCCCACTGCAATTTAGAATCAAGTGTTATTCCCAGAAACACTGTCGAGTTGACAATTTCAACAGGTTCCCCATTAATGGTAATATTGGGAATAACGTTTCGAACATTAGGCATTGTAAATTGAACACATTTCGTTTTCTTGGTATTTAATAACAAATTATTAACAGTAAACCATTGTAAAATAAGCGAGACCGAATTACTCACATCGTCAAATATATTTTTATGTCTATCAACTTTGAATATTAGAGAAGTGTCATCAGCGAATAAAACAGTTTCGCAAAGGCTTTCTGTGAAATATGGAAGGTCATTAATATAAATTAGAAAAAGCAAAGGCCCTAATATCGAGCCTTGGGGGACGCCCATTATTAGAGGAGCTCCTGTTGAGTCTACCTCATTTATATTGACTCTTTGAATTCTGTTAGATAGATATGATTGTATTAGATTCAGCGAGTTGATAGTGATTCCATAATGCCGCAACTTCATCAACAATGTCTGATGATCAACGCAATCGAATGCTTTCGATAAATCGCAAAAAATACCTATGGCATCTTGCTTATTTTCCCAAGCGTCAAAAATGTGTTTAATGAGTGCCACTCCCGCATCGGTGGTGGATTTACCTCTAGTGAACCCATACTGATTAACATGTAATAGCTTGTTGAACTTGAAATGAAGTAACATTGAATATAATTTTTTCAAATATTTTACTTAGTGTGGGTAAAATTGAAATTGGTCTGAAATTGGATGGGTCACTTTTTTCTCCTGATTTAAATAATGGTATTATTTTACTATGTTTCATTAAATTTGGAAATTGACCATGATCAACACATTGATTAAATATAAAAGCTAAATAGGGCGCCATGGAGTGAATAATATTTTTTATGATATCCATGGAAATTCCCCATATGTCTTCAGTTTTTTTCATGTTTAATTCTTTGAAAGTTTTATTAATTGTGTCAGGGTTAATATGTGTAAAACTAAAGGTGGTTGTGCACTCATCCACACTAGATTTGAGAAAGGATTGAGCAAGATGTGGGCTTGATTTTAATTTACTAGTAGTCATGACTGGTATATCAGAGAAGAAAGATTCAAATGCATTGGCCACATCAACATCAGAATCGTGGCTAATACCTCCTATATTTAAAGAGAACTTGCTGTCTCGTGTTTTATTTTTACAAGTTTCTTTGTTAATTATTTTCCAAGTAGCTTTACTCTTGTTATTGGCTTTCTTTATTTTATCTTTGATTTGATTAGATTTAGCTATTGCGCAAACTTTTTTAAACAATTTGGAATATTCTTTAACGTATTCTGCAATAGCAGGGTCATTTGAATTAGCTTTTAAATCGTATAGTTCAAATAACCTCCTTCTGCTTCTATAAATGCCAGGAGTAGCCCAGTCACTAAATTTAGCCTTATTTCTATTGACTGTAATAGTTTTTTTAGTAAAGATGCTAGTGAACTCTTTTTCTATAATGTTAAAGAGGTTTTCATATAATTCGTGTCCATTTTTATTAACGTCTAACTGTATCCTGGACAATTTACTGTCAACGCGTTCTTTAAATTGTTGTCTACGGTTGGCAGTAACAGGCCTACAGACAATTGTCGATGGAGGAAGGGCAAAACGGTACTCAACTACTGCTTTGAATTGAAAAAGTCATACGAGGAAATCTTTAAGCTATAATATAACACTCTGTGTCTCTCTCAAAAAACCTCTTTGCTTTAACATAATTATTTTTAAGTCTAGAGTAGCTTTTTTTGTTTTAGCTTACCTGACGGTAATTCAAATGCGGATTGATGAGATATACATTCCATCCTGAAGTAGTCTATTCACTTTTGTCTCAGATACCTTGTCTTAGCTTCAAACAGAGAGGCAATATGCAAAGATTCAATGATCGACAACGCCGTCTAGTGAATACAGGAGGATGTTTTCCATTACCGGTTGTTTGAACAGCGTTATTGAGAAGCGGTACCCCGGGCGCGCAAACAACGCTGTTTTAAATTAAGTGCGCTGAAAAATCTTGAGAAGGCAGGTAGTTGCAGGTACGGAATAAGGTTGGGTTTTTCAATATTTGCGAAGTGCTAAGACAGGTTTATAATAGACTTATTATCTTAACACAAAATGTGTGTGTAATTAAGTCATTTCATTGTGCAACTTTGATAAGCGTGGAATAAGTTTGAACTATTGGTTTTTAATAACGGATCGTCAAAAATCTATTTTGTTAATTTTATGAACATGGTTATAAAAATGTTTTGTGATATTTATTATTATCAAAGTCAAAGTCAAAGTGGTTTATTTTGCAATTTGATTTACATAGGAATTCTTTTGCGCGTCATATCTTTTTTTATTTACTAGCATATCAAAGTAATTTTTAGTGATTTAGCGATGAAAAATTATTAGTTGCTTTAGATGATAAACATAAAACAAAGGAAAGCTATATAAACACTTTAACAGTTAAATCCACCGTAAATACACATGTTTTGATTCGAGGACCCCTATCAAATCGAAAATTGAATTAACTAGGTGAATATCTAAACCATTGCCTACCCGTTGAAGCTAGTGCATCCATACTATACTTAAACAATCGTTGTGCAACAAAGGGAGCTCACACGGCTCACCGCTACCGAAGGCGAGGGAATGCGTTCCCCTAACTCCTACATTACAGACTAATATGATATCTAATTGTTTCCTAAACAGACAGCGAGGGGGAGTAACTTCATTGGATGGCTATATAATAGTCGGAGGTAAGCAGTGCTTGAGATGCGATTGAATCATGTCTCCGTGGTACAGTGGTTAGCGCTGTGCTGTGCTCAAAAACTTAGGTCGTGGGTTCAAATCCTAATAGTGAAATTGTGTTGATTTTCCCAGATCGGTTAGGATATTGCAGGATTGAATCATCTAATTGACCGATAAAAATGACGATTCCGTGCTTCGTAAGGCACGTTAAGCCGTTGGTCCCGACTATGATTAAAATGGTCTGATTTCCCTTGTACGGTTGAACAGAGTTCAGACGATTGTAATAAACAGGCTGGTCAATTCAGGATCATAGTTGAAGCGTTCCCTGGGCTCCAATGCAATGGCCGAGGATGCAACATGTAGATATGGATGATGATAATGATATTTAATTGTTTCCTGGGTAGTTTCATTGGATGGCTTTATAATAGTCTGAGGAACGCAGAGCTTGTGACAAGATTAAATCATGCGGTTCACAAGCCGGGACTCTATGTGAGTGGCAATAGAAGCCTCCGTGGCGCAGTGACTAAGTAGGCCAAACTATTGGCTAGAGGTTCTGGGTTCGGGTCCCGGGTTACTCTGTTGCAGTTCTAAGTTAGAAGTTGGCGGTGCAATAAGATCCTTGTAACTCGGAAAGCTTGTAAAGTTGTTGTTCCTGTGCCTGATCTCTGGCTAGTTGGGTATTTACCTAAGCTGATTTATGTATTAATTTATATAAAGTAGATGATTTATATAAACTTTACTCAGAACAGGACTTTCAGGTATATTTACCGGCAATATACATAGCTATTTCAGTTTCAGAGAGACGATAATGAATCAATCAGGATAATCCTATTAATCGCTACAGATTCTGATGAACAGTTACAAGTTCGCTCTGATGTTTATTTATTTATCAATGATTGTTAAGAATTGTTCAATGTTGTATATTTCTATGTACTTATTTCAATTATTGCCGAATTTATGTAATTCAATCCGGCAGCTTAACAACTGTTGCATTTATTTTTATAATACGGAAAAACCTGCTATATTATCTTTACGAGTCTATTAAAAGAAAAATAAATAATTATAAACGTTAGGTATTCCTTGAATATTATTCTTTCTCTCGCATAAATCACCTCTACATTAAGACTTTCATCATTTATAACCTCTTTATGATTTCTGCGAGGCCCTTTGTCGGACAAGTTAATAAAAAAGGGCATGATAAAGCCAGGGAAATTTTACCGCGTAATTTATATGCTCGAGAAAATTCTATAAGTAGATCACGTGCTGGTTTTATTGTTTTTACAATTGAAGTTGAAATGCTTGCTCTGTACGCTTTGGCGAAAGAACGTTTTTGTTGAAGTGATATGACTCATAATTTTACTTTGACAAAGTTTTTAAACTTTCATCAATAACGTTTGGGAGTGGCATGTAATATTGTGTATTATTTGGATAATCTTCTGGATATATCGGATAATCTTCATATGACTAAAAATATAGGAAATTTAACGTCGGATCGAGGGTTTCGAAAGAAAATAAGCTAGGAAGTCCGTTAAATAAAATCTTCTTTATACATCTTAAACTTAAAATTACGCCTTACTTACGTCTTCATCGTTTCCTAAAAAAACTCCCATCTTTTTACATCTCTCCTTTATTTTTTCGTTTATCACCATTCGATTATTAAATTGATAATACTTCTCAATTATTTCAATTAAAAAATAAACCTAAGTAAATATTCAATACTACCGATGAATTTGTAATGATTTGAAAATGCTCAATGCCTTTGCCATGCAGTGGGGCATTAGTAGGCTGAAAGGAAACATTGGTAGGACTCTCGTAGATACCAATACCTCAAGTGCTTAAGCCACTGAATCTGAGATTAGAGCCATGTATGAAGTCCAATATCTGTTCTGTACACGGTTCTGTATATAAAATTCCCAATTTCCTTAGTCAAGGTATCACGTGTAAGGGATTTGACCAAGTTTGCTAATTATTTTGTTATTTTTAGTTGTTAGTAACAGGTTATTACAAGCGAAAGAATTTTTAAGTGATTGAGAAAATAAATATGTAAGATAAGTACATGTCTAAAGAATTTTTGTCAATAATATGCTTACATGCAATTTTGTCTGTGTCTGTCTATAACTATGTTTTAAGATAAACAAACACATAGCCTGATACTTCATTCTGATTACGAGTATATGGCTATCGCACCTACCCTGTGGCAACAGACTGAGGCCTACATAACCATATTCAAACTAGATACGAACAAACATTACCTAACCCATACAGGCCCAAGTTGCTACCCCATTTTCAACCTTACTCCCTTCTGCTAGAGACTACAAGGCAATTATAACAGGGGTCTCGATTCGTTTGTAGATATACAGGGTGAGAGGCGACGCGGCGTGCATCTGTGTTCACAGGGTGTTGATAATAGGCGTGAAGTTGTCCGTACTATTCAATATTAACTGGAGTGTACATATGTAGGGGTTCAGGATTAAAATTTATTTTAATGTACCTACGATTGTGTATGTTAGTTGCTGTTTAATTATGTTTCACAGGCTCGGTGCAGAACAAAGGCTTCCTGCATGGAATTCGAGTGATTACGCATTATTTTGAATCAATCGAAATATATTTGATATACTAAGGGAAGTCTAATGAATTGTAACTGAATATATTAATATTTCATTAAATAAAACCGCTTTTAAACGGACCGAATCGCGGTTTAATTTAAAACAAAATGTTATCAAGAAAACTTGACGTTTCGGCTGCTTTGGCTCAGATGTTTTCCGTCTCTGGCCATTTAAATGATTTCGAATTCATCCCTCAACTTAATATCTTTTCGCCGTCATCTTCACTTCCATCGTTCGTAACGTTCTGATCCGTTGCGTATTAATATTGACCGCAAGGCAAACTGTTCTAAAAAATAAACTTATGTTGCTATGTTACAAACATTATAGTCCAATCAGCAATTCGTTGGTCTGATTGTGCACTTGGCCTAGTTTTGAAAATGGCAATTATGATGACAATTGGGATCTTAGTTTAATTCCTGTCGGGCTTAAAAAAAATTATATTTGGTTGATTATTTATTCATTCAGCAACACTTTATTAACTGATACTAAAGCGATTCAAATAATGAATAAAAAAATCGCTACATGGGTTTTTTTGGTATATAAGCCATATTTGTTTACTCATCCCCTTCTAAGTTTATAGAAACGTTAAGCCTTAAGCCTTTACATAAAACCTTAAGGGCGGCCAATAATTTTCCCTCTCACAGGCCAAGAAAGAGAGTGTTAAGCGTAATCGAAAGCCCTGGAGCATGCGAGACCCTTGTCAGAGGGTAGCCATCATTTCATGGGTATCTTGCCTCTGCAGCCAATTACAATGTGATTGACCGCCAGCCACCATTGGAAGACCTCCCCTGCCTCCCGCGTTGGAACCAATATCAGAACAATTCAAAGAGGTAGCCTTAAAACGCAGAGGTCAAGGGGACTGGTCGGGTCGTGTACTAAGAGTTTGGTCGAATGCTCGAATTGATTGGTGTGGAACTGGACTCTGTTTCAATAATGAAGTGATTGGGTGTCCGACGGAGATAACGCTTGTACTGTGTGTGGTGTACGAAATGGAGTTTGAGACGGGATAATTTGGTGAATTAATTGCGGTACTCTGAAATAGAATGGAAGTTGAAAACAGAGAAACACCATGTCGTACCTGTTTATATTTTTAGATTTTGTCCGGGTCGAAAATAAATTGGTGACTTTTTCCTATGAATCTATTAGCTAAATCCCAACCAAGTTAAATATTCATTGGTGAAGTTTTGTAACATTATCATCTTGGCAAGGAATGTAACTCATAAAACTTTGGTCATTGCTTCCAATCGATCTAATATAATAATGGTATTGTTTAAAGTTAGTGTTTAGGGTATTGTGTAAATTACGAGTAATAAGTGCATGGAACACCCAAGGAAAAAAAGATTACTTTTTTTTTCGAGAATATTCATTACACTAATGAAATAACTTGGATTCTAAAATCTAGTCCTTCCAAAAATCATTCATCTTCACCCAGAAAAAAAATCTGGTATTTAGGGTCTCATCATCATTTGCCTGCCCTGTTCCCAGTTTATCTGGGGTCGGCGCAATACATTAACTTCTTCCATACCGGCCTATCATTCGTCATTGCGTCATTCACAACTCTTTCACTCATAATATCATCCTTCACACAATCCATCTTTCTTTTCTTTGGCCTACCTCTCCCTTGCACACCATTCACTTTCATATTCATCATTCGTCTCGTCACATGGGTTTCCTCTTCTCATCACACTCATATTTAGGGAGTAAATATAGAATTACAAATTCCTATCGTACGCTCCCAAAAATTCTCGAGAAATAAGAAGGAGTTTTCATCAAGGTTATACTGAACAGTTTAACAAGATCGCGTGCACGGTTCAAGAACATTATATTACCTACAAGCACTGGCAGAATCGTAAACGTTGAAGCTAAACCTTTATAACCATCGTTTACGTATTGGAAACGAGATTTTGGAAGTGTATTCTTTATAATAACGTTTATAAAGCTGATTTTTTTGTCTATAAACTCCTTGAGTTTCCGGATAGATATAATACTTAGATAACTTGTGATCTGCGAGTAGGTATTTTTTAACCTGTAATGGAAAAACATCGCTAAGCCCATGGGTATCAAGGAACCATCCTTACTAGCAAGATAATTCTGAAGTGACAATGATTCCACTCCGTGCTAAATTATGTCGTGACGTAGGGGTATAGATGACAAATGTTTGAATAAATAAATACTTTTTGACATGGGCTTACATTAAAGCAAACAGGGAATATTCACTTAAAATAAGCTACGTTAAGTACGTTTTAATGACATTGAATTAAAACAATTAAAATCTTTACTTATATTTACTAATATAATAAATCTGAAGAGTTTGTTTTCTTGAACGCGCTAATCTCAGGAAATGCTGGTTCGATTTTTTTTTTATGTTGGATAGTCCAGGAAAACTTAAGCTATAATATACACTGTCTATGTGTGCGGAAACCCAAACCACGGGGAAGAAGTCTTGAGCGGCCGCCAGTGTAATAAGATATATTAAGGACGATAAAAAATAATTATGAGTCTTATTAGATTCAACAAATCCAGGCCGGAAAATACTTAGTAATTGACCCATATGACCTTAGAGGAATACTCTTCAACGCCCGGCGTCACAAAGTAATAGGTCGCGGGCAATGTTTGCTCCACCCGTGGCGAGTTTACACTGCGCTACCTTCGTTAGCGCCACGATAAATTGTCACCTCTAGTTTACATATAATGATTTGCTCTTTTATTGTAAAACTATTAAAACATTTTGAAAGTGACAAGCACAATTCTGTCTTATTTGTAGTACTGTAAATATTTTAAAGGCTTGTTCAAGAAGTTAAGAATACATGACGGGGAAGGCAATTTGTCACTTCATATGAAGCATTGAAGTAGATGCGTCAGTCTCTTAAAATAAAACATGTGGGCGATGAGTCCGCCTTTTCCTTTCCCTATGCACGCAAACCTGGAGACAATTCAATCATTTTGTCTATCAAATGAAAAAAGCTATCGCTAAGTCAAAGTACCAGCTAGGGCGCGGACAATGTTTGCTCCACCCGTGGCGAGTTTACACTGAACTGCCTTCGTTAGCGCGATAAATTGTCACCTCTAGTTTATTTACAAATACTTTTGTATTTTTTCTCGCAAACGACCGCAGTTGGACTATGCCGTGTTGTTATGAATTTCATTGTATGTTATTTTCTAGTTAACAAACTCGGTTTTATTTGTTGAAAAAATTTATGTTCCATGTTATACTCGTAAATACTTTTTCAGTATTATTATTAGTACATTTATTTTTCGGAGTATTCGTAGTCAATTTAGTGCTCAAGTACAACAAAATAATTATTGAAGTTGGTGATCGTGAAACATGGCAATTGAAACATTATGGTTGACCTAACAGTTTAGGTAACAAGCGATGTGAAACACTTAAGTTACAAATTAATTTTCTTAGAACTTACAAATGGGGCACTAGGGACCTGTTACAGTTCGCAAGTAAGCTTAAGTACATACTGTACGTATGAGACAAAATGTATCTTATACTATTTTATGTTTTTGGCCGCTGTAATTTATTTACATACGAGTATTACACACATACATCCATCTCTGAGAAGTACAATTTATTAGACAAACGTTGATGGCTTGCTAAATTTAGGAGCATCGAATTCAGTATAATTTTTAGGGTTCCGTAGTCTATTAGGAACCCTTATAGTTTCGTCATGTCTGTCTGTCTGTCTGTCTATCCTGGTTCGTTCTCCGCTGTTTTTTATTATTTAACTAGCGTCCGCGTGGATTTCGGTTTCGGCACACATAATGTTATACTACGCTTAAAGCCTTCCTCCCTTGATGGAATTTTCAACAATAAAAGTATTTTTTGCGCGTTCAAACAAAGTCTTCAGCTTAATTATATTAGTGAAGCCTCAATGAAGATAAATAATAAGGCCGTTAAACAGAAAGATATCCCCAGGTAATTTTTATTGATAATAAATGAAAGTTAATAATAAGGTAGTTCCCTAGAAATATTATCCGAGGCTACCTATAAATTAACGGTACAAACCAGTGGCCGTATAATTACTAGAAAGTAGGTTAAATATGACAGAGTTGACAAAAGAATATTAAATTATCAGCACAAAGGTAAAAATACAATGGTCTTTAACACCTAGCATTGTAGGGAACTCGTTTCCACAAAGTGCAATGAGCAATCTTAGAGCGAGCATGCCACAATAGCGAGTGTTACAATACGGTAAAGGAGGTTGCTTTCAAACATTTTATAAGTTTTCAGCATGTTTTCAGTCGATTGTTTGCTCCATGATTTCTTATTGTAAATTCAAAATGGTTGATTTCTAAATGTGGATGCAGTTTCAGTACAATAGTTTAACGCAATCGGTTATTTGTCAAAGAAAAAATTGGCCAAGTGCGAGTCGGACTCCAGCACTGAGGGTTCCGTATAAATTCTATTTTTGGCGTATTAAAAAAACTACTGAATAGATTTCGTTCGAACCAATTTTCGTTGGTAGTTTTTATATTAATGTACATTATATAATTATTTCAGTTTTATCATCCTCTTATTTTAGAAGTTAGAGGGGGGGGACACACTTTTTTCCACTTTGGAAGGGTCTGTCACGCAAAGTATTCACTTTAGAAGAAAGTGATATTAGAAACCTTAATATAATTTTTAAATACCTATCCATAGATACCCCACACGTATATGTTAAATGAAAAAAAATATTTTGAGTTTCAGTTCTGACTATGGGGACCCCCCGCTTTTTTTTATTTTTTTTCTATTTTCGTGTGAAAACCTGGTTGCGGTTCACAGAATACATCCACTCACTAAGTTTCAACAGCATAGTACTTATAGTTTCGAAATAAAGTGGCTGTGACAGACTGGCGGACAGACAGACAGACAGACAGACAGACATGACGAATCTATAAGGGTTCCGTTTTTTTGCCATTTTGGCTACGGAACCCTAAAAAGACTTAACAAAAGGTGCCATATTATTATAATAGTGCCTTTTACATAGTTTTCTTGAGTATAGCAAAGACAATTTTCAGATCAAAATGTGAATAAACTTATATGCGACGTTTTAGTAAAAAAATAAGCTGTACTTTTGGAGTTTTGTGGCTTTGCAAGAGAGGTAAATATTTCCTGTATAATTTGGGATAACTTACAAAAACTTAAGGGAACCCCTTCAACATTATATTATGCGCATAAATTTATTTCCAAAAGTGGTAGTTCCGACATGCTTTAGTAACTTAAAAACTCATCTAAAACCTGTTTGTCTCGGATATCAGTCGGGGGAGCCATGTTCGAACTATTTTATGACTTGCGAGCGAAATGTGAACGAACAGACGATCGACTTCGTAACTACTTCCAAACGAATTAAATTTTAATGTCGGGCGGTTGAAAAATATTTGCGTGAATCTTGACTTCAATTGGAAAATGTAGAGTTAACCACGAAATCGCTGAATTGAAAATAACAATTCACATCATATAAGTAATGTTATGTTTGTCTGTCGTTAGTAATTTGGTAAATAATGATCGACGATCCGCTTGGTGTAATGGTCAAGATGTTGCCTATTACGCAAGAGTTCGCGGGTTCGATCCCCGCACAGGACAAACATTTGTGTGCATGAATATGTCTGTTTGTCCTGGTCTGGGTGTTATATGTATCTATTTAAGTATATTTGTACTGTTGATCACTGTTGATTCTGATGTCTGTAACACAAGTGCTTAAGAGGGCGCATCAATTTCGACGCCCATCGGATCGCACCCGCGCGCTTCCTCGGCCCCCTCTCGTCCTATGACTTCAACGCAATGAGACAGAGGTCGCCACTTCAATTTGTTTCGGGCGATTCCACACAGTATTCAAAGTAAATCAGATAAAAATTGTCAAAGAGAGTATTGGAAGCAGGATGACGTAACTAAGCGGTGGAAAGCTAGTAATACATAAATGTTAGTATTATAATGATTTATTTTGTTTATGCTTTGAGTGACTTGTATTGTACTCATGGGTGTAGCCACACTGGGGCAAGCTGGGGCACTTGCCCCACCCTGGGCCCTGGCTCTGACCTATAAGGTGTCTGATTCAACAATGTTTTTAGGGTTCCGTAGCCAAATGGCAAAAAACGGAACCCTTATAGTTTCGTCATGTTTGTCTGTCTGTCCTGGCTCGTTCTCCGCCGTTTCTGAACCGATTGCCACGATTGGTGGAGAGATGTATAGTGATAATTCAAGAATTGGTTTTTAAAATAATCGAAAAATAATATTTTTACCCCCCCCCCTCCCAAACAGCGAAAAGTATATTCGAAAAAAAAATCGACTTACCCCATCGTGTGGGGTATCGTTAAAAAGGTATTTTTAAATACAATAAAACTTGCCTTGAAACCATGTGAATCAAACACCCCAGTCTGGAGATATATTAATACAAAGTTAAAATTAGAGCGTCCCCCCCCCCCTTAACTTTTGAAAACCTATTACAATAATTCTGAAAAAAATGTCCTGTATACCTCTAAGTAGGTACTTTCAACGAAAACTATAGCGAACTCTGTATCATACATAGTTATTTTTATACAACTCGACCAACTTATGACGTGCAGTTGCCCTTACTAAATGGTGTCTTAAGCGGTCGGCGGGCCATCTTTTAGCTACGGAACCCTTTCATGGGCGTGTCCGACACGCTCTTGGCCGGTTTTTTTCAAATTATAACTAACAACATCAACAATCATACTATCAGTTATTGCTAAAAAAAATATAAGATTAACGGCTCAAGGTTCAAAAATCGGAGGGCCCCCCGGAGGATAGGTTCACTGCTGCCCCACCCTGAGCCCAAAGCTGGCTACGCCCATGATTGTACTTTTTTCTGGTAGTTATTAATACGCAAAGGTACGCGCAAGTTATTTAATTAACAATTGTATAATATGCTATATTTACAATGATTGCATAAAAATAATTACGGCCTGGTTAAATTTTAATGTGTTTTGAAATAAGGCCCCATCTGCATCGCCACAATATATAGTTACGTTACTACACCAACACAGTGTGGTTAGGAGCTCGGTACCCGAGATGGATCGACCGCTCGGCAGAACTATTTCTTACTTTTAGGGAATGGGTAGTACTCCTAAATTTCTTAATTCTACAAAATTATTATACTAGTTTAAAAAACGTAGGTAAACATATTTGTGACATACAAAATTTTTGATTTTAAAATACATTGTAATTTTTTTGCAGTTGCATGTACCGCAATTCGGTGAAATTAACGTCTCCCTTACCTATAATATCATTTACTATGAGTTGCATGATTCCCACACACACAGACACACTACTGATTCCCGTCAACCAAATCAAAATCGAAATATACTATATTTATGTAGATCTCGGTGTGGCACTTTTAAATCGTCAATAATAATAGCACAATACTGAAAAATTCTACTACCGACTTTAGGAAGCAGTAACCTATAGACAAGAAATTTGATAGTTGCTTTTTGAAACACCATTTTTTTGAACGGGTTTAATTAAGCTTCCCTCGTTATAAACATTATTTTTCAATACATTTTCTTTCGTAATCTCACTATGTCATACATTTCCTTTTGCACAGTTTAAATATTAAAATATTTTATGTATCTATAGATTGTCACGTTTCAAAGGAGCAAAACAAAAACTTCTAAATCGTAAATATCTTATCTAGTAACAGTAATACACAAAATAAATTATTTACACATTATATTGCCGCAACACCTAATTTATTCGTCCATTTATTGTACACAGTAAAAGACTGATTATGAAAAATAAGTTTTAATAGATTAGACTGGAATTGTAAACTTTCAATTTCAAATTGCTACTAAGTCTTCCAACAAGCGACTATTTGAAAGCATCGTTCTTTCTTGCATATACTGCTCTCGGCCGATCCGTCATTCACGTCAATCCTTATAATAATTTAACGAAATATTTTTCGAGCCGGGAGAGCACTGAATCATAGTCTTCTCGTCTCAACGGAGAGGTTGCGACTAATCGATGAAACAAAACATGCCTGTGAGCACGCGCCAGGTGCGACAGACGATAGCTTACTGCGCGGAATATGAACGTAGTAAGCGCCAAACTAGTTTTCTTTGAATTACTCGTAAAATATGATATTTTTTCAAAATGTTCTGTGATAAATATTTAGATAATATAATTTGATATTATATGCCAAAATATTGGTTCACCAAAATGCATCGTCTCGGAAATAAACGTAACCAAATATCAAGTCAGACGCAACTTCAAGATTTTTTTTATCAATGAAAATTGCAATTTTTTCAATATTTTCTGTGATAACTATTTAGGAACGATGCTTGAATATCTACGATTTTTTTTTCGGGTCATTTGAAGTTCATTTTCAACGTTTAAAATGTGTTTGAAAATACGCGATATTTTTTACACCCCCTCTTAAGCTGCTTAACACGGGGTCAGATCAATGTATGTCATGTTGGGAAATAAAATAAAAAAATGTTCCTGTCGATATAATACTCGTAATTCTTGTTTTCCCCTTTGATAATTATTATTGTTCAGAAGAGAAAAATAGTTTGCTGATATTGTAATTTGTATTGCTCAGGCACAACACATGTTTTGCGGTGAAAAGAAAAACTCTACAGTGCTTATTAAGTAGAAAAGAAATAAGTACTTACATAACTTATTGAGAGCAAGTCGTCGTTTGTATTTTTTAATACGAGTACTTAACTTTTTGCCCGGTCTATATATGGGAGATTAAAACCATAGTTGTTGCTTTTTGATGGACCAGTGAAAAAACCACGAAGTATAATCCTATTTCCATATTGACGAGGGAAATTATGTTTTATCACGAGTTCTGTATTACATCTTAGTAAAATGTACCTTCAGAACTATCTTAGTCTTCTCGTATTATCATATTACAACTACTAACTTGTAACAGTGAACACATTACATACTCCTACATCGTATATGTCGTGTTATCCTTTACTCAAATCTTGCCTCGGGGTTCTTAAACGTTGGGGACTTGGCAAGATTTGAGTGTCAAACATTCTCTTAGAGACTCAGAAAATGTCATTTATACTAACTTTCTTAATATAATAAAGCTGAAGGATTTGTTGGTTTGAACGCACTTATATCAGGAACTACTGGTTTTAATTGAGGAAAAGAAAATAATTGTGTTGGATGGTCCATTTGACGAGAAATGTTTTAAACTATAGCATTATAACACTATGTGCCGACAATCCGAAACCGAAATCGTCGCGGAGGTGCGGGCGGCCGCTAGTGATTTCATATAGCTTTTAAGTTATATTATTACCTTATGCCTCGATGGTCTAGTGGTTTAAGTACCGGGCTTTGGTCTCGAGGTCCTGGGTTCGATTCCCGGGTCGGGCAAACTTTGTGTTGATTTTTCTGAACACAGCCTGGGTTTGTGATTACCAATCCGCATTTGGCAAGCGTGGTGATTTAGCCAAAACCCATCTTTGTAACGAAAACATGATTTCAAATGATGGAGGCCTTTGCCCTGCAGTGGGACATTAATAGGCTGATGCTTTACTTTTATCACCTTATGCATGTTAAATATTATACCACGGTCGGTCTGTTCAGCCACCAAAAGCGGTGTCTTCAAAGGCTTGAACCATAAATTGTCTGACATAGACGTAGAGGCCCAATAACACTGTACTGTAGTAAATTGTAAACGCTAACTCAGCGTTAATGTATACATACCCATAATTGCCTTAGTCACTACATCGTACAAAAAATCCCAACGTAACAAACGGGACTAGAATCTCTCTCATAAAATCGATTATGAAAATGCTCACTATAACACAAACATGTCCGCAGCATCGTTTTATTGCAAAATGCAATTTCCAGGACGTTTAAAAGTCAGTTTATGGTTTATAACGAAATCCGGGACCAAAAGTAAGTTTCCCTGAAAAGCGTAGCGGGAATTTAAAATTCTCGCCGACGCGACCGCACGAGTATTTCAATTTAAATGTTCAGAGTAAACATGTCGTCATAAATGTAGTGTTGCCAGCTGGTAAAATAATATTCGTGCTCCAAATGTAGTGCTGAACAGGTAAGGGTAACTATAAGAAGAATTAGCATAATACAAATGTGTAGGTAGGAGTATAATCAAGCCAGCACCAAAACTATTAGTATTTAAATATAAAAATATACTCTATCCGTGAATTGATCTGTTGCCACCTCTAAGTAACTGTCTTAACCTGGCCTTCAATTGAATGATGGGGAAGCTCTATAATCCAAGATTTTGTGTCTTTTACTACCAACCGAAAATCCAAGATTGTGTATCTTTTACTTACAACCGAATGGCACCAAGGCACTCCTTCCAAATAAAATAAGTGGGGGTAAGTAAGTTTGGCCAAATTCTCAAAGTGGGTAATCAACTACCTGACACATACAAATACTGTCACCGTATCTATTGTACAGTCTGCTAGCAATACATCAGCATACTTATTCGGGCACAGGGTACAGTCTGTTCCACCGATGATTGCGGATCGCGCAATCCCCGGCTCCGGGTTTAATACGCAACAAATGGGGATGTTAACTGGATGGAATGCAAATTTATTCAATTAATCCACCGTCCGTATTGGGTGTCGCGCTGTGATTGGCGTCAAGTCGCGCGGTTTGCCGTTAACAGACTATCGTAGGGTTGTCTAGGCGAGCAAACATTGTTACTGCCTAATAGAAAACGTACCAATATTATTTGTATAGTATTCCAAAGTTACAGTAAAGAAATAACGCATTTTTGTAATAGAATAGAATGGAACTATTTTTTGTTTTCTTCAACCATAAATCATATTGACACTTTTGTTGTACAGCTTAAGTTGCTGCAAAAAAGCTATAAACTTTAAATTGCTTTGAAGGAAAATTCTTGTTTTTGAAATCTAGACTATAGTTATAGAATTAGATCAACTATGTATTATAAATAGAAGCACAATGAAAACTTGTACTTTTTAGCTTAACTTAGCGTTTCTTAGAATATGGATAGACAAGACAAAATTTATAAGTTAAATATTCCCTTTTAAATTACAAAATCTATACTAATACAATAACTGTAATACGTTAATAACCTTAGCTCTAGCGCCTTCTAAAGATCCGTTATGATTAACTAAATAACGAAAACTATAAGTTCTCCAAAAACTCCCTAATAATTTATTAAGTTATAAAGATGTTAGTTTACAGAGCAGCCCTACTCTGAGGCATTATGGTGATGAGGTGCATTCGAAATTTTGTTTGCTTATTAGTTTGTTGGCGCTAAGAGCTGCGGCGCCGAGTTCCCGTCAAAGTACCGAATAATTAACCTTCGATACATCATACAGTCGGGACGAGGATGATAATGGATGTAAAAGATCAAAGGTTTACTGGTAGACAATGACTTGAGTAGTTAAGTCCGAGTTTTGTGCTATTATTTTTAGATTAAATATGTAGTTAAGTTAGGTATCAGTCTATCAATGAGTGCAGGGCAAAGCCCTCATTAGAAATCATATTTTTGTAACAACAAAGATGGGGTTTGGCTTCCTAATTAACACGCTTCCCAAACGCGGAGTGGTAATCACAAAGCCGGGCTGTGTTCTGAAAAACTGACACAATTTTTCCGTCCCGGGAATCAAATTCAGGACTTCGGGACTCAGGACGCTAACTAAATAAAACATTTATCTCACATGATTATCATAATGTTTCTATGGCTCATTATGTTATCGTCATATTTAGGGTCCAAGAACTGATCTAGTACTGGCAATAACCATTCCATTGATGACACACTTCTACCGAACGAGCTTTATTATTTACGTCCAAGATATTCAGGCCTCCTTACATCCATCCAACATGAATATTCCTGGAACACAGCCAGAACTATCATGGTGGCGGACTCCTGATGCTCGTTAGCTAGCTTGAGCTTGAGTACTCTGGAAACTTCACCTTAGAGACTGTTAGCCAGTTAATAAGATTCTAAAATCATTTGCTACTAACAGAAACTTTTTTCTAATTCTAAAAAAATATGTATCAGCCTATTAATGTCAGGGCAGGGCAAAGGCCTCCATCATTTGGCATTATTATTTCGTTCCAAAGATGGGTTTTGGCTTAGTAATCACGTTTGCCAAATGCAAGTTGGTAATGACAAAGCTGAAAAAATAATTCAATAATAATAAGACCACATAAAACATTGGTCTGACTCTACTACGAATATCAGTCACTTAACATGTTTAAGTAACGGCACGGCAAAATGTGAAGTTTATTATTTGCATCTTCTTTATTTCTTTAAAAAACATTTGCTTCATAACAACACAAAGCGTCGTCAAGTGGTTAAGTACTAAGTTAGTATCTGAAAATACAATCAAAGATCGATGAAGCCAAACAGTCTGATACCTGAGATTCGTAAACAGTCACGTCTGTTGAAACTTCCCCGCGGCCGGCGGACTCGACGCAACTTCTGAGTCTGTGCGATTGTTCACGACATTGATGCGGCACGCACAATGCAACCGATGCAGTTCTGCATTCGTGGAAATAAGTCAAAAATTCAAAATTCAAAATTGTTTTTTCTTTATAAAATTTATTTATGTAACTAGGTACTGGAACTTTCTTTAAGGCAATTCATATGCCTGTGCCAGGAGGCAACGCTCTGCTTAGCAGCTAAATGTAAAAATTAACAATGACTTAAAGCTATTTGTATTTATACAATGTTTTTACTTTGTTCGGGGAGACATTGAGATGTCATAGAATAACAATAAGAATGTAGGTATCAAAATGCTTTTTATGCTGACAGCTATGACAAGAGTTCATGTGGATTGGTGATCACAAACCCTAGCTGAGTTCGGAAAAACCGCGACAATTTTTTCGATCTGGGAATCGAACCCAGTACCTTCAGAACACGGCTCGAAGCATTAGAACATTGAGGCGTAAAAAATATATTTTCTTAAAATACTTAACATTTTATAAATTTGTATTGGCATGACTGGTCGTGTGAATACCCAGTCAAAAGAGACTTAGTACCAAGTTAGTATCTGTAAATACAATCAAAGCTCGATGAAGCCAAACAGTCTGATACCTGAGAGTTGTAAACAGTCACGTTTGTTGAAACTCCACCACAGCTGGCGGACTCGACGCAACTTCTGAGTCTGTGCGATTGTTCACGACATTGATGCACGCACAATGCAACCGATGCAGTACTGCATTCGTGGAAATATCAATGATTGCTCAAAATATCTTAAGTAAAAAATTCTAAATTTTAAATTGTTAATTTCTTTACAAAGAAATAAACGATTTTAGGCAATTTGTCTTAGCAGCTAAATGTAAAAATTAACAATGCCTGAAAGCTATTTGTATATAAACAATGTTTTTACTTTGTTCGGGGAACGACATTGAGATGTCATAGATTAACAATAAGAATGTAGGTATCAAAATGCTTTTTATGCTGTCAGCTATGACAGAAGTTCATGTGGATTGGTGATCACAAACTCTAGCTGAGTTCGGAAAAACCGAGACAAATTGCCCGATCCAGGAATCGAACCCAGGGCCTCCAGAACACGGATCGAACCATTAGAACATCGAGGCGTAAAAAAATTTTTCTTAAAATACTTAACATTTTATTAATTTGTATTGGTATGATTAGTCTTGTGAATGAATACCCAGTCGAAATGGACTTAGTACCCAGTCATTATCTGAAAATACAATCAAAGATCGATGAAGCCAAACAGTCTGATACCTGAAAGTCGTAAACAGTCACGTCTGCTGAAACTTCCCCGCAGCCGGCCGACTCGACGCAACTTCTGAGTCTGTGCGATTGTTCACGAGTAGCACGACATTGATGCGGCACGCACAATGCAGCCGATGCAGTTCTGCATTCGTGAACATTTCGATGCGATTTCCCTAAATATCTTTTTTTCGTGGAATGAATTTGAAATGTCACAAAACTACAATAAGAACGCAGGTATAAAAATGTAATGTAATATGCTTTTTATGCTGCCAGCCATGACAGGAGTAAAAGTGTGGATCACAAACCCGAGTTGTGTTCCGAAAAACCAACACTAATTGCCCAGCCCGGGAATCGAACCCAGTACCTCAAGAACACAGCCCGAACCATTAGAATAATCAAGGCGTAAAAATATTTGTTTTCAAATACTTAACATTCCCAGTCGAAAGGGACTAAAAACGAAGTTAGTGTCTGTTAATACAATCAAAGATCGATGAAGCCCAACAGTCTGATACCTGAGAGTCGTAAACAGTCACGTCTGTTGAAACTTCCCCGCAGCCGGCGGACTCGACGCGACTTCTGAGTCTGTGCGATTGTTCACGACATTGATGCGACACGCACAATGCAACCGATGCAGTTCTGCATTGGTGAGCATTTAATTCGATTTCAAAAAAATATGTTTGTGTCGGGGATCGTAGAATAAATAAGTTAAAACATGATTAGGAATGCAGGTTATTAACAACTGTTTTTTTTAATGCTGCCAGCTATGACAGGAGTGAAAGTGTGGATCACAAAACCGAGTTGTGTTACGAAAAACCGACTCTAATTGCCCAGCCCGGGAATCGAACCCAGTACCTCAAAAACACAGCCCGAACCATTAGAATAATCAAGGCGTAAAAATATTTGTTTTCAAATACTTAACAGTATATAAATTTGTATTGGTATGATTGGTCTTGTGAATGAATACCCAGTCGAAATGGACTTAAAACGAAGTTAGTATCAGAAAATACAATCAAAGATCGATGAAGCCAAACAGCCTGATACCTGAGAGTCGTAAACAGTCACGTCTGTTGAAACTTCCCCGCAGCCGGCGGACTCGACGCAACTTCTGAGTCTGTGCGATTGTTCACGACATTGATGCACGCACAATGCAACCGATGCAGTTCTGCATTCGTGGAAATATCAATTTAATTTTCCCAAATATCTTTGTTTCGGGGAACGCAATTGAGATGCCATAAAATAACAATAAGAATGCAGGTGCCAAAATGGTTTTAATGCTGACAGCTATGACAAGAGTTCATGTGAATTGGTGATCAAAAACCCTGGCTGAGTTAGGAAATATCTACGCAAATCGCCTGACCCGGGAATCGAACCAAGGACCTCAATAGACGGCCCGGTACTTAAACCACTGGACAAATGTTTGTTGCACAGGAGTGCAGGAATAAACCCGCGACTATTTTGAATAAGGGACGACTTAATAAAACAAAAATTAAATAAAAATGTTAATAACTGAACTTGTATTGGTAAGATTCTTGTTTGTATCGCAGTTAAAAGGGACTTAGTACCCAGTCATTATTTGAAAATACAATCAAAGATCGATGAAGCCAAACAGTCTGATACCTAAGAGTCGTAAACAGTCACGTCTGTTGAAACTTCTGCAGCCGGCGGACTCGACGCAACTTCTGAGTCTGTGCGATTGTTCGCGACATTGATGCGGCACGCACAATGCAACCGATGCAGTTCTGCATTCGCGGAGATATCAATTTAATTTCCCAAAATATCTTTGTTTCGGGGAACGGTATTGAGATTTCATCAAGTATCGTGCAATGTGCAGGCTTCGGGAGCGGAAATAAAAGATAGTTATTTGCGCAACGTCTGTATAATGACTGCCTCCTTAAACAATATGTAGGCTAATATATAGGGAGGTGTGACATACACTACAATCGATATGAAGACAATTTCAATGTCTTTAAAGTACAACAGTGAAAAGTTAAGTATTATAGTAAAAAGTTTATTTGTTGAATAAAAACATTCGCCTACCTTCTAAGACCAAACAAAATTTGCACACCACAAGAATATCATCATCTTACAAATAATATTTAAACGGGACTACACGTGATATTATATATAATTAAGTAATCTCGTACTTACCGGTTAACGTTTTGGCTGCGATACTGCAGTCATGGTCACAAGCGGACTGGCTGGCGATTTAGACCCGTTTTAATATTATTTGTTAGTAATGCAACGCGAAAGTTTAAAATTTTATCATCATCTAATCTTTAGGGATTCAAACCACCGCACCCCTGTCCAGATCAAACTCGTATCAGGCCAGCAAACCTCTCAATATAAATCACTCCGCCGTCAGACGATCATTTTCGGTCGCGCACGCAGACCTCCCAAACCTATGCATTTGTTAGACGCACCGCCGGGACGCACGATGCACTCACAATTTGCATACAGATGCCGGACAAGCGAAGCAACTTGCGCTCGTATACTCCTGCACCTCTAGTTCTAGTATGCGCCTTGGGGAGCCTGTTGTTGTTTCGTGCCTATATTAACATGCATTGCGGAGATTGATGCATTCGACATTTTCATTGTTTGATAACGTTCAGATTATAAACGAAGAATTTTTTTAAATAACATAATCGAAAGTAACAATTTCATTTTATTGTCTTCATAAATACACAGTTACGAAGACATCCTGAAAAAGAAAGAAAACATTCGATGTGTCAATGAGTTGGTTGTTTGACAAAATATGTAGAATAAAAATTGTAACATATCTGAAAAATTTGTCTTGAAAATGACAAAGTAATTTTACTGACTTGAAAAGTGCACAGTAAAGAAGGTATGCTGAAGACAAAGAAAAGATCCGACTATTAAGACAGCACGAGATTGTAATCTTAAATTATTCGCAAACGAGAATCTAACCTCCACCATATCAACCTAAACACACATCTCTAAACATCTCTAAAGTCCACCGAAGCTCTCAATATAAATCACTCCACCGTCTCCTGTTAATTTTCCGTCGCTCACGCAGACCTCCCAAACCTATGCAGTTGTTTGACGCACCGCCGGGACGCACGATGCACTCACAATTTGCATACAGATGCCTAACAAGCGAAGCAACTTGCGCTCGTATACTCCTGCACCTCCAGTTCTAGTATATGCGCCTTGGGGAGCCTGTTGTTGTTCCATGCCTATATTAACATGTATGGAGGACGGAGATTGCATGGATTGGGTATTCAAATTTTTGTGTCAAAAATAAGAAGTAGAAAATATCTAAAAGATTATATCTAGAAAATTCCAAAGTCATTTTACTGACTTAAAAAGTACATATTTAAAAAGATATGCTGTAAAATAAAGAAAACATCCGACTATAAAAACACACAAAAATGTTATTCGCAGACGAGATTCAAACCCCCGACCATATCAGCCTACACACACATCTCTTGTAAAATAAGATACTCACCTTTAAGTCTACCCAGAAACATCCCAGAACCAGACCGCACACTCCAGAACAAACAAGAATGTTCAATCAACGACCAGATTAGGCTTTCACACAACACCCCAATCTCTCAATATAAAGCACTCCACCGTCTCCTGTTAATTTTCCGTCACGCACGCAGTCATCCCGGACCTATGCAGTTATTAGACGCACCGCCGGGACGCACAATGCACTCACAATTTGCATACAGATGCCGGACAAGCGAAACAACTTGCGTATACTCCTGCACCTCCAGTTCTAGTATATGCGCCTTGGGGAGCCTGTTGTTGTTCCATGCCTATATTAACATGCATTGTGGATGGAGATTTCATGCATTAGGTTACATATTCTAATGTATTGCATCAATGATGCAATGCTGAAAGAATTTGGCTAAAATATGACTAATGACTGTATAGTACACAGTTAAGAAGATATGCTGTAAAACAAAAAAAAAATCTGACTATTAAAACCACACAAGAATGTAATTCTCAGACAAGATTCATACTCCCGACCATATCAGCTTACACACACATCTCAAAGTCTGTAGAACCTCTAAAAATGACTCATTCTACCGCCTTTCGTTAATTATCCGTCGCTCACGCAGACTTCCCGTACCTATGCAGTTGTTAGACGCACCGCCGGGACGCACGATGCACTCACAATTTGCATACAGATGCCGGACAAGCGAAGCAACTTGCGCTCGTACACTCCTGCACCTCCAGTTCTAGTATATGCACCTTGGGGAGCCTGTTGTTGTTCCATGCCTATATTAACATGTATGGGCACAGGAGATTATGCATTGCATATTGTAATTTCTTGTAAGCGAGTTCGATAATGTTGATCGATTTAACGCAATAAATATGAGGGAATATCCGAATTAAAAGTCTTCAAAGTGACAATGATATTTTAATGTCAAAAAAACAACAGCGATGATAGACGAAAACATAACAAAGAAAAAATCCAACTATTAGGACCACACAAAAACTAAATTTGCAAACTGGATTCAAACATACGACCCTTGCCCTCTCAAGTAAATTACTCCATCTTCAGATTCGGTCGCACACGCAGACCTCCCGAACCTATGCAGTTGTTAGACGCACCGCCGGGACGCACGATGCACTCACAATTTGCATACAGATGCCGGACAAGCGAAGCAACTGGCGCTCGTACACTCCTGCATCTCTAGTTCTAGTATGCGCCTTGGGGAGCCTGTTGTTGTTTCGTGCCTATATTAACATGCATTGCGGAGATTGATGCATTCGACATTTTCATTGTTTGATAACGTTCAGATTATAAACGAAGAATTTTTTTAAATAACATAATCGAAAGTAACAATTTCATTTTATTGTCTTCATAAATACACAGTTACGAAGACATCCTGAAAAAGAAAGAAAACATTCGATGTGTCAATGAGTTGGTTGTTTGACAAAATATGTAGAATAAAAATTGTAACATATCTGAAAAATTTGTCTTGAAAATGACCAAGTAATTTTACTGACTTGAAAAGTGCACAGTAAAGAGGATATGCTGAAGACAAAGAAAAGATCCGACTATTAAGACAGCACGAGATTGTAATCTTAAATTATTCGCAAACGAGAATCTAACCTCCACCATATCAACCTAAACACACATCTCTAAAGTCCACCGAAGCTCTCAATATAAATCACACCCGTCAGACGATCATTTTCCATCCCGCACGCAGACTTCCCGAACCTATGCAGTTGTTAGACGCACCGCCGGGACGCACGATGCACTCACAATTTGCATACAGATGCCGGACAAGCGAAGCAACTTGCGCTCGTACACTCCTGCACCTCTAGTTCTAGTATATGCGCCTTGGGGAGCCTGTTGTTGTTCCATGCCTATATTAACATGCATAGAGGATGGAGATAACATGCATTAGGTATTCTCATGTTTGCGTCAATGAGTGGCTTGTGATAAAACAGAATAAGAAGTAGAAAATATCTGAAAGATTTATCTTGAAAATGCCAAAGTAATTTTAATGACTTAAAAAGTACATATTTAAAAAGATATGCTGTAAAATAAAGAAAAAATCCGACTATTAAGACACACAAAAATTATATTCGCAGGCGAGATTCAAACCACCGACCATAATATCAGCCTACACACACATCTCTTGTATAGTAAAATAAATACTCACCTTTAAGTCTACCCAGAAACATCCCAGAACCAGACCGCACACTCCAGAACAAACAAGAATGTTCAATCACCGACCAGATAAGGCATTCACACGCCACCCCAACCTCTCAAAATAAATCACTCCGCCGTCTCCCGTTAATTTTCCGTCACGCACGCAGACCTCCCAAACCTATGCAGTTGTTAGACGCACCGCCGGGACGCACGATGCACTCACAATTTGCATACAGATGCCGGACAAGTGAAGCAACTTGCGCTCGTATACTCCTACACCTCCAGTTCTAGTATATGCGCTTTGGGGAGCCTGTTGTTGTCCCATGCCTATATAAACATGTCCAGGCACAGGAGTTTATGCATTGGATATTGTAATTTCTTGTAAGCGAGTTTGATAATGTTGATCGATTTAACGCAATTAATATGAGGGAATATCCGAATTAAAAGTCTTCAAAGTGACAATGATATTTTAATGTCAAAAAAAAACAACAGCAATGATAGACGAAAACATAACAAAGAAAAAATCCAATTATTAGGACCACACAAAAACTAAATTTGCAAACTGGATTCAAACCTACGAACCTTGCCCTCTCAAGTAAATTACTCCATCTTCAGATTCGGTCGCACACGCAGACCTCCCAAACCTATGCAGTTGTTAGACGCACCGCCGGGACGCACGATGCACTCACAATTTGCATACAGATGCCGGACAAGCGAAGCAACTTGCGTATACTCCTGCACCTCTAGTTCTAGTATATGCGCCTTGGGGAGCCTGTTTTTGTTCCGTGCCTATATTAACATGTATGGAGAACGGAGATTGATGCATTCGATATTTGCATTGTTTGAAAAAGATTGGATAAAGTACAGATTAAAAATGTGGAAATTTTGAGCTGAAGAGTCTATTTGTTTGTTTGTTTGAACGCGCTTATCACATAAACTACTGGTTCGAATCAAAAAAATATTTTTGGTTTGGATAGTGTATTTGAAGATGAAGTCTTAGGCTATAAACATAAAACGATAAGTGCGGAAACTTCATAAATGCATAGTAACGAAGACACCGAAAACAATTGAAAACATCCGACTAACACAACAAAATATTTCGATTTGAAACAGGATTCAAACCTACGACCCCAGACATCTCAAAATAAATCACTCCACCGTCTCCTGTTCATTTTCTGTCGCTCACGCAGACCTCCCAAACCTATGCAGTTGTTAGACGCACCGCCGGGACGCACGATGCACTCACAATTTGCATACAGATGCCGGACAAGCGAAGCAACTTGCGCTCGTACACTCCTGCACCTCCAGTTCTAGTATATGCGCTTTGGGGAGCCTGTTGTTGTTCCGTGCCTATATTAACATGTATGGGCAGAGGAGATTATGCATTGGATATTGTAATCCTGTAAGCGAGTTGGATAATGTTGATCGATTTAACGCAATAAATTTGAGGGAATATCCGAATTAAAAGTTTTAAAAGTGACAATATAATTTTAATATCTAAAAAAAACAGCAATGATAGACGAAAACATAACAAAGAAAAAATCCAATTATTAGGACCACACAAAAACTAAATTTGCAAACTGGATTCAAACCTACGAACCTTGCCCTCTCAAGTAAATTACTCCATCTTCAGATTCGGTCGCACACGCAGACTTGCCAAACCTATGCAGTTGTTTGACGCACCGCCGGGACGCACGATGCACTCACAATTTGCATACAGATGCCGGACAAGCGAAACAACTTGCGTATACTCCTGCACCGCCAGTTCTAGTATATGCGCCTTGGGGAGCCTGCTGTTATGCCATGCCTATATTAACATGTATGGGCAGAGGAGATTGTGCATAGGACATTGGATATTCAAATTCCTTGTTAGCGAGTTTGATCACGTTGGTCGATCGGACACGGAAAAAATGAGACAATATTTTAAGCACTGGGGGTCTATAATCATAGATGAAAGGACAGACGAGCGTATTGAGCATGTAGTCTACTAGATTGCAAATGCAATGAACGTCTGTAAAATAATGCTCTGCCGGTTTTTAAAGGTGAAGATTTTAGGAAGAGGAAGTGCCTCTCAATATGTATCGTGTTTATCGCGAATTCATTCATTTCTTGGGATACGTAATGCAAAATAGATGTAAATTATTTATCATTCATTATTTCAGAAATGTCAGTGATGACTCTTGTTTTCTTTAACATTTATCACTCTGGCAGCTAACATAATTTTGTCTATGTAGGTTGTATCCTGTCGGCTACTCCACCTGTCTCATCTAGCCATCCCACCTGGGTGGGCAGATTGTATTTTTTTTTCGCTTATCTCATCCAGGGATGAAGACTTTATTTTTAATCTATTCTTCCCATCTTGTGGGATCAGAGGTGCATTTCAATTCCATGCGATGTACATTGTGCATATTGCACACTATCCCTATCCTCTGAAGTACTTCGTTAGCGGCCGCGGCTATATTCTGTTTGCACCAAAATATTAATGAAACACTTCAAACTAGCTTCATATCTACCCCTAAAAGTATGACGTTCATATGAAATATCTTGTCGCAGAGCGTCTCTCGTGATATGACGTGAAAACACGAGCAGGTAGCTGGTAGAGTAGTGCACGCACCACAAAAGGACAAGTCTGTCCCCGAGTTAGACGTCATAAATTGCACAGACGTCTGAGTCGAGGTTAGGGTGTAAGATGGGAGTTGAAGCGTCATTTTGGATGATATCTATAGATACTTACTTACTAATATAATAAAGCTGAAGAATTTCTTTGTTTGTTTGAACGCTTTCATCTCAGGAACGACTGTTTCAAATTGATATTTTTTTTGCGTTGGATAGTTCATTAGTCGAAAACGGCTTTAAGCTTAATATAACACTATGTGTGCGGACACCGAATTCCAAACGGACGGAGTCGCGGGCGGCCACTAGTTTTATTAATAAAGATACTTTAATAAAACATCCCTCGCTGTCCCGGGTTTTTCTTTTAATTATTGCCATTATAAAGTTCTCTTGATAATAATAACAATCGTCGATACATAATCTTAAGAGTATTGCGTTATTAAAATTAAATAGATATATATCATTAGTTCGTCCATCGCGGGGGCTGCTTAAATCTGGCTGGTTAAATCCAACAATTCATTTAGTCTGAACTCCCTCTACCCATGGACTCACTGGACTTACAATCCATTTAGTCCAAAATCGGTTTCCCCATGGACTCCTGGACCCAATTTTCCTGCACGAAAACACAAAAATTATATTCCGCTATGAGTTCACACCTTAAACCATTTAGTACGCTCTACTGAGTCTAGAGTGACGGTAAGTAAAATAATTTAATAGTCCCCGAAAAGATGAGCTCTTGTACCTACATACTACATATTTCTGTCTGGTGCCTTTGTGTCTTAAGCAGAGTACTTTCTTTGAGCAGAAAAATTTCATCAACTCTTTTACGCGAAGGGGACAATTTAAAACGAAGTACCATTTTCTTTTTCTTTGCTAAGGAATCATGCTGGATATAATTGTTTATCTAAATGTCTTGATTGCCGTCGAGGTGCAGTTTTAGAAACGGCAGCAAAGCCAGAGGTCTTGGGTTCAAATCCCGGATCAAAGTCGGACTCGGTTTTTATTTTTAATTTTCCAGTTGGTAAAACTAAATAGGAACAGTTGGTGTACAAATATACTTCCTTGCCTTGGATAAACTTTAAAATGTACATTGTTTTTGTTCGCCGAATATATACATCTCAATTTAACAATTAAGGTAAAGTATCAGCCTATTAATGTCCCACTGCAGGGCAAAGGCCTCCATCATTTGAAATCATGTTTTCGTTACAAAGATGGGATTTGGCTTAATCACCACGCTTGCCAAATGCGGGTTGGTGATCACAAACCCGGGCTGTGTTCAGAAAAATCAACACAAAGTTTGCCCGACCTGGGAATCGAACCCAGGACCTCGAGACCAAGGCCCAGTACTTAAACCACTAGACCATGGAGGCGCTGGTCTGGGAACAATTAAGGTAATTATTATAAAACCATCTACTTTCTGAACACTCAAATTAATTATTTTTTAAGTATATAATATAATTTTATCAAGGCTATATTATTTTATTATATACAAAAGATGCTTAAATTGGAAGCAATTCAAACGATGTTCCATTTTTTGTTTCATTACACCCCAGCGTAAAATGAAAAAGTTGAAACGGTCTTATGAAGTAATTTCCGTATTGCCCTCGTTCCTTTTAGTACTAAGATACAAAATTTATATTATTTGCTCTAAGATTATGCTTTATATGGATATGAAAGCCAAATAAAGGCGATACGGATGTGAAGTTAGACATGAGTCGTATTTTACAGTACTTACATTCATGTTTATAAATATGTCTGTTGGAAACTAACGCAGCTGTTAGTTTAACAAAAAAAAGGTTGTTTGCCCAGCAGTGGGACAATATTGGTTAATAAAAAAATCTGAGTTTTCCTCTGCCCTAGATGGCAAAGATGGCTAAGATGGCAAAAGTGGTCATGAAAAAGTCCAAGGCGCTTACCAATTAATCCTAAACACATTAAGATCTCGTAAAATCTCTTAGAGAAGTAGTCTCTTAGAGTAGAGATTATACTTGATTTTTCTTTCAAGTATCTCTATTTTACTTAATAAAATAACACCACAAAAGCACGAGTATTTATTCAATCGATTTGACCCTTTCCTCAAAACCATAACTTACCTTTCAAACATGAGAAACAACTTAATTTTAACAAAGCGAATCCCCTCATAATTCGCTGTACCCATAAAAGAACTTGTTGATCCCAAAATGGACCCTAATATATTTAAATTACGCTCGGCTGTGGGCCGCAAAAATCACTTTCTTATGGCGTAATCCACTCCGTAACTAATAATTTTGCCAAAAAGGAAAAATAAGGCTGCCAGTACAAATTGCCAGAATTGTGGCTTGCGATTTGTTAGGGGTTTGTTAAGATTGATGGCTGGTATGGTAATTTAAATAAATGTATGTATGTATGAAGTCTTTCCACCCAGGATGCCCAAGACCGTGCGAAGTGGAGTAGGTGCAGCAGGAAAGCGGACCCTGGACTCCGAGGCAACAGCCGAGGATGCGACCGGGACAAACGCTAGGATGATGATGATGTATGTATGTATGAAGTATAAGCTTTCTACATGTGCGAGAATAATATTAGGGACAGATGTTTTTAACCGCATTGGAATCTATTAATTTTAACAGAATCATAACTAAACATTATAATTTTCCCTGCTTCCAATAATACTGAATACAATAATCTAAATACCATCCACGAATTGAACCACCACCTTTCGCGGTATTAGTCAATGATCTATCACTATACCAATGCTATTTATGCTGGGTAAAAGTGTGATTTAGCATATTAACACTGACTTTAACAACATTTTGTTCGTCTAACTTTTTAAATGTTACTTACCTTTTCTTCGATTCAGAGCGTTGATCGCAAATTGCCGACGAGGTTCTCTGTCATCTATCTAATCGTCTCTGGGTTTTGTTAGATATAACGTCTGAATTGAGAATGGCTTTGAAGATATCTGACGGTAATTCGGTTTGGGAAGCCGAGACGGTTAAGTTAAACGTCTTGAGAGAATTGGGTGAAAGGTTTCAGATCAGAATTATTTTATTACGTGTCACTAACTCGTAAGTAAGTTCACGGTTCCAAGTTATTTTAAAGATCTTTTTCAAGTTAGATGAGCTATATTATAATGATAGATTTTTGAATGTAATTAAGATCTGCATAACATTTTTGAAATCACGAGTGTATGTCATATTTTATACTACCATCTGCACGCTAGAATTTGTGATTCCGAAATCATGTATTGTAAATTGTCAATTTCAACATTCTTGAAAGTTATGTTCTTTCCAACAGTAGTTTTTTACTCTTATTTTAAGGGGTATCCCTTAAAATAAGAGTAAAAAACACCACAAAAACCTACTTTCAAATTCGATTTAAACGGAATTCTTCAAGGATTTGAAGGAAACCTTTTCTATCTGATGGCTTCGATCGCGAACGCTGACGAGGTCTCCTGACGTCGATCTAATCGGCGCGGCGTTTTGTTAGCCAAATAACGACTGCCTTGAGAATAGATCTCGAAGAGATATCTGACGGTAATTCGGTTTGGAAGCGCAGGCTTAAGTGGAAACATTTCCGATGATAGGATGAAAGGTTGCCGAAAGTAATTCGGAATTCATTTTAAATTTTGGGTGGTGGTTACTCTTTATGTGATGGCTTTGAACGAACGAAAAGTAGGTGCTTGAAAATTATTACTTATCAATTTCGTAGTCTTGTAGTGCTTTCAACGTTAAAGAGTTACTTTTGTTGAGCTACTCATTACTTTAATGTTACTGATGAGTTATTTATATGACGATGATGATCAAACAACAGGATCGGTAAAACTTACTAATATGATCAATGTAAAAGATTTTGTTTGTTCATCAATCACGCTGAAACTATTGCTTTTTGACTGATAAAAGCTGACTTAGGTGATAGGATACTTTTTATCCCGATTTGATGCTCCCAAAGGATAAAACAGACACCTTGAGAACATGGGCAAAGGTGCGGGTACAAACTAGTATATCATAGTTTTCAACAGCCTTAAACCATGATATCTTACTCAAGCCAGAAATGCTTCAATAAAGTCACCAAAAACCATTAAACTCCCATATGCAAAATAGCACTCAAAATGAATTCGCATCTTCCGCCATCACTTCAATCTAGGCGCACAGCTTGGATCTAACACAAATATGTTTCCCGCTGACGGAACTCACCTGCGACGACCCCGCACCCTTGGGAGAGAATGCAGCCGTGGATGGAATCGTTCTGTTCCGCTTTGCACTTGGTGTTTGAACCTGTTTTGAGAACCCTATTGAACGCTGCATAATAATGTTCCACTGCAGGGCAAAGGCCTCCTTCATTTGAAATCATAATTTCGTTCGGAAACAAAAATGGGGTTCTGCTTTATCACCACGCTGGCCTTATTCAGATTGGTGATAACAAACCTGGACTGTGTTTGGAAAAATTGACATATTTTTTATGCCGATCTGGTACTTAAATGAGTAGGCGTCATGAAGGCTCATGTGCTAAAAATGGGTAGGTGCATGTTCAAATTGATAAGTTATATGCAAGGCGACCGGTTCGCCTATAAAATGAACTATCTAAAGTAGATTAATTTGGCATAAAGTTCTAGCTAGAAATAAGTATTTTAGATAAGATTTGTTAGGTTTGTTTACAATGAAAAGAACTCTTATAAGAATTCTTTCAACGTTATTTTAATATTTTAATATCTTTTCTCACAAAAAGTTACCTACCTTCAATGACAATCGGTCGACTCATAACACAGTGTTTCATCAAAAGTAACAAAGTAGAACGCACCGTTCTTGCAGCTCAGCAATCTACTAGATTAAACTGTGATTAAATGCGTTTTTAGACGCGAAATCGCGGCTCCACTCTCGAACACTCAGCATCTTTTGTTTTCCATAATATCTTACTGTTTCAACTTTGCGAACAAGAATGTTCTAACCGAAAGCAGACAAGAATGATATTACTAGTATTACTGGTAAGTAGATTTTCGGTTTCCACACACATGTTGTTATAGCTTAAATCCTTCCTCATCAAATGGACTATCTAACACAAAAAGTTTTTGCTATTCTAATAAGTAAATTCCTTAGATAAGCGCATTCAAACCAACAAACCAACCTTTCTGCTTTATTATATCTATAAGTTTAATATAGATAATAGCAGATAGCAAGAGCTACTTAAAATATTAATAACATTAATTTTCACAAATCAGCTTTCAAATCATATGAAATGCATATCATTTTGAAATACACAAATTAGCTTATTTGTTATTTCTTATTGCATGTGTAATAGAGGCAAAACTATTAAGATAATATCATATTATGATGATTAAGTAATAGAATATTAAAGAACCAAATAGTTATAATGAACTCACTTAACGATTTATTTCTTCAGACTGACAACGTCTTAGACGAATTTTCCATTACAATTCCTTCCTAACACGAATGCCTTCCTAAACATTATTATTTCACACAAGTCTATAATAACTCACGGAACTTTCCCACAAAGCAAACAAGCTCTTTGGAGGTGTAAACTAAACTCTGCGCGATAATATTCCATTATTACCACTTCAAACCTTCAGTTTAATGGCAGTTGTTTCGGTATCTCTGCCACAAATATAGATGTAAGTCGTAACATATGCCCTCACAATACATCCACCCGCTCCAAAATTGTCACTAAAATTTGAAGCGAATATCACTTGTTATCGCAGTAACGGCACGCAATACACGTACGTTATATTAAACGAAATAATGCCACAATTTTCTGGTTTTGAGGCATTTCTAAAAATTTAATACAGCAGTGGCGACAAAATTCGACAAAAGTATCAACGTGACACAAGGGAGATGACTTTGTTTAATTGTAATTAGTTGGGTCTACCTTTACGAGGTTTTATATAAGTATTGGTGAGGATAATGACACAGTTTGGAACATAGGTACGTTTTTTAATGGGAATGACATCGGGCATTTTAGTATGATACATTTGCCCACCTTGAGATGAGACATAACATTTTTTTATTTTTGTTTGTCAATTGTCACCAAATCGGTCTTCTATATAAAGTACAGACTTCCAAAAACTATAAATAATTATTTACCGAGTTGGTTTCTTCTATGAAGCTGACTTAATTTCCAGATAGAGGTCTGGAATGGAGAACTGAGTGTTTTCATTATTTATAGTATGATAAAAACTGCTGCCTCTCCCCTCAAAATGCATCTTGACCCATTTCACATCTATTACACACAAGAAAATATTGCAATCCGAATTTTAATATTATGTGCAACACAATCTCGGAGTTTACGAGCGAACAGCAACATAGTAAAGCAATATACATGCGGGTTTATAGCAAGAGTGTGACCGAGACTTAGTTCCCACGTAATAAACGTTCAGCCGTGTAAAGAATGTGTAACCATTGTGGTATTACTACAACTTATAGAGTGGACATCGCGAACAAAAATTTTGCGTCAAATTGGAGAGAAGGGGGCGGAGAATTCAGTGATATTTTTGTCTTTTTATCTATTTTATAACACGCTACCATCTTTATTTTTCGTCTTGTAATGATTGTACATGTTTTTAAAGCACAAAACGGCATTTTTCGATTTTAAAAATGCTCAAAAAAAGAAAAATAGACGGCAATTTTGTGGTCCATGGACCATAATGCGGGTAAGAAAATTTTTGTTCGTGATGTCACCTCTATACGTAGTAGTAATACCTCAATGTGTGTAACAGGGCTAACATTGTGGGGGAAGCCTTTTGTACCACCGCTGAAGGTTGTGGAAAAATAAATTGAGTTTTAAATTTGATGGTACCGTCCGTAGTGACGTAGTTGTAGAATTATTGTTTACCGTTCATAACGTGAATGTTTTATGGTGCAGACGTTTAAAATGTCTGCAACGAGGTTTTCTGTTTTGTAATAGTTTAATGGTTTTAAAGCTCAAGTAAAGATGATCAATTTGTAGAACTTTTTGATAGAAGATTATGAATAAGTTAACTCTGACTATTTCAGAACTTTGGTCATAAATGTTTTTGAACTCATGCCGTCCTTTTCCGAAGTAGTGTTTATAGCTGTTGCTATGATATCCTAATACGAAGGCATTGGGCATAGGTAACCAACCCATCTTCTTTTAACGCGTGCTTTCCAAAACTAGCCACTCATGCGAGCAGTAATTCCATTACTAAACCTCATTACATACTAGGTTTAATCCGCGCCTTTGCCCGTGTTAATAAGAATCCTATTGTATCCAATGGGTCCTTTAAATCGAGATAAAAAATATCATATCACCTAAGTCAGCACATACCTTGCCAGTATATCAAATTTCATCACAATTTGTTCAGTAGTTTCAGCGTAATTGACGGACAAACACCAATACAAACTCTATCGCATTTTTAATATTAGTATGATAATGATGACGTCCTCCACAAGGTGTTCGTCAATTGCGAACCTTGCATATATTATTGAAGTCTACGCTGATGAGAACGAATGTGGCTGGCCAACTTGAAGTTAGTTCTTCTCTCTGATTATGATAATAACAAACAGTTAATATCACTGCACTCTCATTTCATCAAGCTATGAACGGCTGCAGTCGAAACTCAATAAAATGTAACCCAACTCGAGGAATCCAATAAACTGCTACCTGCAATGTCTTGGAGGAATGCGAGACGCGCGCTCATTACACCTCCGGCCTGGCCCGACCAATTTGTCTGGCTGAACTTAACCTTTCGTATGCGGAAAGGGTGCGTAAATCTGTACCCGTCGTCTGCGGCAACATAGCGCGAGTTTAAGACCGTATTTCAAGTGTATATGTTTCAAAATAGAGTTGAAAGTGTCACAGGTCATCTGAACACTGATCAGTGTTACCGCAGTTTTATACTAGAACACTGATCAGTGCTAAAGCAACTGAAGGGTTAAATATCTATATATAATTTTGATGTAGATTGATAATTTTTCAAAGGAACTCAAACTGCAATCATTGTTTTCTCAGTGGGTCTACAGGGATAAATTGTGCCAATGGATCTACCAGTGGGTCACTGAGACCACGATTATATACTAGCTTTATGTAGATACTAGCTTTACCCGCGGCTTAGGCCGCGTTATTAAGATTCCTGTTGTATCCCATGAGAGCATTTCATTGGGATAAAATTATCCTATCATGTAAGTCAGCCCTTACCTTGCCTGTACATATATCAAACATCCGCATCAACTCAGTAGTTTCAGCGTGATTGACGAACAAACATCCGAACAAACAAGCACACTGACTTCACTTTTGTAATATAAGCATGAAGTGTGATAATAACAAACAGTTAATATCACTGCACTCTCATTTTATCAAGCTATGAAACGGCTGCAGTCGAAACTCAATAAAATGTAACCCAACTCGAGGAATCCAATAAACTGCTACCTGCAATGTCTTGTAGGAATGCGAGACGCGCGCTCATTACACCTCCGGCCTGGCCCGACCAATTTGTCTGGCTGAACTTATATCTACGTACTTTGGACAATTTATCAATGGAACTCAAACTGGTCTCTCTGTTTTTTCAGTGGGTCTACAGGGAGAAAATCCTATGAACCTACCAGTGGGTCATGTCATGGTACCACTGATATAAACGTAGTTTGGCAGGATCAGCGCTATCATTTTGATCAATATTGACAATTTATCAATGGAACTCAAAGTGGTCCCTCTGCTTTTTCAGTGGGTCTACACGGAAACAAATGTGCCCATTCATCTACCAGTGGGTCATGGTACCACTGATATTCACCTGGTTTGGCAGGATCAGCGGTATCATTGACAATTTACCGATGGAACAAACTCACTCCTTTTCAGTAGATCTACAGGGAAATAAATATGACCATTGATCTACCAGTGGGACTACCTGCAATGTCTTGGAGGAATGCGAAACGCGCGCTCATTACACCTCCGGCCTGGCCCGGCCAATTTGTCTGGCGTAACTTATATCTACGTAGTTTGGCGGTATCAGCGGTATCATTTTGATCTAGATTGACAATTTATCAATGAAGATCAAACTGGACCCACTGTTGTTCAGTGGGTCTACACGGACACAAATGTGCACATGGATCCACAAGTGGGATAAAGGGACCACGATTAATATGCCAGACAAATTGATTTCTAGGCGCATATAAATCACGTATAATAATTTATAATTAAAATTGGATAAGGTTCACCACTTTTTAGGTAACCTTGGGTTTCATCAAGCATCACAAAATAAAAATAAAAAAAGGATTCATAATGGATCGAACTCTTCAGGTAATAAGACCAGATTACTGAATAAATTCTGAAAATAAAATTTAGCTATAATATTAGCGGATATTTCGGCAGCCAAATGATATTTTATTCACTAGAAATTCCCTAATGAACACCTCTTTTATTATCGTCTACGTCCGATACGACATTCGCACTCATTATTATTCCCTTGTCACAATGTCACCCGCGTGTTATTTACCGAAAGCGTAATGTAACAAAAAGCAACATGACGGCAATTACTCTATACGAGCCGAGAAAAAATGATGTCGTCAAAGAAAAACGAGAATTGCGCAACGGCACAAATAATGCGGCGCAAACAACACGGCAATAAAGATTTATTGCTGAGATTTTTTACGCGATGGAGCCTGGTGTGGGACAGGAGAAGTGGCGATTTAGTTCATTTTTTTTATATACCTTGTTTACGGGTATAGCGAATTTAAAAACGTAATATGCTGTAAAATGTACAGGGTGAAATTTTGTAATGCCACCTGAAGGGGAAATTCTCTTAATAGTGAAGATAGAAAAAGTTACTTAAAAAAAACAAAGCTGCATTCAAAGATTTGTAAAAAATTGCTTGCCTCATCTGGTTATTGACCCGACTATAGTTTTTGAAGTTGCAACCTTTCTTTTTATTGAATCGATCGTAAGGGACAATTCTAAAGATTAAAACTCTTACAAACTCTCTCACTTCTGGAAAGTGGTCAACTTTTACTTTCTGAAAAGTAATGCAAAACATCTTTAGCATTAAGGGTTCTTCACCATAGCGGATATGTGTGAGCGTAGCGGAGATGTGTCGTAAGCAGCCAATAGGATTTTGACTTATACGTGATCAGTGTCAATATTAAAATCCTATTGGCTACTTACGGCACATCTCCGCACCGCTCGTACATCTGCTTTGCTGGAGACTCGCCCTAACGCTTTTCCCTTGTTCCTTAAAACAGAAATAGCACACGAGAAAGTTAATGAACTGACGGAGACGCTACAGGCGTCACCATGGCAATGATTTGGAGCAATCGGGAACCGTGATATATTTGATTGAAGCATCACATTTATAGGACGAATGAAAATAGGCCAGACGAAACCTTGTGAAGAAATTTTTATGTGGAATATGTTAGTTACTAATGTGAAGGTATCTGGGTGATTTATTTTTTATTGTGTCTTCTCAGGTTCACGATAAGACTTTCTAATAAAAAACTAAATAAAACTTAGTTTTTTACAAAATTTTCTTTCTTGTTACAGGTACAGCTATGTTAGTGAGTAAGACGGTCACCTATTGGTAACTTATTAAAATTTGTTTTATATTCGCTTTTTTTAATTATTATGTATAATAATATAATAATACTGAGAACAAAATAATGTTTGATTGGCAGTTGTATTGCGTTAATTCCTAGGAAATTAGACATTGGAGTAGAGAGGAATCACCTCTGAACTCTCCTTGAAATATTTTTACCTTATTTTGATGGAGGAGTATTATTATTTCTGTTTCAAATATCAAAAAAACAAATACTTTTACACCATACAAACGTATTTATTGAGATTTAAAAAAAGCAATGAAGTGAAAGGAACTTAGAAAGCTAGGGATTGAAATACCCCCACTGTAAAATCACAGACAATTCCTGTACAAGTAGCTATTCCGGATCGCAAAAGTAGGTATAAAACTGTTACAATACGATACAGTGTCACGCTAAGCTCATAAAACAAAAATAAAGCTATGTACAGTAAAAACTAGTATACTGAAATGAACAACAGTAAGGTAACTTCTTTACCGATCAATTTGCTGTAATAGTCTGGAAAATGAAATATCAAACTTTAAAATATGATTTCGAGGGTCAGAAGGTTTAAGAGAGGTAGAGCTTTGTGGAAATTCCACTCGAATGAGCCGTTCGTCCGAGGAAGTACCTCCACCTTACAGAAGACCGCAGTGAAGTAGCACTTTGTAACTGTGGTGCTATGTTTCTGCTGGTGAGTAAGGTTGCCAGTGCTCAGTTGGGGAGGGTATGGGGTTAAGGCCGACAACACATCAACGATACCTCTGGTGTCGCGGATGTCCATGGGCGGCGGTGATTGCTTACCATCAGGCGACCCGCCAGCTCGTTTGCCGCCTCTGACATAAAAAAAAGAAGAACTTTGTTCATAAGTTGTCTGAATGCTTTTTTTTATCCAATTCTGTGGTTGTTAGCTTAAGTACCTGTGTCTAAGTGGCCAGTGGCAACAAGTGGAATATCATTTACAATCATTTCATACAACATCCAGACCTACATCCCGATTAGGGTATGTTATTGGTGTTTCTAAACACAGGGTTCGGTGACTACAAATCCGCAATTGACAAAAGTGCAATCTGATTTTAAAAATCATTATTTTTTTATTTAAAAGATAAAACTACAATAGTTTTTTCCAATAGGGATATAAGGCTGAAGCTTGAAATTTAAGGAAATAATATTAATAATTATTCCTTCTGTTTTATTTCTATATACTGTGAATCAGGTGCGCACATTCCTTACAGTAATAAATGACAATTACTGCACTATGTCGAACAGATGCAGTGCGCTGCATTCCGAATGGCCCGCATTTCTCTATCTGCACCGATTTATAGTGCACTCTATATAGCGTAGTTTAGCACCAACATACTCGTATCACGTTTAATATCGGTATTAACTGGGTAGATGTAAAGTTACGGCTTTGGGTTTCATTGGGTATGGGACAGTTATTGCGTTTGGTAGTTAAGAATAAATAAATATAAGGGGATATTGCGCTTAACTCATCGTTTTAGTAACAAACTACACAAAACTTAGATGTTACTTTGAATAATTTTAATTCAGTGCAATCATTATAAGAAGCCAAAACAATAAGTTACAATAGATTAAAATCGTTAGATATAATCTTCGCCATACTTTGACTCATTCCGTAATCGGAATCAAATTATAAAGAGACGGTTGCTTCTTATTGCAGCGACGGACAGGTTGACAACGCACTAAATATATAAAATAAAATAATATCACAGTTTTCTAGTGTCGAACCATTTCTAACAATTTGAATCAATTCAAGTAACTTTAATTTTAAAAATTTAGTGTAATCTTTTTCTAAATATATTTTATCCATACAAACATCAAACACAAATTGTTATACGAGAAGCACAAATGATTGTCCTAGATGGACTTCTGACCTACGACATTTGGTGCAATAATTCTAGGTCACTTCCGCTCCATTAAACTAATGAAATGATAACATTACCAGGAATAATAATAGTAATTAATCACCGAAAATGCCACGTCACAATAAGCTTTCATTAATTTCACCACAACACTCAAAAATTATTGTTCCAAACCAAACTGTAGATACCCGTAGCAATCGATATGAATTCGTAGCAATGCTACGATAACAATACCTCGTAGCGTCGTAGCACTGAGCTCTCACCCACTCAAATTATTATACTCATGTTATACGTATAAGAACGAGTATTCAGACATCTTTACTAGCGATTTTATTCCAATTTCCATTTTAAAACCAAGATCTTTTGAAATATTTCGAGTATCTATGAGAAATTGATACAAGTATGTCTAGTATGAGTAGATGAACATTTCTCCTTTTTAATAAGTATTAGAGACGCTTTTATTTCATAGAAGCAGACTGAGAGTACTTATTTTTTTAATACGAGTGTGTGCGCGAGTAGCAACATGAAACCACTTGTGATGAAATAAAATAATTCTTTTAGATTTGTAGTCGTATAAATTTTCTTTGAATATACGTAAAATCTCAGTTTTAAGCCGCTAGACAATTGTTTGTCTAGCGGCTTAAAACTGAGATTTTGACTACAATTATTTTACGCATAAACAAAGTGTTACCTTTTTTATAATGAATAAATTCCAAACTAATATGGATCACTTTTGATATTGGTTTTTCTAAAAAGTATCAAGCAATCTAATTATGCAGCCTTTGGTTTTTCACCTGATTTCTATACTTTATTTAATGTGTTCATCTAGGCATGGAACTGTACATTTATTTACACACTATAGATTTATTTTGCGAAGTAAGTTGATGAAATATTTGCAACCATAGCCAAAAGTCGTCTGGGATAAGGCATTTTATTTTTGTCTACCGAATGACCTTTAAAATATTTTTTTTTTTCAAAAATATACATGACAGTAGTATACAAGTCATCATACAAAATACGATTTCTCTCATCACTTCAGGGACGTTTTAGTTCCAACTATTTTATCTTGAGTGGCCGACGCGCTTAGCAGACATTTTGACTCCGTAACGACCGTAGCGTGTTCGTAGCATTTCTACGATAACACCGGCATCGCTCGTAGCCACTCGTAGCTGCTACGGAATGGGTTCCAATCCACTCGGATTGGATTAGTCCACGTTATACATATAAATACTGAGTAGATTACTGAGTACATACTCGTGATCTCATTGGGAATGGTTGGATTTCATGTGGTTTTTACGTACTATGTATGAGTCTGGTTAGCGTTGGAATAATCGATGAAAATTTATAAAAAAAATATACTTACCGCATTTCAATGTGAATTTTATTGTTAATACGAGAAAATCTTTTTTTGCTTAAAAAAATCAAACGCTAATCGACCGAGAGAGACTATTTTTTTTTTGCATTCTTTTATAAATTGTCAGCTGTAAAATATTTACCCCATAAATAAAAACACATTCTAGTTAACATTTCAAAACTGGGTATTTACCCAGCACTCTGGATTTAAATATACTTATATACGTGCTTTAGTACTTATATAAGTGCTTTACCTGACTTTTGGTTGCGACAGTCATAAAAAGATAGGTACCCAAATGTACATAAAACATACATACTAATCATAATTCATTTAGCTGTTTTGTCCCGGCGTTCAAACGAGCGATCCTGGCTCACAAAGCTTGATACGAACAAAGTCTTATGTTTAGACATATTTTATGTAAATACCCTTTCCCCTGCACAATAACATGACGGATTGCATGTTTTGCGTACACAAATGATGGGTTTACTAAGAAAACTCGAAAATATTCCACTTTCTTCCATCTGAATGAAAAGAGTATTTTTTAAAATATGGCAACAACTTTTGGGTATTGGTATAGAAAAAGTATTTTATTTTATGAGTTTTTTTTTTATAGAATAAATAAAATGAAGCTACGGCAGTTTCTGAAAGACTGATTATTTTTGAATTATCTGTGAAAAAAATATGTTTTAACTTCCCCTATCAATTGATTCAACAGCTCAGGATTAAAATGGGGATAAAACACTGCGAACCTGGTTCCAATATTCTTATCTTCATCAGACATGGGTTCAATCCAGATTCAGAGTTTGTCAAACTTTCAATGCCTTTGCGAAAATCTGGCCACCCTCATTCTCAGATGCAACTCACTTTATAAAATCACCCAAAAACGGTGGTGATTACTGACCACCACCAGATGTCTCGGGTGCCTACCATTTTCCTCAATCAATGAAAAATCTACTTTTCACATACTGGTCAAATAGAGAGGTGGACCAATAGTACCTCCCTGCGTGAGCCAACGCCGTACGTGAGGTAATCCTTTAAAATTCTCGTCGCAAAACCGTCACGTTTTTGATGGCATCCAGTTTTTCCCGTTTGACGCGACATCAAAGCAACGTCTCACCTTAATCTTGGGTGTAATTTGTTACTCTTTGCCTAACGTGTGTAAACGGAAAGGTGTTTAATTTTGCCTTTGACAAAATGATTAAAAACGCTATGTGGGTCGCGGAAGCCAAGGACGTTTGAGTGTGTTCCTAACATCTTGAATGTTAGATGTATATCTTTGGTATGCAAAAATGTCAAAGAAGATTTTACGCAACTATGAATCTGTCTTTAAGATTACTGAGAGAATAGAAATTGTCATGAAGAAAATCCAAAAAACAGAAGTATTGATGCTAACTTAAATATTATTAAAAAATACTTCAAACCTTACACTTCAAGGTTTACTTGTATCACAGGATCGACTCAATCGACAACTTTTTAAATGTACCTATGTTTAAAAGATTTATTTTTTCATTTTCAGATATTATACAGTGTAAAGATATGTATATTTGTTTGTAACAAATAAACTCAAAAAGTAAAGGTCTCATTTCGTAAGTTCTTTCTTCATTAGAGGACTTTATTATTACTCAGTAAAATATAGTCGTGCGAAGCCGGGGCGGGCGGCCAGTTTTAAATATTTTAGAACTAGAACTTCCTATTGTACGCAGAACTTTGTGAGCTAGAATACAGAAAATATTTATTCTGAGAATGTTTCTTGAAAATAAGATCCAAGCTTAGCCGATTGTACCATAATTTCAGTACTTAAAATGTATTGCTTCGTATTGTATTTGTTCTGAGATTATTTGAACGTTATATTTTCAAGGACAATAGATTCTGCGACTTATTAACAGAGGCGTTTATTTGCAAAAGGATTTATTTCAGATCAAATCTAATTTCGATTTCGTGCAGACCCTTGTATATTGAAGTCGGCGTGTTTATTCAAATATTACAACTCAAGACGGGATTAAGTTATTCGAAATGTATCCAGACAGAAGGGTTAGTGTTTGTTTGTTGTTATAATTTCATGTAGTTTGTCTGAAATATATAGTTTATAATCTCGCCTTCGCAAATATACGAGCTATAGATGAACTTTATTAGATCCTACTACTATTATAAAGGCGAAAGTTTGAGGTATTCCTCGAAGCGCTACCAATTTGAGGCGCTCCTAATGAGGCGCTCCTTTTTTATTCCTCGGAGCGCGCCTTTTAGTAGCGCTCCAGATAACAATTAAAAATATTAACTTTTTATTCCTCGAAGCGCTCCTATGATTTTCGAATAGAGATAGGAAACTAAACTATCGATATTTATCGATAAGTAAAACACATTATTTTTTACAATTTGCAAAGACTCTATACTCCTTGATCATTGATTGTTTGTTTAAATCAGTCAGAACGTACTTTAATCTCTAGCGATGCAGCGCGGGAGCATTGCGAACGTAAGTCGCATCCCAACCTCCCCCCTCATCCCTATTGTATCCTAGAGTAGCGTCACAGGCCGTGTTCACCGAGTTCACACGAATGCAACCGAGGATTTCCGGAACTTGTTTACTTAAAATTGCATAGTTTGTTTTTGTAGTGTTGCGCACGACGACATCAAAAATTATGACGTATAAGTCGCATTATTATGTAAATGTGCCTTCTCGCTAACTCGCTTGTTAATAGATTTTTTTGCTATTCAGATTACACTTTCATAACCATAAATTTATTTATATTTTTATTAATGAAGCGGCCGCCCGCGACTTCGTCCGCGTGGATGTCGGTTTTCATTATACGAATGTTTTTTCTCGCTAACTCCCGTTCCCGTGGGAATTTTGCAATATCCTTTTGCAACTAAGCATCAAGTTTACTAAGGGACCTGCATGCCAAATTTCAAGCGTCTAACTCAAGTAGTTTAGATTTTCCATACAAACTTCCACCCCCTTATTTCGGGGAAGTGGGGGGTTGGAATGGGTCAAAAAGTAGCCTATGTTCTGTCTCAGGGTCTAAAGATTGTCTGTACCTAATTTCATCAAAATCGGTTGCGAGGTTTAAGCGGGAAAGCGTAACAGACAGACAGACAGACAGACAGACAGACAGACAGACAGACAGACAGACAGAGTTACTTTCGCATTTATAATATTAGTTGGGATATTAGTTGGGATAAATGTATAACTGTATTAACGATAATAACACCACACAAAGTTATTTTGTAATTATTATTTAGTTCCTACAATGTGATTATTACATAATTTATATTATATCTGTGCGTTTTATTTATTATTTACATCTTTGATTACACAACAACATTGGTCTTTGAATACACATTATAGTGCCGAAAGCGAAAACATATTTTTCTATCAATTTCTAACTTTTGGTAAGGCAACTTAGAAGATGATGATGATGGATAAATGAATTTTTAAAAACAGTCGATAGTTAAAGTAGTTTTTGTAAATATTACAAAACAACCACGTTTTACTTTTTATCGATAGTTTCAGTTGGTATCTAATCTCTATTCGAAAGTTCAATCATAGGAGCGCTTCGAGGAATAAAAAGTTAATATTTTTAATTGTTATCTGGAGCGCTACTAAAAGGCGCGCTCCGAGGAATAAAAAAGGAGCGCCTCATTAGGAGCGCCTCAAATTGGTAGCGCTTCGAGGAATACCTCGAAAGTTTGTATGTGTGGATGTATGGATGTATGGATGTATGGATGTTTGTTACTCTTTCACGTAAAAACTACTGTATGGATTTGAATGAAACTTTACCACAATATAGCTTATACATCAGAATAACACATAGGATATTGGAAATCGAAATCCACGCGGACGGAGTCGCGGGCGGCCGCTAGTCAATCTATATTTGAAGATCGTCTTTCTCACGATGATTGTAATCATATAAAAGTTTGTAATTTGTTTTATGAGCGTTTTAGGAGTGGTAGAGCTTTGTGGAACTTCCACTCGAATTAGACGCCTCAAAAGACCACAGTGAAGTAGAATTTCGTAACTGTTGTGCTATGTTACTGCTAGTAAGTAAGATCACCAGAGCACAGTTGGGGAGGGTATGAGGTTTTCAAGAAAGGCAACGCATCTGCGACTCTTTTACGGTTGTTGATATCCATACCATCAGATTATCCTCTTGTTCGTTTGCCTACCTTTCACATAAAAAAAAATATTAAAGGCAGCCAACGCATCAGCAACCCTTGTGGGGTTGTTGGTGCCAACGGGTGGCGGTGATAACTTTCCACTAGGTGGTCCTATTGCTCGTTTGCTTCACACTTAGGAAACAGCCAAAAATACAAAAATAGATAGGCACACTAATTGTCGCTTCATGTAAAAATAAAGTATTGATTGCTTACAAAATCCTAAACAACAGCTCAGCAGTGAGTGTACGCGCAAGATGCCAAATCGTCTGGCGCTGCCAGTGACGCGTGCCAAACGCGTGTGCAGCCATCAGCTGAGGAGATTTGGACGGGCTCTTGTGTCAATGTTGCTCGTGTTGTTTCTATCGTAATTTTGATGGGTTTGAGCGGAGATTAATACAAAGCTGCTCATAAGTAAATGAGTTTAATAAGGAGTCATTCGTAGAAATAACTGTATAAAGGTAGCTGTCGATGACGGATCTATGTCTTTGTATACAGTAAGTGAATCAATCCAAGATCATGATCTGTGATTATTCTCTGTTTTTTCCTATAATAGTAAGTTACAACATTATTCGATAGAAAAACATTTCTTGTTGCAATAGTTTACCAGACTTACTACAAACCGTTTGCAAAATCCTAAACAACAGCTCAGCAGTGAGTGTACGCGCAAGATGCCAAACGTCTGGCGCTGCCAGCGACGCGTGCCAAACGCGTGTGCGGCCATCAGCTGAGGTGATTTGGCCGAGCTCTTGTGTCTATGATGCTAGTGTTGTTTCTATCGTAATTTTGATGGGGTTGAGCGGAGATTCTACCTGCTTATAGGTAGATGAGTTTAATAAGAGGAGTCATTTGTTGAAATTATTGTACTTATATAGGTGGCTGAAGATGACGGATCTTTGTCTTTCTATGTAGGTATAGTGAGTTAATCAATTCAAAATTATGAACCGTGAATATTTTGTTATTTTTTTCCTATAATTATTATGCTACATAATAATTATTCGGTAGAAAAAACATATGTTGCAATAGCATAAACAGACTCCCTAAATATCTTTTGGTAAATCCTCAACAACAGCTCAGCAGTGAGTGTACGCGCAAGATGCCAAATCGTCTGGCGCTGCCAGCGACGCGTGCCAAACGCGTGTGCGGCCATCAGCTGTGGTGATTTGGCCGAGCTCTTGTGTCTGTGTTGCTCGTGTTGTTTCTATCGTAATTTTGATGGTTTTGAGCGGAGATTTCTACAAAGCTGCTTAGAGGTAGATGAATTTTATAAGAGGAGTCATTCGTTAAAATTATTGTATCTATATAGGTGGCTGACGACGACGGATCTTTGTCTTTCTGTGTGTATAGTAAGTCCATTTATCCAAAATAATAAATGCAGTATTTTTTTGACTTTTTCCTAAATATTGTATTTTACATAATCCTTCGGTAGAAAAACATTTATGTAGCAATAGTTTAACAGACTTACAACAAACCGTTTGCAAAATCCTAAACAACAGCTCAGCAGTGAGTGTACGCGCAAGATGCCAAATCGTCTGGCGCTGCCAGAGACGCGTGCCAAACGCGTGTGCGGCCATCAGCTGAGGTGATTTGGCCGAGCTCTTGTGTCTATGCTGCTAGTTGCTTGAATAGTTATTATAATTACTCATATCGTAATCGGCTAATCAACAGCTATCGTGATTTGACTTTGTGTATTATTTTAAGCATTTGAAAGCATTGTAAGACCTTTTTCCATATTATGTTTAATTGTAAACAAAGAAAAAAGCATTGATCTTGTAAAATTGAGCGTTTTTTTTCAGAAGAAGAAGCAAATATCAAGGAGGTTTTTTTCAGATCCACTAAAGCCGACTCCTTTAGCTTAATGGTCAGAGAGATTGCCCGGATTGCAATAGGTGCTGGGTTCGATCCCCGTCTGAGCCATCTGAGATCAGATGAATTTACTTTGCTTATAATTTAAAAAATTATCATTATTTGAGTTTTTGGAAAGTTAATTAATTTAACCGCTATGAATTCAAAATAAAAATGGATATTCACATCCACCAGTCACTACTACATTTAATAAAGTGTAAGTCTCCTTATGACGATTTATATTTTGATTTTCAAGTTAGGGCTTAGAAAACAAAAGAAGACGTCCAAAAGAGGACTCACTTGTAAGAGAAGTAAATAAGGTTGTCTGTCATTTATTCTGATTAATTAATCCATATGAAAATGACTTCATCTATACGTACTGACGTATGCTCCCGAAAAAAAACCATATCAACCTCGCTATGTAGCATACAGTTTCACGCGTAATTTCCATAATATATGTACATATTTCCACAATGGCGTAAGCAAATTAAGCTCGCATTATTCACCCCTCTGAATTGGTGCTAATAACCGCACGGGATCGAACCCCCACTCTTGTGTGACGGGGGTCGTCTATTGAAAAAGGTGCGTATTATGTTCCTCTTTTTACCTGGATGGAATTTTCGGTTGATCGTGGCTTCTTTTCAATGTTTATAAATGGTTTGTGTACTCGTACATATAAGTAAGTATATCTTGATGATGAGATATACTTATAGATGTCAGTTGAATGGGTGGTCTAATGGGTGGTCTTGAAGATTTTAACGCTTCCTTCATACCTACCTCTAACTGAACTATGATAATTATTAGCGTACACATTTAGGCATATTGAAGGCCGTAGCAAACAAGATAATTTATCACTATGTAAGGAAAATGTAAATGTAGAATTTTTGCAAATAATACAAGAGAGCCAGTTTCATATTTCTGATAGTGGAGTTTTTTAGACACTTAGAAATGATTCTTCGTCGTCTTAATTATATATTTTTTTGGCACATGCTGAGCACCGGCCTTTGTAAAGTTATATTTTATTGTGTTTGTAATAATATTACTATTTATCGATTTTATGTTTGGTGCAATTTCATGTTTCGTACACTCAATAAAATATCTTCTTTCTTTCATTCATTTAAAAAAGGTTCAGTCAAAACATTTCCGTAACTTTTCTTTCCTTGAACCTCAAACTTCTAAATCCCTTTAAGAACATGCTTAATTTTACAAAGGTACATCCACACTCGGTCACTCCTGGAACTAATAAAAGTTAGACGTGACTCTACCGCGGCTTACTTTTGCCTAATTTACATTCCGATGACTTTCAGTTTTTGTACGGTCGCTCTGTTACGTTTTTTGTTGGCGTTGAATTGTGTTGAGAATTAGGTGTGGTATCTTGAAGGATTTTAACTGCCTATGTGATGTAATAGTGATAGCGCTGCGCTCAAAAACCGCGAAGGTTCTGGGCCCGTAGCAAAGATGCAACTTTGACGAATTTGACATACGCTTTCGTCGCGACTTATATTGACATCCCGCACACGAACTATTTATGTGAGCGGGATGGACATTATAAGTCGCGACGAAAGCGTCTGGCAAATTCGTCAAAGTGGCATCTTGGCTAGAATGGCTAGCCTACCTGGTCCGAATACCGCGGGGAGTACCAACACTTTGTGTAGGTTTTCCCATTTTGGTTAAAAGATTGCAGGCTTGAATCTTATTGTCTCTGACTATTATGCTGAATTGACAAGTCTGGAAATTGGAGCGGCTGTCGTCTGACCACCGCAACTGACACAGGGGAAACCAGACAATTTAGATCGGAATTGGGACCAACAGCTTCACGTACCTTCCGAAGCCCGAAAACATCATTGTTATCGGTCATAAGTTCCAGCCTTTAGGAAACTGAACTTTAAATAATGATAAACGGAGTAGAATAGATATTATACGAATTCGAATTAGGGGCTACATTAAATTGACTTCCAATTTTCTATTTTCTATAATACTTGTACATAGTAGAAAAATTATCCGAACTGTTTTGTATGAGTGCCACAATCAATTCTTAAAGTCGTAACTATCCCTACATTTCAAGCAGACAGAGTCACTTTTACATAAAAAATCTAGGCGTTGACCAGACGAAGTCACATAGTGATGCATGCAGACCATTGCGGTATCACGACATGAACTAATTGAATCGAATCGAATTGAATGCAAATGTATTCAATTAATTGGTGTTATAGCTAGGAAGGGCTCTAGGATCCATTAATTAACAGCTAGCATGTTCTGTCATTAGTTAGTCTCGACTGCTGAGATGTATGTGGGTATGAGACGAATACTACGTTTAGTGTTTTATAAGTGTGTTTTATATAATTACTACCGACCGCCCGCGACTGCGTTCGTGTTGATTTTGGTTTATGCCACAGAAGTATTTAATCAGGATAAAAAGTATCATATCACCTTAGTCAGCCCATACCCTGCTTGTGTATCAAATTTAATTAAATTCCACCCAGTAGTTTCAGCGTGATTGACGGACAAACATCCAAACAAACAAACTTCCACATTTATAATATTGAAATGAAAAGATACGTTCAGGCCTATGGGCGTAATATTTTTACAGCCCTATACTACGCGGCGCGGTCATTACATTACCCATACCCATAACAGCTCGCTAGCAGCGCAGCGCCACAAAGTACTTACCTAGTTAGCTTATAAAAATAAGATTTGCCGCCCCCCTGGCCCAGAACCTGAGTACGCCCATGTCAGGCCCGTATAAGCACTCGCTAGTAAGATCTTGGTAAATTTCTTGTATCTGATAGATAGTAAAATATTATAATCTAATAACCATTTCATTAAATCTTGACAAGGAGTGGTTGAAATGATCCATAATTAAATTTACAAGAAGTCAATTGTTATAAAAAATCTGATCGTTCTGATAGCATAAATACATGAATAAATGGCATGGCTATTTTTTCAACACAAAATAATATTCGACACTCGAGTTTATACAAGTGTTTTTTTTACAAGTAATTACTCTCATTTTAAAAATAAAAATCATGTAAATTGTTTTTACTCATATCCACCGTGATTCAGTTATTCGTAACTTTGCAAAAACAGAATGAGAAGTAACAGGAAAATTTATAATTTATTTTACCATTTCCCAATAGTAGTTAGCAACTGTAATCCGCAACTCAATTAAACTTGAGACCCTTGACGGCCGTGAGTTCTGAGAACTAGAAAAGACTAAGGGAAATTAAGGCTTGTTTTGATATAGAAAAACTGGGGAGAATATTTGATACTGAAATATACATAATTTCTGATAAGAACAAATTTCCATTTTGTCTCAGCTTCAGGTCATATAAAGTTTTTTTTACGTTGTAAAAATAACCAGACACTACAAAAATGTGTGCTAATATAATAATCTATACTTATTATACTAATTTAATAAAGCTTAAGAGTTTGTTTGTTTGTTTGAACGCGCTAACCCCAGGAGCTACTGGTTCGATTTGAAAAAATATTAACTTACTAACTTATTTGACAAGGAAGGCTTTAGGCAATTGGAAACCGAAATCCACGCGGACGGAGTCGCGGGCAGCCGCTAGTATTATTTAAAATATAAATGCTTATCCCATTTGAACATTAATTTCGTTTGATGCCCGTAAATATAACGTAAGTACCCCACCAACTAATAACAGCCGGGCTAGTAACAAACTATATCATTACAACAAATTGTTTGTCAATAATAATCTGTAACAATATCCAATAACATTAATCCGAATGGTTACAACATTTGTGCAGTAACAAAATTTAATTTCAAATCGCAATTTATTCTCACATTAATTGTTATTACGAACTGAACATATTACATTCAGTAAGTTATTACAAATCACACGATAGCATCGATATCAATCTGATTATTTCATCGAATGCTGTGTGATGAGGTTCCTAGTCGTATTATAAACGCAAACAAACACATCCGTACACTAACAGCTCGACAATAATTAAATTCAGAGCAAATTAATGACAAATTACACGAATTGGTAGGAACGAGCTTGACGAAAGTAGGGTCGGGTTTCTCTGTTAGCGGGTGCGTTATAGCTATTAATAGTTTGCCGGTACAATCTATGATGCAATATTTCTTATATTTGAACGCCACTGGTAGACATAAAATAATTAATTCGTATTTTTTTATATATTATAGGGCAGCAAACGAGCAGACGTATTGCCTGATGGTAAGCAATCAACGCCGCCCATGGACACTCGCAACACCAGAGGAGTCACAAATGCGTTGTCGGCCTTTTAGAAGGGGTCGCTCTTTTCTTGAAGTTGAGGAGGTCGCATCGGTCCGGAAATACCTCAGGCGACAGTTGATTCCACAGTTTGGTTGTGCGTGGCAAGAAGTTTCTGGAGAAACGCACAGTGGTGGATTGCCAGTCATCTAAGCGATGTATTTAAGCTTAGTATTTATTTCAGTACATTTTGTTGCTTTCTGGTCTGCACTGATATAAAAAGAAGTGAATGGCATGTCTTCCAAAAGACGAAGGTTTTAAGCTATAGTATAACACAATGGGTGCGGAAACCGAAATCCCCGCGAACATTATTATCTTCTTGTAATATCTTTACTACCTAAGAACTATGAAAATGCCTTTTATTTATTTATTTATTTAAACTTTATTGCACAAATTAAAATAGGTACAAAAGGCGGACTTAATGCCTCAAGGCATTATCTACCAGTCAACCTTAGGGCAAAACAGAGAGTGAGTAGGTAGGTAGTGCTCTTAAAATATAATAAAAAAAAATTGCCTTTGTAGGTACATGCAATGAACAAATGAATACATAATAAATTCTATATAACTTTCCTAATTTATATAATTTTAGCTCTATTTACATAAAATTATATGATTATAAAACAGTGTTTTGCAACAAAACCATTTATTAATTTACAGAAATTACAAACGCTTGTTGTGGAACCACAAATTACTCTTCAGTAGTATCCCGCCACCATAGCGACACAACTTGCGGGTTATTTCATTAATCTTAATTATATACGAGTTCCAACTCTGCGCCTATTAATAGTATTTACCTGGATACGTTAATTAAAGACGTACTCCTATTAAATAGGAATGCCACATGTTTATTACAGTACAGATGGAGATGTCAAAATAGTTAGTGCGGGAGTTTCTTTTTTCAATTTTAGTTAATTTTGTTATGAAAGTATATAATTAGAGGCGAGGTCTTTCTCAATTGTTTAGGTATTTGATCGCAGTGACCATCTGGACTAAGTATAGGTATAGCAGGGCATTTTTTGAGTATTCTGTCGAATTAGTTCATTTTAAGAACGTAAAAGTGTTTCTTGTCTATCTATATTCCATATATGTGTTTGTTTGAACGCGCTAATCTCAGGAACTACTGGTTCAAATTATAAAAAAAATTGTTGTGTGGGTATAGTTCATTTGACGAGGAAGGCTTTATGGGTGCGGAAACCGTATTCCACGCGGACGGAGTCGCGAACGCTAGTAACCAATATTTCCAATATTCTACTATCACAATGAACAAATTATACACTTTCATACTCATCATTTGATCTGGGTCGCCCATTCTTCTTGCATCTCACAAAGCCAGGACCGTATACAACTGTAATTAAATGATAAGATGACGGCCTATGTCCCACCAGGCGGGATCATGTTATCATGTTTTAGGACCCTCATAACCCGAACAATAATTTTCATCGTACGCTCACGGGGATTAATTTATTAAGTGTCCTGAGTTACGGAGCATATAAATAATAACACCCTTGTCAAAAGGGCTTAGGAACGCTGGTGTCTCATGACGACGGTGAAAATGGGCGGCGTGAGAAGAAATTTGTTAACTAAGGAGGAGGTCCAACTTCGTATTTGTGCGGTGTATTGACGTACATATATTGCTCCTAATCTTTAAATAAGTTCGCCTTGATGGTCTAGTGGTTTAAGTTCCGTTCCGTGGTCTAGAAGTCCTGGGTTTGAATGCTAGGTCGAGCAAAATTTGTGTCGATTTTTCTGGAGAGAGCCCTTGTTTGTGATCAGGGTGATTAACCAAAACAAATCTTTGTAACGAAAACATGATTTCAAATGATAGAGGCCTTTACCCTGCAGTGATACATTAATAGTCTGATACTTAACTTCACTTAAAATATATAAGTTCTTAAATTGGCAAAAATAAAGCTGGTCCTACACATTAGAGTTAACTTAATACTTGTACTGATAAACTTTACTGATTATTTTATAACGAATATTAAGAAAACTTTAACGAATGTATTAAGGTACGCGTATGTTAACGTCATTTTAGTGCCAGATTTTACCTGTAGCTCAAAAGTCACCATTAATTCTTTTGCTTCTTCCCTAGTCTTTCTATGAGTTAAATAAATGGACGGCAGTTACCATTTGATAGCTGAATGCTTAAAAAGTGCTCTTAAATGGGAAACGAAATCGTATTTGGACGATGCACATTCTAAACAGTATCCATAAAAGCGAGATTAGAATAGCCCCGACCGAACTGTGAGTATATCACTTTTATTCGCAAACTAGCGGCCCGTCACGCGGTTTCACCCGCGTCCCGGGGGAACTACTTCCCGTACCGGGATAAAATATAGCCTATGTTACTCTGGGTGAATGTAGCTTTCCAACAGTGAAAGAATTTTTCAAATCTGCCAAGTAGTTTCGGAGCCTATTCAATTCATACAAACAAACAAAAAATCAAACCTTTCCTCTTTATAATATTAGTATAGATAAAACCACTTGGACACGTTCCAAATTAACTCTTACGCAGATAACCACCATTATGTGCAGTGGGATTATTATGACGTCGAAGTAATTGCAGTTTACCCCGGAATTAAGACAATTTGTGTTGCAAGCTAAGCTAATTAAAATAACAAATATGAAAACTGCATTCGGTATGTTCTACTGTGGGATAGAAACAATTGTGTTGCGGAATGCTTGGAATATTAGAGACTAGCGGCCCGTCACGCGGTTTCACCCGCGTCCCGGGGGAACTACTTCCCGTACCGGGATAAAATATAGCCTATGTTACTCTGGGTGAATGTAGCTTTCCAACAGTGAAAGAATTTTTCAAATCGGCCAAGTAGTTTCGGAGCCTATTCAATTCATACAAACAAACAAAAACTCAAACCTTTCCTCTTTATAATATTAGTATAGATAGAATGACTGTGGTAATTACAGTGGAAGTTTGCTGAGTAGAACTAAATTGTATCTATACTAGTATAATAAAGCTGAAGAGTTTGTTTGTTTAAACGCGCTAGTCTCAGCAACTACTGGTTTGAATTGAAAATATATTTTTGTGTTGGATAGAGCCTTGCTCGTAAGGCTTTTAGCTGCAGTATCATAAAGATTTATTAAATATTAAACGGAAAGAACAGTTGCAAAATTTTAAAGTACATATCATTCATAAATTCTAATTAACAAAATTTTACGTCAAATCGAATCCGGTAGAAAATTATTTTACATGCACAAACGCCTAATTATCCATTCATCCAATAGATGAAACATTGTTCATTGTCCATCGCTTGCACTGTTGAATAGCAAACACAGTAATAAATCAATCAAACACGCTTTGGACATTGTAATCAGAAGGTGCAAGGCATGAGCGGAAGCGATTGAAGTTTGGAAAATTCATAGGTGGGAAACCCTACGAAAAGCCATTCAAAGAATATCACTAAAGCCATCGACTTTCTTTGGTTTTTATGCATGTATTGCTATATGGTGAAAGCGATAGTAAGGTGACGTCAGTATTTCTTATATTTTTAAATTTGGATCAAGAAAAATTCATCTGATCTCAGGTGGCTCAGCCAGCCAGCACCTTTTGCAATCCGGGCAAGCGATCTGACAATTAAGCTACCGAGAGCCTGGACCTGACGAATTTCTTCTTGTTATTTGCTAACACGCAAGAGGTACTGTGTTCGGAATTATATCTAATATACTAAGCATGTAAAATGCTTAAAATAAATATATAAAAAAAATTGCAAGTACATATTTCTTTGACGACCCGCTTGGTGTAATCGTCAAGATGTTGCCTATTTCGCAAAAGGTCGCGGGTTCGATCCCCGCACAGGACACACATTTGTGTGCATGAACATGTCTGTTTGTCCTGGTCTGGGTGTTATAATGTATCTATTGAAGTATATTTGTAATACCACTGTTGATTCTGATGTATGTAACACAAGTGCTCAAGCTACTTAACACGGGGTCAGATCAATGTATGTGATGTTGTGAAATATTTATTTATTATTATTTATTTATTTAATTATGTGAAAATTCATGGGTGGGATTGAAACCCTACGAAAATCAAATCAGAGAATATCACTCAAGCCATCGACTTTCTTTGGTGGTTATGCATGTTTTGCTATATTCTGGCGAAGGTGATAAAAAGGTGACATCAGTATTTCTTATATTTTAAAATTATAGACCAAGAAAAATTCATCTGAGATCAGGTGGCTCAGCCAGCCAGCACCTTTTGCAATCCGGGAAAGCAATTTAACAATTAAACAACTGAGAGCGTTATTGGACCTGACGAATTATATCTTGTTATTTGCACACACGCAAGAGGTGCTGTGTTTGGAATTATATCTAATACATAACATGTAAAATGCTTAAAATAAATAGATAAAAAGATACAAGTATTTCTTAATGCATCTCTCAGTTCGTCATCGTATAAATGGGCCAGCCGTCGTCGTGCCATCCCGTAATCCCGGCATGGCACCACAACCATTGACGGGATTATACGCTGTCCTGCCGTGACGCACGCGTTAGGAACTAAATAAGAGCTTCTAATTCACATTAAGCTACTCTGTGATAATGTTACATGAATATTTAATGGGGTGTCCATTTAATGGCCGCAACATTTCATATTGGCTATTGTCGTAAAGTGTGGTAAAAAACGACAGGGCACTATCTATGAGTAAAAAGCTTAGCCTTCAAAATTCTTCAATTATCTAAAACGAATCGGATACATTTATTAACATCGACATGACAATATGTAAAATGTCCGACACAATATTAACAGGCTACTTTTACTCGCGTTACCAAAACAAAATTAAACATCTTTACTAAATATTATAAATGCGAAATAGTGTATGTTTGTTTAATTGTTCCGCTTTCACGCCGTAACTACTGCACTTGACTTATTTGGTCCTAAGTCCCCTGGATGGGGCAGAGGGCGTCGCCATCCCGGTCGGTCAATAGTTGTCTGCAACTAGGATATTTAATGATAATGATGGTGATGAAATAATTTCTGATTACATTCCTTAGTTCATCATCGTATAATTGGGCCAGCCGGCGTCGTGCCATCCCGTAATCCCGGCATGGCGCCACAACCATTGACGGGATTATACGCTGTCCTGCCGTGACGCGCGCGTTAGGAACTAAATAAGAGCCGTCTAATTCACATTAAGCTACTCTGTGATAATGTTAGATGAATATTTAATGGGGTGAACCAATTCATGGCCGTTACGATTTATAACCTCTTTGCTTTTTAATGAGTAAAAAAAGCTTAGCCTTCAAGTTTCATCAAGTATCCAAAACGAATCAGACACAAATATAAACAACGTAATGGCAATATGACCAATGTCCCAACCAGTATATATTGTCAGGCTACTTTTACTCGCGTTTCCAAAACAAACCTAAACATACTTACTTATATTATAAATGCGAAATTGTGTATGTTTGTTTAATTGTTCCGCTTTCACGCCGTAACTACTGCACTTGACTTATGTATTTGGTAGGACCAAAAGTCAGACAGAGGGCGTCGCCACCCCGGTCGGTCACTAGTAGTCTGCAACTGGGAAATTTAATGATAATGATGTTAATAAAAGTATTCCTTTAAAATACATTCCTTAGTTCATCATCGTATAATTGGGCCAGCCGGCGTCGTGCCAGCCCGTAATCCCGGCATGGCGCCACAACCATTGACGGGATTATACGCTGTCCTGCCGTGACGCGCGCGTTAGGAACTAAATAAGAGCCGTCTAATTCACATTAAGCTACTCTGTGATAGTGTTAGATGAAAATTTAATGGGGTGCATAAATGGCCGACACTCTTTACTATTGTAGTATAGTTTGATAAAAACGACAAGGCATTATCAATGAGTAAGAAACTTAGCCTTCAAGATTTTTAGGGTTCCGTAGCCAAATGGCAAAAACGGAACCCTTATAGTTTCGTCATGTCTGTCTGTCTGTCTGTCTGTCTGTCTGTCTGTCTGTCCTGGCTCGTTCTCCGCCGTCTCTGAACCGATTGCCACGAAAATTGGTGGAGAGATGCATAGTGATAATTCAAGAATTGGTTTTTAAAATAATCGAAATATAATTATTTTTTACCCCCCCTACCATACATCGAAAAGTAAATTCGAAAAAAAAAATTCGACTTACCCCATCGTGTGGGGTATCGTTAAAAAGGTATTTTTAAATACAATAAAACTTGCCTTGAAACCATGTGGATCAAACAACCCAGTCTCGAGATATATTAATACAAAGTTAAAATTAGAGCGTCCCCCCCCCCCTTAACTTTTGAAATACTGTTAAAATAATTCTGAAAAAAATGTCCTGTATACCTCCAAGTAAGTACTTTCAACGAAAACTATAGCGAACTCTGTATCATACATAGTTATTTTTATACAACTCGACCAACTTATGACGTGCAGTTGCCCGTACTAAATGGTGTCTTAAGCGGTCGGGCCATATTTTAGCTACGGAACCCTTTAATAGGCGTGTCCGACACGCTCTTGGCCGGTTTTTTTAACCACCCAAAACAAACCAGATTCATTTATAAACAACGTTCCTAGATTCTTCAATTATCCAAAATGTTATGGCAATGTGTTCAATTTCCCAAACAATATCGTCAGGTTACTTTTACCCGCGTTTCCAAAAGGAAACTAAACATACGAAAATAAAACAATTTCACTAAAACACTCCACAATATCCTTTGCTGTGTGTGAGTGATTCTACCATAACTCATGAGAATAAATTGACCTCCGCAGAGCGTATGAAAAAAAACTATTTGTCCGCTCCGACCGTAGCCACCGGCGATAATAATTCCCCAACAGCAATAAAAAATCAGGGACAAATCTCAAAATCCCCGGAACAGCCAACTACGCACGCCTTCAAAATTATTAAGCCTTTGAAACTCCTGACTCCGCAAAACCAAACAAATCTGAACTTAAAGTGGTTAAATGTAAGATTTATTTTTGTTTGGTGAATTTGTTTGAAGTTAGAACGTGATGGCTTTAAAAATGTGTTTACGATGTCACGGAATTTTGCGGGGAAGTTTAATAGTGGACATGTGTCGTTCTCTTTCACTCGGACAGGATTTTTGGTTTGTACTATCATTTTTATGACAGCTGACTTTTGTATTGTACTGTGAATCTCCACAGAATACAGAACAAACTGTATTCTGAGGTTATTTCATAATTTATTAAATGGTTTTGTCTTTGGATATACATTTCATCCAATCAATTAATGTTAGATTATGAGGTAATTAGGGTAAAGAAAAAATATACATATATTATTTTAAATCGTTATTCATTTAAAAATTATCAGAAAGAACAGCAAAAACTATCCTATACAACACAACTGGCATGATTTAAAAACTTAACTGCATTTTTTGCAGCATAAATCGAATCAGTATCTTGAGATATACAACGTCTTCAAAAATACAAGAAACCAAATTCCTTATCTTCCAAACATTATACACGAACAGAAACCATTAAGATAAACCAAGAAGTCTAGCTATCGTCATGTTTAGTTAGTCTTGCAAGCTAACAATAGTATGCTGGAGATTTTCGTTTTATCAACAAGCAAACGGAACATAGTCTAAGTCTTTGTTTCAAATGCTAGAATAAAATAAAATGAGATGTTCTGTTTATCTATTTCCCATGATCCTGTTTGTGTGGAATCTTAACTTGAAGATGAAGTGTTGATTTCTGAGAACTAGCTTTTCTTGTTTAGTTAATGTTCTAAACAACTAAAAAAAATTTTTATTAATGCGACACATTTTAAGTATTCAATAAATATAGCTTTTTACCACTAATCTCCTCTCAGTCATATTATACTTCAACTAAAATCAACTATACTCAAACGGCTTAAAACTTCATGATGCCTACAAAATAATGAGAAACCTTTATAATAGTAGGTAATTAAGAAAACACGTTGTTATAAAGTAAGAAAACAAACCAGTAGACGAAACATATCTTAAACACCAGGGGTATCACACTTGTGTTGCTTTCCCCAAAGAAAGGTATACGCTTGATTAGAGCCGCTTCGTTGTATTAAATCGAAAACACTGCTACAGGTAATTTATTTCAAAGCTTGTTGTGCGTTTAAAAAGGCTGTTGTGGTGCATTTAAATGACTGTTAAAATCTCAACAGTATTGTTTACTAACGGCCGCCCGCGTCTTCGTCCCCGTGGATTTTCGTTTCTGTACACACAGTTTTATAACCATTGCTCAAAACCTTCCCCGACAAATTGACTGTCCAACACAAAAATATTTTTTCAATTCAAACCAGTAGTTCCTGAAATAAGCGTGTTAAAACAAACAAAGAAACTCTTCAGCTTAATTAGTTAGATGATTAGCTGAAGAGCATTATTATAGATCAACCAATAAAAGTTTGAACGACAACTAGCACCTATAAATCGGTACAACATGCCAAGAAATAACCAAGACTTGTAATCTTTGGCCAGCCAATTCAAGGACATGGAAAAGGACTATCCTATAAGTTTATAGTCGTCTGGACCGGTAGGATTTGTAAGGCCGTTGCGAGATTTTCAGGCATATCTTGTGATCGCCCCTAGCTACGCTAGGGATTACTGAAATTGGCATAGGCGAAGTCGCCAAATGTGTGCGCTAGGGATGGAAATGTGGGGGAAAAGATGTAACTGATTTTTCGAGAGGATCCCAAAGGAATATGACCATTTTTATCAGTGACTTAGATATTTCAATACCAGAATAGCATTCAGATAGATTCATATCTTAGTATCTGTTACCCTTAAGCGGTAGTTTTATCTTAATTAGCCTGAATTTATAAGAATCTTATGACTTCTCCATACCGATATATTTCCAATCAATTCTGAACAATAACGAGATCTATGAAATCTAAAGGTCTGAGGGATTTATTTATTACACGCATATTCTGCAGTAAAACTTCCCCAGTAACAGTGCAAGACATTTATTACATTGAATTCAGAGTAAATTTTTGCCCTTAAAAAATGATTGTATCCACACAAAACATTACGGGTCGCTAGCACCCACCATACGTGAAGAGTTTAAACCCGTAACTTGAGCCTCATAAATATTCTTGTTCCAATTACTCCGCAGAGTTCCGCGAACGCTTACCCAAAACCGCCGTCCAATCCTTTTAGCGAAAAAATCTCGAGCTAGGAGAATTTTAATAACAATCGCTGGGAAATGAAATCTGGCCGACGTGGATGCAAACAAACCAGTGGGAAGGGTCGAGGAAATTAAAGTTAGGAGGCGATAGACTGGGCTAAACACCGGCGGTTATTGAGGACTAGTTTTTTAAGGCAGGTCAAGACAAAGAAGTTCTTTGTAACTCGATTAACAAGACTTTCGGACTTCTTTTTCTATTTTACCTTAATGGCGTGAGGTAAGAGACTGTTGGGATGTTAATTCCAAAATTATAGCGACAAAAGAGATGTCCCAGAAATGTATGAAGCCTCGGCCTGGTCCATGTACGCTATACCTAAATATAGGCGAATAAGTGTACTACAGTTTTAATCACTCCAATTCTTATGGAAAACCTTAGTTTTTTGGCTAAAACAATAAATCATACCACAATATTGCAACTCAGTACAATATGGCGGAGGACGCATCCATAGAGTAAAGTAAATATACCAAGACGCATCTTTGAAACTTGAATGACGTTTATGTCGTTTATCCGTCAGTTTATTTTTGTTTTGACAGTATGCAGTTTATTTCACAAAGTATTTATATTTTTAGGTTACAAACGACCTAAAAAGGCTGGGGCCCAAAGCTGTATATTCCAGAAAAGAAAAAAATTACAGTTGCCATCTTTACGAAGTAAAGTGAGCAATTATGAATTTGATTTTATTTTTAAGCCACTAAACTAACGCCTCGATGGCCTAGTGGTTTAAGTACCGGGCCGTGGTCTCGAGGTCCTGGGTTCGATTCCCAGGTCGGGCAAACTTTGTGTTGATTTTTCTGAACACAGCCCGGGTTTGTGATCACCAACCCGCATTTGGCAAGCGTGGTGATTAAGCCAAAACCCATCTTTGTAACGAAAACATGATTTCAAATGATGGAGGCCTTTGCCCTGCAGTGGGACATTAATAGGCTGATACTTTACTTTAAACTACGGACCAAAAATGTTTTATTGTATTTTTAATGGAAATAGCAATATTTTACCGATTTTTTGGTACCACGTACATGGTGCAGGCCTGGGATGGGACATCTCATTTAATGATTTGAAAAAATATCAATATATGTATAAGTAGCTTTATGGACAGATAGTATATGATGTAAAGAAATAGATATTTATATTTAAAGATGACTTTTGGCATTGTCGGACGCTGCGGTTGTGTACCTAGAAAATATTGACTCGTAGCATACGATTTAGCAAGGTTTGAAATTTTCCATAAAAACTTGACATACATAGTAACACATATCTTCATAATACTCTAGCACATTTAAAATTAAATAGCTCAAGCAGATTAATAAAATTCAAAGTAACAGCATTACATGCAAAATTACGAATTTGTTCCTTTCCAAGGGAAGCATTTTATACGTAAGCAAGTTCCGCTGATGGAAATTTTAATTCAGCGCCGTGTTCGCTGTTTGCTTTGTGAATAATTTGAATATTAGTTTATACCGGAGCGGAGCGTGTCCGGAGTTTGTGCGACTGCGGTTTTAAAAGGTTTTGACGAGTTTGTCGGTTAAAACTTAACCACTGCGCTGGATGAAAAAAAGATTTAATTTTATTCAAATAATCTAATGGAACTTAGAGACGTGTAATGGTTGTTTTAAACATAAAAATTGAACACTGTTTGATGCACGGTGATATTCAGCGTCATTTAATTGGGGAGAAGGGGGCACTATGTACAATAAAGTCGTAGGAGGGTGCGCTTTTTACAGTCATTCAATTGGGAAGAAGGGGGCAATGTCTGGGTGATGGGTGTCAGAATGTGAGTCATTTCTCTTCTCCTGGTTAAATCCTGGTTTCACCAATTAGGAAAACCCTAAAATTCTTCCTGGTCATATCGTCATATCTAGGCCGAGCTTTGCCACTTTAATAAGTCTACTAAGTTCCGCTTTCTTCGATGGGGACGTTGGAATTCACCAGGAGCACCCATTTCATCTTGATTGTGAACGTAAAATTGAAGATGAAGCCCCCGTATATTCAACCCAATGGTTTCCATTCAAATAGGTCGGGTTAACAAACTGGCATACATGCTTCCTACAAGTTCTTTGGCTTGCGACCTAATTGAACAAGACTTACAAGTATTTATGTTAATTTAAAAACGTTTCAACAACAAATTAACATTTAAGGAAAGTTCCTTTAATGTTAATTTGTTGTTGCGGAAAATACAATAAAATGTTGCAATCATAGGAAAGTTCCTATGATTGCAACATTTTATTGTATTTTCCGTTCTTACGTAAAGTTGCATGTCGGAATTTATAATTTCCACGGAACAAAACTTAATACTCACTGGTTGATAAAAGAAAAATGCAAAATCGTCTCATTAGCGTATTTCGAGCAACTTTTAATAGACTTAACATTCACTCCGGTACGGAAAAACTACGGACGCGTTTCCTTCAAACTTCTATCAAGAAAGCAATTTTTCTAAAGACCTGTATTCAGAGAAAACAGCGAAGGAACCGCCATTGTTCTTGGTCTGAAAGTAATGTATGTTAATGTAGTTTTTGTTCGGTGTTGATTCGAGACGGGTCATGAGTTTTACTGTATTATTTTAACGGAAGCCGTACAAATGAGTTGCGAGAACGATAATCGTTTCTTTTTTTATGTGGCTTTAGGAAATTTCATTTTAAAGTTTCTTTCTTAATTATTTTATATTAAAATTGACCGAAGTCAAAAACTGTTTATTGCTACGTTTAGCCATGGAAGCGAGACTAATAGATGGCCCAAACCCATTTTTATTCAGTGAAGTTTTTTGCTTGATAATTGATACAAATACATACATAATACGTTCTAAAATAACTTTACCAGCAAATAGTTGCTCAAATAAGCTACGTATTTACCAAATTGAAACATTTTTCGCGTGTAATATCAAACGCCTAAAATTCCTTTTAGCTATCCGGCTTGCAATCAGTACTATTACGCTGCAGGGCAATCTTTCATTTATTAAAAACAGGGGTGTTTCAATACTAGCGCCCCTGTTTGTAATCTTGACAACGGCCTGGGGCAATCGATTTCCTTCCAGATTGAAATGGAAAACAAAGAGATATCGCTGATTTTTTTTTCTTCATATTTCCTCGTGGAAGGTCGCTGGTGATTTTTATTGACTTCGATAAGGCTTCCTATCGAGTTTCATTGTGTCCAATTTGATGCGGCGATATTGTGCCATGGTTCTTTGTCGTACTTGGAATATTTTTATTTGTTTTATGAAATTCTTTGACCATTCCGTTCACATAATGGATACTACTTCTGTAAACCTGGGTAAGTAGTGACATGACTTTTCCACAATAAACTATTTTGTCCTATTTCCGTGCTATTTTCTTCATTCTTCATTTATCGCTGGTTAGTTTTGGTTGATGTTAAGTTAAGTTAAAAATACCATTCGTAAATAATTCAAAATACCTTCAAACATATTACTATTCCAAAACTTAATGATGGAGGGCTGTAGCTACTGATGTGCTAGTTTTCTTGCCATATCTTATCACGCTTATATTATTTTATTTATTATTATTTATGCAATGTGGACATGTAACTAATGTAGAATAGTATTGTTCCAAATTATTTTATTATTTATTAGACAAGTTTGTATATTAAAGTAAAATGTTGTTCTGTTTGTTTATATGTATAAATTTTATAAAGAGTATGTACCTAGACTGGGTCATATAGTGTAGTTTTACTTTAAATTTTGTTATTCCATTTGATGGTTGGATGGCCTGGGTCCTAGTAGTCATGCTCACTGTAATGTCTCTGGGGTGGTGGCGCTATGTGGCGGGTCATTTCATTCCCTCTAAAATGGTTGAGTGAGATGATGGCTGACACATACGTCATACTTGTGAACAGGTGCCGCCTTTGGAGACTGGTCGACTGGGACTCAATCTATTCATGATAAATATATTTTTAATTATATACTTGAAAGACGTAACTGTATGACCTAGTACAAGTATGTTAACTTATGGTATGGACAAACTATTGTAATTATTTGGCGATTGAAAAGAGCAACTATCGAGTTTCTTGCCGCTTCTTCTCGGTAGATGACTGCTTTACGAAGTCGGTGGTCGAGTCATTCCTTTGTGCTAAAAATGTATGACGATTTATAAGTGCCTTGCAGAGGCCTACATGAATAAAGTATATTTTGAGTTGAGTTTGAGTTGAATGACATTTGTCCTGAGTAAGATTCGATCTAGCTCTGTACGCATTGCAAAAAAATTGTTTAAGAAATTATGATGAAGGTCTAAAACTTTTTGGGCCTTTGAAATTCTTTGGTCCAAATAACACGGTAAACTTCATTGAACTTTAAATTAGATGATACCTTTTGATAGCGTCCACATTTTCCCGCTGATCGAGCAAATGGGGAGCGAAATTTGTTCATCAGACAAATGCATTGTGCAAAACGTCTGGAGGATCCTTCTTATCTGCGTAATTTGCGAATGAATATCAAACTGTTTTCTACAAACTATATTTACTAATATAATAAAGATAAAAAGTTTATTTGTTTGTTAGAAAGCAGTAATCTTAGAAACTACTGAATCGAATTGAAAAAGAAATGTGTTGGATAGATTTTGGGCCATAATGGGCCATGGCCGCCGATCCATGCACAAATGTGTGCGCAAACACTGGTGCTTTCCCTATTCCCTCACGCTCAAAGTTCAGCGGGACAGCAATCTGACTCTACCGTAGAGAGCTATTATTTTTCATCTTGATATTATTATCTTACTAATATTATTAATGTGAAAGTTTGTTTGTTTGAATGTTTATCCGGCAATCACGCTGAAAATACTGGACAGATTTTGATGAAATTTGGTATGCAAGTAGGGTATAGGCTGACTTAAGTAAAAGGATACTTTTTATCCCGATTAAATGATACCACGGGTTAAACCAAAATCCGCGCAAATGAAGTCGTGGGCGTCCGCTAGAAATATCATAAGAATTAGCCAAAATCATAATTTTAAATAAAACAAAATATCTTTAAGATGAAAGTATCTTCCTGTAACAAGTATCAGAAGAAATCCCTGCTTGCATCTTGATTCGAGATGCGTACATCCAATTATGTCCCGCAAAATAAGGCTCGGGAACGATCCGGCGGCTAAACAGCGGAACCAATTCCGAGCTCATCCGTGTTTGTCAAAGTGCTTCCTTCACCACTACTACCAGTCTTCATTAACTGGGACTAATGAAGAAATTGTGGGTGATAATTTAGTGAGTTTTTGGTGACAACGAATGAAGGTAGATGTTAGGATTATGATGTGATTCTTGTGTTTTTATTCTTCTTAGTTAATTTATACACTTTTTGTATATTTTTATTTTAGCATTTTTAAATGCTAGGTATTATTATACCTTTTAACTATAATTTTAAAATTGAGCCACGAGATCTGATGAATTTTTCTTTGTTTCTAATTTAATTTATACACTTTGAAAGTCAGAGTTTTTAGCCTGAAACACAATTACCTATGTCAGGCATTACAATTATACATATTTACCTATTCCCAACTGGAAATTAGTACCTCTACTCTTGTTTTAATATTTTATTTTTCTACTCGTTGCCACGAAACACAATGTCATGATCGTAATTATATCAAAATATTACTAAGTAAAAAGACAACAGGAAGCAAAAGTACGAGTATAATTGTCATCAGTCCAATCTTCAATCCCTTCTTTTTCTTTATGAATCCTCTCTACCCATATACATTCATTATTTATTTCTGGTTAAAATTATTTTACTTGTGTCCTTTTTCCTTTTATACAAACATCTTTTCCCTTATAATATTTTCTTGCGTTTACGCGAATGTTGTTTATTAAATATAACTAATTTTCAAAGGATTAAATCGCGGTGTAATTAAAACTACATATTTTACATGGAATCCTGACGATTTCATCCGTTTCAAAGTAGTTTTATTTAATCGTTTCTTTTCTTAACATCTTCCAAAATCCGATCGAGAACAAATAGTACGGCCCTAACTCACGGTACCGGATGCAGAGCGCCCGCCGCGGCTCTTTGAAACTAAAAACCGGAAATTGCGTCGCGTCGCGTTGTCTTCCCTCAATGGCGGGCTCAACATCTTCGTTAGTGGCATAATTTAAAATGCCTTAGCGTTTTTGTGACGAGGAATTATTACAGCTTACACTATTATTAAGGGGCCTTGATTCATTAGCGGAGATATTACGGGATGTTATTAGGGAATTGCGGTCGAAATTAAAAAGTGGGTGGTTTGAGGTGTGCTTCGGAACGTTTGAGACACCGATTACGTCTTAATTTTCAAGGTGGTGAATTGTAATGATATACTGTAAAAAAGTTAGATGTCTTACAAAAAATAAAAAATTGGACGGAAGGGCATTGAAAAATCTGGTGATTTTAATTAATATTTCTACTGCACCAACATAATTGGGCGGTTTAAAATGTTGGATCAACATTTATTGAAGAAAGTTACAGTCAAACATGAAAGGATTCTTTCAGATGATGTGTAGAGAATAATCCATTCTTATTAAGTGATATTACTTAACACAATTGTATAGCACTATATAATATAGATAGACTAATATCAAGGTTATTGGGAAATTATGCGGTTTGACCATTACACATACGCGGCATACCACTGCACTGTAACATATCACTGCTTACAATAGTGACCGCAGTATGTACGTATAATCGATACAGAGTATGTTATAGTACGTATGAATTAATAGTATGTGTTTGCAATCGTGCACTTGCATTCAGAGTTCAATGGTGTATTTATCAACCATCTGAATTCAATAACATAACGTTTCTTCTTCATTCACTCAGTTAACTGCTACTGCAAATCGAAAATCGGTACAATCAAGTCATCGTTAAATATGATGGCTTTGTACATCGCCTAACTCCAACGGGGCTATTGTTTTTTTTTCGGAATTAAAGTTTTGACCTGTAAGATCTGGCCAATAAGGTGCCTTATTAACTCAAAAAAAATGTTTTGCCAATGTACAAAAGAAATACCGGATTATACGTGTGAGTTTCAATATAATTAAATCTTCTTTTGAATAACGAAACGCAGTTAAAATACAAGCAAATTTTCTCCCCCCGGCAACCGTAACCAAATGATCTTGGATCAAATAAAAGAGATAGCGACTAATTTAGATCGTCCCGAATCGACAAAAGGTTCATCGCTCAAACACGCTGGACGGTAAATAGGTACAATTTCATTACGCGGTCCCTTTTTAACGCAATATCGACTGTACTCTGATTCTTTTGGAATTTTTCCGAGTGTGAAATTCGCTTTCATTCCATTTACTCAAAGCTTAATGAAATTTCGCCATCCGACTGTCGAGTAACCGATATTAAAAACATTTAAAATGTTAATTTTATTCAATAAACCGACAGTATTTTCTGTCACATTTTCTGATATCAATTGGGTAATTTAATATCGAAATTTCTGCTAACGACGATTATTTCGGTTTCTATATAAATGAGCGATAATAAAGCGTTATAATTTAATTAATTACTTTTGTCATTAATAATTCCCGGAGCTTTGATTCAATCTATTTGCGGTTGGGATACACTTGGAAAATAATATTCATGATTTGCGCTAGTCTAGCACTGAACAGTGGAGCAAATCCTAGCCGATTTCCACAACCTTCGATTCGATCGAAAAGGGAAAGTATTTGATTTTGCTAATATAAAATATGTTTTGTTGTGTTTTTTACTACATTTGAAAGGTATTCTCAATTGATTAATCTCATGGTAGATTTTATAAATATATAATTTTGTTAACATTCTGCAAAGTAAACATGATTGGTTTTCAGAACTGTTATGATTCGTAGAATCAATGATTGATATTGATGAAGCCAATGAAATGTAAATTCTATATCTATACTAATATACAAAGCTGAAGAGTTTGTTTGATTGTTTGAACGCGCTTATCTCAGGACCTACTAGACCGATTTGAAAAAATCTTTCTGTGTTGGATAGTCCATTGGGCGAGGTAGGCTTAAGGCTATTGGAAATCCACGCGGACGGAGTCGCAGACGGCCGCTAGTTGTTAATAAAGCCAAAAGTTTTTGCGCCCAAATACACCAGTAGGGATATTTCCTCACACCGGTATATTATTACCTAAACGCTAAAAGAAAGAGGGCACGTCCGTAATCCCCGCAACAATAGTTTGATGGGCAACAAAGTTGCGGCCCGCGAGGCTTATCCCAACATTAGCATTCGGGAAGTAGGAAAGAACACCATGTGCTCCCTGTATCATATTGGAAGTTAACACGAGTTAGGAGTCTGATGAATATTCGTAGAAAAGTTACTTCGCTGTCTTTTCGCATTTAAAAAGTGTTTTAATTCATACCCGAAGTAAAAATATAAACATAGCCCTCAAACAGCCATACATGACCGCGAAATATAGTTTTAAAATAACGTTAGTTTGTGTCAGTAGTAGTTTTAATTAAAGGTTACTTCCAGAAATGGCCGCCATATATTTGTCTTAGTCCATGGTCTATACATGGTTGATCAGCTCTATATTTTTTTTAAATAATGGCATTGTACAATGGCTTCTCTCTGCCTTATGGTAAGCAAAAAAGGAACCCCAACTGCCATGACAATTGGCATTGTCATACTGGCCCGATAGATACTTCTTCACGCTTCTCTTGAAGGAATCCAGGTTTACTGAAATTTTGAAGATAATGATAATAATAATACCCTCCGGCCGTATTGTCGGCCGATCTTACGATCAGCCAGGTACGCAGGAAATATTATAGTGCACAAGTGAGTGCGCAACCACAGGTGCACTCCCTATTCCTTCACTCTCATAATTTGGTGGGACAGCAATCTGACACGACCGTAGAGATCAGGCGCAGAACCAACGGCTTAACGTGCCTTCCGAAGCACGGAGGAGCTCGAGATGATTTTTTTTCGGTCACCCATCTGATGACTGGCATCTGCGAACGTTTCTTAACTTTAGCAACCGCAGGCCGAGTGCGCTAACCACTGCGCCATCGAGCTCCTCAATGTGTACTGTGATTTGAACATAACCATTATGATGTCAAAGAATTTATTTATTGTACGGTGCCAAGCTAATTAACTCCCAACAACTACAAAGTTGCGGCCCGCGAAGCTTATCCCAACATTAGCATTCGGGAAGTAGGAAAGAACACCACGTGCCCCCTGTATCATATTAGAAGTTGCATCGAACACGTGTGTTCAATGAACGGGAAGGAGGCTGATGAATATTCGCGGGTTAGGTAGTTGTTTGGCAGTTTTAGATGGAGTGGTTCGGTGTGCCGTACAACATTGTTTACAAAGTAATAATTATTTACTCGTTTTGGTTATACACATTACATCTTACATCGTACGTATCTCATTCTCATCGGTGATTTTTGAGTTATTTTATTCGAGTATTGTTAAAATCGCTAAAAAACTAAAGACAGTTAAAGAGCAGGTAGAGCTTTGAAGAACTTCCACTCGAATGAGCCGCTCGTCTGGGGAAGTACCTCCACCTTACTGAAGACCACAGTGAAATTGCACTTCGTAATTGTTGTGCTATGTTTCTGCTGGTGAGTAAGGTTGTCAGAGCTCAGTTAGGGAGGGTATGGGGTTTTAAAGGCAGGCAACGCAGTTTTGATGTCTATGGGCAGCGGTAAGCACTACCCATCAGGTGACCCTCTTGTTCGTTTGGCTCCCTATAAGATAAAAAACAGTCTCAAGATTCATTTCAACTCAAGTCTTTTTTGAACGACTAAGCGAGCGATTCTGCGAAATCTAATAAAAATACAAAGGCTCTGTTTACCAAATGTCTTTTTTCATTACATCACAAAGTGTGAAAAAGCAAAGTTTCCACAGTGGCCATAGAAAGCGGTACTTTTCACAATACCTACAAAAGTTTCAAGACGCAAACTAGCGATATTGTATTTAATTCTGTACTGAATTTTAAGCGACAAAGCCAAGTAAACATTTCCGCATACTAATAAATCCACCACTATTTATTTACAATCTGGCTAATGAATATACAAAACCGGAATGCTAACTTCCCTCTTAAGGCTTGTTACGGGATTATTATTGTATTAAAATAAATGGAAATGCTTTTAAATTGTTGCTTCAAGATGACGGCTATGAATAATTAAAACTGAAAGTTCTGAGGAATCATTAACTCGGCACGAGGAAATAAACATTGTGTTAGGAAGCCTTATTAAATATTCTCATCTCAATGGCTTTTTGTTATCCTATTTTTGTAATAGGAATTTCCGTAAAAGTTGTGTGGAATAATTCGATATGTTTTTCATAATGAACGCAAAAATTCATCCATTTTCTGTACGGTCGGTAATTTGCCGGTTTCAATATAATTTTATGTGAAACCGTTGATTTATAAAATACAGAGTAAATGGTTTATTTAATGGAGTCGGCAGAAAATTAACCAAATATCTTATAACAATAAAAATAAGGATATTTATTTATACTATGTGTACCTTTTGATAAAAATGTATAAGATATACTGGTTATGAATTTAGTGTAGGGTCGCGTTTTTCCGCTTAGTGCACAGAATGCGAAAAAATGCAACCGAGGTTCGGCCGAAGTCCATTTTCTTTTCTATACATGCGACGTAATTTCGGCTCAGTGTGTAATCTACGAGTACTATTTAAAATATATTGTGGGCGTATTCCCGCTAAAATTTCGTCGCATTTTTTCGGCCAAGTGTGTTTATATATTTCTATACCAAATCCAGGAGTTAGATTAAAAAAATTGGCCAAGTGCGAGTCGGACTCCCGCATTGAGGGTTCCGTACAAAATTAAATTCTACTTTTGGCGTATTATAAAAACTACTCACTAGATGTTGTTCAAACCAATTTTCGTTGGTAGTTTTTATGGTAATGTACATTATATATTAATTTCAGTTTTATGATCGTCTTATTTTAGAAGTTAGAGGGGGGGGGGGACACTCATTTTTCCACTTTGGAAGGGTCTCGCGCGCAAAGTTTTCACTTAAGAAAAAAATGATTTTAGAAACCTCAATATCAATTTAAAGACCTATCCATAGATACCCCACACGTATATGTTCAATGAAAAAAAATATTTCGCGTTTCAGTTCTAACTATGGGGACCCCCAATTTTTTTATTTATTTTTCTATTTTCGTATAAATACTTTGTTGCGGTTCACATAATACATCTACTCACCAAGTTTCAATAGTATAGTACTTATAGTTTCGGAAAAAAGCGGCTGTGACAGACTGGCGGACAGACAGACAGACAGACAGACGTACAGACAGACATGTCGAATCTATAAGGGTTCCGTTTTTTTGCCATTTGGCTACGGAACCCTAAAAAGGACAAAAGTACGTGCTAATTTTTAATTAAAAATAAATTGCATAGGTACCTGGTTAGAAATAAAAATCCCCATAAATAAATTATGTCAATAAAATCCAGCGATCGTTCAATTATAGATTTAAAAATAGTTTATAACACGTCCATACGAGACGCTTAACAACAATTATCTTAAAGAATGTTCTGAGTAAACACTATACATCTTAATTCCCGCGGTCGCGACCTCCCTAGGACCTAATTAAGTAATTCCTTGTGTTCGCCCAACCGGGCTTTGCTTAATGACAATTTAATGCCACGGATACGGCCCTTAAAGTGTTTATCCCGGCTCTCGGGTTACTTTTCCCGTGTTTTTCCAATCGACGTAATTGGGCAAGTTCCTTTTTTTCCTTTAAGTTGGTTTGCAGTTTTGTTGGTTTATTTTTGAAAGTATTAAAGAAGTTTGATTAAGTTGAATTAGAATTTGAAAGGGAAGTTATAGCAGGCTACATGGAATTGGATTTTATGATTAAAATCATTGTTAAACAGATTGATACTGGTTCAATCACTTCGCTTACCCAATGCGAGTTAGGAACTGACGGCCCATCGATTTTCGAAGGACTATAGAATAATGGTCAATTTTAAATAGTATTATCTCAATAACAAAATAATATGTACATTTCATCATAATCCATTAAGCAATTTTTAAGGTCAATGCAACATGACATAATCAGATCTCATTATCTGATGTTGAATGCCATGCCAAGTAAATAAGATAATTCTGGCACTTTCCTGACCTTATTAATGATGATGATGGTGGAGCAGTCATCTGCGCAGGATAATATCCTATATTATATTATATTTAATAAGTGCATGAGTAGTCGCGCAAATACAGATGCACTCTATCGTCCATACCACTCTGACCTTATTACACATTAAATTACTCGTACTCATCCAAAACCTTTGATCTATTTCGGCTTTAAAATAATCATTTATTAGTCGGGAAACCTTCTTTATAAAAAGCCGCTTAACATATAGCTCAAATAATCCCAATTAACAACACCCGCGAGAGTGTTTGGTTCAAGAAGTGTCAATGGCTTCTTTCATTAAAGTGTATCGGCGGAAGAGGTCCCGATCGGTGCGTTCCAAAGATAAATAGTTTCATTATGGCCGAGTTTTGGTCTTCTGTGCGGAAAATGCAGACAACGCCGGACGAGCAGATGCGGCAGTATTTAAATTAACGTTCTGCTGTGACATGGATAAATGCTAAAATTACATGATAAATGATCAAGCAGCGTTCATCGCATCGTCACATAAAAATGAAAAGTGTTTAAAATTCTCGATAATAATTGCAACTAACTCGTGCTTTAATTTTACCTGGACCCCTATTTATTACAAAAAGCATAAAAAATGGGATCTAGAGATGGAAGTGAATGGCAACATAGCTGCTCCTGAATTTTCAAAGTCAAACTAAAACAAATAACGTGAACGCTTAATTAATTTCAATCGACTTAGTTCAAGTTTAAGAACCTGGCATCATAAATATATATATTGTAGTAAGAGTATTATTCATGTTGATGTTTTAATTATAATTATGTTATTATGTTGCGGGGAGCAATGGTCTAGGTAATCTATATACTAATATATAAAGCCGAAGAGTTTGTTTGTATGTTTATTTGTTTGTTTGAACGCGCTAATCTCAGGAACTACTGGTCCGATTTGAAAAAATATTTTTGTCTTGGATAATCTGGGGGCACGGCAGTGCCCCAGCCAAGTCTCGAGCAAAAGCGGGCACGGCCGTAACCATCTTTTCTCGAAGCGTTTCGCGGCTATTTCACCACCCTTGTAGCGTCGATGTGGTCAAAGCTAGGCGTTTAAGTTTTCGATGACCGTGAGTTGGTATCAGAAGAAGTTCAGTCTCAAAATATCATGATATTTGAACTAATAGTTTACGAGTTATGAGCGATCAAAGTTACACCATTTTGTCACTCACTGACTCACTGACCGATCATCAAAACTCTAATGTACTTCTAGCAAACATAGAACATTCAAATTTGGCACCAAGATAGGTAATGAGCTACAAACGAAGGAAAAATTATGAAAACTTCAATAAATTATATATGCTAGGAAACAAATTTATATTTGCGGTTTTACAAGAACAATCTGTATGAATTTTGACTGCATTGTTAACTTTGTCATTTTCGTCATCAAAAGTCTAAGGTACTTCTAGCAAACATAGAACATTCAAATTTGGCACCAAGATAGGTAATTAGATACAAACGAAGGAAAAATTATGAAAACTTCAATAAATTATATATGCTAGGAAACAAATTTATATTTGCGGTTTTACAAGAACAATCTGTATGAATTTCGACTGCATTGTTAACTTTGTCATTTTCGTCATCAAAAGTCTAAGGTACTTCTAGCAAACATAGAACATTCAAATTTGGCACCAAGATAGGTAATTAGATACAAACGAAGGAAAAATTATGAAAACTTCAATAAATTATATATGATAGGAAACAAATTTATATTTGCGGTTTTACAAGAACATTTTGTATGAATTTCGACTGCATTGTTAACTTTGTCTTTTTTCGTCATCAAAATTCTAAGGTACTTCTAGCAAACAAAGAACATTTAAATTTGGCACCAAGATAGGTAATTAGCTACAAACGAAGGAAAAATTATGAAAACTTCAAAACAAATTTATATTTGCGGTTTTACAAGAACATTCTGTATGAATTTCGACTGCATTGTTCAGTTCAGTTTTGTCTTTCTTTATGTACAAAAAATTATATCGTTGCCTAACCGTTACACTGATGGTTTTGTACATAGATAAAAATAAGGAGTTTAAAGATATGAAAATTAAGCATCAGTTTCATGGGATTGCCATCCCAGAAGATTAATATATTAATATAATTATGTACTTAAAAGCTTCAAAGAGCAAAAAAATAAGATAACCCCTGGATTATCCCGGTTTAAGGCCTGGATTAAAGGTAGATAATATACGTAAGTGCATTAAATAATACGTATATTGATAAAAAGCATGTTTAGTGCACTTTATAGATGGGCTTAATAGATGAGTCTAAGACATAAGTCTGATGTCCTAAGCAGCGGTGACGAGTTTTTTTTCTCGTTTGTATAAAAGAGACCTACAAAAAATAAATGAGATCCCATCAAAAACATTCTGTAAAAAATCTAGCCAAGTCTCGATGGAGCTGCTTGCTCATCTCTAAAAAAGTAATGAAATCTAGAAAAAATCGTGCCAAGCCTACGGTTCCTTACTGCGATTTCTTCATTATTATAGTTAGTGTTGTTTGACTTGGCCGTTGAAGGGAACACAAGGGCACAGAACCAGGTGCTCTGTGACAAAATTACACCAATCTGTCGCCAGAACCGCTACCCATTGACGATAAAAATTGCCAATTTGACAAAGTTGATTAAATAACAAGTGTAAATTAAGGCTTAATACTGGATTTGTACCCTTGAGTACCCTTCAACGGCCGAGTCAAACAACACTAACTATAATAATGAAGAAATCGCAGTAAGGAACCGTAGGCTTGGCACGATTTTTTCTAGATTTCATTACTTTTTTAGAGATGAGCAAGCAGCTCCATCGAGACTTGGCTAGATTTTTTACAGAATGTTTTTGATGGGATCCATTTGACGAGGAAGGCTTTAGGCTATTGGAAATCGAAATCCACGCGGACGGAGTCGCGGGCAGCCGCTTGTTAACAAGAAAAGGCGAATACTATCCAATAACTTATTAATGATTAAAATTTTATCTCCAAAGAATCTATCTGCATATACTGCAACCGAATAACGGAGAAGCATACCAGACGGAGTCATTATTTTGCCAACAGATGGCAGCACAATCGATTACGGGCCGCGCCGGGAGCGAGCGGCGCAATTTGCGATTCCCTCGCCCGTGAAATCTACTGAAATGAATAAAACTATCCGTGAATCGACTGGTTCGGTGGTGCCACTTTTAAAAGAAAAAGCGGAGAGAAGCTGGAAATTTAAGTTTTTGACGCTCTTGGCTCAATGAGTTTGGTTCCATTGCCGATTAAGAGAATTTTACTTCAAGCATTTCTTTTTTGACGTACATAATCACTGATGTTCTGACGTGGTTTCTCCCGATGCTTGTACCATTGAAAGTTAACCTATGTCTTTTGTATGTCTTTTGTGAGGAGTCGCTCTACCATATTTCTACTCATGGGTGTCGTAATAAGACGGTCACCAGACTTTCCAGTGTGGTAACTATGTGCTTAAATACCTCAAAAAAAATATTTTAGTTCACTAGCTAAAACAATTCCTGTGTCCCAACTTGCCACTAGTTAAACAGCACACATTTTAACCGAAGCGGTTACAAACTAATCGTAACTAACAACACTAAACTGTTATAATTGAACCGTACACGCTTCTCTCAAGTCGTCCGATCACGTCTCCATGTCAACAGCAAACTTTAAACTTTAGTTTAATGGACTTGTGGAGTTGTGTGACGGGGCGATTAAGCCTGATGGAGTCGCGGCCTCAACTAAATTAATTACAACGATGCGAGATGACGTGACGGGACAAAGCGGCCCGTTTGTCTGTCACGCTGATAGAGTTTGAGGAAGTTCGACCTCGATTATTACAGGAATGATCGGGGAATTGTTTTCTGTTGTCAATAACATCGATAATCCCCCCCCCCGTCCCATCTAATAGTTAACGTCATTCTGTCATTCTGAATTTGACGAGTATCTTGTTTAGCTTAGCTAAGTTCATTAGGGTTCCGTAGCCAAAATGGCAAAAAAACGGAACCCTTATAGATTCGTCATGTCTGTCTGTCTATCTGTCTGTCTGTATGTCCGCCAGTCTGTCACAGCCACTTTTTTCCGAAACTATAAGTACAACACTGTTAAAACTTAGTGAGTGGATGTATTCTGTGAACCGCAACAAGGTTTTCACACGAAAATAGAAAAAAAATAAAAAAGTGGGGGGTCCCCATAGTCAGAACTGAAACTCGAAATATTTTTTTTCATTGAACATATACGTGTGGGGTATCTATGGATAGGTCTTTAAAAATTACATTAAGGTTTCAAATATTATTACTTTTTCCTAAAGTGAATACTTTGCGTGACAGACCCTTCTAAAGTGGAAAAAAGTGTGTCCCCCCCCCTCTAACTTCTAAAATAAGAGGATGATAAAACTGAAATAAATATATAATGTACATCACCATAAAAACTACCAACGAAAATTGGTTTGAACGAAATCTATTCAGTAGTTTTTTTAATACGTCAAAAATAGAATTTGTACGGAACTCTCAGTGCGGGAGTCCGACTCGCACTTGGCCAATTTTTTTTAAATTATTATTGAAGATTATTTTGTTAGAGTTCTTCTCATTTGGAGACTTCTTCTCAATAGCAGTAAAACTTAATTATTTTGTAGTCTGAACTAAATTAATAACAACGATGCGAGATGACGTGACGGGACAGAGCGGCCCGTTTGTCTGTCACGCTGATAGAGTTTGAGGAAGTTCGACCTCGATTATTACAGGACTGATCGGGAATCGTTTTGTGTTGTCAATAACATCAATAATATTATCCTCCTACTTTGTTCTATCCATAGATATTGTACTTCCAATATCTTTGATTCTATCTAATAGTAAACGTCATTCTAAACGAATAGCTAAGTAACTTAAAAACGCTCGGTTTTGAATGAGCGAATGATCAATGCTTTATTTGCTCAGTCGTTCATTTTTCATGAAGATTATTTTGTGACAGTTCTCATCAACATTTCTATTTTTTTCGTTTATGGGCTAGTTCTTACTAGTTGAACGACTCGTGGCTCAAAACAAAATTTATAACAACGATGCGATATGATGTGACGAGGCAATGTCTTGCCTGTGTGTAAAAAGTTATAAATTAAGTTTGTACTCTTTCCTCAAATATTTCCATCGCTTTGTTTTGAAAGTCAATTATTTTTTATATCTAACATACACGGTAGCAGGAGAAGAAAATTCATAATTGTAGAATAATAATTGCTCTTCTAAAAACCTGACTAAAACAAAAACAAACATTACACCTTATCAAAACATTAGGGAAAATTACACAAAATTGGGTCAAAACGGTATTATTTTTTACCCATACAATTTGGCCGTTTGTCAAACGAGATTCCCATAGGATTTAATTTGTCTCGTATTTACATAATAAATGAGCGCCGCGTCGTGTAATCCGCAGTTAAGCGGCTCAGCCAGCTTTATCCATCATTGAGAGAGACTTGATTCTCGATCGGGCCGCGATCTGCATCTCATTCGAGCGATTTGTTGATGACGCATTTAGATTAATTCCTTGGTGAATAGCAGCACAATTTCGTCGTTTTGTCTTGGAATAGTTAATTATGTTGTAGGTCTAAGCGTTGTTCTTCGAATAATGTTCGCACCTTACTTTCTAAATGATTTTTAAATTATTTTTTTCGGTAATTCAGAAAATAAGGTGTTTGACACAACAGCTTGGAGATGGAAGTATATGTTTCCACTACTACATGTTTTACTACATTTTGAGAAGATGAATAAATGTGAACACTTAAAAAATTAAATATAATCTACTGTTCTGGTACTTGAATAAATTCATCGATATCTAAGAATTCTATCTTTAGATATTGAAGAGAGTCTTATCTAGATAGTAGGATAAAAATATTTTAAATTTAGCTTGAATTTGTTAGAAATTTTTATTTAACCCCTTAAAGACAGTCTAATCTTGATTATTGGATAAAAATATTTTAAGTTTAGCTTGAATTAGTTACAAAATAATTTAAACCCTTGTTTACACTAAATAAAAATAACTATCTAATGTTTTGTTTCTATTAATATTAAATTATTTAGCGCTATGAAATACTTGTTAAAAACGGTTTAAGTACAAAAAAAAACAACAAGAAAAAGGTATCAAGATAAAACAAAAGACATTCAAGGCGTCTCAACACCCCGGCAATCTGCCGGCGACCTCAAACCTCCACAATTGTAACCACCGGAGGAAGGAGGTTGCAAATTTTTCTCCTTGATTATCACTAATTACAGAGACGGCGGTCGTCCCACGATGAGTCTCGGTTCAGTGACCTCTAATGGCCCCGGGATGATTTAGGGAATGATTGTGGAACATTTTTCACCGGCCCGAAGATTGATTTGAGCTAATGCGCCGACTGTCGGCGTAATTTTTGAAAACATTTTCTTTTATTACCTGTTATAATTTTTTAGGTGTGCTTTGGGGTTTGCTAAATTTATTTTGCATACCTACGTATACCATTAGGTTTACTATTGTTACAACAATAAAAGTTATTGAGGTCCAACATTGTCTCGTGGTCGGTTTAACTGGGACTGATGTAGGTAATTCGCTTATAAGCGATAGGACTCTTCTTCATAACTTTAATAATCAAGATGCAAAGGCTCCAACTATTCTGAAGGATGTCATTATACTTGTACATATTACATTAATAAATATTAATACGATCTGAAGATTTTTTTGCGGCGTATCGCACATTGTATATTATTTAATTATCTTAATACTTTAGATAATAATGAAACTTAGAAACTGTATTAAGAACGCGGATTATACGGGAGAATAAAGATTCAGTGTAAATTTTCAAAAAGTATGCAGTTAAGCTCAAACTTTTCTGGATGGGATCTATTTGCATAAAGTTGCCAAGGATTATAATGAAGTTTGTGAAATCCGGGTGCGTTTGATAAATATAATTATTGTTTAGTGGCACAATGTATCTAGAGAATTCCATGAAACGGCTTCAACGGTTTCTCTTACTAGGAAAATTTTCAGCTGGTTTTGTTTATGAATCGGAGAATCGTGGCTAAATTCGAAATGGTTTGTATATCACATTTCTATACTAATATAATCAAACTCAAGAGTTTGTTTGTATGTTTGTTTGCTTGAATGCGCTAATCTCAGGAACTACTGGTTCAAACTGAATAAAACTTTTTGCATTGGACGAGTAAGGCTTTAGGCTATGAAATAACCGAAATCCACACGATCGGAGTCTCGCGGGCGGTCGCTAGTAAAGATATAAACGGATAGTTATACCGTGTTAATAAATTATAGCGAATACGTAAACCTTAATCAATAAATCAGTTCCCAAATGTTATTGTTCCAGAAAAAGTACGGAAATCAGATTTTACTGCATTACATCCCATTTTGGACGGGTAGAGCTAGAAAATATTATAACAACAACGTAACAAAGTTTCAAATTATCACTGCGCTGTACGAGTATTTCTCTCCCATCATAGAAATTTGTTGAAATATTACAACAATAATTTCCATTCCGTAATATCAGTCAGATAGGAACAACGGCCTTCAATATCAACCTATTAAACAACTCGGCTAAACGTTCCACCTATTTCCAACCGTGTTGGTATAACTAGTAATTTTAAGTGTCATTTTATGTCCGCGGAAGTCGTTAGTGGCGGTTTTCGACAGCATAATAGCCATTTGATAGGTGCTGCTTAAATAAATAACGTAAATTTAGGGTGGCTTGACCAAACACGTCAAAATTTCTGGGATGGTTGATGGACTGAATGGTGAATAATAACGTGGATACCAAAGTGTCCATTGGGTAGTTGATTTTCACCGAGGATCTGTAAGATATATATATTTTTTTATCATAACAACGAAGTACGCCGGATAAAATCAGGACTAACCACTACACAATATCGAACAGATATTTTCGGGTTATGAAACCGCGGTCGGTAGGGTCACGGGTTCGAATCCCGCTCGCGAAAAATGTTTGTGTGAGGAACATCGACACTTTCAATTGAGTCATGGATGTTTATAAAAGTATATTATAACTCTCTAACTCTAAATAATAAAATTAGATTTTAAACAAATATAAAAAGATAACGTCTACTTCGTCTTTTTTTTTGTTAAAAATGATGAAACCAAACTTGTTATCGACCAAGTTTAATGTTATTTCTAAAGAAGACATTGGTTTATTTTATTGAGAAAAGTACAATCTAACCATCAGAATGAATTTCAAACAAGTATATTGCGGATGTACTTTCTGAGAAATCTTTGAAAGTGTCCAAGGAGTGCAGTGCGCCTTGGTCTTCAAAATCCAGCCTTATTTTATCTTGATAAAGTTGAGAATGCATTCTTGTTGATATTAAAGATGTGTAGTTTTAACGTCCAAGGCGGGAGACTGAGTAAATATCATTACTGAGGGTCCACAACAGCTCTTAAAGTGCAGGTTTAGATAGCCACTTAGCCATACACTCGGCTTTAGCTATCAAATATATCATATTAAAATGTCTATTTGTACCGCGGAAACGTCTAGAATTTTCTTTTTGAATTTGAAAATTTAATATACGAATACGAGATGCGTGACGTGTTGACATCTCAAAACAAATGTGTTCTATCGTGTTGTCTTCTTCTTCTTTTGATGCCGCTTCATCACTGAAGGTTGGCCGTCAGCTCCTTAAATCTAGCCTTGTTCATGGCAGGTCTGAACAACTGTTCGACTGTTTTAATGCCGGTCCACTGGTGAATGTTTTTAAGCCATGACATTTTGCGTCCTCCCACTCTGCGCTTGCCGGCAATCTTCCCCATCATGATGGTCTGGAGAAGATGATACTGTGGATTTCTCAGGATGTGACCAAGATATGCGACTTTTCTTATTTTAATGGTCCGAACTGGTTCCACCTTTTTGCCCATGCGCTTCAGTACCTCAACATTGGTAACATGTTGTGTCCAACTTTTGCATAGCATTCTACGGTACGCCCACATCTCAAACGCTTCCATTTTTTTTCGGAGGTCTTTATTTAAGGGCCACGCTTCACAACCATAAAGAACAAGAGGCCAGACGTAGCATTTTAGCAACCTTGTTCGCAGCTTGATGGAAAGTTCGCGACTGTTGTCTAGTTCAGTCTTTTAAGCTACGAGATAGATCTTCTACTTTGATAATAAGATCTGAGGACGCGGGTATAACATATCACTTAACTTCTTTGGTAGCAGTAATTTCTTATCAAAATACGAACATGGATAAAGTACCGAAACCACTGAACTACATGTGATATTACTGTTTAACGTAAAGTTTCAGTTCATTTATGTGTATGTTTAGTAACGATTTTATTTTCATGTTAGGTTGTCAACAATCAGCACCCAGTTTTACAGCGTTCAATCCTCCATCACATCTGGCGTAGTCAATTTTCGGCACCTATTTGTATTAAAGCGATGAATTGGTAAAAGTATTTTATCATTTAAAAATATGTAGAACCTACAGAGGTTATAAAAGTACTACAATGTATAACTTTCCCACTCGTGAAAGAGTGAAATGATAATGAAATCGCGTTGATGTGTAAACAACTGTCCCCATGGCGAAGTCGTTAACTCACCATAGAGTGCCGGTTCGCTTCCCAGCCCAGCTCAACACCCCGATTCAATTAAACTTTAACCAAGTTCTCGTAAACAACACAATTATGTTGATTCCAAACTAAAGTGTACCCTAAACATTAGGCTTAGAACGCATTTTCGCCTGCAACCGAAAACCATTGGCAATTATCGTGATTATTCCATTATTTTGACCCAGTGCGAAAGCTATTTTCAAGTAAATAAATAAGTTACATAAATTAGTTTACTGCGATGTTGTTACATTTACAACTTGATGAATTTTGTGTTCAATAGTAAAATTGGTAGGTACTAAAGATTTATTATTATTAGCTTTGATAAAGTAGGGAAGTATTTGTGTACCTATGCACTCGTAGTTTTTTTTTTTATTTTTAACTGTAAGTTTTTTATTTGATGGAATTTGATAACTTACAAATATTATGTAATTGGTATTTTGTACCGTTTTAATTAAAGTAAATAAATAAATAAATAAAGTAAATAAATAAATAAATTATTATTATTTTTTATTTGGATAATACCGAATACTAGAACGTAGATAAAACTTAAATAGTTGATTTGTTATGAAAACGTACCGATGATATCATTCAATTTTGTAACAAATGTTAAAAACCACACGGTTATATAATCACATTCCAATTCTCCGTCAAGAAAAGACTTGTTATTGAGTCATTTCCTCAAACGGAGAAGTAAAAACATAACCGTAACCATCAAATAAAACAAGTGAACTCCCATCCACGTAGATACAATTACTGTCGTCGTGTTAGATATGATCGCAATTAACAAATGCTCGTTTTACGCGACGGGGTCATTTGACGACGGCGAAAGTTTGCCGGCGTTGCTAGGCGCCGGAGTGGGATGACAATAACGATGGTTGGGCTAGGAAATTGGCAGGTTGAAGAAAGCAACCTGCGTTTAAAAAAAACATTTTATTCGTAAGGCTTTATTGAAGGCTAGTCCTAGTATTTCAAAAAACCCTAATCCCGCCTTTTACCTAAAATCAACTTTTTATATTTTAGCATTCATCATCATCATCAGCCAATCGCAATCTTCCGGGCATTGGCTTCTAAAACTTAAACTAGGTCTGTACAAAGATTGCATAAAACGATATCAACATCATCATTCAAAATATGTATTGACTTTAAATCTTAGGAAGTTGGGATCAAGACTCTTAAATTAAGTACTTCACAACAATAGACAAGCCAATTTTTCAGCAATCAGATTTGTACTGGGGGATACATAAGAAAGAAAGAAAGAAAGAAAGAAAATACATTTATTGACAAAACACATATACACCAACAATTCAATAAATAGTTCAGTAGATATAACAAAAAAAAAAGAAAAAAAAAGAAAAACTAACATAGAAGAATAAGTCGTGTAGACAGGTGAAGAGTGTTATGCCAATCAGGTCCGAGCCTCAGCATTAGTTACTACGGCGGCTTTAGCGGCCGCAGCAACGCTGTTGTTCTGGCAGGACCTGTTTGGAGTGGCGTATAATAGAGTGCAATGTTTAAGTTCATGTACGTACATAGATAGATATTGATAAATAAATAATAGGTACAGTGTTTAAGTGGGAAAAAAGGTGAACAATTTTATGAAGAGGAGAAACATACATACTTATATGGATAAAATAAAAAATAATAAAAAGAAAAACACATAAAAAAAACAAAAAATAAATTAAAAAACTGTAACTAATCCATAGGTCTATAGAAAAAAAAATACATAAGCTTCATTGTTGTCTTCATTCTTGCTTTTATATCAGCAACATATTATGTGCACACCAGGATACGCGACGACTGTGAACATGATTTTGCCAGCTTGGTTATTACATTGTGGGAACAACAGACGTGATCCTGATTTGGCCAACCTGGTTATTACATTGTACAACAGAAATCCATGACATATGTAAATCCTTCAACCGCCTATTTAATGGCCACACTCTCTCGTCTTATGAACACCCTCCAATTGGAGATCAAACGTTGCTACGTCTTCAAACGGAACGGCGCGGAATCTCAATAGTCTCTGGTTTCAACCTGCGATCACGTTATTTATTGGTAATTTGATAGATGCCGAAATGTGGAGCATTCGGATGCCATTTTGAATGTGTGAAGTGAAGACGAGAAGGTTTTAAACGGGATTATGTCATTCTTATGTCGTGTAGAAACAATACTTTTGGAATAAATATTTTATTTACTTGTACGATTATTTCTCAAATCGTTTATTACTTCTGGCCCCGCGCGACTCCGTCCGAGTGGATTTCGGTTTCTGCATATTTAGTGTTATAGTGCAGCTTAAAGCCTGTCTTCAACGACTAATGGACTATTCAAACGCAAAAATATTTTTACAATTCGAACCCGTATTTCATGTGATTAGCGCGTTCAAACAACATACCTCTGTCTTTGTCTTTCAATTTAATGTGTCTAAGGTAAACTACATACGCGCAATGAATATTTCTCAGTTTTCTGATGAACCGTCAAGCAAAGCGTGTGAACCCACTGTACATTAATTGAACACCCTTAAAAGGTCTGTGTCGTTAATGGTATCTTTTATTATAAATGAAAACCACACTCAAAGACGAGGTACAGTTATTTATAAGCGTCATTCGCGTCACATTCGCGGAATCACCTAACGTATTACATACAAACACTGACTTATAAAACCACCTCAGTATCGGAACATAAATTCGCCAGGGCTCAGTTACTGCGAACTAAAGCCTGCACATTAACTTTATAGACCGGAAAAAACCCTGTTTACGTGTGACGTTGGTCGTTCGTTGCGCGACTCATGTCATATATCGCTTGCTGGTGCAGGGTTAAGCTGTTTGCTGTGCTTTTTGGTTCAAACAGCTAAAGGGTAGTGCCTAAAATTTATGTCTGTTTTTTTGAAAATGAAAATGAAATAATTTATTGCTTTAACTTAAAAGGATACAATAGTCTTCTTAAATAGTAAATAGTATACAATAAAGACACAGTAGATATATGGGTTGGGGTGTTTAAGCAATGGGTACTAGTCTCAGCGAGATGCAGGGCATAGCCCAGCGCTGGTTTTCAGACTAGTCCGTTTTTTACGAAGGTTAGGAAGAGAGGTTTTTCTCACATGCACCAACCAAACATCTATACTGATATAGCTGGTTTTATAAATCTGAAGAGTTTGTTTGTTTGTTTGAATGTGCTAAACTCAGGAACTACTGGTCCGGTTTGAAAAAATATTTTTGTGTTGTATAGTCCATTGGACGAGGAAGGCTTTAGACTATGGTATATACCTATACGTGCGGAGACCGAAAAGCACGCGGACAAATTCGCGGGTGGCCGCTAGTCTATATACTTACTAATATATAAAGCTGAAGAGTTTGTTTGTATGTTTGTTTGAACGCGCTAATCTCAGGAACTACTAGACCGGTTGGGAAAATTCCTTCTGTTTTGGATAGTCCGTTTGACGAGGAAGGCTTTAGGCTATTGGAAATTAAAATCCACGAGGATGGAGTCGCGGGCGGCCGCTAGTATATCATATTCTTGAGGTCATTACAAACAATGTTTGTTATGGCAGTATAGCTGTAAACTCAGTCAGAACTAAGTAGATTTGTAATTTATATTCCTTTCAAATGCGTTTCATATTGTTATTATAGAATGTGCATAAGATGTTTTAGAAAGGAGATTAAAAAAAAAATACGATTTCGTTATTGATGGTTTTAAAGAAAACCGCAGTTATGGTTTATACGCTTCACCGAAACCTTTACCGTTTCCTGTGCACGAATTAATTTCTCAGACCACCGGGCCTGCCAATAGAAAAAAAATCCTCCCTAAAAATCGGCGGAATAACGGAAAACAGTTTCAAATTCAAAAACACAAAGAAACTAAAAGCTGCACGTGCGGCCTTTGAGAGGCACTAGCGAAGTCCGGAAGCTCGGTAAAGCTTTGCTCTCTTTCATATCCGGCAGCTTTCAAGCCAAAATAATACGTTCACAATTTTTTGATCACATTTCCAGTTTTCCACGCTTTTAAAGTGCCCTCGACTTTTGTACGAGCCTTTTTTGTTTGGTTCGCACAAATCAGAAAGGCAATGAATAAAATGTTGCGTTCATAATGGAGTAATGGTGCGGTGATATGATGCGGTTTTAGTATACTAATCGTGAAGCATCCTTTTACTTTGGGAAATCGGATGGAATATTATTGAATTCTGGAGAGGAAACTGCGGTCCAGCAAGTGTACCAAAAAGCTTGTAGGATGCCCTCAGGCCAGGTGGAATGACGATCTGCGGAAGATGACTGGCAGGAGCTGGACGCGACTCACCGAGGATCGGACTGATGTTTCAATACGGTTTAAACAGGTGCATTCTACTTATATTTATTATTTTTATATTACATACTACTTCTTACCTGCTTTATGGCCTGCTGAGAAGTACCGAAATAAAATTAAAAATAATCTTTTTTTCAAATAGTTAATATCCTGACCTCTCTTGAACCAAAGTAGCAGCACCAATTTTCGACGAAAACGGACAACAATCATTTGTATCTTCTATCAAACTTAAACAAAAACATTTATAATCACAGTCGACAATAATGAAAACACCGTTCCTATCGGAAGAGTGATTCAACAAAACTCTCCAAGGGAGTTTTGCACTCTGTATATTTCTTTGCAAGTTGATCAAAAACAAAGTACACAAGATCCGAAGCTTTAATTGTTACTTTGAAACGAGTCTCGCTGTTGTCAACTTTGTTACAATTAATAAACTCGACGAACGTTCTGACGTCTGTTTTACTTATTAAGACGAAAATCTTTTGCTAGTGTAATTTGAATTGAAATGAAAGCCAATTTTTCGCCTTATTTGAAACTAAATAAAAATTGCATTTGTGTTTATTGATGGTAAGCGACTATTACATTTCATCGTGTGCTAACAATAAGGGAGGCACTATTATGAGGATAAGATAAGATTCTCCAGCTCTTAAGCTATAATCGTCTTCTTGTGATATTTCCGATCGATCTACTCTTATTTTCATCTTAAGATATAATAAAAAGAGGCATTTTTCGTCGTCACTTTATAACTCAAGAACGACTCCACCAAATTTTCTAGTAAATGGTTTGTGTGAAGTTTTCCACAAAATCAGTCTAGTTGTGGTTCTTCATTCACCACACATAGCGAAGCACATACCAGGGAACGCTAGTTAACTATAATAATCACAAGCATGAAATATTATTAACAAAAGTTGGGTTTAATACAAAATTAACGTTTGTCGTAACCTGTGGTAATAATGAAATTGCCAACATGCTTTAAACACATTATCTTAATTAAAAAGACGAATTTTGTTTCGCCCGTGACTCCAACATTATAAGGTCACAACGAAAATCCACAGGCTGAGATATTACCAACGAAAATGCATCAATTTGTTCAAATTCCCGGGGAAGTGCTTTCCACACTACGTCTTCGTGTCACTCGTCTTGAGCGTTAATAACAGTCCCAAGGTGACAAATGCATTTTCATCTCGGTATCGTTTGCACCTTCCCCAGTCTGCATAGAGTTTAATATCGCATGTGCAATGCAGGCGTACATGGTCTATTAGATGCTAAACGGGATTGATGGGTTGTGACCGAGGTATACTCATAAATTTTACTACGGCCAGGGCGATGACCTTTTGTAGGTATCCAGTTCAGAGGCGAGAAAAGAGATTGGCTAATGTTAGAGTTTAAGGCTGCCTTCAACTCAAAAATCATGAACCTGGAATTTCAAATTTCCCTCCTGATATGATTGCATGAATGCGTTTGAATTCATTAACTGTATATTTTGTATGTAGTTATTTTATAGAAGTGCATAATTTTAGTGCCCTATTCTAAATCCAAGCTTTTTTGAGTCTATATAAGTTTGTTATTATGATAGTACCTATTGAGTATAAAAAAACTTAAAAATAAAAACGCGTAAAGCAAGGATTTCAAGAATCCTCTCATAATGAAGTTGGGACCATAAATAGTTTGTGTCGACGTACTACTTTTTAGCCGTAACCTTTCCTCTGAGATATATGACATAGCATAAGCGTAAAAACTAGAGCAGTGGACCTTGTCCTATATGTTTTCTAATTTGAGTCTTATTCCTTAAAGGTAGAGTGTGAAATTGATTGTGGAGGTGTTGTCGTTTACGGCATTTTCACGAGTTTAATGTGCAACATTTAGGACACGTGTTACAACAAAGGTGGGAGAAGGAATGTTGAGATTGTTCCAGAGATAAGTGTTGAGATTGCGTACGTCCACAGTACAGAAAATAGTGTAGTAACCAATAGAACGAATAGTAGATGCTTAATTCTAATTATTTATAATTGATTAGAAGTTCTTTGCATTAATTTCGTTTGTTGTTAAATGAATCAAGTACTTAGTGTCTTTTCAATAAGACTGAATTCAGATTTCATTGTTGTTATACTAAATTGTTGTAAATGATGTCTTCTTTAGCACAATTTTCAGATACGTTAAACGGAGTAAGCCTCGGTTTTGAGTTATAAAGCAGTAGGTTTCATCACAAGAAAGTTCAATATTATGGGTTGGTAGTTATGATTATAATTTGTATTTGTCAATATTTAAGTTCATGGCGTCAACGGAAGCAAATAAAAAGACCGACGATTCAAAATATTTTAAAAACGTTAAGCTATAAAACCCAAGAGTTGAAGTTAAGTTACTGATTCATTCTTATCTTCTGGCTGTAAAGACTCATACGGTCAGTAATGAACGGAAATAAATCTTTGACCCTCAGAAGTGTGTGTGGCTGATGTATAGGTGCAATAATCGACTCTTATGGCCATTACTGCATTTTCTATAGATTTGAATCTATACTTTTATATCACTACATAGTATAAAACAAAGTCGCTTTTTCTGTCAAGTTGTATGTTGTATGTCCCTAGGAACGCTTAAATCTTTAAAACTACGCAACGGATTTTGATGCGGTTTTTTTTAATAGATAGAGTAACTCATGAGGAAAGTTTTTATGTATAATATCATCCATTAAATAGTGGACAAGTACCACGGGCGAAGCCGGGGCGGGCCGCTAGTGTACAATAAAAGCTGAAAAGTTTGATTGTTTCTATGCTTGATTAAACGCGGTCATCTCAGGAATTGAAAAACTATTTTTTGTTTTGGATAGTCCATTTGTCGGGAAGGCTTTAAACTAGAGTATAACACTATGTGTGCGGAAACCCAATTCCACGCGGATGGAGTTGCGGGCGGCCGCTAGTCGTTAGATTTGCCCGACACCAGAAACTGAGACGTTATTTTGATTGACGTGACGTACAGTCACTAGCAATACCATGTGTACGCCTCGACTCTTACGTGAAATGCTCGTTTTACGCGACGGGGTCATTTGACGTCAGCCAAAGTCGTCAAAACGGAATAAATGCGATGTGTAGCAATCGTCACTTCACAGGGTTTGTGCCAAAACGGGTCGAACTATAGTGAGGGCATTCTCATGAGACGAACTTCTTAGCTATCCATGGATTCTCCGTGCGGGTGCCGGGTCCATCGCGTGGAACAGAGAGGAATGTCAGTCGGCGCCTGGGACTTGCGACCCAGCGTGTAGGTTTAAGGGGCCCCTTTATAGTATACTAACAATCACCTCCACCGATGACATTCCTCTCCCTTCCCAACCATATTTGGTACGAGCCGAGCAAAGCGGCTTTAGTGGCTCTTTCCAGTAAGGAGCTAATACTAGATCTTGGTAATCCTAAGTCCTTCAGTAGGTTGTAGATTTAATTTAACAAAGAAACTATGATTATTCCCGCCAACATTTCTTATATTTGTGACGGTAATTTCATTCACTTCGCAACTTTTCGAATTGCAAAGTTGCATAGTCTGATAAAAGTTCTACACTACTCTTAAAGAACGGAATGGTTTTAATTTATTGCGAAGCTAAGAATGAGCTTCATAATTAATTAAAAATATTCCTAAGATTTAAATACAACTATGTTAAATAGCTTTTTTATTATATTATGGAATGTGATTATGACTACTTTATGTAGTCTTTGTGATTTTATTTAACTACACATGGGTCATGACTTTTCCAGAATCAGTTGCGAAGTTAAGGTTCTCATGGCCCTTTCATGGCAGCCAAAAGGAACTGTTTAATGTTTTTCGATTTTTCACTTCTTAATAAGACTTACGAAAGAAAGAATCAATTATCTGAAATTTCTAAACGATGAAATTCTTCAATATTTGCTGACCAAAGCAATATTTGATGGTCTTCAATTCTTTTTTACTGCTTAATCATAACCATAACCCCTCTGGAATTACTCCTTTAATCCTCTTAACATATAACGTTCGAAATTTGATGCACTTCATTTTAAATCCTCGCATGGGCGAGCGGTTCCTCCATCGAAACTGGCACTTCATTAATCGAAGTACCAACTCGCAATGAAATAATCAGATTACCCGCCGGTTGAGCGATGTCACAAACGAAAAATACCTTTGTCTATCGCAATTCAATTAATTTCAATCCAAATTGGACCGGCCTGGGTGGCGGGTCGTGTTTTATTTAGTTTTGTACCGTGTTTTCGCGTCAGTAGGCTTGTTGCTGAGTTTGTAATCCGTTTTCATGGGTGACGGAATCGTAAATTTTGATGGAAAGTTGATTTTCATTTGTTTTTGAGTTGTTGTGTAAATATGAGTTAATCGTTGGAGATGGAATGCGTAAGCTGTAACTGTCGCGGTGGTGTAGTGGTTAGAGCGCTGTGCTCGAAATCTCGGATGTCGTGGGTTCAAATCCTGCGGGGAACACTTTCACTATGTGTTGGTTTTTCCAGTTTGGTTTTTTCAGGCTTGAATTACCTAACTGTCCGATAAGAATGATGACTCCGTGCTTCGGACGCCACGTAAAGCCGTTGGTTCCGACTATGATCCAAATGGTCTGGTTACCCTTACAAGGGTTTCGGTGGTCAGACGACAGTCACTTTATTGTAATTACCTGGCAGTCAATTCAGGAGCATAACACAGCAGGACTCAAGTCAGGGTTCAGATGCTTCACTACTTCACTACTTTCTCACATACATACATACACCCCAAGTACATGTTCTGTTGGGTTGGAAACGATTTATATAATGCATGGCTTTCGCAATTGTATTTATTCACTTCATCTTCACCATTGGGTATTAAACAACATATTCTCACACCTCTCGCACCATATGTTGCGGTAACAACCTCAACATAAACGGTATTACTATTCACTAAAGAAGCTATAAAGGCGGACACACACAGTGATTACGCCGACGGCGTTTACGACTGCGCCAGCGGTGGCAACCGCGAGTGTAACCTCGGCTTAATGTGAGATTTGAGGTGTTGGGATAAGGAGAATATACTGCGGATTGGTTTAGTAATATTATGTCTCTTAATATGGTAGGCACCCTTTATTCGGCATTTGGACTTCTTAAAATGTTTACTTAGTCGTAAAATTACACTTGGTGTGTTTCACCACAAATATGTTATAGTAGTCTAATTATGCATACCTTCGAAAAGAAAGCTCTACTTTTAAACAACTACAATCAACAATTTTGTAGTAACTTGAGACTTACACAAAATTTTTATGTGAATCACCACATGCAAAGACTTTTGTATGATTATGATTTTCAAGCTTTTAATTTGGTATTTGCTATCCATTCCAACTAGTTTTGTACAATATATTATGGGCTGCCATTAAAACAACCTATTTTTGCCAGGACGTAATTGTTCGTTATAAGTTCTACATATTTAAATAAGCAAAATTTTTATCATCTTTCTAGACGTAGTAAAATCCACAAACACGCGGTTTGGACCCCAGTAGATCGATAGTCTCCGAATCTAGCGTGTCCCAATTACGACGTGTCAAACTGGACGACAGATGATGGATGGCGAAAATATCGGATGATAACGCAACTTACGTCTTTGAGTATCTTCCCTCGTAATAGCCCGACGTCACACAATTTATCTTGGAAATTTTCATTTTTTCTACCCACCGAAGACATTATTAAGAGCTGACCCCCGAAGCGTTGAGGTGAAAGTAATCGCCGTATCAAAGCGAAATTTGTCAAAAACACGACTCGGCTTGCACTTCCGTCAATTCTCTCCAATTAATAACTTGCGTCCATCTCTTTCGGTCTTATTTACTTTTATAGAGCTCCGTCCCTCTCATGTCCCCTTGTTTGAGAAGCCCCGTCGAGATAGAATATTGCCACTTTGTCGCGCAACTCCCGCCGGCTGTTTATACTATAGTTATATACAGGGTTGCAATACTTTCTATGTATTATGGAGGGCGACAGGAAAATATCGAAATTTTAAAAAGTTTTCACAAAGCGTCCTTGCGGTTTACTGCAGCTCAAAGAGGTTAATGACGTGTTTTGTCTTAGAAATCTTTTAAACGGTACAAAAATGAGTTTAGTACCTACCTCTAAAGAGAACTGGTTTTATCTGGTGTTGATACTCCTATTGGTATTTGCCATATATTTCAAAGTGATTGAGTAAACACGGATCTGAAATCAACTTTTGGACACTCTCACCTGATTTGATATGATATTATGATAGTTACTTATGCAATTACCCAACTACCCATTTCATTTCTTGAAGGCATTTCAATTGAAAAATTTCATCTCGAGCTCCTCCGTGCTTCGGAAGGCACGTTAAGCCGTTGGTCCTGCGCCTGATCTCTCCTACGGTCGTGTCAGACTGCTGTCCCACCGAATTATGAGAGTAAAGGAATAGGGAGTGCACCTGTGCTTGCGCACTCACTTGTGCACTATAATATGTATATCCTGCGTACCTGGCTGATCGTTAGATCGGCCGCCATGGCCGAATACGGCCAGAGGGTATTAATTACCCTATCTCAATCAAGCCTCTTTCAATTTTGTGAGGATATCAGAGCCTAGCTCTTACTTTGGCTCTGCCAAACACCTAATTCACTTAAAATCAGAAGTGTCCCCTATAATGCAGGATATTCAGCGGTCCTTTACATTTTCACTACCATCATAACTTACAGCTACTGACCCAAATCCCTATTCACTATTCATTAAGGTCCTTGAACTCTAATATGCTTTTAACACGTGATAACAACCTATAATGTCGTCACCATGCATCGTTACTGCCATTAGCTGAATTCATTAGAGCCATGCCTTTTTAATCCATCGTCTGCTATCTTAACGGGATTTGGACGGACAAAATTTTAACAGAATTTAATTTAATCAGTATTATCCGTATTGTTTTATAGGCTTAATTGTAAATTACCTAATTGACTGAATTGTAACAGGTTATAACCTGTTAAATTATAAATACCCGAAAATGTATATAGATCGAATTCCTTTTACACACTAAGACTTGACTCACGATGTAGCTTAGTTTTTCAATGATTTTAATACAATTGCACTGGATTAAAACAAGCGATAAATAAAGTTGTGTTCTCAGCTGCTGCACTTTCGGCACAAGACGACATTGATTCTTAAATTAATATGATAATAATATAATGAGTTATATTATGTAGGTGACTAAATTCAAAATAAACGTATAACTGAAAACACATTCAATATTGTTTTTTATTGCCAAAGCATACGTTCACTTAGCACAATATTCCTCTCGTGAGCATGTTTCGTGTCAATTGACGTTTTGAGGTTCACACTTCCAGCTTCGATAGGTCAAATATGTACCAATCACGTCAAAACTTGGCCAAATAGAAACCATACTTTTTAATTTGACGAGCCGTTTGATGCAATGGTCGAGAAGTCGGCTATTACACTAAAGGTCGCGGGTTCGATCCCCGCACGGTACAAACATTTGTGTGCATGAACATGTCTGTTTGTATCGGTCTGGGTGTTTCTATGTATAATATGTATGTATTTACAAAAAAAAGTATATAAGTAATGTTTATCCGTTGTCTGGCACCCATAATACAAGCTAATGCTTAGTTTGGGGCTAGATGGCGCTGTGTGAATAATGTCCAGAGATATTTATTTATTTAATGCAAAGACAAATTTCATCTCAAGCTCCTCGTGAATTCCCCAGTCAAAGAATATCAGTTATTGGCCATCATTGTCACATCTACATACGAAGCCTTAAAAAAATACTACATTCACTAAAACAACGCACATGACTACGAGTATAATAACCACACAAATGAGTGTAATTTTTACCAAAACGTAAACGTTCGTTCCACTTTTGAAAGAACGATTTTAAATGAGGTGTGAACAAAACAAACAAATCATATATACGAGTGGGCGACCATTAGTGGGACTGATTTATTATCGCCGCAGTGGAACTTTCCCACTAGATTCATTACTCGATATTTGACACCTGTTGGTTCGAGGTAGAAGTTGGTTGCAACAATGAAATGAAAATAAGCTGGCAAATTTTTTAAGATGGTTTGTAAAATCTATACTTTTACTAATATAATAAAGCTGAAGAGTTTATTTTTTTGTTTTGACGCGCTTATCTCAGATACTACTGGTTCGAATTGAAAAATAGTTTTTGTGTTGGATAGAAGATATATCGAGATACGCTTTGAGCTATTATATTTAAACACTATATGTGCGGAAACCTAAATTCACGGAAAAAGTCGCGGGTGGCCGCTAGTAATTTTATATGGATGCAAATGCCCAAGATTGTTGGTGGTTCGCTGCCCATGTACATTGGACATTCATGATTTTAATAAGGCTCTGCAGGGTTATCCTGTCTCTAACCGTACGACTTATTATGACGACAGATTTTTCATCGAAATTATTGAATTGTTTTTGGAATTCTTTACAATATTACGCGACGTAATTTTGGCATGGTGTGTCACCCTCCATTTAAAATGTAAATGTCTGTTTTTCCTGGTCTGGGTGTTATTTGTATCTATTCAAGTATATTTATGATACCAATGATAATTCTGATGCCTGTAACACGGAGTCAGATCATTGTATGTGATGTTGTGAAAATACTAAAACGAGAAAAAAATGATGTAGGTGTAGTCACGCCGTAGTTCAGTCGAGTTTTTTCGGCGAGGTGTGCTTCAATACTTATTACTATAGAAACAAAAACACACTACTAGCTACTCGCTCGTATTCGTATAAAATAATTGAAATAAATGCTGGGGACTTACACACCAATTGCCTAACCCCAAACTAAGCTCGAAGCTTGTACTATGGAAGCTAGGGAACGGATAGACATACTTAAATACTTTTATAAACATCCTTGACTCGAGTACAAATGCCGATGTTCATCACACAAACATTTGCCCCTAGCGGGATTCGAACTCGCGACCCTTGATTTTGTAGCCAGGGTGTCTGACCACTAGACCAACGGGCCCGTCATTCGTATGTAGGTCGGGTGGGGTAGTGGTGCCACGTAACGGATACAAGTGAAAACTTTCAGTGCGACGGTCACGGGCGATAAATCAGCCTGTTAATGGTCGGGCACTCCTCTACAGCCTTTTATTTATCATTTTGTTCACGGCCAAGTTGGACTTTGTTAAAACTTGGCAAAGATGTGTCCTGTTATCGTACTTTTATAGATTCTTGGGTTTAAGTTTTATTATTTTAAAGTTTGAGACTTGTTCACTTACAGTTACTATTATCCTTGTATTTTTTTTAATTAAAAATTGGCTTTAAATGCTGCTTGCTCACGCAGCCTATAACCAATTTGGAGGGATGGCATGAAATACTAATTTCAGATTTATGCTAGTTTTGTCATATTTGTATTAATGGGTAAAAGTTTATTTATCTGAACATTTAAAAATTATAAGTTCGTATAATTTTGTTAAATACGATTAACACTAGCGTGCTATCTGATTTGATGATGATGATGATGATGATGCTATCTGATTTAGCCAAGTATTTTATGAACACTTTTAATTAAAAAATCACTCTCATAATAAAAAAGAAAAATCAAACACCATGTTATTGTAAAATAACGTTTTATTTCGTTCCTTATAATCATGAAGCCATATCGAGTACATACTTGTTACGTACACTCACTTATGACTACATTAAACAGTAACTTAATGTTAACATTTATTTTATTTAAACACCGTTAAACATTTAACATACAATCACATTCATCTGGCACTCAAAGTCTTACACGACGATTTTTACAAATTCACACTTATCTTCATATATGTATTTATGGTAACATTTAGTATACACGGTAAAAAATTAAACTTAAACAAATGTACCATAATATTTAATACCTAATAAGAATATTACTGACTGTACATATGGAGATAAAATGCTTCAATTAATTCTCAAGTTGTTAAGTAAACTGTAAAATATACCTTAATTCAATCCAAAAAATATTAACAGTTGATGCTTCTTGTATTTTCGTTCGAAACAGTACGAAATACACCGAAAATATAATAATTATCAGCTGAACAGTTAACGATAGAAAAGATAACTTTAACCTAAAAATAACACAATTGTATTAAGTAAGTGGATTTTTTAAAGTAAACTATGAGAGAATGTTCTCTCGAAAGGATTCACTTCCATGCACTAGAACAAAATTATTCTATAAACTTAATCTAAGTAGAAGACGCCTAGCCCTTTCTCCAAAGTCTATTATAATGCACATTTTGTAGCAATATTCAAGTTTTTTAATCATTTTATTTTATATCACTTCCATTTGAAATATTTTTGGTCATTTAGCATCAAACACAATTATTCCAGTAAATATAGGGTGTTTTATAAATAATAGGGATTTAAGAAGTTTATACACCACCATTTATATAATTTTTTATCACTCATATTACAAGTGTTATTTTGGTCAGTTAATCAATATAAATCATAATTATGAAGCGAATAAGCACAATTAGATACGATTTATATCTCGTACAATTTTACATCAATTACAAGCTAATATTGAAGCGAAAATTATTTATTAGAAATCAATTTTTTTGCATATAATGCCTAAGAATAAAACACCCTGTATAATCCATAACGCCTCATAAATACATTTATTAATAGCATGTACATGGTGTACATATTTCATTAAGAAATCGCCAATTTTTGCATGCACTTCATTTAGCTTCTAAATAATTTGAACGTTTAATAAACAGTAGATTTTTATTTGGTTATGTTACCGACGAAAAATTTTATTTTCCAAAAAAAAAGTCGATCCTCGGATAAGTCGAACAGTTTAACAAAAACTTATAAGGAATGATTTGTTCATTTTCCATAAACTTGACTTGTCTAATACAAGTAAACTTTCAATGTAAAATACTTGTTTGTGCGGATATTTTCATACTGGTAATCATTATTAAGAAAACAAAATCAAAGCGTGGTTCTCATTATTTAAAACTGTGGACTGGAATATTTCTGCACAATTTATTACTTCACAGCTTAACTGAGATTTTTTTACATTACAAGTTATTTTAAGTTTCACATTTATTCTAACAATTTCATCTAGCGACGCTCAATCTATATGTACAATTAAGTTATATTATTATAATGAATACATTACATTTGTTATATTTAACACCAAACGTACGTTGTTACGGAAAATAGGACAAATAAACATTCTATAACATCACCATTAATAAATTGTATAACTGTTAAAACTCTAAATATCTTGACTATCTATTGACTTGAATAATATCAGTCTTGTTTATACTGGAAAATAAAACCATTATTGCACTGAACCATTATATAAATTATTGTAAAAAATCACTTGCCACTTTTGATATCATGAACGCCTCGATGGTCTAGTGGTTTAAGTACCGGGCTTTGGTCTCGAGGTCCTGGGTTCGATTCCCGGGTCGGGCAAACTTTGTGTTGATTGACACAGCCCGGGTTTGTATAACCAATCTGCATTTGGCAAGCGTGGTAATTAAGCCAAAACCAATCTTTGTAACGAAAACATGATTTCAAATGATGGAGGCCTTTGCCCTGCAATGGGGCATTAATAGGCTGATACTTTACTTTACTTTTACTTTTGATATTAGAAAATTATAAAAATATCATCCCAAGTGATGAGGAATAAAATTTTCTTACTGATGAGTACAGGATGATATAAATAATAAAACATGAATATCTAGCTAACTTTGTGGCCAATTAGAATTTATATTTAACAATAAAAAATATTTTTACACGTTTCTGCTGAAGGTTTCTGTTTTAAGCGAAGGAACACACAATGCTGAAATTACGGGACCGAAGTTCGGCGGCAATACATTTTCCATACAAAATTACGCGACGTAATTTCGGCAAAGTGTGTCATCACTTATTTCAAAGGACAATCATGAACACGACGGAACTAAAATTCAGCAGCGTATATTCAGTCGCGTTTTTTCCGCATAGTGAGTTCCTACACTTAAACGAAGTATCAATAAAATAACGTAAATATGAATAATGTTTTTTACCATAATTGTAAGAATAATAATTAAAAACACATACAATGCTTATTTAAAATTCCAATATGCATTTCATATAATTATGTTTCTCTATTTATAATTGTGGTATAATAGACAAATATTTCTTTTTCGCGGACGTCGTTAGAAATTAGCATTTGAGGAACCATCACAATTAATAGCAATGAAATTGATTCGTTATAAATACCTCGAGACGAGGGTAAATCCACCACCGATGCGGGAGTAGCACTCATTAAACACATTTTTGACGCTTGGGAAAATAAGCAAGATGCTATAGGTATTTTTTGCGATTTATCGAAAGCATTCGATTGCGTTGATCATCAGACATTGTTGATGAAGTTGCGGCATTATGGAATCACTATCAACTCGCTGAATCTTATACAGTCATATCTATCTCACAGAATTCAAAGAGTCAATATAAATGAGGTAGACTCAACAGGAGCTCCTCTAATAATGGGGGTCCCTCAAGGCTCGATATTAGGGCCTTTGCTTTTTCTAATTTATATTAATGACCTTCCATATTTCACAGAAAGCCTTTGCGAAACTGTTTTATTCGCTGATGACACTTCTCTTATATTCAAAGTTGACAGACATAAAAATGTATTTGACGATGTGAGTAATTCGGTCTCGCATATTTTACAATGGTTTACTGTTAATAATTTGTCATTGAATACCAAGAAAACGAAATGTGTTCAATTTACAATGCCTAATGTTCGAAACGTTATTCCCAATATTGCCATTAATGGGGAAGCTGTTGAAATTGTCAACTCGACAGTGTTTCTGGGAATAACACTTGATTCTAAATTGCAGTGGGGCCCTCATCTCACTGCTTTAACGGGTAGACTTAGTTCAGCTGCGTATGCAGTGAGAAAAATTAGAAATCTGACTGATGTGGAAACAGCTAGGTTAGTTTACTTTAGTTACTTCCACAGTATCATGTCCTATGGGATGCTTTTGTGGGGCTCGGCTTCTGACATCAACAATATATTTATACTGCAGAAAAGAGCTATCCGTGCTATTTATGGTCTCAAAACTCGCGACTCTTTAAGGGAAGTATTTAAAGACATAAATATTTTAACTGTACCATCACAATTCATTCTTGATTGTGTTATGTATGTTCGGAAAAATCTCGAACAGTTCTCAAAAAAGTCGGATTGTCATAGATTTAATACAAGAAATAGGCATAAGCTTGCTATCCCAAACATTAGACTTCAAAAGATTGGAAATTCCTTCATTGGATTAAGCATTAAATTATTTAATAAATTACCTCTAGATATTGTTAACCTACCCTTACATCAGTTTAAGTCTTATATTAAATCTAGTTTAATGAAAAAAGGGTATTATAGAGTTGAAGACTACCTGAACGATGGAGGGCTGTAGCTACTGATGTGCTAGTTTTCTTGCCATATCTTCTCACGCTTATATTATTTTATTTATTATTATTTATGCAATGTGGACATGTAACTAATGTAGAATAGTATTGTTCTAAATTATTTTATTATTTATTAGACAAGTTTGTATGTTAAAGTAAAATGTTGATCTGTTTGTTTATATGTATAAATTTTATAAAGAGTATGTACCTAGACTGGGTCATATAGTGTAGTTTTACTTTAAATTTTGTTATTCCATTTGATGGTTGGATGGCCTGGGTCCTAGTAGTCATGCTCACTGTAATGTCTCTGGGGTGGTGGCGCTATGTGGCGGGTCATTTCATTCCCTCTAAAATGGTTGAGTGAGATGATGGCTGACACATACGTCATACTTGTGAACAGGTGCCGCCTTTGGAGACTGGTCGACTGGGACTCAATCTATTCATGATAAATATATTTTTAATTATATACTTGAAAGACGTAACTGTATGACCTAGTACAAGTATGTTAACTTATAGTATGGACAAACTATTGTAATTATTTGGCGATTGAAAAGAGCAACTATCGAGTTTCTTGCCGCTTCTTCTCGGTAGATGACTGCTTTACGAAGTCGGTGGTCGAGTCATTCCTTTGTGCTAAAAATGTATGACGATTTATAAGTGCCTTGCAGAGGCCTACATGAATAAAGTATATTTTGAGTTTTGAGTTTTGATAATAATATTTTATCCAATAGTGTGGTTTTAAAGAACTAATTCATCACACAATTTTGGCTGGAGGTTAGGTAACCGTAAAAGAACGAAATACTATGTTTAGTTATGAAATAGGCAAGCATTACGTATAATAAAATTGGCTAAAGCGCAGCAAAATGCAACTAAAACGTATAGGTTTCATTTAATTATTTTACTAACATAAAACAAGACTGAGACCGTTTATTTCGGAGGTATTTTGGCGAACTTTAAAAATACCAGCCAATCGGGTTACTTTATCATTACTTTATTTTACCTACAACATCTGTTTGTTTAAACCATCTCTAGGATTTTATAATCTATAAGTCGTTCTTGGGATAATTTTTTTTTAAATGTGTCAATGTTTTTATACGAGTATGCATTATTGTTTCCTTTATTTGATGGATAAAAGCGCATAGAGAAGTAAAGGACCTCGCAGAGTCCAGAGAGTAGTGGATAGTGCTTCACCGACAAGAACAACGCTGTTAAATATTGATGATGATGCATTATAGTTTATAGTTCACTTTTACAAGTAAGAACATAGGTGATAGGATTTCGATGTTATTTAATAAGTAACCATCTTATCCAACAGAGAATATATTATATTATATATTATATTTTATATTATATTATATATATAGAATATAATATATTCTCTGTTGGATCATTAGTTTTGTGAAAAATAAACCTTTATTTACTTATTTTTTTATTTATGAGAAAGATGGTTCGTCAAAGCCATTTCGTCGACAGTACCGCGACTAACTACTGTTTTGGTGTTGATCCTTTCGTGGGCCTGGACGGACTTAGAATGTCCTCAGGAACTCTAACCTAAGTTACAATATCTTTTAGCATCTAGAACATCGATAGTATTATTAAGTTAAGCTGTCGCTTTTCCATTCAAAATTAAATTCCTTTCGCATCGACTTCGTATATACAACTTAATTTATTTTGGTTCTAAATTATTAATTTTACTATTATTATTTACAGATTAGATTAGGTAATTAATGTTATTAAGAAAATTATTTACTGTGTTTAAACAGCTGCTTTCAATTCAAAGGTCAATGATGGCAATCGTTTTCGTTTGGCTTTGTAGAAACATCTCAAATGTTTGAATAAAGTCACCTTATTTAAGAACTAGTGATGGGTAAACAGTACACTGTTTGTGTTGCAATAAATGTATAATCCATTATGTTTTTCGCCTATGCTATTTTGGTTTAATGAATAATTTCAAGTTATTACTTAAGAGACTAAGTAAGATGGTTTCGAAATGCATTAGTTTCTAAGCCAATTCTGACGTACTAAGGATTATATAAATATATAATATCACATTTTAAGGATATAAGTACATAGTAACTTATTTCCTTCATCATCATTTGCCTGCCCCGTTCCCAGTTTATCTGGGGTCGGCGCAATACGTTGACTTGTTATATCCTTATAATGTGATATATTATTTCTTTTCCGTTGCAATCATTAACCTTAGTCACAATTAATTTTATTTAATATGAATTGAATTCCACTTCTGTATTTTGCTATTAGAATTCTAAGAATTCCTGAATTATACAATAAATATTAATGTTCATCTAGCATCTATTCTATCTCAATTAAAAATAAGTAAGACGATCTTATCTTTATTATAAATATCACCTTTTAGTTACAAAATACAGATTCAGTGCTAATTTACCGGGTACGAATTTCTTAAATTAATGTTTTCATTGTTTCAAATCATACACTTTCCGAAAATAAACTATGATTCAAAACAAAATGATAAAAATTATATAATTATAAGAACATAATTCGTGTTTTGGTAGGCACTTTGGTATCGTCACTTACTTATAAAGAAAATAGTGCCAATGAAGAAAATTGCAAGTTTACGTTAAATCTAGTATTGATCGTTCGGATAATACATCCAATCAATGATATTATTAAAGTTGAGGTACTTAATACTTTCTATTGAAGAAAATAGCGATTGAAAAATGTAAGTTTATCATTTCACCATAGTTATTTCCCCCTCAGTTTCTATATAGTGTTTTCAATGTTGATTACATCTGTCAAATCCGCCTTTTCTATATGTATAATAATTATTTGTTGTAGCACAGACAAGATTGAATAGATAAATGATTACTTTTTCATGTTTTTCGTTCCTGAGCCTCATAATATTCTTTCCTTGTTCTATCTTTTTCATTAAACGAAAAACAATCTAGAAATCATACATTATGATAAACTTATATTTTCAATAAACAGCACGATAAGAAGAGATTTAACTGCAAGAACAACTTTTTATCAAATGTAGTGCCTATACACATTGGTCTACGAGTAAATCGAGTTATTTTATAATTTGACGAAAATTTGCAGAACATTTGAAGAGTATGTCTAAATGTACGTACTAAGCGCCTGCCTGAAGTCATGAAGAGCTGCTAAGAGTTGAGGAGCGGTCGGCCTGGCTGTGGGAGAAGATGTCCAACACCAGGACATGAGGCCGTACCTGAAGCAGAATAGAAATGTTACTGTCTGATTGAAAACCCCGTTTTATCCCGAGAGTTTTGTATGAAGAAATTAAAGGGCTTTTTTAAATTTCATAGTGAAGCAAACGAACATGAGGGTCATCTGATGGTTAATGATTACCACTGCCCATGGACTGAAGGCGTTTTCTGCCTTTAATACCCCATACCCTGCCCAACAGAGCTCTGGCGAACTTTCTCACCAGCAGAGACATAACACAACAGTTACGAAGTGCTAGCGCGCTGTTGCTTGGTCTGAATGTTTTTAAAAAGGTTACCAATATTTATATACTTACAATTCGTCAGGGCAGTTGTGAGGTTGTGAGGGCCGGTAACCTCCACTCAAAAAGGCCCCCACATCCGCTGCATCCAACTCAGCTAGCGGAGCAGCGCCTAGGGTCGCCAGCTCCCATAACGTTATTCCTAATGACCACTGTTGGAGAATATTATAATTAACATTATATTTTTGGCTAAGAAAGAAGATATGTTTCCGTGTGGCAATCAATCAATCAATCAATCAAAATATTCTTTATTCAATTGGGCTTAATATAAGCACTTATGAATCGTCATAAAAAATTACAGTAGTAAGGACTCGACCACCGATTCGGAAGGCAGTATTCTGCCGAGAAGAATCGGCAAGAAACTCGGACAGTTGCTCTTTTTAAACGCCATAATTTTTACAATAATGCGTATACAATAATGCATCAAATAGCTGTCACTGAGTCATACAGTCTACTGTAAATATAAATTAAAAAATCAAATTAAAATCCTAATTTATTCGGGACTGGTTGCGTCCTAGTAGACCAGTCCCCAAAGGTGGCACCTGTTCACAAGTATGACGTATGTGTCAGCCATCACCTCACTCAACCATCTTAGAGGGAATGAAATGACCCGCCACATAGCGCCACCACCCCAGGGACATTTAAGTGAGCATGACTACTAAGACTCAAGCAGTCCAACCGTCAGAGAGTAAAATATTGAAAAAACTAAAAACAATAAAAATAAAAAATATATACATAGGGGTAACTGTAGGACAGAGTGTTGGCACATTAACATAATAAATTTAAATAAACAATTTCAACAATTAATTATTAATTATAAAATAAATATGCAACAATACCAAAGTAAATTAGATACATTTTTAAGGATACATTGGATAATTAACATTATAGAAATAAACATAAACAAGTAAGCACAAATGGCAAGACGGCCAGCACCACCAATATCTACAGCTCTCCATCACTCAGGTAATCTTCAACTCTATAATACCCTTTCATCATTAACCGAGATTTCATATGAGACTTAAACTGATGTAAGGGTAAGTAAACAAGTTTTGGAGGGAGTTTATTAAATAATTTAATATTTAATCCTATAAACGAATTTCCAATCTTTTGAAGTCTAATCTTAGGGATAGCAAGCTTATGTTTGTTTCTTGTGTTAAATCTATGACAATCCGACTTTTTTGAGAACTGTTCGATGTTTTTGCGAACATACAAGACACAATCAAGGATGAATTGAGATGGAACAGTCAATATATTTATCTCCTTAAATACTTCCCTTAAAGAATCCCTAGTTTTGAGGCCATAAATAGCACGGATAGCTCTCTTCTGCAGTATAAATATGTTGTTGATGTCAGAAGCCGAACCCCACAAAAGCAACCCGTACGACATGATACTGTGGAAGTAACTAAAGAAAACTAACCTAGCTGTTTCTACATCAGTCAGATTTCTAATTTTCCTCACTGCATACGCAGCTGAACTAAGTCGCCCTGCTATAGCAGTAAGAGGGCCCCACTGCAATTTAGAATCGAGTGTTATTCCCAGAAACACTGTTGAGTTGACAATCTCGACAGGTTCCCCATTAATGGCAATAGTAGGAATAACGTGTCGCACATTAGGCATTGTAAATTGTACACATTTCGTTTTGTTAGTATTTAATAATAAATTGTTAAGAGGGCGCATCAATTTCGACACCCATCGGATCGCACCCGCGCGCTTCCTCGGCCCCCTCTCGTCCTATGACTTCAACGCAATGAGACAGAGGTCGCCACTTCAATTTGTTTCGGGCGATTCCGCACAGTATTCAAAGTAAATCAGATAAAAATTGTCAAAGAGAGTTTTGGAAGCAGGATGACGTAACTAAGCGGTGGAAAGCTAGTAATACATAAATGTTAGTATTATAATGATTTATTTTGTTTATGCTTTGAGTTACTTGTATTGTACTTTTTTCTGGTAGTTATTAATACGCAAAGGTACGCGCAAGTTATTTAATTAATAATTGTATAATATGTTTTTTCAACTACAAAATCTTTGTGAATTTTAATTTAATCTTTAAATTTTAATTACGTCTTCCAATTTTTGATTTGACTTTACATGTTTTAAATCTGCATGATTCCTCACACATGGCAGCAAATGGCGTCTATGATAGCAACTGTTTTTCGATACGTAATAGAACTGTGACTGACTCGTCTTTCTCGCTCGAGTATTGTTGTGTGTATTAAGACAAATACCCGCATTAAAATTGAGAAAAATGGACATAATACTTAAGAAAATACTAACATAAATTCAGATCTACTAATAAATGATTTACTTAGTTACTACTAGTGCTTGTGTTAAACGTACAGAATAATTAAAAGTTTCTCAGTGAAAGTGAATAACATGTATTCTGTAATTGAGAAATAAATGTCTTAAACTGTAAACCGTAATTTTGCACCTTTACATATAATTAGACTTAAAATAAAGAATTGCTCAAAGAGAAAAGGACATTATAAGATACAAGAGTTTTTAAATAACGTCGACAATAATTTGTGAATTTATCAAATTCAAGAATTTGACAACAGCGACAAGTCGCTATGCACATGAATAAGAATGAGAACCATGTCATTCTTATTATTCTAGATTTTTAATTATTTAACTGACGTATCTGAAAACCAATGGCAATAAAAAAAAATAAAAAAAGATTTATTTGTATTTTCCATTTCCAGAGAACGGCCAGGCCCGTTTAAGTGCTAGTAGGTTTAAACAAGAGCGTGTCGGACACGCCCATGAAAGGGTTCCGTAGCTAACAGATGGCCCGACCGCTTAAGACACCATTTAGTAAGGGCAACTGCACGTCATAAGTTGGTCGAGTTGTATAAAAATAACTATTTATGATACAGAGTTCGCTATAGTTTTCGTTGAAAGTACTTACTTGGAGGTATACAGGACATTTTTTTCAGAAATATTGTAATAATATTTTAAAAGTTAAGGGGGGGGGAAGCTCTTATTTTAACTTTGTATTAATATATCTCGAGACTGGGGTGTTTGATCTACATGGTTTCAAGGCAAGTTTTATTTTATTTAAAATATCTTTTTAACGATACCCAACACGATGGGGTAAGTCGATTTTTTTTTTCGAATTTACTTTTCGATGTATGGGAGGGGGCGTAAAAAATAATTATTTTTCGATTATTTTAAAAACCAATTCTTGAATTATCACTATGCATCTCTCCACCAATTTTTGTGGCAATCGGTTCAGAAACGGCGGAGAACGAGCCAGGACAGACAGACAGACATGACGAAACTATAAGGGTTCCGTTTTTGCCATTTGGCTACGGAACCCTAAAAAGACGTGTTAAATCGTTGTTCATCAACTTGTAAGAATTAATGAACATTAATTAATTTACAATGTGCTATATTTACAATGATTACGGCCTGGTTAATTTTAATGTGTTTTGAAATAAGGCCCCATCTGCATCGCCACAATATATAGTTCCGTTACTACACCAACACAGTGTGGTTAGGAGCTCGGTACCCGAGCTGGATCGACCGCTCGGCAGAACTATTTCTTACTTTAATGGAATGGGTAGTACTCCTAAATTTCTTAATTCTACAAAATTATTATACTAGTTTAAAGAACGTAGGTAAACATATTTGAACGGGTTTAATTTAGCTTGCCTCGTTATAAACATTATTTTTCAATACATTTTCTTTCGTACTCTCACTATGTCATACAGTTCCTTTTGCACAGTTTAAATATTAAAATATTTTATGTATAGATTGTCACGTTTCAAAGGAGCAAAACAAAAACTTCTAAATCGTAAATCTCTTATCTAGTAACAGTAATACACAAAATAAATTATTTACACATTATATTGCCGCAACACCTAGTTTATTCGTCCATTTATTGTACACAGTAAAAGACTGATTATGAAAAATAAGTTTTAATAGTTTAGGCTGGAATTGTAAACTTTAAATTTCAAATTGCTACTAAGCCTTCCAACAAGCGACTATTTGAAAGCATCGTTCTTTCTTGCATATACTGCTCTCGGCCGATCCGTCATTCACGTCAATCCTTATAATAATTTTACGAAATATTTTTTCGAGCCGGTAGAGTACTGAATCATAGTCTTCTCGTCTCAACGGAGAGGTTGCGACTAACCGATGAAACAAAACATGCCTGTGAGCACGCGCCAGGTGCGACAGACGATAGCTTACTGCGCGGAATATGAACGTAGTAAGCGCCAAACTAGTTTTCTTTGAATTACTCGTAAAATATGATATTTTTTCAAAATGTTCTGTGATAAATATTTAGATAATATAATTTGATATTATATGCCAAAATATTGGTTCACCAAAATGCATCGTCTCGGAAATAAATGTAACCAAAAATCAAGTCAGACGCAACTTCAAGATTTTTTTTATCAATGAAAATTGCAATTTTTTCAATATTTTCTGTGATAACTATTTAGGAACGATGCTTGAATATCTACGATTTTTTTTTCGGGTCATTTGAAGTTCATTTTCAAGGTTTAAAATGTGTTTGAAAATACGCGATATTTTTTACACCCCCTCTTAACTGTAAACCATTGAACAATGAGCGAGACCGAGTTACTCACATCGTCGAATACATTTTTATGTCTGTCAACTTTGAATATTAAAGAGGTGTCATCTGCGAATAAAACAGTTTCGCAAAAGTTTTCTGAATAATAAGGAAGATCATTTATATAAATTAAAAAAAGCAAAGGGCCTAATATCGAGCCCTGGGGGACGCCCATAATTAGAGGAGCTCCTGTTGAGTCTACCTCATTGATATTTACTCTTTGAATTCTGTCTGATAGATACGACTGTATCAGATTCAGCGAGTCGACAGTAATACCATAATGCCGCAACTTCATCAACAATGTCTGATGATCAACGCAATCGAATGCCTTCGACAAATCGCAAAAGATACCTATAGCATCTTGCTTATTTTCCCAGGCGTCAGAATACTACTAGATTAGATCAGATTAGAGGTATTATTATAACTCTGCGTGTATATGCCCTTCAGGTGACATTTTAAATTCCACATATAATACCACATTCATACACAACCGCTGTTGATGCTGAAAGCTCGGTAGCCTAATGGTAAGAGCGCCGCTTCACATGCGTGAAGTCGGCGGTTCAAATCCGGTCAGGCACGCATCTCTGGATTATCAAGAATCTATGTGCATAATTTCATACCAGCTGTACGGTGAAGGAAAACATCGTGTGGAAACCTACACACAACGAGTGAGTGTGTGAAATAGAGAAGGCAATGGCAAACCCCTCAATCAAAATTGCCAAGAGAGTTCTTGTGTGTTTCATTTCATACAATGATCACGACTCTCAGTAATGGGAAATACGACTCATGAAGGATATATGTAGGTATATCGGTAATATGTTGATTGACACTCACCACATCAGTAGCAGTGGTGTACTGGTCCTGCAGCAGGGCTTCTGGCGCCATCCACTTGACCGGCCTGTTCTCATTGTCTCCCAGGCAGTGGTAATCGTCCGGGAACAGATCCCGGGACAGGCCGTTGTCAGTCACTTTCAGTCTCAATTTCTCGTCAACCCTGTCAGAAGGAAGTTTTGATGAGGATAAGACAATGGTTTACAATTAGAAAATTAAAAATAATTCGCGCGTAAAAACACAATGGTAAATGAATACCATGCAAGAAAAGACAATGGCGATTTGTAGGAGATTTGGAGTATTTTTCTTTCTTGCATATATTTAAAGGCATTGCAAACGAAATTTGATAAGGCAGTAAAGTTGTAAACTCAGTACAAACTGAGTGAGACAGTCTTGAACTTTCTTCGCTTCGTACATTATTTTATGGGAAGTTGCGTATTTTTTAAATTTCCTAGAACTTCTTGCTTTTAAAGACGATTGTTTCTCACTTAAGTTAACACCTCCTGCCTTCCGTGATATCAACATATTCAACTAGTGTTGCCCGCAATATGGTGTTACTGTAAGGATTCAAAAGTCTTGATACTTACACGCAATTCCTGGCCGCGACATCAGCGTGTATCAAGCGCTGAACGTGCAGATAAGCCAGGCCATTCGCAGCCTGGACCAAGGTCTACCATATGCAGCAGAGTAGTTTGGTCGCTAAGCCGGCATGATGTAACGTACTTGATTGATACTTTTACCCAATTACTGACCGCGACATCAGCGTGTATCAAGCGCTGAACGTGCAGATAGGCCAGGCCACACGCGGCCTGTGCTCCGAGGTTTACCAGCTCCCTGATGGCTTAACCAGCCTGATGCGAGGAACCTGATTGATACTTACACGCAATTTCTGGCCGCGACGTCAGCGTGTATCAAGCGCTGAACGTGCAGATAGGCCAGGCCACACGCGGCCTGTGCTCCGAGGTCTACTAGCTCTCTTGTTGCGGGGGCGGCTTGGTGGCCCAGCCGGCACGATGTGAGGAACCTGGTTGAAAGAAGGTTAGAGTATTGAATGTTGTTTGAATTCGGAAATTTATGGATTGAAAGTGAACGCTGTATGTCCTAACATACTTAGTTTTTTTAATAGCATATTATATGTCTTTTAGTATCTAAAGTACATAGTATCTAGTTTGTATCTAAATCTAAAGTAAGTCGTATACAACACAATATTAGTTGAAAAGCGCAACATTACTTAGGAAGCCTGTTATTATTTCTACCAACACGTAAATTGCATTCGCCAACAAAATGTTCTTTAGTTCTGGATACCCGTATCCATAGCCGCGGATAACCATCCATTACTTTTCATGCGGATTTATTACAGATATTTTCTTTTCAAAGATGAGATGAGATAAAGTTTTTAGATTTCTTTAAATCCACTAAGTTTACTTTTTATTCAACAAAACAAAATAAAAATACAAAACGAACAACTCAAGTAAATGGTGATTTCACGCTATCTTATAGTCTTACCTCTTTAAATTAGAAGAGTGTGAAGCACAACAGTAGACTAGTAAAGGTTTCCGTGCCTCTTCCGCACATGCCGCCATGGGTGACAGCACGTTAGCATGAGCTAGACCATACAGCCTTAAACCTTCTGCTACTAAAAGTGCTGCCTGCATTGCTGATGCTGCGTCTGTGTAAAAAGAATTGTAGTTTAGTGCATTAGCAGTGATAATATTTTTTCTATGTTACGGACAAGAGGATCACCTGATGGTGAATTATCAACGCTGCTCATGGACATCAAAAACCTTACAAGGGTAACAGATGCGTTGCCTGCCTTTAAGAACCCATGTAGGTGTAGGTAGGTGGCCGTGTAGGTGCCGGCCTAGAATAGCACTACCCCCTATCATCCCGTGGGTGTCGTTAAAGGCGACTAAGGGAGCATAGCCTTCAAGAGACGGGCAGCAGCGTCTCCGAAAACCTTGGCCTACTGCGATCGCCAACCCGCCTGCCAAGCGTGGCGATTATGGCAAACCCCCCCTTCATGCACAATGGATCGAAAAATCGGCCCCCAGTCCCCGGCGGTCCCGCTATTCCTAGCTACGGTAGCGGCTACGGTAACGGCGGGACAGGGGGTGCTAAGAATCCCCGGGTGCGGCTCGGCTACCAACAACGACGACAACTGCACCTGGCAACTTATAACACGCGCACACTGAGGACCGACGCGAAGTTAACTGAGTTGGAAGAAGTTATCAGCAAGTTACACTGGGACATTATCGGGTTATCTGAAGTCCGAAGAGAGGGAGAGGACTCGATAATCCTCAACTCCGGTAACTTGCTATACTACCGGGAGGGCGACCAACAGTCCCAAGGTGGTGTCGGGTTCATCGTCCACAAGTCCCTTGTCAACAACGTGATTACCATCGGAAGTGTGTCGACCAGGGTGGCGTACCTTATACTCAGAATATCTAAACGGTATTCGTTGAATGTTATACAGGTCTACGCACCGACCTCGACACACCAAGATGCCGAAGTGGAGGCTATGTATGAGGAGATTTCTAAAGCCATGCATAGCTACAAAACCCACTACACCGTTGTGATGGGGGACTTCAATGCCAAGTTGGGGAAACGATGCGGTGATGAGCTGAGAGTGGGGCAATTTGGAGTTGGGCAACGGAATGACAGAGGCCAGATGCTGGCTGACTTTATGGAGAAGGAGAACCTCTTTATGATGAACTCCTTCTTCAGAAAGCCGGAAAGCCGAAAGTGGACCTGGGTCAGTCCGGGCGGTAAAGTCAGAAATGAGATAGACTTTATCATGTCGACGAAAAAGCGAATATTCAATGATGTCACCGTGATCAACACTGTTAAGACAGGGAGCGATCACCGATTGGTACGTGGCACATTGAATATCAACCCAAAGCTGGAAAGATCTCGACTGATAAAGTCAACAATTCGACCATTGCCGGCCCATATTCAAAACCCCGAGAGCTTTCAACTCGAACTCCAAAACCGCTTCGAAGCCCTTGAGAACAGCATAGATCTGAACGATCTAAACAACGTGGTGGTGGATACTGTCCGTACGGTAGGGTCCAAATTCTTTAAGACTCGCCGTCCCAAGATAAAGAAACTCTCCGACCACACACTCCTACTCATGGATCAGAGACGTGAAATGAGGCTCCAGAGTTCAGTAGATGCTAATCGTTATCGGCAGCTTAATAGACGGATATCTAAGTCTTTGACGAGCGACCTTCGCCAATTGAATACGAATCGTATTAAAGAGGCCATCGAGCGGAATAAAGGCTCCAAAGTGTTCGCGAGAGATCTGTCTATTGGGCAAAGCCAGATGACGAAGCTGAAAACTGACGACGGACGCATCATTTCATCGAAGCCTGAAATCCTGAGGGAGATCGAGAGCTTCTATGGGCAGTTATATTCCACGCAGACACCTGTTGAAAGCAAGGCTAAAGACCCCAGAGCCAAGCTAACCCGACACTATACCCAAGATATCCCGGACGTCAGCCTGTACGAGATTAGTATTTTTTTTTTTTTTTTTTTTTTTTTTTAATTTAAGATAGGCTTGCATTTGACCTCGATCACACCTGATGGAAAGTGTAGATGAGGCCTAAGATGGAGCACGCTTGCCTAGTAGATACCTGTTCACTCTAGTCTTGAAGACATCCAAATTATAACGTTCGGGAAACACAGAACACGGCAGAGAGTTCCACTCCTTAGCAGTTCGCATTATGAAAGATGAAGCAAAACGCTTCGTGCGAGAAGGAGGAATATTAACAATGTAAGGGTGAAAGCCCTCACCGCGTCTAGTTGTCCGAAGGCGGAAGGGAGCTGGAGGAATAAGGTCATGTAAGACCGACGCACTGTTATATTGGAAAACACATCATTAAGTATAGAAAATAAAATTGCTGACTTGCCTATTGCATTGACGTCAATGCAATAGGAAGCCATGTTCGTCATTTAATTCAAACGATTATTTTGTTAGATTGGATTGGACCTCCGTCGCGTAAAGACTATTCAAATAAATACATATTTTCCAGTGTCAAATAAATATATATTTTTTTTTTAAAAAACCTTCGCTGACCCGCTCCGTAATAGTGGTGTCAGAAGTGGGATACCAGCGTTGATTAGCCGTTTCGTTCCGCTGGTATTCCATAACGGGTCGCGAAGAAGAAGATCAAGAAAACCATAAACTCTTTGTGCCAATCCGTCTCCGGGGCGTGGATCTCCAGTGTCCGCGTGTCGTCAAGTTCCAGAGCGTCCAATGACTGAGTATCGACAGTAAGCCTTACTCGTAAGCCTTCGAACCAGTTACGCCGCCATTCTCTGTATCCTGCTGGTGGGCGAAAAGCGCCGCCCAACCTGCCACCTTGCCGCCATCGCGGAAGAATTCGTCGTTTTCCATACGAGGCCGCCCATCGTGAGCTGCCCTCGTCATCGCTGTCTCCGTGGCCGTCCCAGTGAGTGACGTGTCGCCACGCTGCGCCTGTCCGGGCCGCCGCCGCCGCTGCAAGCTGCTCCGCCGCGCCAACGCGCCTCACCGTCGTGCTCCTCGTCTCCGCCGCTGTTCCAGCTCCTAATATGAAGATCGTCGCGTTCGTGCTATTCCTGTAAGTAAAACATATTATCATTTGTTATTGCTACATTTTTCTCGCGTTATAAAAAGTGTCAGACTTACCTTTTAATCCTTATCCTTATTTCTATATCTTTGAAGTCGTAAATACACGTAGATTCTTAAATAACTAATTTTCTTAATATTATATAGATACATACATCTTAAAAGTTCAATCTTAACCTAATAAATAACATTAATAATAAAATTAATTTCTTACGCCAAGCTTATATTAAATAATATTTTATTTCAGTGCTTTATTAATTTAAGTCGTTTTTCTGTAAATTACAATGTCGGTCGAACAAAAGAAAATTGAAACAGTATCGCTATCTGAACAATTTCCTATTAATGTGCTATGTAATTTCATAGGAACATATAAAGGTGACCGCGAAACGCTAACTGCTTTTCTTACTAACTGTCAGAACGCTTTAGATCTAGCATCACCAAGTCAGAGAGTCTTGCTCACAAAATATATTTTATCTCGTTTAGAAGGGAAAGCCCAAATCGCGTGTTCGAATAAAATTTTCGATGATTTTAATCAAATTAAATTGTTTCTTAAACAAAATTTTGGTGAAAGGAAACATTATAACCATTTGTTGCTAGATCTACAGTCGTGCAAACAGCAGCCTAATGAAACGGTTTCTCAATTCTCGCTTAGAGTTGAAAGCTGTCTCACGGACATCCAAGCTGAGATCTATAACTCAGAATCTTTAAAGAGAGATCTCCCCGGTCGCGTTGCTATGACCGAAGACTTAGCGTTGTTTACGTTCACCTTAGGATTACACCCGCGAATCAGTAATAATGTTAGATGTCGAAGCCCTAAATCTTTGAATGATGCAATCAATATCGCTCTCGAGGAAGAAAAGATTCAAAATCTTCTGTTCAAAACTGTTTCTAGATCGCAACCAGTTAAATGCAGAACCTGTGGAAAAATCGGGCATTCGGAGTCTGAGTGTTTTTCTAAAATGAGACGTGCAATTCAACCACGTGTTTTTCCTGATCATAAACCACCAGTACCGATGTCTAATGATAATTTCCAGTCCCACGTTTTCTGCAGGTATTGCAAGGCTAAAGGGCATAATATTTCAGACTGTCGTAAAAGGAAATATTACAGCGAAAGATCCAATAATAATCGCCGACCGACTAACGCGCATTATATTACATACGAATCGCCGCAATCGTCGGTGCCAATGTCACCGACACCTCTAGAAAATTCCGCTGAATTCGTAAACGATAATAATTTAAACTAATTAATCGGAATACGATACAGTGCCGACGTTTTCCGTGTAATAAAGGCACAGTGCAAAATGCACCCAGTAAACCTATGAATAATTATTATAGTATGTCTAATTCCAGTAAGAAAACTACATCTCAACCGACCCCCACGGGATCCTCTAAGTCATTGAGCCTTAATAAAATTTCATCTCAATCGACCCCGTCGGGATCTTTCAAGTCGTTGAGCCTTAATAAATCCACATCTCAACCGACCCCTTCGGGATCTTTCAAGTCATTGAGCCGTAATAAAAAATCATCTCAATCGACCCCGTCGGGATCCTACAAGTCGTTGAGCCTTAATAAAATTACATCTCATCATGCTCCTAAGAGAGTATCTTTTTCGATGAGCCCTTTTACATCTCAGCAGGCGTTACAGCCTCTGAGCCCTTTTACATCTCAGCGGGCATCACAGCCTCTGAGCCCTTTTACATCTCAGCAGGCGTCACAGCCTCTGAGCCCTTTTACATCTCAGCGGGCGTCACAGCCTCTGAGCCCTTTGACATCTCAGCGGGCGTCACAGCCTCTGAGCCCTTTGACATCTCAGCGGGCGTCACAGCCTCTGAGCCCTTTGACATCTCAGCGGGCGTCACAGCCTCTGAGCCCTTTGACATCTCAGCGGGCGTCACAGCCTCTGAGCCCTTGTTCATCTCGGACACAGCATCCGAGCCCTAAAAAACTTATCTCAAAATCTCAGTTAGACCAACAGAGTCTCACTAATTCTTTAAAACTATGTGAAAATATATCTAATCCTATTCTTATTTCTCAAGATCAAACATCTAATGCTAAAGATCATTATAAATCTAACGATTCTATTCCTATGTTCGAAATAAGCTCTAATCAGAACATATCTCTGCCTCATATATACTTAAAATCTAACCACTCTCCTAACGAGTTAAAACTACTTATAGATACCGGTGCTAGCGTTAGTATTATAAAACAATCAAGATTAAATAAAATGCCTACTTTGTCTAATGAAGTCGTTAAATTGAAGGGAATCAATACCGCCGAAACATGTTCGCAAACATTAGGCACATTTCAAATGAATTTTATTTTATCATCTGAACCTTATAGTTATAAATTCCACGTCATAACCGATGACGTCAATTTAAATTATGACGGCATTATTGGAAGTGATTTCTTAGGATATTTTAAAGTTAATATCGATTATGAGTCTAATCTATTATGCATTAAAGATCATTTCATAAAAATACATTACGTTCAACCAACTTATATCATTCCCGCTCGTTCCGAGGCCGTTATCGAATGCGCGATATCACATTACGCGCCCGAGCTCTATCAAAACAATCAAGCTCTCGTATTAGATCAAACCATATGCAATGGTGTTTACGTCGCGAATTGCATAGTCACAATTAAACCTAACAAACGAATAAACTTATCAATCTTAAACACAACAGACTCGGAAATAATAGTCAAAGATTATATCGCAGAAGTGTCACCTCTGGACATCCATAATATGGAGACAGAGTCATATGAATGTATTAATTATTTTTCTAAAAACTATGAAGACCGCACACAGAAGGTCCTTAATCTCATCCGTTGTTCTCATCTCAATTCAGAAGAAAAGAATTCGCTCTTAGATTGTTGTTCTCAATATACCGATATCTTTTACCTAGAAGGTGAACAGTTAACTTATACTAACGCAGTCGAACATTCCATTAATACCGGTGACGCACCACCTATTCATGTTAAATCATACCGCTTCCCTGAATGTCATAAAGATGAAGTCGACTCCCAAATTCGTAAAATGCTGGACCAAAAAATAATTCAACCTTCAGTTTCTCCTTGGAATGCTCCAGTTTGGGTAGTCCCTAAAAAGATGGACGCATCTGGCAAAAAGAAATGGCGTATTGTTATCGATTATCGTCGTCTCAATGACGTCACTGTTTCAGAGACTTATCCCTTACCTCTCATTACCGATATTCTCGATCAATTAGGTCATTCCAAATATTTTAGTACCCTTGACCTTGCATCTGGATTTCATCAGTGTAAGATGACACCAAGTGACGCTCCCAAAACAGGGTTTACTGTAAATACGAATTCAGACGTCGCAGGTCACTACGAATTTACCCGTATGCCGTTCGGACTTAAGAATGCACCATCCACCTTCCAAAAATTGATGAATACGGCTCTTTCTGGCCTTCAAGGCCTTCATGCTCTTATATATCTTGATGACATAATCATATTTAGTCATAATCTGTCCAGTCATATGACCAAACTTCAATTAGTATTCGACAGATTACGAAAATTCAATTTAAAACTCCAACCCGACAAGTGTGAGTTTCTCCGGCGCGAAGTCGCCTATCTGGGCCATATCATCACTGACAAAGGTGTGTGTCCTAATCCAGAGAAAACTAAAGCAGTCAATGAATACCCGACTCCTAAGAATCCTAAAGATATTAAATCTTTTCTCGGTCTCGTCGGTTATTATCGACGTTTTATCAATAACTTCTCGCAGATAACAAAGCCACTTACTTCACTACTTAAAAAGGATGCCACATTCATTTGGTCACATGAACAGGACCGTGCGTTCTCCTTATTAAAAGAAAAATTAACAACGGCCCCATTACTTCAATATCCTGATTTCACTAAACCATTTTTATTAACTACAGACGCCTCTAACTATGCAGTAGGCGCTGTGCTATCTCAAGGCGAAATTGGTAAAGATAAGCCCATCTCTTACGCTTCGCGTACGCTCAATAAGGCCGAAGGTAATTATTCCACAATCGAAAAAGAACTTCTAGCTATTCTTTTCGGAGTTAAAACTTTCAGACCATATTTATACGGCCGCAAATTTCAAATCATCACGGATCATAAGCCCCTCGTGTGGTTATTTAACGTCAAAGACCCAGGTTCTAGACTCGTGAGATGGCGCCTAAAACTTGAAGAATACGACTATGAGATCGTTTATAAAAAGGGAAAATTAAATGCAAACGCTGATGCCCTGTCTCGGTTCCCCGTAAACGTCCTTGATGACGCTACCGACTCTAACGTAGCCGTTCGTAATCCTTCGCCGTCTCCTGATGATAATATTAATCTTAACGATCTTCCTTCTATGTCTGAAACATACGAACAGTTCCTACAAATCTCTAGACAATCCAACATCTCTTATGATACAGTAATTCAAGAACATAATGAGTCTCTATTAAAAACTAAAATAAAATTAATTGCATACCCAACATCAATTGACTTAGATGAGTCTATCCCATATTGTAGTGATATTATAGATGCTTGTTCATCAAATCCTGACGTCCCTGACATTCGTACAATCGAGCGCGAACTTTACACCTACTACTCAGCATCTAATGATAAACACGTATTTACACATTTATTTGTTAAACTTAATCATTTCGATGAAATGTCTTATAAAGATATATTTAACCTACTCCGAGATTACAGAGATATGATTAAATATTGGTACTCAGAAGAGAAAGAAATAGCTATCTCAGATTTTACAGATCCATTCTCTAAGTTGTCGTTTACAAAAATTTATAACATTATAGCATTCTTATTTCATCATACTCATATAAAAGTACACATTTATCATAATTCTATTAAATACCCAACACCAGATGAAGTTAAGAAAATTCTTAAAGATAATCATGACTCACCTCTCGCTGGTCATCCCGGTATCACTCGTATGTTTGAACGAATAAAATCTCAATTTTGGTGGAAAAATATGAGACAAGATATTGAAGATTATGTAAAAAATTGCCGCTCATGTCAAATCAACAAACCTTTAAGACAAACTACTCGTGCTCCAATGATCATAACATCCACAGCATCTCGTCCTAATGAAAAAGTTTTTCTTGACCTTGTCGGTCCTCTCCCTGAAACATTTGAATATAAATATAAATTTTTACTTACCGTCCAAGATGATTTAACTAAGTTTTCTCAAGCTTATCCCATGCAGTCTTGTTCGGCTGAAGAAACTGCCAAAACCTTCGTTAATTTTATCTCTCACATGGGAATACCTAAAATGATAATCACTGATCAAGGTACTAATTTTTGTTCAGATTTATTTAAGCAACTTGAAAAGTTATTTAGCATCAAACATATATTTGCATCGCCTTACCATCCGCAAACATGTGGTGCACTCGAACGCAGCCACTCAACTCTCAAAGAATATTTAAGATCTTATATTGGAGATAATCAAAATACTTGGGATCTCTACATCCCTAGCGCAATGATAGCTTATAATTCTAATGTGCACAGTACGACTGGATACGCACCACTAGAACTTTTATTCGGTTTTAAACCTTATCTGCCTTCAAGCATTGACACGCTTGATCATAATACCTATACAGATTACATTCGAGCTTTAAATCATCGACTCTATTTTAGCCGCCAAAAGGCCCTTGAAAACATACAAAGTTCTAAGGAAAAGTCTAAAACTTATTACGACTCGCGAACTAAACCTGTAAGTTATAAGGCTGGTGACATGGTGTATATTCGTTGCCATCATAAACAAAATAAGGCCTTATCGCCAATATGGAAAGGTCCATTTAAAATAATAAAGTTAAACGGTAATCATACAGTCACCGTGTTGATAAACAAAAGGCATGTACGTCATCACTTTGACGAAATCAAACTCGCAAGTGACTACCAGTAAATCATGACGTAATTTCATTAGCGTATTAAGTATCAGTCTTATCTATTCTATTTCGGATTGGCAGGGTTGCCACTCGCCGCGTCGGACTACGTCACGCAGATAACAAGTAGTCCAGGCCTTTATTTCGATAAGCTTTTAGACATTAAGTTCACTAATAACGATTGGAATATCGTAACCTTTGTAGACATAAGTAAGATCCAACCTAATTTAGATAAAGTAGATTTATTATTTCAAAAGGTAAACTTATTTTGTAACTCGTTTATTTCTTCTAAGTTAAAATCAGATTGCTCTAATTCTCTTTCCGCGTTAACTAATCAACATTTTACTAATATTAATAAATTCTCGTCTATTTCTTATTTACTTGACAATGATAATTCTCATAAGCGGTCTAAAAGAGGCCTCATTGATATAGGAGGATCACTCTTAAAAACAATATTCGGCACGTTAGATGCTGAAGATGGTATTAAATACTCTGAAGCGATCAAAAATGTGCAAACGGACGAAAAACATTTGGCTCATCTTATGAAAGATAACATTCACGTTATTCAATCAACTATCTCATCTTTTAATAATTCTGTGTACAAGGTCGATCAAAATGAGAAACATCTCTTAGAAAATATGCAACTCATTCATAAAATACTTGATACAATTTCTAACTCTAATGATAAACTCGAAGTTAAATCGCAAATAAGCTCATTGTTTAATTCTTTAGAAGCTATTATCTTAGCGTTATCTTTTGACATTGATGACATAAATAATGCCATTCTATTCGCAAAGCTAAACGTTTTGCATCCGACTGTACTGAGCCCTCATCAATTATATAATGAACTTGATAAGCACAGAAATAAATTGCCTAGCCATTATGATCTTCCCGTATCTCTAACTCTTCAAAATATACAGGAGATCACAGATATTTCTAAACTAGTATGCTATTATCATGAAAGTAAAATTATATTTATCTTACGTATTCCTCTAGTTTTACCGCAAATATATAACTTATATAATATTATTCCTTCTCCAGTCCCATACGATATTTCTAAGCCTGACACTTACGTCCTCATCGAACCAACTCATACATACATAGCAATAACAGCTGATCGCATGTTTTACTCACCAGTAAAGGACATCGACAAATGCAAGATAATTAGTGAGAAGTGTTATGTGTGTGTGCTTTCAAACATGTTTTCAGTGATCGCCAACCCTACGTGCGAAACGACCTTGCTTAGTGACGCGATAAGCAAGCTACCGGACACTTGTATTGTTAAGTTAATTAAAGGTTCAGTAGACGTATTCTATAAGTTAAGTCATAATCGTTGGTTATTCGTCCAATCAGATCCAGGCAAATGCCATATCAATTGTGATAATGATATAAATACAGATGTGATCTTATTCGGAACCGGCATCTTAACACTGCCGAATAAGTGCAAAGCTTTCTATAAGACCCTGCAATTCACTGCAGTGGGTGATTCATACTTAGGAAATCTTACAAATGTTATCTCAAATTTTAATATCATATTAGATGATTGCTGTGACCGTAATAAGCTCAATAAGACCTGGCCAAATCTTCCTTATTCCAAACTGAAGAATATTGGAAATCTGGATTCATTGTTACATGCCAGCATCCATCTTAAGGCTATGGAAGATGAATTAAATAAATTAGAAAGCCCATCTCACTTTGAGATGTACGGTACAGCATATACAATGACATTTAGTTTACTTTCTTTCATATTATTCTTAGTGTATCTTATATACAATAAATATTGTAAAAATGGACGCAACGATAAGTCATCTTGTTGTATACAAATATTTAACCAATGTCATAATTCTAAAACAACTCAACCAGCATCCCTAGTCGTTATTAAAGATGAGATTAAACCGGAAGAGTCTATTATAAATACACCAAGTCCTCTTAAGAGAAATCTTGTTTTTTCAAATCATAATCATGATCATGAAATGTAATTAAATTAAATTCTAAATTCCTGACTATGTATGTAACTTCTTATCATAAAACTAAATCATCTTAATTATGTAAATCAATCAATCCCATCTTATTGTAATAGTTAACTTCTTCTTGTAATAATTAGCCTAATCTTATTCTAAATGTATGTGTTATAAAAATGTAATGATTGTAATTTCATTTGCAAAACGTAAGTCCAATCTCTCGCGTTAATCTAGATTTCTCATCACATCATTTGAGATGTAATGATTCATCTTAACGGGGGGGTTGTTATATTGGAAAACACATCATTAAGTATAGAAAATAAAATTGCTGACTTGCCTATTGCATTGACGTCAATGCAATAGGAAGCCATGTTCGTCATTTAATTCAAACGATTATTTTGTTAGATTGGATTGGACCTCCGTCGCGTAAAGACTATTCAAATAAATACATATTTTCCAGTGTCAAATAAATATATATTTTTTTTTTAAAAAACCTTCGCTGACCCGCTCCGTAATAGCACACTCACCAAAATGCAGCCGATAAAACACTGACAAAGACGCCACACGTCTACGATGGACAAGGCTTTGCAAAGCAGTCTCGGTCAGTGAGTCATCACCAATGAGTCTCTTAGCACGGCGCTCCAACGAGTCAAGTGCATCTAACTGATAGCGGGCTGAGCCATCCCAGAGGTGACAACAATACTCCATACACGAGCGAATCTGGGCCCGATAAAGGCACAGAAGCTGCTCGGAAGTGAAGTATCGTCTCACCTTATTTAGGATACCCAGCTTTTTGGCAGCAGTCTTAGCAATCGACTCGATGTATTGGCCAAAATTTAATTTGGGTGAGATGCTCAAACCCAAGAGCTCAAGGCGGTTGGTTATCGGCACGGCTACATTCCGGAAAGTCGGAGTCAGATTTAAAACACTCCGTTTTGCCGAAAAGAGACACGCCTGTGTTTTGGAGGGATTAAATGCAACCAAGTTAGCAATGCCCCAGCGGGACACAGCCTCAAGGGTCCCATTCACTCTCTCAATCATCTCCTCTCTGAGAGATTGCACGAGAGATCCGGACCTTGCATCGGACAAGTACCTCTCCGTGACTGTGCTGTCATCAGCGTACCCAAAGATACCGGGCATATTTAATAAATCGTTGATGTGGAGCAGAAATAGAGTCGCGGAGAGAACGGAGCCCTGAGGGACACCGGCATTAACGCCCAGTAGATCAGATGAGGTGCCGTCAATGACAACTCGAATCGATCTACCCCTCAGGAAATCCGCAATCCAGTTGCAAAGAGTAGGTCCTATTCCGAACGATGGAAGCTTGCCTACCAGACAATCGTGCCAAACCCTATCGAAAGCCTTTGAAATATCTAAAGACACAGCAAGTGCTTCGCCGTGTTTTTCAATAGCTTCGCTCCATAAGTGTGTGGCGTACACAAGGAGATCCCCAGCAGACCGACCGCGGCGAAAGCCAAATTGACGATCACTGAGGAGGTCATTGTCTTCAAGGTACGCCAGGAGACGATTGTTTAGTACACGCTCCATAATCTTACAGAGTATGGAGGTGATCGCAATTGGTCTGTAATTGGCGGGGTCAGCACGACTACCTTTTTTTGGTACAGGTTGCACATTGGCAATCTTCCAGCAGCCCGGAACTTTACCGGTTCTCATCGATAATCGATACAGGCGCGTCAGCACGGGAGACAACTCAGGCGCACAGTTCCGCAAAACAATAGCTGGTATGCCATCAGGCCCACTCGCTTTATTTATATTAAGATTGCTGAGCACTTTGAGTACCTCCTTTTGTCGAATGCGAATCTCAGACATTTTTGAAGAGCAAGGAGGTAGCTTTGGTGGAATGTTGCCAGCAGCATCTAAATGAGAATTACTTGCAAAAAGAGAGGCAAGTAAAGAAGCTTTCTCTTTAGCGGTGTGAGCGAGAGACCCATCAGGCTTAAGCAGTGGCGGGAGGGATGACTGGCAAAAATTGGCTTCAACCGACTTAGCAAGGGACCAAAATGACTTGCTCCCTGATGGATAAGAAGCCAGTTTAGCTCCGACTCGGCAGATGTGGTTAAAGCGGGCTCTGCGATGACTCCTTTTACAAGACTTCGCAGCACTGTTATAAAGCCTCTTCAGTTCCCGGACATTGGAAGCTTTGCGAGCTCGAGCATCCGCCCAAGCGCGGTAAGCGGTTTGTTTTAGTGCTTCAGCACTAGCACATTCCGCGGTGAACCAGGGGCGGGCTTTTTTCCGGAGTGGAATGTCAGAATAAGGAATAAAATATTCCATTGCCCGACACAACACTCCAGAAACAGCCTCAGCGCAACTACTCGGGTCGTCTGAAGAAAAACAAGTGCTACGCCAAGGATAAGATGCAAAGAAATGCCGCATCTCATCCCAATCTGCTGACTTGTATCGCCATACTCGCCTAGTACCAATAGGATCTTGGTTGACAGGGGAGTAGGTAGACACAGATTCAACCAGACAGTGGTCAGAACTACCTAACGGCGAGGAGATCACCACTTGATAACGGTCTGGATCTGTAGTCAGCAGAAGGTCCAAGCAGTTCGCAGTGTGGCCATCAACGTCCGGCACCCTCGTGGCACCACTCACCAGCTGAGTGAGATTCTGCGAAACAGCGAAAGCATACGCCTCCCTCCCAGCGTGGTCGGTGCTCTGGAACGGGTACAGCCACTCTTCGTGGTGGGCATTAAAGTCTCCCAGAACAACGAACTGAGCAGAAGGATATCGCTGTTGAGCAGCATCAGCAGTGTCAGAGAGGTACCGAAACAACCTGGTCGTCTCCACATTTCCGGTGTGCGATCGATAAACACAGGCATAGAGAATTTTCTCTATTCCTGTGTCCACCAAAACCCATAGCACTGAGAAACTGGAATCCTCAAGACAACGGAGACGTCTACAGCAGATGTCATCGCGGGCATACAGACAGGTGCCAGCGTGTGGTTTAAAATTGTACTCCAAGGTGTAACCTGGGTAATGCAAATACGCCGCGTCAGCAGGACATCGGATTTGTGTCTCCGTGAGGAACAGCAGATGCGGTTTTTTGGTCTCAAGGTGGTGATGGACAGAATTGAGATTTGAGTGCAGACCTCGAATATTTGCAAGGTGCACTTTTAGTGCGAGGGAGTGCATCCGCTGTTTAAATTTTTTCCTTTTCTTATCCTTCATAGTAGTAGAGTGGACAGGCAGGAAAAGGAAAGTTGGACGAGACATCGCTGAGCTACCGCCCAGCGGAAAGGCAGTGCTGCGTCACCGACAGTTGACTGGCCTGGAGCGCGCGGGGACGCCCTAACCCCCCCGAAGATGTCCATCGGGCCCTCGCAACCGGTCGCCAACCGGCACGATGGCGCATCCCGGGATTTTTCGCTAGTTGGCGGGGCAGCCTTTCATAAGTGGCTAACCTACTACTTGGGCCCCCTACTAACTGCGGTCGGCCAGCGGAACCACCGTGCTTAGGATCCCGCTACCCTCCACGGTCAGCCAACCAGTGCAACAAACACTACCGAACCGATACCAGCTCGCTCTGAGACGCAACTGTCCAGACTCCATTTCCAAAATGGCTAATTCAGGCATCAAGCCGGAACACGAGAGGACTCGCTTGGCGGCTTGGTTTTGCCTGAATGGTGGTGACCAGCCACGGTCGAAACCTACCACCGGAATGATGACATTCGTTTAGCACTACCCAGGGGTCACGTGTGGGGAAACTAGAGTAATTACCCACGGACGCGAATGACAACCAACCCCTCTCTCACAGTATGGCTCTCAAACAGCTGAAAAACAACAAGGCGGCGGGTGACGATGGAATCACTACAGAGCTACTGAGAGCGGGCGGTAAGCCGATACTTAAAGTCCTCCAGAGGCTCTTTAATTCCGTCATCGTCGAGGGCAGAACGCCAAAGACATGGACCATAAGTGAGGTGATCTTGTTCTTTAAAAAGGGTGACAAATCCCTCTTAAAGAACTATAGACCCATCTCGCTTCTGAGTCATGTCTATAAGTTGTTTTCGAGAGTCCTTACGAATCGTCTCGCTCGCAGGTTCGACGACTTCCAACCTCCCGAACAAGCCGGATTCCGGAAAGGCTTTAGCACCATAGACCACATCCATACGCTGCGGCAGGTTATACAGAAGACTGAGGAGTATAATCAGCCACTTTGCTTAGCGTTCGTGGACTATGAGAAAGCCTTTGATTCGATTGAAACCTGGGCGGTACTGCAGTCTCTCCAAAGGTGCCAAGTGGACTATAGGTATATCGAAGTGTTGAGGTACTTATACCAAAATGCCACCATGACGATCCGAGTACAGAACCAGAACACAAATCCTATCCAACTGCAGCGTGGTGTGAGACAGGGAGACGTTATTTCTCCGAAACTGTTCACAGCTGCGTTGGAGGATATCTTTAAGCTCTTGGACTGGAAAGGACTCGGCATCAACATTAATGGCCAGTACCTAACACACCTTCGGTTTGCCGATGATATAGTCCTTATGGCTGAGACCATGGAAGACCTGAACACAATGCTCGAAGATCTCCGTAGTGCTTCCCAAAGAGTGGGTCTTAGGATGAACATGGATAAGACGAAAATTATGTCTAACGCCCATGTTGTACCCTCTCCAGTTCATGTTGGGAACACTATACTTGAAGTTGTTGACCATTACGTATACCTAGGACAGGCAGTCCAGCTAGGTAGGTCAAACATCGAGAAAGAGATCTCTCGTCGAATCCAACTTGGGTGGGCAGCATTCGGGAAGCTTCGAAAAATCTTCGCGTCCGACTTACCTCAGTGTCTCAAGACAAAAGTCTTTGAACAGTGTGTGTTGCCAGTGATGACTTACGGCAGTGAAACGTGGTCGCTAACTATGGGTCTCATAAGAAGGCTCAAGGTCACCCAGCGTGCAATGGAGAGAGCCATGCTCGGCGTTTCCCTGCGTGATCGAATCAGAAACGAGGAGATCCGCAGGAGAACTAAAGTTACCGACATCGCTCGAAGGATTGCTCAGCTGAAGTGGCAATGGGCGGGACACATAGCGAGAAGAACCGATGGCCGTTGGGGCAGAAAGGTTCTGGAATGGCGACCGCGCACCGGACGACGCTCAGTGGGTAGGCCCTCGACAAGGTGGACCGACGATCTGGTGAAGATCGCGGGAAGCCAGTGGATGCAGGCAGCGCAGGACCGATCGTCGTGGAGATCCTTAGGGGAGGCCTATACCCAGCAGTGGGTGTCGTGCGGCTGATATGATGAAGAACCCATACCCCTTTAACCCTCCCAATCTGAGCTCTGACATTTTTGACATTTATATTGGTTAAATAGTTACTCCCTCCGTTATGTAGTGGTTAGAGCGCTATGCTCAAAAAACTTTGGAGGTCATAGGAATTTAGTTAGGACATTGTGGGCTTGAATCACCTGACTGTCCGACAAGAATGATGATTCCGTGCTTCGGAAGGCACGATAAGCCGTTGGTCCCGACTAGAAACCACTTTGGGTGTGTCACAGATTATTTTAAAATCTTAATGATAGCATAATAGCACAAAGGAATTGATAAGACCATACCTGACACAGTCTTCACGATGACCTCTTCATACGTATCTCCCTTCTTGAATACGCCCTTGTAAACCCTCCCAAAGGTTCCTTCATGCGCCAAAATTTCCAAGCGAATGTTGGAACGTGCCGTCGAGAGCAACCGAAGTTGTTCCGCGGGGTCTGTCACACGATCTTTGGTAGCCGTTTGCTGGAATAAAGGCGTATGTTATGCAAAGGAAAATGGACTCTAAAGCTAGGGAGGATTCATCGATTTTGTGATGTGATGGTATGTTATCTTAGCCGTGAATCAGAAACAAAAGTGAGCCGTAAGGATTTATTAACTACAATAGATATAGCTTAAGGTATTTCTTACTTTATTAACATAGCCTAATTCCTAATAATATTGATGCTTAAAGTTTTCGATAATGATTAGTTATGAATAAAAATCAAGGGCAAAGTTTTACAGCATCTAACAACCTTTAACGTTTGTATGTTTTACAATTTTAGATATAATCAAAGTCACAGATCAATGCGGCATTGATTTGAGCTCAAAACCAACACATTTAAAACAACTGACAATAAAATTTGATTGGTCATGTTCAGATACAATACAAAATACAAAAACCAACCAGAACAAATTATTTTTTATTCCACGCTTTCATATTTTTAGTGTCCGCAAAGCGATACCGACCGGCCAGTAATTTGCATTCGTATTTGCAGACCATTCCTGCTAATTCGCATGTGCTCCAATTTCAACGGTAATACCGAAGCAGTTGTTAGCTGGCAATTCCCACGGACCGCGGTAGGTAATATCACTAATCGTGTTAAGTCTGCAAAGTCATAATAAAGCAAATAGAAGTATCCTCGACTGGAAAATGGTAGAAGATTATAATGACCAGAATGAAATCACAGCGTTTTTAAAAAAATATAACTGTTGGTTATTCGGATGGAGAGAAGCAATAGTCGTTCATAGGTATTTTGCAGTCGTCTAATTTACAAGTGTCGAGTTACCTAACAAAATTATGGTAGAACTAGGCTTTATCATCATCATAATCATCCTAGTGCCTCTTCCGGTTGCATCCTTGGCTATTTCATTGGAGCTCAGGGTAAGATGCGACTATGGTCCTGAATGGACCAGCCTGGTTATTACAATGGAGCAACTGTTGTCAGACCTCCGTAACCCTTACAAGGAAAACTAGACCATTTGGTTCATGGTCAACGGCTTAGCGTGCCTTACGAAGCTCGAGATGACAATTTTCGGTCACCCATCCGATGGCTGGCCTCCGCGGAAGTTGCTTAACTTTGCAATCGCAGGCCGAGCTTGAACGAACGTTGATATATATAATAATATAAGAAATCTATGGACAAATTCGACCCAGGTGTTGTCAGGTAATTGCACTAAAATGCAGCGACGAGTATAATACCGGAAAATGGTTTGACGCTAATGCCTGCAGATAATAAAATTATCATAAACTGAGTTTTACAAGCGTCTGTTTTAACAGGTACACCTGACTTTAGTACTAAGAGGATTATTTTAGGCTAAAACACAGACCAATCACTTAAACTACTTTATTGACGACATTATTAAATCAAAGCTTTTATCTCAATTGTCGGAAAACAGAAAGTCTTCCAACAATTTTACCGGCTAGAGCACGCTTGCCAAATATCTTTAAAAATATATTTATATCAATTTTAATTTATATTGTCTATTATTTAAAAAATTACGCAATAGCGATACGTATATGTTACATAATTTTCTTATGTTGTATGTTGTCTTAGCAAACTTTTTTTTTTCAATTAACGCCCTAAAACGAGCCCTAACTTATAACTCAAAATATCAGACTTACTTATTAAACGCAAATGTTAAATACCTTTACAGTTTTTAACCCAGAAAGCGCACAATAATTTAAAACCTTAGCAAGCTTATAACTCTGCGAGCCGTTTAAGCCTCTGGCGGAATCGGCTTTTATAAAAATAGCTTTGTTTCATTATCCCCGCAATTATCGAGCTCGGTGGGGAACAATTTTTAATTTTCAGGCCCCCTTTGTAGATAAATTCAGCGGAAGTGTTCCACGAAGGAAATTATGAATTAGCGTGCCTTCTAAGAGGGTGCTAACGAAGCCTGTATATAGATATACAGGTACTACATAACATGACGAGGCCAATTTAAGACCTATTTACACACTCAAATGCCTTTTTAGTCACCAATATCAGCTGGAATACCACCATCAATTTAACATTAATTTTCCTACTTGGGAAAATAATAACTTCTAAATACGAAGAACATTACTTCCTTACAGAGCGGTATAAACCGCTAATAATAATAATATGTATTAGCGAATTATTTCGTAAACTTACATTTGCGCTATTCTACTCGTTTTTGTCTCATACTACTCGTATTAACACAAACTGTTATGTATTCATAGAAATACTTTAGTACAAGTAAGTATCACCTTATACTCGTAAGTCTATTAATATTTTAACGACGAAAGATTTGATTTTTTATTTGTAATGCGAAAACGAAGCTTCACCTAGACCCTTCGGCATATGCTGAGTGCAAGCCTTTTCGGTGACACATTTTGCCTTTGTATAATTTCATAACTTATTTTAATGTATTTTTGTTTCTACTTATTTTGTTTCATGTTTTTATGTTATGTGCTTTTGTTTTATCTGTGTCACTGAATAAACTTTATTCTATTCTATTCTATTCTAATAAATAAACTCAAAAGTAGTAGACCGAATTCAAAAAATATTTTTGCATTCGAAAGCTACATTATCACTGCGTAACAAAAGCTATATTTAGTACTAATTTGTATACTTGTATCGACCCGTGCAAAACCGGGACGGGCCGCTAGTCACCTCTATTTTGCATACGAATATCATGCCTACCTATGACGAGAATTAAGCCATCGCAAACGTCAAATGCTGCAGTGTATTACGTATGCAGAGATCTTAATGCAATAACTGATACTGCAGTGGTAGACACAATGAAATTACCTGCACCTCTGTAGTGGAAGTCAAATACTTGTCATATGAAATTGAACCTTATTTTATCAATCTTAGTTCCTAATTAGTTTTGGATATCGTGACTCATGCATGCTCGCAAATCTGTGTCATATTAGACGCATAATATCGTTTACTTGTAGCGTGCGTTCGCAAAAGAATAGTAGTGATTTTTTTGCGAGAATCGTTCGGTTGAATTCGCGATAGATATAAGATTTTTTTATTTGTTAGATATTTTAAGACATAAAATGTTTAAGTTCGGATAGTAAGCGATAAGATGATGAAAGATGTCACATCGAGGGTAGAAGTGGGATAACATTACCCATTTGAAGGTCACCCATCAACACAATATTTGCCTTTACGATAGATACTTCACAAGCCAGACTTAATTTAACTCCGTGTATTTTCTTATAAATTTATTTGATTTCACGACACCCCTCTAGATTTATTCACCAGCGTCTCGAAGCAAGAAGATCGCTAATTGTGTTTCGTTTGTATCACCTTTAGGGGAGGATGGGGTAACTCGTTTCAAATTGGATCCTTAATGAGGTAAAGGACTCATTTTGTGCACAATTCATTCGCTGGAAGGAAAAAGTGTAAGGGATAAACGAATTGAAGTTGCCTCGGAGCTATGGAACTGAAAGCTTTAATATTTTGTATGAACATTTTTTAATACCACAATTATTAGTTTTAATGTATTTCTGTTCAATAAATTATTTAGACTTCAACTGCTTTAGAACAATTCTTGTCCCTACTAATATTTTAAATGCGAAAGTAACTCTGTCTGTTTGTCTGTTACGCTTTCCCGCTTAAACCTCTCAACCGATTTTGATGAAATTTGGCACAGACAGTCTTTTGACCCGGAAAGAGAACATGGGTTATGTTTCATTGCGAAAAAAAGGGTACTGAATTCCACACACATGAAGTCACGGTCGGCCGCTATATATTGTGTCTCCGTAACCTATTATTCCAATCAAAATAATGTTTGCCATTATACAAGTAGTTTTAGTCATGAAAATGTATTTAGCCGCTTACGAAGCATCTCTCAGTTTATCAATGAAATCTCAGTTCCTGCTTTAAATTCTATCATTAAATTCCGGGAGACCGTCATTGTTTAACGTTACTTTGCGGCAGTGTTCGACCAGACCAAAGATCAGCGGAGACCACGTAATACCGGCTAATTTATCGTACCGGTAGCCGTATTTAGCTATACCGTCCAAGTCACAAGAATATATTGAACTGCATGCGGTTAATATACTTTAGAAAATGGCTATATTGAAAAGTTTTGGGCACCATTTTTATAACGCTTTTTTTTCATGTTATAGAGAGGCCTATATCCTTCACAGGTGGCTCATTCTAGTAGAAGTACTACCAGTCTCTAGCCTTCTTATTCTTCTGATGGTGAAAACGTAAATATAGTTAGATGCTCAGTAGTTTTTCATTGAAAACATAAATGATTTACAAGTTGCGAGCTTTATTTTTACTTTAACAATTTCCAACATTTGCGAGATTAAAATATTTATCAATATGATAATGTAAAATATAAAACACCATTCCGAAAAAAAAAATATTATAAAAGGTTACAACAGAAGAAAAATCAAGTCAGCAACCCGCATATTCTTTAAACTTTCACCACAAGCCAACACAAACCTACCTATAAATCCACTCCAACAGAGAAGTAATTTATTACTGGATTCCAAACTACATTAGTGCACTATACCACATTGAGTATACTTCAGTCCATTGTGCCAGTACCCTTTGCCAAGGTCATGAGCTTTTGGGCCGGAAATTTATTTTACCTAGACAATAATTTCTATGAAGCCATTGATAATTAGGTGTAGGCCGGGTATATAATAATTGAAGTATCACTTGAGCGATTGATGCTTTTTATGATGTTATCCTAAGCAGGTTTTTTACTACAATAAATGATTAAATATTTGACAATACCGTTTTTATATTAATATTAGGTAACGGGTTAAAACGCGATATTTAATTATGTCGTACATACATATATAGTAATGCAACATCGTTTTTATTTACATTGAATACTGTAATCCGTGGTAGTAAGCTAAATCATTTGTGTTACATAATATCAATCGGAGTGAAATGTACCAATACACCAAACTTTAAAGACTGGTACATATGTACGTACCTACATAAAACTAACCCACGAACTCTTGGTGTAAGTTCGACAAATTTATTAGTAAGTACTACTTGCAAGACTCTACAATCCGAAGTCTAAGCTAAGCTAAACAACAGTCAAATAAGATATCACATCTAGACTTCTGATTGGGATAAACTCCAAAGCGTGTAGGATTTGGGTGCTAGCTCTATGAAGTAATTAGTGGGCAATAAATCCCATGGTTAATGTTCCTAGGTCTGAGCTAGACTTGTTTTTTGTGGGCCAATTGCCATTATTTTTGTCCAGACCGCATTTTACATTGATCAGGCGTCGTGGTAAGTAGCGTTAGCATTTGTGTAACAAAGTTGATTGTCATAATATGTACATTTTGCTAACATTACGTAGTTTTAATACAACATTTAACCATCCCACGATCTGACGGTATAGCAGGCAACTTTTTTATCAGTAGACCAAATAGTTTCTTCAAACTGATTTGTGAACACGATCCTTGGCACATCGAAGTACTGGTAGGGCAAAAAGAAATTTGAAGTGCAACAAAAAAACTAAGTGAATCAAGTTGCAGAACAAAATTATTTCATTTTGTTAATTTCTTACAAAACTCACTGTAGTATGTCGTAGGCTCAGTCAAACCTAAATTATAACCTTTATACCTCAGCTTTATACCTTTAACCTTTAGATATCATACGTTGACTTCGTAGTGGGATAAACTCCAAAGCTCCTAGAATTTGGGAGCTAGCTCTATGAAGTAATTAGTGGGTAATAAATCCCGCGTAATGTTCCTGGTTCTGAGCTAGACTTGTTTCTTGTGGGCCAATTGCCGTCATTTTTCCTCCAGGCTTTTGCTGTTAGCTCTTGAGTAATCGCTACCTAATTTGGCTAACATGTTGGGACTATGAAGAGAATTTATGGAAATAAGACGTGAAAGCTTAGATAATTGGGTGATAGGTATGGTTCACGTATGCTCTTTATTATTAAATACTAGCTAACCCGGTGAACTTCGTATAACTATCAGTGTCATAACGTTTGCCAGATAAGACAGTTTGTGTGAAAAAAAAATTGACGTTTTTAGATTATTTTCACGATTTTTTCCCTCGGAACCTTCCCGGACTGACACACTTTTTAAAGACCAAGAGGAGCCAAATCGGTTATGCTGTTATCGAGTTTCAAGCAGTCATTTTTTTTACCTACTAACACTTCTATGATCTGTCACTGTCACTCCTTTTCACCGTCTTTTGTTTTTCGTCAGTGTAACTACAAATCTTCGTCCATATTGGAGGTAGAGAGCTAGTATTAATACAGACTTACCTGTGACACATGTGTGAGGTTTGAAGCCGCGTAGTAAGACACTCTAGACTCCGGCTTGGCGTATATGTGCTCTCCAATGTGCGTCGTAGCGTAAGGCGACGGAGATCTCCTGCTCCCTACAAACGTAATTTAATTAGGAACAAGATTGGTTCATATTTGTTTCTGATATTAATCTTGTTTGTAATTTGTTACGGTGAGGACGAGGGTTGGTGTTGTATTGTTGAAACAAACAATGTCAAAGTATGGAATGTGTTCAAGTGGGTCTATGTATTATAAATAATTAGGTTGGTTTTCCTTTGCAATTATTAAGGATACGAAATAGTTAGTCTCTTTAAATAACAGGTAGTTCAAATGGCTTAAACAATAATTCAATAAGTTAAAGTTGAAATCTTAAAATTTTTAGTAATTTGACCAAGCACTGTATTTGTTCGATCAAGAAAAAACTTCGATTTATCTACTCTCTTTCTATTAAATCTAATTCAATGTTGATTACTTTGATTTAATCAGCAACAGGCCGATTGTGGACTATAACAGTCTTTAAACACAATTTGGTAGATTACAATTAAATTAAAGCCAGACATACCAAAAGGAAATTTGTGAAGACTAGCTATAGTGGCGTATGATCCTGTAGAACTCGGTGGTCTTCCCAGCGTGTCTAGTCGTAGTAAGACGTTCTGATGGCTCCCATACGCAGCTGTCGTGTATGATGTACTGTGAAAACATAATATGTTTGAGAACGGAACTTAAATAAAATGTGTTATACTGTAATTCGTATGCAACAATAATTTGTACAAACTAATGTAAAAATGTAATGATCGATATTCCATCAATTTCATTTTTTAAACTGAGTGATGGCGATATCAGTACTACAATACACTTTTATGCAGTATTTTTAACAAGTCCACGAAACTCAATAAAACCATGGAGTTACCACTGACCTCCTGAATTGAGTCGGAAATGACTACTCCAATGAACAGAAGAGAGACGAACTTCTTAGCTATCCATGGATTCTCCGTGCGGGTGCCGGGTCCATCGCGTGGAACAGAGAGGAATGTCAGTCGGTGCCTGGGACTTTCGACCCAGCGTGTAGGTTTAAGGGGCCCCTTTATAGTATACTAACGATCACCTTCACCGATGACGTTTCTCTCCCTTCCCAACCATATTTGGTATGAGCCGAGTAAAGCGGCTTTAGTTGCTCTTTCCAGTAACGAGCTAATATTAGATCTTGGTAATCCTAAGTCCTTCAGTAGGTTGTAGAGAGATTTCGCTGGTATACCTCTCGCACCCACTTCCACAGCATACAACCGTGCTATATAACCATTTTTAGTCATCTCGTTGGTTAGGTCATAATACTTATTTGTTTTAAACGCGTGATCACACAAAATAAACCGTTCATCACGGATACTCGTACTTATCTATACTTATAATAAATCTGTAGAGAGGTCAATCTGTCTGTACATTAAATATTTTTTCAAAATAACTATCAGGGGGTGTTAAGTGATCGATGCTGATACCAAAAATGCAATCAGTAAAATTTTTGTCTGTCTGTCTGTCTGTCTGTCTGTATGTATCTTATAGAAACAAAAACTACTGAACGGATTTTGACGAAACTTGGTACCATTATTCTTCATACTCCTGGGCATATTATAGGATACTTTTCATCATGCTACAATCAACAGGAGTAGCGTAGTGAAGGGATATGTGGGGAAAACGGGAGAATTTACTACATTTCTTAAGCTTCAGTCGCGTGTGCAGCCTTAATGGTTAAAGCCACATAGAAATCATGTATGACGGAAATATTCTTCATAAAATTGCCTAAAAAATATCCCCAAACAACATATGTCTATCTTTTATGGTTGACTCACAATAACACGTGCAACTCAAGATCAAAATTTGTTTGAACGCGCTAAGCTCAGGAACTACTGGTACGAATTCACAAAACATTTTGTGTTGGATAGTCCACTTACCACTTATCATTTGTCGAGGTAGGCTTTAAGCTTTTGTATATTCCTTTATTTTATCATTGTAAATTTTATTGTGCTAGCAAACTATTTAGTTCTAAAATATGCCGATAGATGGCGCACCTCGCTAGAGGCGAGGCCGCGGATCTGAATCGCGGTGAACAGATGATTTCTCAAATGTATAAGGTCTCCAGATTATTGTTAATAATGATAAGCGTTTCAGCACAGGTTTCAGTTTCAGTCACTTAATTTGACAAATATTCCTATCCTGAGTAATTAGTCCCACAATAAAATTGTGCAAGTTGATTGCATGCATTATAGACCGTTGTTTTATTCAGCTGTTTTTAGTAAGACTGTGTGCGGAAATCGTAACCCACGCGGACGGAGTCGCTGGCGGCCGCTAGTACTGTATAAGATTCGACCACAAGTTCAAAAAAGCATAGAGGCAAAGTCAACATGTCCGTAAACTAGCGGCCACCCGCGACTCCGTCCGCGTGGGTTCCAATTTCCGCACACATAGGTTTATACCATCTATGTCTAAAGCCTTCCTCGTCAAATAGACTATCCGAAACAAAAATAATTTTTCAAATTGGATAAGATGTCCCTGAGATGAGCGCGTTCAATCAAACAAACAATCTCTTCAGCTTTATATATTAGTACTAGCGGCCGCCCGCGACTCCGTCCGCGTGGATTTCGATTTCCAATAGCCTAAAGCCTTCCTCGTCAAATGGACTATTCAGCACAAAAATATTTTTTTAAATCGGACTAGTAGTTCCTGAAATTAGCGCGTTCAATGAAACAAACAAACTTTTCAGTTTTACATATTAGTATAGATTAATCACAAGGTGTTGCAAAACAACCGAGCTTAATAATTACGAATAACAAAGCACAAGCTGCTCCTTATTACGGATGAAATAAAAACGTTTTCCTTGTCTATCGATATAACCTTTAGATTCGGCTCATCCATCAACCGCGACGGGAAGGGTTTGTGCCCCAACGTTTACGGCTTTTGGTCTAAGTCACAAGTGATATGGTGTGTGGGAATAACTTCGGTAGTATCTTTGTAATATATACTTTATTCCCTAAGTAACCGCAAAATCCTTTTATTCTGCAATCATTTAGAGGAACGAGGATATTTAGTAGCTGAAAACGATGTCACTCATGATACAAATTATTATATATTATGTATTATTATATATATTTTGCTTAAAACTTTAGAAATGCAATCGATTTTCATGCAGTTTTTTTATAACATTGACTGATTCAGATAAAATTTTGTCTGCAAAATTGGGGTACAAAACCGAAGTGCGCTAAGGAATTGTTTTATATGTATTTAAAAAAAAACACCTTTAAAACTGTTCTGTTTTTAGGTCTTTTTTTATGTCAGAGGCAAACGAGCTAGCGGGTCGCCTGATGGTAAGCAATCACCGCCGCCCATGGATATCCGCGACACCAGAGGTATCGTTGATGTGTTGCCGGCCTTAACCCCATACCCTCCCCAACTGAGCTCTGGCAACCTTACTCACCAGCAGAAACAAAGCACAACAGTTACGAAGTGCTACTTCACTGCGGTCTTCTGTAAGGTGGAGGTACTTCCCCAGACGAGCGGCTCATTTGTGTGGAATTTCCACAAAGCTCTACCTCTCTTCGTCGTAACTTAATCATTTAATTGCACTTAATCATAAAGTTTTACTATTGTGAAATTGTTAAAGCACGCACGGTATTATAACAACATATTATTTGGGAGTTTAAAATGGTAAATTGCTCATGACTTAATCCCGTGAGTTCAGCACAGGTCAATGTAAGCGCCTCATATTGTGTGGAAATTGAGCTATTGTAAAATTTTTCATAATGGATCCTCAACCTTTTTCGCCCTCTACGTACATACATAAACTCGTATTTTATTATTTGCACGCAAAATATATTAATACAATGCTCTTTCATTTTACGGGAATTTAAGGTAGTGATTCTTGGAGACATTTTAAGTCTTAAAATTGTTTAAAAATGTGAACTACACAATATGTACTTCCCAAAAGAAAGGACTCCAAACTTCCTGCCTTAGTACTTCATAAAAATTCAAGAACAAAACAGTCATGACTGAGAAGTTATCTCTTTTTCTTTCTAAGAAGAAAATAAGTGACATCTTGTACTGAGTTCCAATTTGAACCCAAAACTACAACTATAAAGAAGATAAAACAAACGCGCAACGGGCCACTAGCAAAAACAAAACAACGAAGAACACAAATTGTCTGCGAGTTTCGTGAAATATTGTTTCACTTTTAAACTTAGCGCGGAAACTCAAAGTCACTTACGGAGTTGAGTTAACTGTTATTGCAAAAGATATTTACTTATTTTCGTCTTACGCATTGTTGTTTGGAAGAGGATCATGTATTATTATTTTTTTACTTTGTTGCATAAGATAGAAGTTGATCTTCATTATTACTAATATAAACGGCTATGATAAATTCATGTGTTTAGTAAATGTGCTTAAAAACGCCGCCTACTGATTTAACATTTAGTGTAGGAATACACTAAGCGAAAAAAACGCAGCCGAAGTAAATTTTCCATTCATTATGAGGCGGCGTTATTTAAGCATATGAAATTAAATGAAACCTTTTTTTCGGCCTAGTGTAATTCTATACTTAGGCCAAAACGTAGATGATAGACAATTAAAATTGTGCTGCATATTTCTTAGATGCTTTCAGTATAATAATGTAAATTAAAGATATAAATAATGTTGTTAGTTAGAAGGAGCAAATTCAATTTCAGTCATTAATTTCTTTGTTATTGTTTGACATTGCCAACAAGAATGAATGATTCACTTGTAATGTAAGAAAATTATTTTTCATACTAAACAAAACAAATCTTCATAAATTACTTTCCTTTGTTTTATTTGCGAGAAAATAATTTACTCCAAAAACTGTGTCAAGTAAAATAGCAATTTTTAATTAAACCTGAAATTGAGTCTGCCGTTAATTTCCTTTTATTTCAGCGGGAATCTAATTATGACGAGTAACAATAGAAGCTCGATTAGTTTCTCAGGAAGATTATAATGACAAAGTCGTTTGTTTCATAATTATTAAAGCGCTGGAATATTTTATTTCGCTTTAATCGCTAATGCTTAGTACGAGTGAATTTTCAGAGCAGTAATTTTCCAAGTGATTGGTACTCATTAGAATCATTTGTTATCGTACCACGACACAAAGATAGTGTCCATTTGTGTGACCGCTAAAATCATAAACTTTGAGAGTGAGGAAATAGGGAGTGCACTTGCATGCTTGCATTGCTTGCGTGCATTATAACATATCCTGCGTACCTGGCTGATCGTAAGATCGGCCGAAAGGGGCCGGAGGGTGTTATTATATGTATCTATCCGCACTCTAATTTAGTTGATTTATCTATTTGTTTTGTTCGTGTACATATTTATATCACCGACAATCATGCTAACTCACTCTATAGAATCATGGTGAATAAGACTATGCTTAATCCGTGGGTCACATCTCCCGCTAGTCGGGCTGTCTCGTTGTGTGTTACTACCACTGATAGACCTAAAGAAAGATATAACTAACTTAAATACTCACTGTATAGAATCATGGTGTCTTGCTTTACTGCCTCGCTTGTACAGCGTCCCGGCAGCGGCTGCAGCGGCTAGAAGCGCAAGGGCAGCCGCTGCACAACCTCCGGCCACGAATAAGACTCCGCTTGATCCGTGGGTTACGTCTCCCGCTAGTCTGGCTGTTTCGTTGTGCGTCACTACTGCTGATAGACCTAAAGGGAAGATAAGATAATTAGACACTCAAGAATCGTTGATTGATGTATTTATGGCGAAACTAAAAACTTTAAAAAACTAACTGTTCAAGATATGATTGGGCATTAATAATAATACTTTAATGTTAAATTGGCATAAAATGAAACCATCGTTATTCAAATAGTAGATCTTCCTATTAAAAATGACATACGTGACCGCAATCGAAAAAAGTAGATTAAGTGAACTTTATCACTGTACCTTTTAACTTTCTAATTCAATAAACAAAAATGTACAATAAAATATGAACTCCGGTCGGCGATTAAGAGGCAATAATAAATAATGAAAATTTGGACAGAGAAAACAATTGCGCAATTTGAAAATAGAACGCGCGCCGCGCTTTTCATTATTTTATTTTTAACTAGCGGCCCGCCCCGGCTTCGCCCGTGGTACTTGTCCACTATTTAATGGATGATATTATACATAAAAACCTTCCTCATGAGTTATTCTATCTATTAAAAAAAACCGCATCAAAATCCGTTGCGTAGTTTTAAATATTTAAGCGTTCATAGGGACATACAACATACAACATGACAGAAAAAGCGACTTTGTTTTATACTATGTAGTGATTGTGGGATCATGCGGCCAGTCCGAGGAGGTTTTACTCTTCGACAATCAATAAGTCCCAACTTATACTTTCTTTTTTTTATCACAATAACATTGAATGAAGCCTACTAAATGAAATATTAATGAAAAAAGAAATAATGCTGCAAAAACCGAAAGAGGGTGTGAAGTAATATCCCTGTAACAAACTGAGGTACGCCCTTTCATTAACACCCTCAAATGCATCCCCTAAAACCTTTCAAAGAATATTAGTTAGATTAAGCGAGGCAACGACCTAAATTATAGTGACTAGGTACTTTTTTCCTGTAATACTTTGGATAGGAAGATGTTATTTTGGTAACCGAAAGTTTTGTATCGAAAAAGGGGACCTTGGGGAAGGGGGATTTGGATATCGCCTTAAAATTTGGAAAATGAAAATCAGTGTTCTACGAGTAGCTTACTTTCTTTCAATTATTTCGGAGAAACGAAACTGAGGACATAGTGCCTCAAAAATAGTTCTAGGCACAATAATTAAAAAAGAATCGGAGCATAGTTCCACTCATACTATAATTTTCATGCACTGGTGTAAAAAATCACACTTTTAAGCAAGAGACCAAATTAAGTGGTAAGAACCTCCTCCTTTTTTGAAGTCGGTTAAAAATACCAGACACTCTTGCTCAATTGCTTACCAAAGCTTATAATTGCTCAATGATTGATTTCCTCAATTATTAAGTTCACCATAAAATTATATCCACTCGTGCCATTTTCCTCGAAATACTTGAACCATTTAAATGCCATTCACTTTCCCAATACGAAAACCTTAGCACATTTAAAAAAAAAAACTCACGACTTCATCAAAGGAACTCTGTCGTCGAGTCATTTGTCATCTAACAAAGCCTTAAAAAACCATCGGCTACAAAGCGACGCATAATAACAACGCACTTAAGAGAGGGAAGCGAGATATTTCCAAGTCAAATAAAAGTACAATAGAACAATCGATACTTCCTTGTAAACACATTAAGATGAGGGGCGGATGTAGGGTTGTCGCGGCTGTAAATTGTTAAATATAGGTACAAATGTTCCGAGGGTATATACTTCTTCATATATATTCTAAACTTGAAAACATGTCATCGTTACAAAGCTAAGCCGGTAATTTCTACACTTACTTTGGTGTATACCAGTGGTTCTTAACCTTTTAGGCATTAACGAACATTTTGCAAAACACTAGTATTATTTAACGGGACTTAACGCGATAGTAAAGTAGTAGTGATTAGTGTCATAATGCAACGCGAAAGTCTAAAATCTTATATTTTTTCAAAACAGTCTGACTTTACAGAGACCATTGAATTTAACGATCGAAGGTACCGAAAACTTTAGCGATTAAGAAAAACTTGACGCACATATGTAATTTTGTACCTATGGGTTTGAATCTCTTTTTCTATTGACAATGTATAAAAGTATGGAAATGTTCAATAATGTTATGTTCTGTTTTGACATGATCTATTTTGATTTAAGCTGCAACCTACTATACTTTCTTCAACAACAATTTTATTTTTTTTGAGCATTAATTATTTATAATAATATAATAATGCAAACATTCAATGCTGACGAAATTAAATTGCCAGACATCATCTTCCTTCCTCGTCAATTTCGCATCTCACTCCCCACTAGACCAAAGGATGATTCATATCTCCCTTCTCTATCGACAGCCCTAAGCCCGCACCCCAGTCTTACGCATCTTTATCTGAAACACCCTGTTGCGTCTACAGAATCGTCTACATGCTAATAAAGAATTGGGGATGTGATTTGTTGAGTGAGTCAACTTGCATACTCTTAGGATTTCGAGGCTTTGTTTTCACGTTGAAGGTTTTATGGTGAAAGTTTTCCCTTTGTTTTATTTAGGGATTGCGATAGGTATTTTTGGTTATGATTGTTTGGTAATTTTGTGAAGTACGTAATAACTTTTTTTTTTGTATTTGGGAATATTATTTATTTTGGTGCTAGAACGCGCGTCACAAATACTATCGATGATTTCTATGATAAAATAATCCAATTTCTTGATGAACCGTGAATAAATGCAACTTTTCCAACGTGACGAAGCGAGCATCAATATATTCACTTATCTGAGATTTATATCATTTTAACAATATAATGTTAAAGAACATAGCGTCATCGCGAAAAAAAAATTTATTATTTAAATAAACTCTAACTTATTTAACTTTTAATCTTGTGTGTTTTGTTAAAAGTAAATGCATTCACGTACAGAAGCCGCAGCATAGCTAAAAGAGAAATAGCTGTACTTGTAAACAAAAAACTTTGACTAGAGTTATTATCATAGAAATAAATGGCACTCATACATAGAAAAGTTTTGCTTCTCAAATATTTCTTAACAAGTTACCGAAAATAAAATATTATTTACATCTTTCCAAACTTTAAAAACTACTCAACGTCGGAATAGTTTAAAGTAATGACGTATTCAAATCTACATCGTTGCTATTGAAAAACGATCTTAGTTGCCAAACTGCCGGTCCCCTACGACAAATCATTTCGAACGAGCGATGGGTACACTCGAAGCGAATAAAGCAATAAAACCGAAGTTACCACACTTTCTCTGCCGGAGCAATAATAATAACAGTAAATTTCGAACACTCTAGGACAATTGGCCGTAAGGGTAGATTTAGGGCTTATATCAAGTTTGTAGTTGAGATAAATTTCACTGTTTTGAAATAGATAGTTGAGAGTTCAGTCACTAAATCAGTGACTGAATAAATCAGGTTGGACGGGAATAATTTGTTTGCGAACAACAAATAATAATGAAAATTACTCCGCTCTCGCAACGATGTTTTGAGTTGGTTTTATTTGTTATAAAATACGCAAACAGGGAATTGAAACGACAGTGCTAATCCCAAATAATAACAAAGAAATACACAAGTGTTTTGTTTATAATAAAAGAAAGAATGTAGTTAGTACATGCACACATTTATTGCAACCAAACACGACGTTACGAAAGAATTTCAAAATTCTAACAGCTTTTATGTTGATAACACATACGTTTAAGACAAAAGCATGCATCATCTATGCTGTCTAATGATGATAAGTATTTTATTAATTTTTATAGTGACAATATGTACATTGGATTGGATATTCATTGTTCCTTATGGACCCGATCATTTGAAGCATGCGTGAGGCCAAAGCCAACATCACAGAGATTTTTTGGTTATTATTATTAGCCCATATTGTCACACTGCAGGGCCAAAGCTTCCCTCTCCTTCAGTGATAAATACGAATAAAATAATTATCATCACAATATTCTTTTTTATTTCTTTTCACACGAAACGTAAAAATGTAGCAGGCAAAACGTTTAACGGTACCATTCATCTTTCAAACCCTTTTAATTTAAGATCAATAATAAGACTTACCTTTCCAGCATATCTTGTTTCTCTTGAACTGAAGCCTGACGTCCTTGTGCGCTCGGTCTGGCGAGGAGATGTTCAGCTGCATCGTGACGAGGATCTCGGCGCTCCTGGTGCCCGTGCAGGGGAGGCGGACCCTGGTGGAAAAGAGTTTATTTGATTAGAAGTTGGAGTCAAACTATATTTTTGGTGTATATAGGAATGGGTTACGAAGATCTGATGGCAGTCGCTTCACTGTAATAACCAGACTTGCCAAATCCTAGATCATGGTCAAAGCGGACACCGTATAGATACGGGATAAACGCTAGGAAGGAGATACGAAGGCGCAATGATAAATTAATAAATAAATAAATTACCATCTGCCTATCCTCAAACTAAGCTCGAAGTTTGTACTATGTAAACTAGGGAGCGGATAGATAGATAGATATTTAAAACTTTTACAAACCCCATGACTCGAGAACACAATTTATTTATTTTAATACAACTTGCAATTCGCCCAGTTTCAAAAAGATTGTTCCTCGCACCTTTTCAAAAACAGTGGATTAAGAAGTCAGCTAAACACCAGAAGAGAGCCTTGCACATAAAGTTATAATAAGCATTAATGAATTCAGCAAAAATGCTAAAAAAATTGTCATGTTTAATGTTCATTTGTTTATCTTGAGTCGTTCTTTTGTTCCAGGTCTCTGATCACTGGACGCACGGCCTAGACTAGGTAAGTTATTCAAAATTGTACGTCTAATCATATTCCTAAGCGTTTTATATTAAACACAAACTCCTGTCTTTTAGTCTCATCTTTACATAACCACCCGTACTTTCGTAACATGTGACGTTACGTCCCATTTGAAAACCGTTTATATTCCCTATGCGTCTGAGCTCGACGCTACGATATTTCACTGTAGTCACACTTGTAGCAGTCTGTAGTCGAAAGCTTGTTTCGTAGTCGCCGTAGCAGACTCGTAGACGTGATGTAACATGAGCTCTACAGTAATATTATGATATTCTACGAGTATGTTTCTAGGTTATTTTCATTGTAGCTCTAGCAGACATACTCTTATGTTATGCAAGCAGATTTCATGTATATATTTCATAATTAGTGAGAAACAAAACGATGAATATTGTAGTAATAGCTGTCGTTTTAGGTACTAACTGTAAAAAGTGAAATTACCATATTTTTAGGGTTTCGTATCCAAATGGAAAAAAACGGAACCTTTATAGATTCTTCATGACTGTATGTCTGTCTGTGACATACTGGCGGACAGGCAAAAAGAGCTGCAATGAAAATAGTGTAGTCTTATCACCAGTTATAAATTTTGAAGATTGAATTTTTTTGATTGAGAAGTTTTGAAGATTTTTGTAGACCTATCCTATATGTAGAAAATTAAATTAAGGTTTCTTATATATTTTAAAGTGAATAAGTAGAATGATTTTATGTAAAAACAATACCGCATTAACATTTTCTCTTTTTTGATCTCGTTCAGACCAATTTTCGTGGGAAGTATGCATAAATGCTTTCACCGAAATTTATTTTAACGACATTTAGTAAGTAATATTTCGTCATATATAGAATTCGTACGAAATCCTCAGTGCGCAAGTCTGACTCGCAATAGGCTGTTTTTTTTTATCTATTAACTGGAGCAGATAATTATGCGGACTTCATCACTTAACTTTGTATGTAAAGCATCTACATAGTCACCTAAATGTCTGCAGCGTGGTCGGCACCAGCCCTCGTTCGGAGATGTTGACTTGCGGCGGCAGCATGGCGCCGCGGCTGTCGTAGTCTATCGCCATCACGTACGGCAGCTGGGTGGAATTACAACAACATAATATATAGATATGCCTTGGCATAACAATAATACTATATAATCTATACTAATATAATTAAGCTGACGAGTTTGTTTGTATGTTTGTTTGTTTGTTTGTTTATTGTTTGAACGCGCTAATCTCAGGAACTACTCTCTTTTTGTCTTGGATAGTCCATGTGACGAGGAAGGCTTTAGGCTATAGCATAACCGAAATACACGCGGAAGGAGTTGCAGGCGGCCGCTAGTACTCGTATAATAGAACTCTTCTAGCCGTATTGAGTTACGGTGACCAATTTTACGATCAGCTCGGTACGCAGTATTTATGGTGACCAATTTTACGATCAGCTCGGTACGCAGTATTTATGGTGCACAAGTCTTGCATGTACAAGTTTAGGTGTAATCCTTATTCCATCACTCTTATCGCTCACTTTTGGTTAGACCATAATGTGACACATAGTTTATCAGGTGTAGAACCAACGGCTTAACGTGCGTTCTGAAGCACGAGAGTTTTACTATACCAATAACTACCAAACTTAGATACTACTTAAATATCTAAGGTATCCACAAGAAAACTCAGACGTAAACATTTCCAGTCCGTCCCGGGATTCGAACCCTAGACTTCCAGCTCGTCTTCTGCTTTAAAGTGTGACCTACTAACCTCTGCTTCATGGAATCGAAGCAGTTATACAATATCAAGCAAAATATAAAAAAAAAATATTTTCAATGATAAAGGAAGATGTTTAAGATATCGATTAAAAAACCGAAATCCAAAATTAAGTTCGCAAGCGAATTCTCGTGGCGCAAACATCGGCATTTCGTTTAACCTCGTGTTGAAACACAACTTGAACAAGCGAGAAGCAATAAATATCCGTAAGGCCAAAAACGAAGACTTAATCCCGCCTTTTGTTTCTAAAATTAAATCTCATTCGGACCAAATTGGAAAGCGACCGGCTGGCGACAAACGACAATTATACACAGCGAGATTTAACGGAACAAGTTAGAATGGAATATAATTAACGAATCGTATTTTAGTAAATAGAACTTTCTAGTCAAATTTTGTATAATACCCCGCTTGAGATTGGGATTGGCAAAGCAAATTCATAATTCGCACACCTAGAATAAGGCTAGTGTAGTTCAAATGATTGAAAAGTGGCTTTTGGCATGGCCAGATTCAGAAACGCAGAAGCGTTAAAACTAAATTATCTCAATGACACACTAGTGAGTGTTTTTTTTGTTTTAAACTAGTATTTTCTAGATGTGCGTATATGAATGGAAATGAATTAGTGAACATGAGTGTTAACTTTTGGTAGCCTAGTGGTAAGAGCACCGCTTCGTAGGCGTGAAGTCGGCGGTTCAAATCCGGTCAGGCACGTACCTCTGGATTGTCAAAAATCTATGTGCATAATTATAATTCCAGCTGTATTGTGAGGAAACCTTCACAATACGAGTAAGTGTGAAATGGAGAAGCCAACGTCAAACCACTCCATTAAAATTGCCAAGAAAGTTGTTGCGTGTTTCATACCATACAGAGATCACGACCCTCAGTAATGAAGAACACGACTCAAGGAGGACGAGATTAAGACATTCAATAATTTAATAAATAACAACTCTACTCACCGGTCGCCTCCCCAAGGCTTGCCACATGAACTCCAGATCAGCTATATGCGCCGGGACCGGCACTATGAAGCCTGTGGCGTACGTGTTTACCACGCCTTCCCTCACGTAGTACAATTCCGCGTCGAGGCCTGCAACAAAGAAACATTGGTTATTTATGGTATTCATACTGGTGCTTTCTTGACTTGAACTGCCTCTGTGGTGTAGTGGTTAGAGCGCTGTGCTCAAAAACTACGAACTCGGAGGTCGTGGGTTCGAATCCCGAGGGGAACACTTTCACTTTTTTGTTGGTTACGAAACTAAACTGGGAAGTTTGGTTAGGACATTGCAGGCTTGAATCACCTGATTGTCCGATAAGAATGATGATTCCGTGCTTCGGAAGGCACGTTAAGCCGTTGATCCCGACTATGATCCAACTGGTCTGGTTTTCCTTGTGGTTACGGAGGTCAGACGACAGTCGCTCCATTGTAATAACCAGGCATGTCAATTCAGGATCATAGTCGCAGCGTACCCTGGGCTCCAAGGCAATGCCCGAGGATGCAACCGGGAGAGGCGCTAGGATGATGATGATGACTGGTGCTTTCTTGAGAAATTTATACTAATCAATACTTAATATAATACAGCTGAAGAGTTTGTTTGTTTGAACGCGCTAGTCTCAGAAATTACTGGTCTGATATGAAAAAATATTTTTGTGTTGGATAGTCCATTTGACGAGGAAGGCTTTAGGCTATAGTATTTACCTATGTGTGCGGAAACTCCCCCACATCAAGTAGGTTTAAGGACTTAATTGACAGTTAAAATGTTATTCTTTAGATCGGGCACCAGACAGAACAGTTGTTCTTTTACCTCTCACGCGTCGTATCTTGATTTTATTTATAAAATTTGTGTACCGTTCGAACAACACAGAAATTAATAGCTGTGAAGCTTTTTATTTATTTGCGGTAATTTTTAAATGACAATATGTAACAATACAGTCGTTCCCTCTAACAACTGGCTAACACAATTTGCAACTAAATGAGCAAAGAAGAATTACATTCCAAAAAACGCATTAGGCTCATAAAAAATTCAAAAGAGTCTAAGTGAAAAAATCTTATTATTCTAATTCCCGCCATTACGTGCGATTGCACAGTGCACTATGCGCCCCTCGATGCAGCTCCCGAGGGGAAATGCGTCAAATTATCCAACTAACTCTATTTGTTTACCCGAAAAGAAGAGGTTTTTGTAGTGCGCGCGAAAAGTTTTGATAGTAGTAAACTATCGGAGTATTTCAAAAATAATTTTTTTTTTTTTTTTTTTTTTTTTTTTTTTTTTTTTTTTTTTTTTTTTTTTTTGTGTCCTATCTGCAATCAGTCCTGGAACTTTAAACAGATCCGTTCTGTGAGGTGTATCAGTCAGGAGGTTCTCCCCAGCGGGGCACTCTCCCACAATTCAGAATCGCTTCTCGAGTCCCTGTATATCATGGCGCTTGAGGCGTTTTTGATACGTAATTTTTGTTAGGGCGGTAGCTAGGTCGTTCGGGTGGTGCTCAAGTCGGGTTCTGTAGTTAGAAGCAGACCTCCTTATCTCGTCCTTAACTGTTGGGATATTCAGTGACGCGTGAAGTTCAGCATTGGTTACAAACCAAGGAGCACTCGACATTGTGCGCAGTATGCCATTTTGCAGCCTTTGAATGAAGGACAAACTTGTGGCACATGCGCTTCCCCACAGTTGGATTCCATACAACCAAACTGGTTTTAGTATAGCTTTATATATTAGGAGCTTGTTGTCGACTGAAAGCTTCGAGTTGCGCGACATCAACCAGTACATATTTCTGTATCGGATGTTTACTTCGTCTCGCTTCATCTTGATGTGCTTCTTCCAAGTAAGACGTCTATCCAGGTGGAATCCGAGATATCTGACAGTGTCATGGTGAGGAAGGACGTTGTTTCCGAGGGTCACCGGTGGACAGTTTCCTTTTCTAAGTGTGAAGGTAATGTGCACAGACTTAGAAGCGCTTGCCTTGATTCGCCATCTCTGGAGCCAGTCATCTACTTCCCGAAGACTAATCTGGAGTTTGTTGGAAGCTATCTCAGGACATTTATGGCTAGCCAATATCGCAGTGTCGTCGGCGAAGGTAGCTGTTGTAACATCGCGTACCTCAGGGAGATCCGCTGTGTATATAGTGTACAACACTGGGCCAAGGACTGAGCCCTGGGGTACACCAGCCTTACTGTAATAGATTGCCGACGTATCTCCATCCTCTCTAACTTGGAAAGTGCGGTCAGACAGAAGAAGAAATCGCAAAGTCTGGTAATGAAGTGTTTGGGGAAATTATAAATGCAAAATACGGACCAGACAAAAAACCTACATCAACATTCTTTGTCAACGTACTACCAGGTCCAAACAACAAAAAGGTTAAAGATATCAAATACATCTACCATCAGTCGGTTGTCGTTGAAGATCCCAGAAAGCGAACAACAATAACACAGTGCCAAAGATGCCAACAATATGGTCATTCCAAAAATTACTGTATGAGACCCTATCGTTGCGTAAAATGCGCCCAAGGACACAAAACCTCGGAATGTCCTAAAAAAGATCGCAATACACCGGCTACGTGTGCTTTATGCCTTGGTGAACACCCAGCTAACTACAAAGGATGTGAAATTTATAAAGAAATTCTCTCAAAACGAAGACCAAAATCCTTATTGGCGGACACCAAAAAACAGTACTTGCAAAAAGAGTCAAAAGATGATCCCGTACCAAGCGTTCTAAACGAAAAGAACAATCGTGCCCTCTACTCAGAGAAAGTAAAACAAAAAAGAGTAGAAGAACCCCTCGAACCCAATGACTATAATCGTTTAGAACAGCTACTAATAAAACAAACAGAAAAGTTTGATACTATCCTACAACAAATGAGTACCCTTTTGGGCCTCGTAACCACACTGCTTGATAAAATTTCACGGAACTGAGCCTCAGGATAGCCACGTGGAACATAAATGGTCTAACACCGAACAAACTGGAACTGGAACTATTAATGGACAATAATAAACTAGATGTTGTACTTATATCCGAAGCACACTGTACAGAAAGAAGTGACATCAGGATCAAAGGTTGTAATACATATGTCACTACACATCCTGATGGAACTGGACACGCCGGAACAGCCATTGTGGTAAGGAAGTCTATCAAACACCATGCGATGCCTGAGTATAAAACCTCTCATATCCAGGCGACCACTATATCAGTGGAATCCAAAAGTGGATTTCTCAACCTTTCAGCAGTCTACTGCCCACCGAAACCTAAAATAGATGATTCTAAATTTAATGATTATTTTTCAACCTTGGGAGGCAGATTTGTTGCAGGGGGCGATTGGAACGCCAAACATACTTGTTGGGGATCGAGACTGACAACAACTAGGGGAAGACAACTTAAACTAAGCAATGACACAAATAACCTTACGTACATCTCGACTGGTGAACCAACGTATTGGCCTACAGACCCGAATAAGCATCCCGATCTGTTGGACTTCTTTATTGTTAGAGGATTGTCACAACACTACTTCAAGGCTGAATCATGCCTTGACAGTAATTCTGATCACACCCCAGTCATCCTGACTCTAAGCGCAACCCTCATTGAATATGAAAGGCCAGAACACCTATATAATAAGTTTACTGATTGGGAAGGCTTCAGAGAGTACATAGAGGAGAATATCAAGCTACATATATCCTTAAAAACGCAAGAAGAAATAGAAGATGCAACATTCTATATAACTAACCTCATACAAAAAGGATGCTGGCTTAACACTCCCAGCCAAAGTAAAATCCAAGTAAGTCGCAATGTACCACTAGAAGTAAAACAAAAACTTTTGGAAAAAAGGAGGTTAAGAAGGGTTTGGCACCAGTCAAGGCATGCAAGTGACAAGGCTGCGTTAAACAAAGCAATCACTGATCTAAGACAAATGCTGAATAACATACAAAATGATACACTGCAGAGGAAACTTGAGAACTTGACAGCTACATACGCAACAGAATACTCACTATGGAAAGTCACGAAACCCCTAAATAGACCCCAGCAGTTTAAAGCAGCACTGAGGACCGGACATGGACAATGGGCTCGAACTAGTAAAGAAAAAGCCAAAGCATTCGCAGACCATCTGGCCAATGTCTTTCAGCCGAATGAAAGTGATCGCGCAGACGTTGAGAGAGAAATAGACGAAACCCTGTCCCAGGATTTTCAACTATCTCAGCCTCCAAAACCAGTGACAATAAATGAGGTGATCAGAACCATAAAACAACTTCAAAACAGAAAAGCTCCAGGGTTTGATTTGATCACCAAGGAAATTCTTGTCCAACTGCCTCGAAAAGCAATGGTTTTTCTGACTACTTTGTACAATGGTATACTTCGGGTGCAGTACTTCCCTAGACTATGGAAAGTATCAGTTACAACTATGATACATAAGATGGGAAAGCCTAAAGAAGAAGTTACATCTTACAGGCCGATAAGTCTGCTGCCGACTCTCTCCAAGGTATTCGAAAAGTTGCTACAAGCCAGAATTACGCCTATACTGATCGAAAACGACATTATTCCCCAACATCAATTCGGATTCAGGCAACAACACTCAACTATTGAGCAAGTACATCGGGTCTGTGATATAATCCGTAAGTCACTGGAAACAAAAGAGTACTGCTCAGCTGCATTTCTAGACATCCAGCAAGCCTTCGACAAGGTGTGGCACAAGGGTCTACTATGTAAGATCAAACGGTCGCTACCTCATAGTTTCTACCTACTGATGGAGTCATAAAAATAAAATATGTAAACATCTTTATTATTTGACATTGACGTTTTATTTTCTAGCGTTTAACTTAATACTTGATCGTGATCTATTCATCTTATCGCAATGGAAGCTCTTAGTTTGTTTTATTTATTTATTTTTACTAATTACATAAGCTACCTATAATTATAAATATATTTTCAACAAAATTGATTTTTGGCTGACTGCGCTTACTATTATAGGTAGAAACTGCGTGCATTAATTTTTTTTAAGACATTTTAACTGTTTCAAACTACATAACAAATATCAAAGTTTGACAATTAAAAATATTGTGCTCATTCATTTGGAATAACAGAAAATGATTTCGCACCGCACTCCGTTTATCTATTTGAATAAAAACGTCACGAAACCACTTACGCACCTGCGAAACTCACATATTTCCAGCGCCATCAATAACGCGCAATCAAAACGCCCGACACGTCCGCGCGTCGTTTTATTTTTCAATTCCGTCCGTACATGAAACGCCTCATCAATGCGTGGTGCAAAAAGTGTCAAAAAATCAGTCATGTGCTATTCGGACTCAATCTTTTACTGTTGAAGTTGCGGGGGGAGGGACATAATTTACAATTTTGTTATTTTTTATGGTCTCTTGCGTAAACGATCCAGTTTAGAAAAAGAAATTAAAGAAACCTCAATATAACTTCTGAAGACCAGTCTATAGATACGCCACAAGTAAAGGTGTGAAATAGTTTTTATTTTCCAATTTTAATCATAAGTATTGGAAACGCGGTATATTTATTGTAATTTTTCTCTGAAAATCATAAAACGATTTACAGAATACATCTACTTACCAAGTTTTAACAATATTGTTATTATAACTTCGGAAAAAAGTGGCAATGACATACGGACGCATGCCACACATGACAAATAGGCCCTTTTTTCCATTTGGCTACACAACCCTACAAAGTATCAAGATCATTCAATCAGCGTATATTTAGAGGCTAAGCGACAGGGAGCCGGACTGAATATGAAGTGGCACTTTGCACAATTGATGGAACAGTACCCCTAGGTGTTTGGAGCCTCTAGGCTAGACATAGACGCGGGGATAATCGCTATCTGAATGCCGAAATAGCGTAGGTATTAGGCATTGCGTGAAGGGAAGTAGCGTAGGCAGTACCTACTATATTGTTTGTAAATGTACGGACTCATCTATTGAGTATTTGTGATGGTATTAATAACTTGGCAAGAACTATTCACATCATATTTAAAATAAACATACCAATTGATATAAGAACTAGCGACCGCCCGCGACTACGTCCGCGTGGTAGTGTTATGATATACTCATCTTAAAGCCTTCCGCGCCTAACGGCCTTTCCACCGAAAATACATTTTTTTCAATTTTAACAAGTAGTTCCTGAGATAAGCGCGTTCAAACAAACATACAAACTCTTCAGCTTTATTATATTAAGTATAGATAAAATACTCGCAGATAATGAACATACCAATGTATATGAATAACTGATTGTAACAGTATTATTATTTTTATTAAGGGCAGTGATGTATGGAATTAAAATCCTTATTTTCTTTAATTTTTTTTCAACAGCAACTGCCGCATATGACCAATCTCAATAAGGCAAGCGAGCGTAGTGTAGCGCTGTGACTGTACCTAACTATCTTTATGGCGTTTTGACTAAACGGATCTTTATAACATATTGAATGTGTGGACTTTTTGAACGATTAATATTGTCAACAATATGCAAACTTTGTTTGTACCGATATTATTGCCTATTAGGTTGCGTCGATTTATTTATTTGAGTAACTTAAAGTGTCACTGTCTATCTAACGCTGACTGTACAAGTCTTTAAAGTTGCACAGTATTTGAAAATTCGTGTATATTTTGAAGCGAGCGAACATTTCACACAAGACTTCTCGTCAAACTAACCGAAATTGTTAATATTTTCACACCGCTTTCCCCTCAACGCCTGATTACAGCCAGGGCCGCATTAGCTTTGAGTCATTAATACAAAGGCACGGCCGCAGGGCCGCATTGTCATTAGTGTTTTAATAATTATAAGCGTCTCAAAGGACGGGACGTGAAATTCGTACCGTATTCTCCGCGTTGTACGTAATTCTGTAATGAACGTGTGTGCAAAGGTATCTTAGTGGGATAAGTTTTCAAAAGACGTAGGGGCATTGTTTAGAGAAATTTAGTTAATTATGCGCTAAAGAGACACGGCAGTTTTGTTTTGATTTTGTATTGATAATAAAAATATTTATGACGTAAATCACTAATATATAAAAATAAGTGAAATTTTTCGTGGTCACTTTATAACTCAAGAACGGGCTCACCGCACCGAATTTTCAGGTTTGTTCACACTATTTGGTAGACGGCTATGTGAATTTTGCACAAAATCAATCGAGTGGTTCTCCATTTTCCACACATAGTGTAAAGCACGTACCGGACCGCTAGTATTTATATGAAAAATATCTTAAAGAAATTACATAGTGTCATTTATATCATTTAAAAAATAAACATGTTGTAAAGAAGAAGTGTGTCATTTTTTTCAATTAAAAGCAAAAAGTAAATAAGCCCCGTTATGAAAAATTAAGTATACGTCGCTTATTTACTTCTAGACTGTACCCGCGACTGTCCAGCTATCAGGTAGCGTAATGGGCCATAAACACAGGTTGTGGCAAATCAGCTGTGTCCAATTAAAGCTCCACTCAGAATGTAACCGACGGAATTCGACTATAGGGACTTGGCTTTGCTTTTTAACGCGTCACCCTGTATTGGAGGTAATGTGATTACGGATTTATGACAATGAAGTTATTTACATCCCTAGTTTATGGCTAGAAAGTTTGATATGATCCTGTAATGAAATGACGCGCTCGAGAAATAAAAAAAACCTATTGGGTTACATGCATGCTTTTGACTTTGTAACAATGGCCTTCAGAATTTTGAACAAAAGATTAGCCCATCTTATGACCACGAAATACATCTAGGTTAGGTTTTAGTAGAATCACAAATGAGTTAAGATAAATAAATATAACTAAATTTTATAAAAATACTAGCGGCCCGCCCCGGCTTCGCTCGTGGTACTTGTCCACTATTTATACATAAAAACCTTCCTCATGAGTTACTCTATCTATTAAAAAAAACCGCATCAAAATCCGTTGCGTAGTTTTAAAGATTTAAGCGTTCATAGGGACAACATGACAGAAAAAGCGACTTTGTTTTATACTATGTAGTGATGACACATAGGGTAGGTGAGAGAATTCAGAAGTGGGCTCACCGATCAAATCCGGGCCCATTGCAAAAATGTTGGAGGGATAACTGAGAACGAGACTGACGGTGGCCACCGATACTCATTTAAGTGCCGGACGTAGAAGTTACGCAATACTTACGTAAAAGTCATGGTTTTTCCGTGTGTATGAGATTTTTTTAAAGCACATCTCAGTTAAACATTATAAATGACTGGTTAACATTCTTTCAAATAATCAAAATTCAGTTTTCTTAAAACTAGGTCACCAAACGCAAACCCAACCTCTATCAGGTGTCCCGTAATGTCCCATAAACGCGGGACAGCGTCGACCGACTCCGGTACCACTTAATGATCCATTCTGCCTCAAACTGCCGGTTGAACGAGCCCTCAGAGCTTTAATTTTGCTTTTTCGACGTGTTAATGGACGCATTCAAGCTAATGGGATTGCGTTGAAATTCGACCGGACAGCGGCAACCGAAAACGTTTATGAATTCTTAGCATTATGAACGTTGGGTTTTTTGTATTGGGATTTCGAACTAGGACCTTTTTTATGTAATTTATGTAATACTAGCGGCCGCCCGCGACTCCGTCCGCGTGGATTTCTTTTTTTCGAAATAAAAAGTAGCCTATGTTCTGTCTCAGGGTCTAAAGATTGTCTGTACCAAATTTCATCAAAATCGGTTGCGAGGTTTAAGCGGGAAAGCGTAACAGACAGACAGACAGACAGACAGACAGACAGACAGACAGACAGACAGAGTTACTTTCGCATTTATAATATTAGTTGGGAAGGAAGCAAACGAACAAGCGGGTCAACGGGATATCTGGTAAATGATTACCGCTGCCCATGGACATCAACAACCGCATGGTCGCAGATGCGTTGCCGGCCTTTAAGACCCATACTTTCCCCAACTGAGCTCTGGCGACTTTATTCACCAGAAGAAAACATTGCACAACAGTTACGAAGTGTTACTTTACTGTAGCTTTGCTGTAAGGTGGCTGTGCTTACACAGTCGAGCGGCTCATTCGAGCGGAAGTGCCACTAAGCCTAACCTCTCTTAACCTTCTTCCGTTTTGGTCCAAATTAATTTGTTAAATGCTTCCTTGATAATGAGGCTAGAGAGTGATGGATTCGTAGCCAGGGTCCCTGACCAGTACACCACTAGACCAGTGATAGCAGATAATTACGAAATCAAAGATACCATATTGATTGAGACCAGATGGCTCGATGATACTAGTTCCATTGACAAATTATGTGTTTGAATAAATAGGTTAGTAAACTACTAGAACTCTAAAAAACAGTCACTTTCGGAACTGCGTCCACAGAGACAAACCAAACTCATCTCGGAACACAAACTTTTCAAACGGCACTAACGAGGACTAAGTGCGTGCGATGCCATGAATATGTAAGCGGGACCATGCGTATTCATAAAGGGCCATCATAAACCTTCCTGTCTTTTTGTCGAGCCTCGGAAATTCTCCAGATAAAGCTTTTATTGCGAGGTTTGTTTATTCTAAGAAAGTTCCTCGCCACATTTATTAAAATGGCGATAAAGGCTTATTTATTGTCTCACTGTTTGGTTACACGCGACTCGAATACTTCGCGCTAGTTCGGTTTCTTTTTGTTTACGAAGTTTAACGCGATAAACACTGAATTACGAAGTGTGGTTGGTAGGCCGAGGCGTCTTGTGGACAGGCTGTGCAGATATTCAGTTAGATAAACAGGCAGAAGCATTCTTAAGCTTAGATACCATTAATATAAGGCTGTACTGGTGAGATTATTAAAACGATTTTTGTTAGTCGTTGGCCTCATCTATAAAAAACAATTTTTAATAAAAAAAAAATTGGACTAAAATAAAAAAAATCTTATTGAAAATGTTAATAAAAAATTTGTTTATCCAACGAAAATTACATTTTAATTTTGTTAAAAGTTTGCGCCTGATTCAGAACCGGTAGCATTTTTAAAACGATACTTTGTTTAGTTTGTTAAAATCACCGTGTGATAAACATCTCCTTTTTGTTGTTTTTATCAAAGATGTTCCTTTATAATTTTATTCAGTTAGCCTGTAATTACACAATTTCTGTCCTTTAGCATAAGTTTAAGATAAGATAACCACGGAATGGTCCTTAAAAGGAAAATGGTGGTTGACGTCATCGGCCTAATGAGGATAAAATGTAAAACACACTACGCTAAAGGCATTTTGCGGTAGATAGGCCTCGAACAACTTCCCTCGAACTCAATTTGTTCTTGACCTTATTGGGATATCGGGTTCATGGTCTGGCAATGCTAATGAAGTGTACTAGTTTAATATAGTGACTCGTTTGATCAAAGCGTAGATTGATTAGACGGGCACGTTGGTCTAGTGGTCAGAGACTCTGGCTACAAAACCAAAGGTCGCGGGTTCGAACAAGACGATGTCGTAACAATCATATTTGTGTGTATGAGAAATAGTTAAAATTATACCGACTTGTATAAAACTTTATTGAAGTATGGTAATGCGTCTTCATGTTTTTTTATATTTTATTTAATTTTAAAACATATTATGCCTCAATCGTTAATTGCCGCTTTGCAAAGTGCACAATTTTCTTTTGGTATAGTAAGATTTCAGGCCCATGCTGTTTCTTAAAATATTTGGTTTAAATATCGCATCCCAGGACAAGGTTATCAAATTACAAAAAGGCTGGCCTTATGTTTAGAGGTCACATAAAAGTATTCGGAAACGCGAAACCGATAAAAAACTGTATGCTTTTGCTTATGCTTTATCGTAATGCTCTCTCGAATTTTGGAATAGTGAAGGAGAAAGTACAGTCGGCCTGAAATTTATGCCGCCTTTACGGAGTTCTGTTATCGCGTCCATAAATTTGAGTTTGCTCGCCTCGGCTCGAGGATGAGAAATTCGTGAGTATCGCGTATGCGCGGAAAACTGTATTTACATAGACTGAATCTACTTTTTACGAGGTAGGGGGCAGAAGTACATGTAATTCACCAAATGGTAAGTGACTGCTGTCTACTAGACTTCAGCTATACTGGGGATGTCACAAATGTAAAGCTGATATTTTCACATCCACCTTACATTCTTTGAATAAAGGATTAACTTTATTCCGCTTTCCTATCCGATCATGGATACTTGGTAAGCTTATCACGTAAATACCAGTCCAGGTCCGAATTAAAACACTGCGCGTACAAAAAGAGCATTTTACGAAATATTTGTGTTCCACATTAGAGCATTAAATGTATTTCATTGATTTTTAAATATTTTTCCTTAAAGCTTAGGTCTTAAAGTTAGGTTTCCCTGTAAACATGTAGTTTAAAATAGATCGCGATTCTAACCGTTTAAATGTATTTATATTTAATTAGTTACTTTCTCGTTGATCTAAGAAAACATTATTTAACAAGGTGCTTGACTAGAATTTCACTGTTAGTTTATTTAAATTGACGACTCGCTAGTCATACACAAAAATGGAAAACGGTGATCATTCAAAACTTTGTTACGGTTTTCGGTGAAAATTTGAGCCGTTCCTTTTGTTGAGCGACTAAAATCGTCCCATGTAAATCCAATTTTCCCAGGCAATTCCTCGCTTTTGATCGTAATTGAAAGTGACTCGCACAAAGCGTTGAGTGCGCAATGAACTCCCAACAGTAATATCCATAAACATCAAGTTCATTTTGAATTATTATTGTTGTTCAACAAGTTTTATTCGGCCTTTCCAAAGTTGTAATTATAATATCGCCTTCCTGATTCAATAGACGAAATGAACAAAAGTATAAACCGAAATACTGAAAAATAAATTAGAAACTTTTTGTAAGTATTAATTAGAAACATTTGATTCTTTTGCTCCCTGAAATGTTTTGAATAATAATGATGAATTTAAATATAATGATGCCGTTTATTTCTCCAAAATGTACATTTAATCATACAATTTAATAAATTCTCCTTAATTAAGCATTACCTACAATTTAAACAACAGGAACAAATAATGGTCATGTTCAAAAATGTATTATTAATGGATTCAACCTCTGAGAAATCGGGCCAATAACAAGGACTGTGGTCACAACATATCATATTATTATTATTATAATACATTTTCCAGAAACACGCTTAATTTTAATTCGACTGATGTAACGGTTCATTTGGCTTTCCTCGGATTTCATTTTACACGAAAAAACATTTTCAAAGCGTTGACTTTCATGAAATGAGATAGCCCCTCCCGCTGTCATCTCATCAGCGCACAATCCTCCTCGTTAAAATTTACGTTTTTAATTATCACCTTTTTTTTCGTAATTTTTTTTACATCATTATAGCGTTAGTAGGGTTACGCTTTAATAACGCGCGGGTTGAATTGAAATTTCTGCGGACGACTGTACTAAGCATTGAAAATTCTGGGCTTTTGTTTCGTATTCAAAAAGATCGTACAATTCTACGATGTTGTTGCTAGTTGTACAAATAGGTTGAATGGACTGGTTAGATTCCACAAACGCACTGTGAAGACGAATATAGTATAACATTCTGATACGTCCGCCCATGATTCTATCGGAGGATTCAATGGCACATTTGTGACACCAAGGTATACAAATAATAATATTATGTGAATTAATTAAGAAGTCTTCGATTTGTATATTGTAAGAGTGGCAAAAATTAAATGAATAAATAAAGCCTGTTCAAGACTAAACATTTTTTGTACTCATTCATCAATCAAACAAAAAACAATATTGGCTTAGTTTTGCTCTTTTTCTTTTTATCATTATTATAAGTCGTAAGGTAGAAAAAAATCCTTGTCTCTATAAATGGTACGTACACAAAGACGTTGCGAGAATATTAAATCATGTAAAGTAATAACTTACCACCGATACTCTTTGTATCGGATTACACGACTTTGCACGAATTTTAATTTCTTAAGGAAGCCCGTCAAAAGTGTTAAAAGCTTTTAACCTGCAGTAATATTCTAAAGAGCACGACAAAGCAATGAATCATCGCATTTGGTTTCAATGCATTATTTAATAGAGTTTTGTAGGCATTTCTAATGCCTTCAAAACTCCATTAAACAATGCATGCAATGCAGACAAGGCATTTTAATACCTATGGATTTTGTTCTTCTTCTTCCTAGCGTTTATCCCGTTTCTATACGGGGTCCGCTTTGACCATGATCCAGGATTTGGCAAGTCTGGTTATTACAGTAAAGCGACTGCCATCAGACCTTCGTAACCCATAGAGGGGAACCAGACAGATTGGATCATGGTTACACATTCAGATCTAACTGAACTAAATTCAGAAATCACTGAATGTGCGTATTTCCTCACGGTGTTTTCTCTCACCGCCGAGCTAATGGCACAAATCCACACATAGATTTCGAAAAATCCAAAGGTGTGGGCCCGGATTTGAACCGCGGACCTCACGTATGTGAGGCGCCATCCGTACCACTAGGCCACCATCGCTCTCCTACCTACCTATGGATTTTGTTATTGGTTCGAAATAAAAGTGTTCATTCATTTATGACGTCTTCCTTGCTATGTTCTATCGACCCTGTCACTGTCTGCTAGAAAGAAAATAAGGTTCAACATGTTTTGTTACGTTTAAGTGTCTGTTACTCATTAAATAAAACTACTTTTAAACAAATTAAAACGTGAAACGTAGGGTTTCCCTGTAAATATGCAGTTACAATCAAACCGCGATTTTATCCGTTTCAAAGTAGTTTCATTTAATAAATACGTTTCCGCAAAATCACACAAGTGCAATGCAGTGTAACTTTACATGATATAAAAATGAAATTTCATCTATTGTAATTAATTATTCAGGATGATTACAATTCACGGGTAATAACTTTCAATAACTTTGTAAATTGCAGAGTATATAAATTATTCTAATTAGTGATTATACCTTCCAGGCAGTGTATTTTTTGTTAACATCAACTTAAAAGAGAAGTGAAACTATCTGCTAACATTTTCTTTCCAATTTATGACGAAATAACAGACAACCTAAGTTTTTTACTACTAAATAGAACGTGTTCACACTTCCACTACTCTAAAAACGTGACAAACAGCAGACCCGACAAACCGTTACTAGTAAAACAGTCAAATAACAGCTGAGCATTAATGGAATTACATTGTGTCGTCGGTTTTTGCGAGTCGAAGATTTGACTAATGGTCGGATGTCGGGCGCACTCCCGCTTTCCCACGATGGTACCGTTCCGCCCCTGTTATTACAGAGTTGTGCGGGCGAGGTTTTTGAGAGAGATGCTGGTATTTTCTTGCGTTTTCCATACATTATCTGTAAATAAGAAATATTATTCCGTGCTGATGATCAAAATTGTCTGGTTCCTCTTGTGTGGGTTGCGGAGGTCAGACCACAGTCGCTCCAATGTCAATTCACGATCATAGTCGAAGCAAAGTCCAAGGCTATGGCCGAGGGTGGAACCGGGAAACCAAGAGAAATGCAAAGATTATAATGATGATCTTTTAGATAATATGTAGGAAAGAAGAATCTGAAGACTCTCCGTTCTGTCCCTGTTATTAAGGATTTGTGCTCGAATGGAGTTTTTGAAAAAGATGCAAGTATTTGCTTCTGGTTTTCTACTTTACTTTTAAGCATGTGAAGACTCTTTTTACTGCCCCATTTATAACCGATTTGCACAAATCGCGTGGGTTTTATAGAAGAGATATTACTTTATTATTCCGTCTTTTTCAGTATTTATCTGAAAAAAGTTGTAGGTAACTTAATTTCTTAATTCGTTCCAACAAGACACGACTGCGTGGTTTCCTCTGAAACTCGACGGTAAACCGTACGCTTTGACATGTTAATGAAATTACCTAGTAAGAACAACATTCATACTTCAAAAAGAAATGTTGTCCTGTTAATACGTCCCTATTCCCACGTTTCCTGAAGTCCCTATTCCCGACAGAAGGAAAACATCGCAGCCTTCACCCGTTGGATAAACAGGCAATGTTTGTGGGTCAACATTGCTTTATGTGCCGAATGTTGTTGTGTATGATACGACATCTTGGGCCATTGGATTCATTTTGTTGATCGAGTCTAAAATATTTTTTAGATTCTGCAGAAAAATATTTTTTTAGGTTAGTCAATATGATGTTTAATTCGAAAATAATATCAAGGCTCTTTTCAGATCATTTCCTTTGCGGGTTGAGATATGAGGTCTTAGTCAGACATTGGGCAATGGGCATGAACCTCTTACAGCGAAATTAATGTGAAAATTTATGGAAAACTGATGATTCAGCGGATAACTTAAAGTTTAGAGTAAGTAGGTAATGGCGTGGATGTGGATCGCAAAGGACCTGGATGGCTGGCGCACTTTGGGGAAGGCCTACGTTCAGCAGTGGACGACAATAGGCTGATTGATTTATAGTTCAAAATTCCTGAAGACAACCCAACAATTTAATCCTACACCATACTAAAATCACAGTTCGATTTTCAAAATATCTACTAGACCTACGTAAAACAAAAGTCTACGAAAACCCTGAAAACTACAAACATGCGACCTCTCAAAGCATACTCAAGAAATACCGACATATTCCGCACAAAACTATACGTGACAATCCTAAACCAGGGGAAATGAAAAAAATATCCGGCCGACATTACCCCGGCCCACTTGTTGCCACGTGCGTTTAGTGACGTCATTGTTGCGACCTTTGTCAGGAAATGAACCGAGAACCGGCTCTCGTTATTAGATTCGTACGCACTAATAACTGGAGCCTTGGTATGAGAGTAAGGGTAATGATATTTTGTTAAAGCTTTTGTTGGACTGTTATGAAAAGATTTAGTTGGCCCGTTTTGTTTGCAATACAATAGATTAAATAAATAAATAAATATAAATATTTTACATCATCACATACATTGATCTGACCCCGTGTTAAGTAGCTTAGGCACTTGTGTTACAGACATCAGAATCAACAGTGGTATTACAAATATACTTAAATAGATACATATAACACCCAGACCAGGACAAACAGACATGTTCATGCACACAAATGTTTGTCCTGTGCGGGGATCGAACCCGCGACCTCTTGCGTAATAGGCAACATCTTGACCATTACACCAAGCGGGGCGTCTATCAACTAGATTGCTGGTTGATAGACGCTTTCTCTCAAACGTAGTTGTGTAAGTTAAAGAAGTCTTTGGCAGGAAATTAACCAAGAGGCGCTGACCTTCGGTAATGTTTTATACTACTAATAAGTGGAGGCTTGATATTGTTTGAGGAGTGTCAGTGTATGAGAAGTTATATTTTGTTTACGCTTTTGTTAGATTGTTGTTGGATTTCGGTTTACGAACACATAGTGTTATACAATAGCCTATGTGTGCGGAAACCGAAATCCACGCGGACGGAGTCGCGGGCGGTCGCTTGTAATAAAATGTTTTTTCAGCAGTGGAAATTCAACAATCTCTATACTAAATGTTACTACTACTTAAACTTATGCCAGTTATACTCGTACTGTAAAGTATATGCTTAAAAGCTTTTGTTTCAACCGAGCAATAATTCAATCACGCACAGCACTCTCAGTAAATGGAACACAATCAGTAAACATACTAAGTAGCACTAAGTCGACGTAATGAGGTTCATGTTTGCACGTCTTTTTGACGAACAACTAGGGATGTTGAGGTACAGAATCCCAGTAGGAAAATGAGATAAATTCATAAAAAAGAAAGTTATTGAAATTACTTTCTACATTACTGGCTATCTATCAATATTGCCTTGTATTATTCAAATGATTCCAATTTTTCAGGTTACTTTACAACAAAGATAAAATAATTTGTAATAAAATTATCTAGCCCCAAACTAAGCTCAAAGCTTGGTCCTATGCATGCTGGGAAATGGAAAGAAATAACGTATGTACTTAAATATATTTATTAACATCCATGACTCCTAATTCGTAGTTCGATAAAAGATTTAATCCCTCTCAGGTTGTCGAGTACAGCAAAAACGAATGAAATGAAATTCAATAATTCCTTTTTCCCGATACAGGTCAAGGGAATTTATTATGCAATTTTTTTATTATTAAAATAAGAGGGGTCCTTAGTTTAGTATCCAACGTACCTACTACCAAAACACTTACTTACATAAACACATAATTCAATAAATATTTAGACAGAAAATATTATTCGGAAAATTACCAATTCCAAACTCGTATTCCAAACAAAAAAAACACCAAAATCAAACCCAACAATTGACCCACAAAATCTGCCTACACGGAAGAAATCAAAAACCCCCAATCACGGGACCGGATGATCCGACCTCTCGCACGAAACATCCCTAAAGGATATATTTTCACGGGATACACTTCGGGCTCACGTAAAGTAAACACAGCTCGGCTTGTTTACTTTAGGAACTAAGTGTCCGAGGATCCCCTTAATTTGGCCGAAAGTGGATACTGTGAACAAACATTATTATGAAGTCGGTTGATTATCTCTGAGTCATGATAATACACGCGTCGGTGGATGTTGGAAAATAACTTCTGAAAATATTACAAGGATAATATCGAAGGACGATGTCGTGGTATTTTTTATTTATTATACTCTGTCCACTTTATGAAGCGTCTTTTGACAGCTCACGCCCATGAAAGTTCGAATTGTTTTCGTTGAATTTTCGAAAAAAGAATATTGTTCTTCATGGACGGTTACTGCCAACTCAGTGATGTGCTACGAAAAACGATTAGAACGATTGTGCCCCCGATTACAAATAATCGATAGAAATAAATGCTATGAATAAATCTAAACTTCTTCATAACATGTTCATAAGGTATAATGTATATTTTACATAGAAAGGTAACAACATTTGGATTTAAATTTCTTTTACTAATATGACTTACTTGTTTTATATTTAATTTATAAACTCAAATATATGGATTTATATTTGTTTACAATAAATCTAAGAGAATGTTAAATCAAAACGCATGTTTATCGAAATCGGTTATTTTTTACGTACCTACGTCGAATAATGATAATAGTACAATCGGATTGTTGACTCATTTGAGATACTTTAGGACATCACCAATGTTGTCAATCGGCGACCTGTCAAAAGACGCTTCATATAGTGGACAGAGTATAATTACTTTCCTCTATGTTTTTCTTTCTTTGAAATGATGGCTGTAAAACCAGTACGTAAGATTAACAAACTATTGACAACCTCCTCCGTAGACTGGAGAAATTATGCTCCTACAACTTACTACGTTATTTCCCCCCAACTTTGAGGTAAATCTAACGAATTTTCTACAATCTTCCACTCTTTCTTGTTTGACGGTTGCTCATTGGCTACAATCTAGTTACAACCCATTTGGGTGCAGCTTTACTAATTTGAATATATTATGTAATATACGTAATGTTTCGGTTTGTACGAGTATATGACTCAATCCTTTATACTCGTAATAACCCTCCACTTACAAACGTAAACAATTACGCAATGCAATTTGAGTACAATGTACGATTGTATTTACTACACGTGTTGTACACATCACCGTTTACACGGAATATATGCCCCGACGTTAGAAAACTGTGGCATTATTTTGTTTGACATGACGTACGATTAGTGCGTGCGGGCATTGTGATAAGTAGCGACAGTCGCTTCATATTTTACTGCCTATTCTAGAGCAGGTCGAAGTATGCGAGGGCACGTCTAATGCTTAAAATCTGTAGCGGAAGGGTTGAACGGTTCCGTACGTCGGACGTCGTATGTTCCCACGCCTACCCCTCGCGATTTACGGCAAAATGTGACAGACTGTACTACTGTTTGGAATTGATGTGGGTTTTAACGAGTAACTAATTTTTGCAGCTATAAAGTTACGTACATTCTATGGCCAGATGCATGCAAATAAGTATATAGAAACATGGCCTCTGCTGATTTTTGTTTTCTTTAATAACGATCTGCGTTTGCTTTTTTTATTTAGGTAATTCGGATTTTTGACGGGACTGTTGGTCTAGTGGTCAGAGACCCTGGCTACCAAACCAAGGGTCTTCGAATCCCGCTAGGGCTATGTTTGAGCGATGAACATAGGCATTTGTACTTGAATCATAGATGTCAGTAAAATAGGTATAGATATCTATCCGTTCTCTAGCTTCCATAGTACAAGTTTCGAGCTAAGTTCGGGGCTAAGTAATTGGTGTGTTAGTCCAAAGAAGTTATTTATTTATACGTTATGAGAGTTTTTCAAATAAATTACTGCATTTGTAACGTTACAATAAATATATTTTAATGAATTCAGTAATAAACGCCAAAATGTAGTGAGGCATTAGTAGAAGCTAAACTTTGTTAATACGAGTTTTCACAAAATGTTATGGTAATATGGCAGATGAGTAAAATTACTTTTGCAACGGTAATTAAAAGCGTAGCGTTCACTTGAAGAAGTCTTGAAACAAGTGCTTGCAATGAATGCAACTTTTTAATGGTACGGCGACGAAAGAAATTGTCGAAGTTTTTGAATTATAAAAGAATGTTCTTGACAGTAAAAATAATATTGCACACTGGGCTATTTGGTTCTTTGAAGATATAGAAAAAAAGTGTCGGGTTTTTTATTCTTATTTAAATTCGATAATTAACCTCTTTTTGTTATTATAATAACACAGTAGTTCATCGTGAAAAATCGTTTATTATGCACTCTATTTTATATTTTAGTCACCAGTAGACGATAACACACATAACAAAGAAGTAAAATCTTATTGTTTCAGATGTCACCATTCTCTCCGGGTCACTAAATCAGAGCAGTAAGTAAAAATGAAGCTATTTCCAATATTTGTAACAACAATAAAATTCATATACATTCAAACATTAATCAGATAATACTCCGGACATGTAAAAGCACCTAACAAACCATAAATTGCAGCCACAGACCGAAACGCAGTGATAACCTCGCCCCGTCCAATCAAATTGCCCCCACTGGGCCGGAAAACGCAAATTGCGGCCAAAAATGATAACTCAAAAAAATATTTGCATCCGCACAATGGTTCGTTTGTCCGTTAATTGAGTGTTTTATATTCTAAAAATGTGTATTTAACAAACCTTATTGTTTCAAGACAAAAAGTGGGCTTGACAACGGACATAAATTTGAGTGATGTAATGTTTCACAGGTTTTATCATGGCTATTTGTTGTGCAAAGGTAGCATATTTTATCATAGGCCTAATTACTGCGAAACTGAAATCATTTAAAACTAAATTTCTTAAAGTAATAAGTATAATCTTACCTATATCAAAATACTATACTAAAACACAGTTGTAGTACATACCACAATACCGTTTTATATACCGTTACATTTATCATAACATTTCATAAATAATAGGCTATAATTCAATATTATCTGCACCATCAAAAGTTCGTCGACACCTACCGTTGAAACAACAGCACATCCCATTAAAACAATAATTAAAGCTTAATAAAATTAAAAGATAAGCGGTCGCAATCTGCAACATCCAATCAAACTATCCCCAGTGGGCTGTGAAGTAGGATTGTGGACAAAAATTATCGCGGTTGAAATATTCGTTCTGTATAAAGTTCATTCGGGACTATCAGCCCTTTGGGACGCGGTATCTGATCGCTTGTGACTGGTGATTGCCCTTTGGGTATTATCAGACCTAAGCTTGATTGCTATTTCAACAATAGATGTTTATAGCGCGAGGAAGGATTTGTGTTTATTCGATCTATGGGTGTTGTTTAGTGGGAGTTTGTAAAAAGCTTGGATGGGCACAATTTTTTGTTTAAAACACGTTTTATTTTAGAAGCAATTAGAAGATTCCAAAAAGCTTTTAATTATTTATTTCTTAAACTTGATTATTGTAATAATTACTTACGTATTGGGGCGGCAGAGAACGTTTTTTTTTTAAATTAGTAACCTTTCGCTTAACTACATTTTAAATTTTAACGTATTCAGGCATTCCTTGTAGTTTTACTTCAAGAATACTATAAAATACTCCACTGGGTAAGTTTGTCACTTCAGAGAGAAAACTCCCGTTTCTCTTAGAATTCTTTGAGTAAACTTAACCCTTTATGCGACAAAAGTCTAAGTTTTTCGTTCACTTGTTAGACTTTATCGTTTCTTCTGCATGAGAAGAGCAAGATCTTATCTTGGTGAAAACATAAGACCATAGAAAAAACGCTATTAGTAATGTTGAATATTAGTGTTATTTTTCGACTGTGTTTAAAATGACAAATTACTTTTTAATTGCACGCAAACAATACGACTTACGAGTCATATTTTAATTTACATGACACAAAATAAAGTGTAGCAATTTTCTGTACATATTGGTCTAACTTAAGCAAATTAAGGTTAGACCAATATGAACAGAAAAATCTAATATGGACCGCTTGCCTATACATTAATTTTTACTGCTGTTGTTAATACAATATTAACACATTACAATGTTATTTTAATATAAAATGTTTACTAGTAGCAGCTAGTTTTATGATTGCTGCGATTAACCAAAAAGTATAAGATTGACTTAAATATTTCCTTTATAATATTCACATTATCCGTCTCGTATCGTATATCATAGAGGTCATCGAAGTTCAACGGACTATCTTCCTTCATCTTAACCTAACTAAACCTCATAAATCAACTCTCAAGTTCAGTTAATTTACGATCAGTACACGATCGAATGACACATTAATCTACCAACCCCGCCAAAACAATTTGTATCTAGTACACACCCACTTCGTCATAAGCTGTGATGTATCGCAGTGACAAATATCACGTGAAAAATCGCAGAATGAAATACTAGTCAATTAAAAAGTAACAGGACACGAGTAAATGACGCGGTATTAGTTACTCGGACGGTGTTTTAAGTAGAAGGGCTGATTGATATACGGCGCGCGAGAGATTTATGGGTGTATGTATGGATTTTTATGAAGGAAAAAATAAGTTATGATTTATTATTTTTAGAGTGTGATTAGTTTGAGTGGAAGGTAGGATGGTAGTAAAGTAATCGTATTTAGCGTAAAATAATTGATTATGTTAGGTTAGTGTTTTATTACTTATTCGCATACTAGGGCACAATTTTGATTGCACCTCGTGATAACTTAGCACTTGTATTACATATATCAGAAATTCCACTTGTAAGTATTACAAATACTCCTAAATCTATGCACAAAAGCAATGCAGTCAGTATAAACAAACAGACATGCACTCAAATATTGTTATCTCCAAGTACCGAGCCTTCAACTTCTTTGTGTAAAAGCCAACTCTTTGTTCCAAATCGTCATTTAACTGACAAAACGTAACAATAAATTACAAAAAAACATTTAATTGACAAAAGTATCAATTAATACTCCCTACTCACCACTCCCACATCTAACTGTCGTCAGCTGGTAACAAATATGTCTTCTAATGAGGAGTGAAGACGCGTGCCGCCTCCTACTGAGAAACGACGGGAGCTGGTAGTAGGGCTGCGGAGTCACGCGTTACTAAGTCAACATGAGGGGTCAATGTGATATAGTGATGCTTAGGTACTTGCGTCAAACTCGAAGGGTTTTATAGAATGATCGGAGGAAGAATGCATTTTTTATAATTATGAAAATACCAGCGGCCGCCCGCGACTTCGTTCCCGTGGATTTCCGTTTCCACACACATAGTCTTCAGTTTTATTATATTACCATAGATCAGGGTAGGCGAACATTTATGCATGAACGTGCCATTTTTTCCAAAACATATTTAATGGGTTCATAGACGTGCCATCAAATAATTTTGGCTTTCTGATTAATTGGAAAATAATACAAATTGGTTCATTCGCGTTATACTTTACAGAAGTTTTTATAATAGACAACGTGCCCAAAAAATTGTGACGCGTGCCATTGGTTCGCCTACGCTGCCATAGATAATACCATCGGGAAAATATTAAAACTTTAAAATATCCTATAGAATTATAGTTAATTTTCTGCGCAATATGCCAAGGATTCGATGCCAACCCGACTCTAACGGAGAAAAATAGTTGCATGAAATTCATAATATTTCCTTATATTTACTTTTTCACACCTTCGACATCCATAACATTCTTAGTCGTATGAAACTGCTCCTACAAACGATCAAATAGACTGTAACAGTCGCTTATTAAGTACGAGGGCGTAGGACATTAACCCCCCAAGGCTACCCAATATAGGGAGCGGCGAATTATTTTATGGACATCTCATAAAAGTAATTTGTTCTGGGCTATTCTTACTGTTTCAACAAGTGGTGTTTGAAAAGAGGAAAAACTTGTCAAAATGATTTGTTCCTAATAGTACTATGTTTATTTTTACATCTGAACAATTTTTCAGTAAAGTTTAGTACAAAGTATAAAACAAATTCGTTTTCTTATCTGTCCGTATGTGTGCTTACAAAAAACTACGCAGCAATTTATTCTTTTTTTTTCGATCAAGTGATTCAAGAGGAAGTTTTATGTGAATAACACATGCATGATCCGTGCGAAGCCGAGGCAGGGCGCCAGTAAAATATAAAACAATATATTGATACGAATTAGTATATAATGTATAATAATCGGAGTTACCATAACTTTTTAAGAGCTTCTCTTCAATGATCTGATTCATGGAGATTAAGGAAAATTTAAGGTTAATATGGATACGAGTATATTTTATGGAGTTTTCTATACAGCTATTCTTACTCGGGTGGAACTCTGCCAAAGTAGTTTTATTATGATCTTTAATAATTATTTTAGTTACATCAGCACAATTATTCATTCCTGACATTGACTTGAATCCGGGAGAAACTTTTTCAGTCAACCTGGCCTTCCGTCATTAGTTTGCGAGTCTCATGGCTTCGAGACAAGATTTATGACGAAAAAAGTTGGCCCATCCATTTCAACGTTAGTCGCAATGTATGGAGATATATTTAAATATTATTTATTTGCGACTCTTTTTATGTATCCTCCACAAAAATAAATATTTTCGAGCGCATTTGTGAACAAATATAGAAGCTGACCTTAGGAATAAATCAATTTTTCGCACGGAAAGATAAATAAAGATACTTCTTGCGGAACAATATAAAATCAGAAAGCGGAATTCGGAACACAATGGAAAAATATTGAGAGAATTACTCGTTAGGACTTGTTTTCCTTAAGAAATAAAAACATACAAGACACACCTTTAATGTACGGTTAAAAAAAATATCATCATACTAATCGTATAAATGTGGAAGTTCGTTTGTTTGGATGTTTATCCGTCAGTCAAGCTGAAATTACTAAACGGATTTTGATTAAAATAAAGATACAGGTAGGGTATGGGATTAAATGCTCCCATGGGATAAAATAGGAATCTTGATAACGCGGGCAAAGTCGCGGGTAAAAACAAGTGTTTACATAAAATAATTTTACTCAAAAAACCTCATAAATAATTCCACTTACTGAGCTAAGACCTAACTGGATTCCGGCAACGACACTAAATTAGATTTCACGTAACTAAGTTATTTATTAACCGCGGATCAAAGAACGCGTTATTTAGTTTTCTGCCGTGGGAATATGGCAGTAAATGTGTAAATTTTCCTGTACAAATCCTACAGGGTAGGTCAAAAGACGACCTTTGACCAGGATTATTGTTTGTTATTTTATAATTTTCGTGCGAAATTGGAGCGGGTCGCTTGTAGTGTTACATTTGAAGATATTATAATAGTGAACTGTGTTTAAACCACGTTATTTTCATAGCGTTAGACAATTTTCGTTTTGTTATTATTATGAAAAAAATAGGGAAATGTATGTATATGTATGTATAAATAAAAATATTTTTTGTTACACTAGCAAACCCCACTTCGCCTATGATCCTGATTTTTCCAGTCTGCTTAAAAGACTGAAGCGACTGCTGTCTGACCTTCGTAATAAAGACAAGCACTTAAAACCAAAAAAATGGCATATAACAAAAAACAGTCACAAATTTTACTACAACAATATATTAGTTTTCATCATATCAAGTAGTAGCAATACGCCACGTAATCCTTACTATTTTGATTTATTAACTATGCCATAATGTATGTATCCATTATTCCAAATGTGCACAGGAATGCTTCGGAACATAGCAAACAAACTAAATCAAACAGGGTCGCGCGAGTCCATAAAAGAACTTAATTATCACACCCGCCATATGCAGGCGGGGTGTTAGGTCGCCTGGTCGGAGGACGGTTTACACACGCAGATTTAATAGAGATTGAGTTGTATATGTACCGCGACACCCAAAGATTTAAAGGAGTTGTTGGTGTACTGCGGATATAGCAGCATTCGTGACGGTAAAAATCATGCAAATCGTAATAGCAACTTGTATGAAATATACTGGTAAAATTGTGAAACAATTGGTTTGTTTTCGAATAATTTGACTGTAACTTAAATAAAACAAAACTGAACCGATATAAGATTTTAGAACTACGTTACTTTAAATAAAGTTCTTGTGACTTATTTAACTTAATAAATTTTATAATTTCACTGTTAGATTTAAATCTAAAATATTAAATGGTTTGCATACTTAAACAAAAGACGCACAAAAAAGGGACAATTACAAAATACATTTTCTACGTATGTCATTCCTAAGTGTGTAAAAAATCGCGACCAAATGTACCATAAACGAGACTACAAGATGGTCAGTCTCAACGATATGTGTTGTACAAAGACTTCCTATTATTATTATGCTTTTTTTCAAGTATTATACATATATCTAAAAATTCTATTTCGAAAGAACTTATAACAGATTTCTGTGCAACTACTCGTTCCTCAATCGTATTCTGTGGACCGTCCCCTAAGTAGTTGCCCCCACACTGGCGCGCCGCGATAACGCCGCGTCCAAATTGATGTTTGAACTGTCATTAATTCGCCCCGAACGACAGATGTCACTTTTCTCTATTATTTTTGACACATACAACTGTCATTTGTCATTAAGACGATGTGTGTTGACGTTTAATCGAATGATGAATCGGGTTTGTTGACCTACTACAGATTCGTTTGATTAAAGTATTCAGATGTCTTTATTCGAATATATCGAATGATTCATCGATGCGTACGGTTTGACTATGTATGAGTTTGTCCTTATCGAAACAAATCCATCTTTAAAATGAATCACTAAAAACGCTTACACATGATATCGTAAGCCTTTAACGTTTTTATGGTTATTTTTTTTTAATATTACTGTGCTACTAATCGATCCTCAATCGTTTCGTTTCGTTCCTCTAATTTACTATCTGTTTATCGAATTAAGTTATTAGTAATTTTATTTATAGGATGCCGTGAGTATAAGTTACCGAAGGTAACATTTTTTAAAATAATTATAGTTTATTATAAAAGGCCTTGTACATTTTTATTTTCTTAAATAACAAAAAGGCCATCAAAATGTATTGCCACCCTCCCTGATAAACACTCTTAATAATTATTTAAGTAAGTCAATTAGCAAAACATCTCTTTTAACTTGTTATAACAAAGTTAGAAAACGCTATGTATCTTATTCCGTTAAGTGTATACGTTGAAATTGTTAATTAAGAAAGTTTGGTATTGAATTCTGACTTCCAAGTTTGCCTTATAACTAACTATGTATTGTTTGAAGTTTATAACGGAGTTAAGGGCTTATTAAAATGGTTGCATGTACCTAGGTGATGTTATGGAGAGGTCTTTGTGGCAGGTGAGCAAGTTAGACTAACCTTTACCTCTTGAATATCGTCTTAATAAATACAAATTCATACAAGAGTTAATACATGAATGCTGAACTTTTCTATTCAGGACCTCAACTTTAAGTCCATTATTGTTTTTATCGACTTTTATCAATTTATTGGACAACGTGGTGAAAAATTGTAAGTACCTAGTTTGACAGTCCTGTTGGTCGAGTGGCTAGAGACCCTAGCTACAAAACCAAAGGTCGCGGGTTCGAATCCCGCTAGGGGAAAATGTTTGTGTGATGAAAATCGGCATTTGTACTCGAGTCATGGATGTTTATAATGTATTTAAGTATGTATGTCTATCCGTTCCCTAGCATCCATAATACAAGCTTCGAGCTTAGTTTGGGGATAGGCAATTGGTGTGTTAGTCCAATGAATTTATTTATTTATTTATTATTTATTTAAAGTGACTCGTGTAATAAGTTATTTAAATCGTCCCAAAACGGAGCAGAAGACAGTAGGTACATACGGAATTGGTAGGGGTCAGATATCGTTGAACTTTGAAATCTAACGCAAATTAAGGACGTAATTAAGAGTTGATTAAAATGATATCATTTTTAAGTTTTTTATATCTCTTGTGAAGTGTTTGAAGATGTTTCTTCATGTAGTTTTTACTGCCCAGCTGCTTAACAGTCACTGGTATCGGATCAAAGATTTTTATATCCCTGAAGAATTTTCCTATTCCTAAATTGCTGCTCAATCACTCATCTTTTATGAAAATTGACGAAGCGTTTTCTATTACCTCAGCATTTACAATCATTTATATCTCCTTACAACCAATTCAAATTATAATAATATAATAATTAAAGTGTGTTAACCCTGCAAGGCTCAATTTTTTTTTAGTTCGTGACAAAAATATATTATTTGTAAATGGTGATCAGAAGCTTAGGAAAAATTATAAAAAAAATATTTAATCCATATTTTAGGAAAAAAACAACTTTTTATTTCAGTTCCACATACGGTACACTGAGCCTTAACTATATTTTTTGGTATTAAAGTAGTACAAGGGAATTCTTATGGAAATAGTTACCTTTTTAAATTTTTATACTTATTTTTGAAAGAAAATTAATTAATTATTTATTTTTTAGTTTTTTTAATTAGAATAATTCCTTTTTTGATATTTTTTATTAATGAATAATCTACTTAATACAATTAATATATGTATTTATTTAGGCAAAGTTCTACGTGCCATTTTTCGCAAGATATGAGTGATTTTCCTTTGCAACCAGGTTATTTTCATCGTTGTCTTTTTCAGTCACAGAACCAGAGATTCTAGATCTATGACCGATTACATTACCCATATTCGATGATCGTCTTTGAGCCCGAAATGGTGTAATGGTACATGTCGTCGTCTCTGAAGTCATTCCTGATGTACAAGGCTCATTTTTCTAGCGTTTATCCCGTTTCTGTGCAGGGTCCTCTTTGACCATGATCCATGAGTTAGCGAGTCTGGTTATAACAGTTAAGTGACTGCCATCAGACCTTCGTAACCCTTAGAGGGAAACCAGACATAAACATTGGATCATGGTTACACATTCAGTTCTAACTGAACTAAAGTCAGGAACTATCAGAGAGTGCTGGTTTAATCACAGTGTTTTCGCTCACCTCCGAGCTAAGGTCACAAATCCACATATAGATTTTCGAAAAATCCTGATGTTTGTACCCTGCTTCGAACCACGGCCCTCACGTATGTGAGGCGCGGTCCTTGCCACTAGGTCACCATTGTTCCTTTGACTTCGTCTCTTACTAGGATGAGGGTCTGGTATTCTATTCTTCGCGACATTCCTCCTCGTCCTTGAGTCGTATTCCTCATACCTGAGGGTCTCGTGATCATTGTATGAAATGAAACACACAACAACTCTCATAGCAATTTCAATAGAGTGGTATGCCATTCCCTTCTCCATTTCACACACTTTCTTGCAGTGTGTAGGGTTTCCTCACGATGTTTTCCTTCACACTACAGCTGGTATGAAGATTTCGCGACATTATCGGCAATAAAATCAAAGTATTCATAAAGTAAGTTATTGTTAGTACGTGTAAAAAATACGCAAGCTAAAGCTCAACGTACCGTATGTGGAACACAGATAAAAATATGATTTTCTCATACATTTGCTATTGTAATATAAAAAACAACTTACCTCTGCAAAATATACACATGTTTACATAACACAGATTTTTTTTCGAGTAAAACCTGTTTGATTTATATTTTTATTTTATTTTTGAATTCAACCAAACGACGAAATTTTTACTTTCATCCAAATTTCACACTAAGTGCATTATAACTTCTAAACAAACGACGTCCTTAGGTAAATATTTGCATTACTTTATTGCCAAATGTCAGCAGCATCTATTAAGATGTCAAAAGATGTCGCTATTCCTTGTTTAATAGCTATAGGAACGATTAAATTGGTGTTCCACATATGGAACCAGGTGCCCTGTAGGGTTAAAATGCCAATTCAGATGGCCGGTGTCTGTTGCTCGTAATAGCTCGTAATAGCTAGCTGTCTTAACCACTGCAGTTTTGGTAACTCCCACCAGATCAAAGATTTTATATCAAACATCGTTTCCCGAAAGAATTTTCCAAGACCTAAAATGCTTCTCAATCACTCATCTTTTATGAAAATTGACGTAGAATTTTCTCCTTCCTCAGCATTTACTATCATTTGTATCCCCTTACGCTCCAGCGACAGGTTGGTTTATGAGTCAATCCACTATTCCGTATGCATTGCACGCTGTCAAGTTTCTTTTATCTTCTATACTTATAATAAATCTGTAGAGAGGTCAATTCTGTACATTAAATATTTTTCCAAAATAACTATCAGGGGGTGTTTAGTGATCGATACTGATACCAAAAATGCAATCAGTAAAATTTTTGTCTGTCTGTCTGTCTGTCTGTCTGTCTGTCTGTCTGTCTGTCTGTCTGTATGTTCCTTATAGAAACAAAAACTACTGGACGGATTTTGACGAAACTTGGTACCATTATTCTTCATACTCCTGGGCATATTATAGGATACTTTTCATCACGCTACAATCAACAGGAGTAGCGTAGTGAAGGTAAATGTGGGAAAAACGGGAGAATTTACTCCATTTCTTAAGCTTCAGTCGCGTGTGCAGCCTTAATGGTTAAAGTCACATAGAAATCATGTATGACGGAAATATTCTACATAAAATTGCCTAGAAAATATCCCCCAACAGCATATGTCTATCTTTTATGGTTGACTCACAATAACACGTGCAACTCAAGATCCAAATTGGTTTTAAACGCGCTAAGCTCAGGAACTACTGGTTCGAATTGACACAAAAACATTTTGTGTTGGATAGTCCACTTACCACTTACCATTTGTCGAGGTAGGCTTTAAGCTATTGTATATTCCTTTATTTTATCATTGTAAATTGTGCTAGCGAACTATTTAGTTCTAAAATGTGCCGATAGATGGCGCACCTCGCTAGAGGCACGGCCGCGGATCTGAATCGCGGTGAACAGATGATTTCTCAAATGTATAAGGTCTCCAGATTATTATAATTATTGATAAGCGTTTTCCGTCACATAATTTGACTAATATTTCTATCCTGAGTAATAAGTCCCATTAAAGTGTGCAAGTTGACTGCATGCATATAGACCGTTGTTTTATTCAGCTCTTTTTAGTAAGACTGTTTGCGGAAATCGTAACCCACGCGGACGGAGTCGCTGGCGGCCGCTAGTCTCTAATAAGATTCCAATTCGGATGGCTGACGGCTCGGTCTCCCTAAAGTAATAAACTAGTAGTAGTTGTATTTGGGTTTGTGTCCATTGAACCACGGTTATCGGAGGGATGGCTGCATCCCATGGTTGCAGTATCTTCTTTGTTTTATACGATGTAACGAAGTGAAGGTGAACAAGAATTGTTGTTTTTAGTGACAACGTTTCGTTTTTCTTATTTGTTGTTTTAAGCTTATTGTTTAATGGAGGTAAATTACATTTGACTTTGTACATAGAATCATTTCAGATGATGTAAATGCTGTTAATTTTAACGTTTTTTTATGAACACTGATAAAAAAATGAACAATTCTTTATGTTAAGAACATTTTGTTAGGTAATTAACTAGTAAGTAATAGCATTAAAATTACATAATATGTCAACTATATTTATCCTACACCTATTACACTCTTGACTTAAATATTATCGTGCCGTCCGGTCCTCAACAATGGAACCGCGTCCAATTGCGTATACGAAATACGTCGAATTTGTAGAACAAATATAAATGGTTGAGGGTAGATCAGGGGTAGATAATTACATTTTTTGATCTCTGTGGGGATGACGGCGGGTGCCGAGGCAGAAGTCTTTGTATTGGACCATTTGATAGTGTCACTGATATGAAAGTTGGGTAAATACCAGTTGGATTGTTATTGTCGAGGAAATAAGGTTTTCGTATCCCATGTCGCCCATATAGATTCACTAAGTTTCTTCACTACATAGTATAAAACAAAGTCGCTTTTTCTGTCCCTATGTGTGTTGTATGTCCCTATGAACGCTTAAATCTTTAAAACTACGCAACGGATTTTGATGCGGTTTTTTTTAATAGATAGAGTAACTCATGAGGAAGGTTTTTTATGTATAATATCATCCATTAAATAGTGGACAAGTACCACGGGCGAAGCCAGGGCGGGCCGCTAGTTTACTATAAAAGCAATATTCTACATTAAGAAAACTAAATATTTCCTCTGATAATAAGAGACGGAAAAATTACTTCCTAAAATAACTTTAGGAAGTAATTTTTGCCGTGCGTGATCTATCTCTTATGTTTTTTATATATTTTATAATGATAGAGGCGGCAAACAAGCTAGCGTGTCGCCTGATGGTAAGCAATCACCGCCGCTCATGGACATCCGCGAACCCAGAGGTATCGCCTAATACCCTCCCAAACTGAGCTCTGGTGACCCTACTCTTTTGCAAAAACATAGCTCAACTGTTATTAAGTGCTATTTCGTTATGGTCTTGGTCTATAAGGTTTATTAACTTCATGCAAGAGAAGGAAGAATTTCATCTCCCAGATTTTCTAACAGGTATATAATTATCTCCAGTCAAACCAGTGTATGTTTAGTTATTACTAATATTATAAAGAGGAAAGGTTTGATTTTTTGTTTGTTTGTATGAATTGAATAGGCTCCGAAACTACTTGGCAGATTTGAAAAATTCTTTCACTGTTGGAAAGCTACATTTACCCAGAGTAACATAGGCTATATTTTATCCCGGTACGGGAAGTAGTTCCCCCGGGACGCGGGTGAAACCGCGTGACGGGCCGCTAGTTATAAAATAATTGTTATTTTAAGAAAACAAATGTTTGGACCATTCCGACAAACTTAAAAGATCTCAGTTATTTCGCGTAATGTGATTTTCAGGAAATTAATTATGTGAATCAAGCTAATTAAAAAGAGTCCGTTTGCTAACTGAAGAAGGTTAATCGAATCTTGGACCTTTTCCCTAATGGCCGATTAAGATAAAAAATATTTTTAATTGCATATTAAGAATGATTGATAAGTGCTTTAATCGTACTTAATCTTATGATTAGTTCTTTAATGTGCACATTAGTAGCTAATAAAAATACTTGATTGATAAAGAAATTGACTTATTTTGGGTTTACAGGAAAAAAAGTAGGGGTGGGGGATCACGCTTTAATGTAACAAAGTGTTTTTTGAGTGACTTGATTTTTCCCGCGGCTTTGCCCGCGTTTTCGAGATTCCTGTATTATCTCATGGAAGCATATTGTCGGTACAAAAATTATCTTATCACCTAAGTCAGTCTATATCGTACCTGTATACAAAATTTCATCAAAATCTGTTTAGTAGTTTCAGCGTGATTGTCAGACAAACATCCAAACAAACAAACTTTCACATTTATAATATAAGTATGATGATGAGTCTAGTGTCGGTATCACTTAACTAGATAAATAATAGTAATTAGATACATATCTAATTTATACTACTAAAAACCTCCTTTAGTCAATGAGTACATTTTCATGTTACTATCCGTGCAGACACGCTAGTACTTATTAATGAATAGAAGTTATATAAGTTTCTATAGTATGTAAAATCGTGATATTATTAAATTCCCAGTCAAATTAATATTTACCACCAAGATAAACAATGTTAAGTCACCAAGATAAGATTCGCCGCTGGCTGGCGTGGCTAGCGGACGTGCGAAACAAAATTGCTAATAAACTTATTTTACTGTGACAAGCCAAATTATACCCTACCGTGATTAGAATACAGTGCATTTCGTAAAAGCGCAGCGCAGACTTATCTATCCTTACTGTATCGACGCAGGCACCGCGGACACCGGTGAGTCAGTTACTCGGTAAGGCTCGGTGCACGATCGGGCTTAGAGAATTGCGCACACATTAATAAGCGGAGCGATAAGCGGGCGCGGGTTAATAAGCAACCGAGTTGAAGCACCTTTCTGTCACCGACAAGGTAACTAACCTCAACCAGCATGAGTAATACTCAAGGAAGAAATAGCTTTTCTCAACCTGATTTGTCAAAACTGGATGAAAGTGAGATGGAAACAAATAATATAAACATCCGTAAAAGAAGATCCCCAGACGATGACTACTCTTCACAGCTGAGTGATTTCAAAAAGGAAATTTTGGGGTTGTTACAACTCTTTGGAGATAAACAGTGCGAGAGTATAAATAATATAAGCGAAAATATATCTTCAATACGAGATCAGCTGACTGACATAAGGGCCACAACGTCACAACTAGCAGCCGAAAATAAACATTTTAAATCCCAGATTGAAAATCTAACAACAACTGTCACTGAAACACAAGGAAAACTGAAATCGTTAGAACTTGATATCCAGGAGTTGAAGCAAAAACACACTACATCTCCCACCGTTCAACAACCGCGCCAGGAACCTACATGCGAAGAATTGTTAGCTGAAATACAGGATCGTTCTGACCGCAGTAAGAACATTATAATAGCCGGAATACCGGAGCAACAAAACGATGACTCCAAAGTAAGAAGAGAATTTGATAAAAATGAGGTTACCAAAATTATTACTTCTATTTATCCGCAATGTCCTACACCAGAAAAAATCATTAGACTCGGAAAATATGCACAAAAGAAATCTCGTCCCTTGAAAATCATATTTTCATCTCGAGATACGGCCAAAAGAATTCTAAAAACAAAGTCGACACTCAAGAATAATACAGTAAAAATACACTCTGATCAAACCCCCTATCAACAACAACAAATGAACACGCTCAAAGAAGAGCTAAAACGACGTGTGGAATCTGGGGAAAATGATCTAATAATTAAATACATAAAAGGCATTCCTAAAATCATCTCAAAAAACGATACTCCAAAGAAAATACAGACACTAAAGTAAAATTTATACATAATGACGTTTGCCATAACTACAGTGAAGTCAAGATTAACAAAAAGTCTATAAAGTTCTTATATGCAAATGTACGTAGTATAGTTAAACCTGGAAAATTAGATGAATTAAGATGCGTGATAGAATCCTTCGATGCGACAATACATGTAGTTATTTTAACGGAAACCTGGATAAAGGATGAAAGTGAGGCCCAAAGGCAGAAATTACCAAACTATACGCATTATTATAGCTATAGACCCAACTCGAGAGGTGGAGGAGTATCAATTTACATTCACAATAACCTTAGTCATAACGCTTTACTCGATCGACATGACGGCGGGAACCACTTCCTCTGGGTTCATCTCGAAACCTTATCGCTAGACATTGGAGCAATATACAAACAGCCCACGGCTAACACAAACAACTTCCTAGAAATCTATAATGAACAACTCTCGAAAAGAAACCGAATTGTAGTGTTCGGTGATTTTAATTTGGATCTGCTTAGTCATGATAATACTGTGAAACAGTACAAACAGATTCTACAAGAAAATGGCCTCAGAATACTGAATAGGATCGGCAAAGACTATTGTACTCGGAAGACGGCAACGACAGCTACTATTATAGATCATGTATGTAGTAACGTTCTAGAAAACTCATTTAATATGACTATTATAGAATCCAATATGTCAGATCATAAACAGATTTTTATTGAAATAAACAGATCACATCGAGTTAAACTGAAACGGGTTCAATACACAGCAACTAACTACTCAAACCTATATGAAGACTCAGTACAGCGGTTTAAAAACATTCTTAATTACGATTACCAAAGACTTGAAAGTGATTTACTGGAAGTGATAGCAAAAAACAAGATCCAAAAATTTAAGATGCTCAACCCTCCAAACAAAGAATGGATAAACAAAAACCTCATCATGGAAATAAATGAAAGAAATAGGCTATGGCATGAATGGAAACAAAACCCCCAAGATGAAGAGTTAGAGAAAGCTTTCAAGCAAAAACGAAATTTTACTTTTTGTCAAATACAATCGGCAAAGAACCAATATTATCTGAAGAAGTTCAATGACTGTAAGAGTGATCCTTTGAAAATGTGGAGATTAATTAACTACTTATCCAATCATAAAACTGATAAAAATGTGGCACCTTTGAAACTAAATACTCCATCAGGACTAACTACCGAAACCGTCAGAATCTGTGAATGTTTTAACTCATATTTTGCTACCATTGGTACTGATTTGGCAAATAAAATTCCTAAAAAAATCAATAACAATCAAACTTATATCCTAGGCTCGAGTCAATCAAAAGTAAAAACAGAATTAACAGAATTTAATGCAACCACCCCAGATGAAATAATCAAAATAATAAATAACTTAGACGTCAATAGTAGTAGTGGCATAGATGGTATTACTACAAAAGCTGTCAAATGCGTTAAAAGTGTCATAGCGGTCAATCTGTCCAACTGTATCAATAGGTGTTTAGAAGAAGCATACTTTCCTGATTCACTGAAAGTGGCTAAAGTCTGTCCCATCTTTAAATCGGGAGACAGAACAGATCCCGGAAATTATCGTCCGATATCTGTTCTGCCGGTATTGTCAAAGGTGTTCGAGAAGGTTCTGCATCGCCGGTTAGAAGTTTATCTTTCAACGACAAATTTCCTCTTCAAAAAGCAGTATGGTTTCCGAGCTAAGTCAAATACACTTTCGGCAACTATTGATTTAGTAACAAACATCAAAAATAACATTGACAAAAAGAAAATTACCCTAGGGGTCTTTATAGATCTAAAAAAGGCCTTTGATACGGTTGGACACGAGCTACTGTTGGTGAAACTGCGCGGTATCGGTATTGTTGGTAAAGCATACGAAATGCTAAAGTCTTACCTCGAAAATAGAACTCAAATCGTCAAGATACAGGATCAAATGAGTGAGCCCAAATCTGTATCATGCGGCGTGCCCCAAGGATCTATCCTTGGGCCTTTATTGTTTCTTATTTACATTAACAACATACATGAAATCGGTCTGAAGGGGGTCATAACATTGTACGCTGATGACACTAGTTTACTTTATAGTGGCCATGCAATTGATGCGGTGATAAGTGAAGCTCAGCAGGATCTACAAATCCTTCACCGCTGGTTTCAGTCAAATTTACTAACGATTAATACAAGCAAGACCAATTACATAATATTTTGTGCCAAAAATAAAAAAATTGACAATCATAAATCACTCACAATTAATGGCGAAAGTATAAATAGGGTGAAAGAGGAGAAATATCTTGGGCTTATGCTTGACACTCATCTAACTTGGAAACCACAAATCGAGAGAGTGCGATCGAAGCTAATATCACTGAGAGGCGCAATGCGTGGTATAGTGCGTAGCCTCCCGGATCGGGTGCGATACACTATTTACAATTCATTGGTGAAGTCACATATAGACTACCTTATCGAGGTGTGGGGATCAGCAGCGAGAACCAATCTAGCTAAGCTACAAACACTGCAAAATAGAATTATAAAAACGCTATTCCAATACGATTACTTTACACCTACAAAAAACATTTATCTGAAAACCAAATTAATGAATGTCGCACAAACTTATAAATTTAACACCTGCCTCCTAATAAGAAAAATTTTAAACAAAACTATTCACACAGACACAACTTTTATTATCAAATCACAACATCAAAAAAATAGAACTCGCCAGTCTAACAATATTTGCTTACGAATACCGAGAACAAACTACGGAAAAAATAATATTATGTTTCAGGGTGCTCAGTTTTACAATAAATTGCCTAAATTCATCAAAGACGTTAAATCATATAGCTTATTTAAAAAGTTACTCAAAGACCACATTTTAAAGGATCAATCACTATTAAGCAGATACTCTTGAATGAGTTAATGTGTCCGCGGCCTTACTCGGGCTGCCCGTTTGGATATCGCGACGACGCATTGGTTCATGCTTGTTTTTATAAAAATACCCTACTTTGTTTCGCGCGTGCGTAAGCTCACGCAAAATTATTGTTTTTAAAGATAAAATTGTTATTGTCTCTTCGAGTGATTATTGTAATCTTTTGAGATAAATAAATGTCTTAAACCACAAGTCCCTTAATATTTTTCAACTAAGCACCTCATTTTATCAGGGGTTCTGCTTAAAGAAAAAATATGTATACTCGTAACATCGTAAGCAGTATAAATGATTCGCTGTAGTATTGCGTAACATTCCCCGCTTTACTTCTTATATATATTTATGTGATTTTTTTATGTGATAGGGAGGCAACGAACAAGCGTGTCACCTGATGGAAAATGATCACCGCTGCCCATGGACAGCAACAACCGAACAAGGGTCGAGGTGAGTTGCCTGCCTTTAAAAACCCCATACCCTCCCAAAATGAGCTCTGGCGACCATACTCACCAGTAGAATAGCACAATAGTTACGAAGTCCTATTTCAATGGGGTCTTCTATAAGGTGGTAGTACTTCCCGAGACAAGCGGCTCATTCGAGTGGTAGTTACACAAAGCTCTACCTCTCTTAAAATTCTGATCCTTTATATAAAACAATCCTTGGCACACTAACTGGCTTCTTTTTAACACAATATGTTTCTCTCTTAGGACCCCACTTTAACCTTTAAGTTAATAGAAAGCCTACGATGAACGCCTCGATAGTCTAGTGGTTTAAGTAAGCTCCTGAGTTCGATTCGGAACAAATATGTGTCGGTTTTTCCGAACACAGTCTAGGTTAGTGATCACCAATCTTCATTTGGCAAGCGTGTTGATGAAGCAAAAACCCATATTATTTTTCATTAAACATGATTTTATAAAAGATGAAGGCCTTTGCCCCGCGTTGGGAAATTTATAGGCTGATACTACGATGAAGCGAGCTCATCCGGAAAAAGTCTGTTCAATCTTGAAAAACTACCTCATATTATTTTAAGAGTACAAAGAACAGTAAAGATAAACCACCTTCAAAAATATTGGTAAAACCGAGTTTTTATATTAGAAAGGAAGCATAACAAAATCATGTCGGTCGAAACACAACCCTTCCAACTTTATTCGCGCCTCGGGCGATACAATTTTCTTTGAGAAGAATTTTCAAACTATCGGAAAATATGACCGAAGTTTTCTTTATATACAACCCGCAGTCGTAAAACTATGCAGGGTTCTTTCCGTCAAACTAAATGTTTATAGAGTTGCAAACATATATTGATTAAATTAAAAGTAACAGGATGTGTAATAATCCTGGTTTATTAACACTGCTAATCAAATTAGAATTGTTATTTATAAATCCTTGCAATGTTGGAAAATCACAGAACTTTCCAAGCTCTATACTCAATTACTCTTGCGAATTCCTTAACATTTTCATTACTAATATTGAAAAGTAATTTTTAATTAACTGAAACAGTGGTAAAAGATTTGATAAATTTGGCGATATCGTATCGTAATAATTCTGGCGTTTTGGTATTTTGTTGTTTGTTTGAATTTCTGCGAGAGTACTTTTCTCTAAACGAACGTTATGAGTATGTTATAAAACAACCGGTTTCTATGGGACACAAATCTTAACTGTTAAGAATAACATTATGGACACCAAAAAAATTCATATAATAATTGTGTTAACATGCATAATTGTGTAAGACTCACCCAACAACTTCATCACTTCAGCCTTACTGATGAGCACGTTGAGATGCCCCGTCGCCAGCGGCATCGCCAGCCAGACGGCCCAGGCGATAATAAGTCTCTTAGCAGCCATCTCACTCACTTTCCAGTCATTTCAACTTCACTTTCAAGTACATTTTCCAACATCCAACTCGCAACACTACTACGTCGTATCCATGGTTAAATTACGCGCGCGACATACTCGTAAATTGCGGAGGTAACATAGATTAGGACGGTAACATAAATTAGGGAAGTAACAAAAGACGTACGTAATTCGAAATTCGAAATTCGAGCGCGAAATCGCGTCGAGGGCGTGGACGCGTCGTTCCCGCGTGTCGCACCGCACTGCCGCTTCGGGACTCGTAAGCCAACAAGTTACTTTCAGACATGCGCACTTAGTCCGACACTATCATAGTGTTTCACACGTTATTTTCGCTTTTTTCACTGTTTATTTTTGGATGAAACTTAAGCGCGTACTGTTGGTAGAACTTACTGTTCCATGGGAGACAAATATTCCCAAAGATCACGCGTTTAAAACAAATAAGTATTATGACCTAACCAACGAAATAACTAAAAATGGTTATATAGCACGGTTGTATGCTGTGGAAGTGGGTGCGAGAGGTATACCAGCGAAATCTCTCTACAACCTACTGAAGGACTTAGGATTACCAAGATCTAATATTAGCTCCTTACTGGAAAGAGCAACTAAAGCCGCTTTACTCGGCTCGTACCAAATATGGTTGGGAAGGGAGAGGAATGCCATCGGTGGAGGTGATCGTTAGTATACTATAAAGGGGCCCCTTAAACCTACACGCTGGGTCGCAAGTCCCAGGCGCCGACTGGCATTCCTCTCTGTTCCACGCGATGGACCCGCACGGAGAATCCATGGATAGCTAAGAAGTTCGTCTCATAACATTTGACAGCCCGGAGAGACGGGATGACTCTGGAAAGACAGATGACTCTGGAAAGACAGATGGCAGTTGGGAAGACAACTGACTACTGGAAAGACAGTCGAGGGTCATGGCCTAGCAAGCCGAACCCGGGAACTTACTCGCTAAAAGTCCAAATAAGAAAAATACCCCTGGGACAGTCCGAGAGGGGGGGCGGAAGAACTGTCCACCGGAGGATTTAGTTGACAACCATGGCGAGAATACGGACTTGAATTGCCCTGTGTGCGGGAAAATCTACAAGAGACGAGCCTGGTACCTCAAGCATTTGAAAACGCATGATGGTGTTGAAGAACGACGGTCGTCGGTAAGTATAAACTCTTCAGCTTCCACTACGGATAGAGTTGACCCTCACATATCTCATGGTGGGCCTTCATGGGTTAGTTACCAGGAGCCTATAAACATCCGGGCACGTCTTAGCATCCCCAGTTTAAAGACATCTACTTGGAAATACCATAATGACAACTTGGCAGTGCTGTTAGAATATCCAGGTACCAACGCGGATTTAAATACCCAAGTTGAAACGATGCAGGATAAGATACACTCATACTTTAGTGAGCATTATCCACCGCCTAATAGGCATGCTCATAAACAAAGAGAAAATATGTTTAAGGCAAAAATGCGGAGGAAGAAAAGAGAATTGGTCAAGCAACTTCGTGTAGCAAAGTCCATGGGAGATAACCACCTCAGTCACCAATTATCAAGAGCACTCAGATCTATCTTGAAGTTGATTCAAGGAGTCTCTTTACAAATGACTACAAACCAGGCGAACCTTATGAGAGCTAGGCATGAAGTTGACTTCGATAAAAACCCATTCTTGTACTCAAGAAGCATTTTTAAACAACCGCCCGGAAGATTGCAACTGACAGATGAACAAATATATGACCATTTTAGGCGCACATATGAAGTGCCGAAGCAACCGAAGATTTACAATGACCTGAGCTCTAAGAGACCTTGCAATCCTGTATCGGAGTTTCAGGGTACGGCTCCTACCCTAGAAGAACTAACGCGACAGATAAAAAGGAAAGCATCAAGTTCATCTCCGGGGCCCGATGGTATTCCGTACATTGTATATAAAAAGTGCCCATCAGTGTGTAGACATCTTTTAAATATATTTGTTAAGATTTGGTCGAAAAAGCAGATTCCGGAAGTATTTGGTAAAGCTGTTTTCGTGCTCATTCCTAAAAAGGAGACAGTCACTGATCCAAAAGATGCTAGGCCGATAGCTCTTACAAACACGATATCGAAAATATTTTTCTCGATCTTGCAAGATCGAATGTCAAAATTTATGTTAAACAACGAATACTTTACGCCAAAGCACCAGAAGGGGTTTCTACCAGGAGTTTCTGGTTGCTTAGAACATAACACATTGTTGGCGGAAAGTTTAAAGGATGCCAGGAAACACGAAAGACAAATAGCGGTGTGCTGGATTGACCTAGAGAATGCATTTGGCTCAGTTCAGCACGAGCTGATGTTTTTCGCGTTAGAATGGTATAACTTCCCCCCTTTGGTTTTAGATTTGATTAAGTCATATTATTCTAATTTATCTTTTGTAATTAGCTGTAAAGACGGTTACACTAAACCTTTAAATTATAATATTGGTCTATTTCAGGGATGCTGTTTATCTCCTATAGTATTTAATGTAGTTATAAATATTTTAATTGATACTTTGATTTTACAGGAGAAGAAATGGGGTTATCGGTTTAAAATAAATAATCAGTACACGGAATCAATCCTAGCCTTTGCTGACGATCTCGCAATCTTGACACGAAACCCGAAGCAGTGTCAATTGTTATTGAAAAAGGTGGATGAGTTCTGTGCTTGGACTGACGGCATGAAGGTGAAACCAAGTAAATGCTATTGCTTATGTCTGGGTAGACGAGACACGAAATTTACATCTTATGACCCTGGACTCACGATTGGCGGTCAGAATGTTGCCACAATTTCTGAAGCGCTCCCGTTCAAATTTCTAGGCAGAAAGATAGACTATAGAGGCCGCACACCATCTTTGGAGGGTATTGTTGAGGATTTCATTGATTCCATTAGTAGGGTTGAGAACCAACCCATAGGGAACATTAAGAAGCTATGGATCTACAACAACTACCTGTCATCGCGCTTGTCTTGGCCTTTCCTCGTGTACGACTTCGGCAAAACCCTTTTGTCGCGACTGGATGCCGTTGTTGTGAAATCGTTGAAGTCTTGGACTGGATTAGCCCACTCGGCAGACCCTTCTACACTATTTAGGGGAAAGAATAGTTTTGGGATGAACCTAAACAAGCCATCGGAGCTTTACAAACATCTTAGAGTCACCAAGATGCACATTCTGGGTAAATCGAAAGACAACGCAGTGGCAACACTCCCAAAAGATAAGAATATGAGTGAGTTAGAGTCTAGGCTACGGTTCCATAAGCAGTTTATGGTGGGAGCGCAAACAAACAGGGTAGGATTGGGATGTCGAGGAAGAGAGGATGACCGGAACATCATTAAGTCTTTTCTGCGAATGGATGAAGATAACGAGTATAGAGTACATGCGCTTAATCTCGAAATGCAAAACGAGTGGGTGTCCCTCGGTGAGTTTTGTATCCCTTTAGCATTGAAGTGGCGGTCGATACTGTACGATTGGTCTCCAGCGCTGCTTAAATTCTATCTGAATGCCTTTCAGTTGACCCTACCCGATCAGAGCAACCTTGTAAGGTGGGGAATGGCGGTAGACAAAACCTGTTTGCTCTGTGGTGAGGCCGTAGGTACCGCGAGGCATTTGTTGGTGGGATGCAGAGTACTCCTAGACAGAGGTCACTACTCTCGCCGCCATGACGGAGTGTTGCAGATCATACGTGAAGCGGTGAGCCTTTCAATAGCAAGAGCAGCAAAAGGTTTGACGACGAATACAAAGAACATCAACTTCGTCAAGGAAGGATCTACCAAGAAGTCCAAAGTCAAACCTTACTCCATCGTTAGTGTAGCTCCAGATTGGAAGATCATGATGGACACGTATGAAAAGCACTACAGTATTCCAGAGGACATTGCGTTATCGTCGTCTAGACCAGACCTTTTCATTTATTCTAGAAAACTTAAGCGCGTACTGTTGGTAGAACTTACTGTTCCATGGGAGACAAATATTCCCAAAGATCACGCGTTTAAAACAAATAAGTATTATGACCTAACCAACGAAATGACTAAAAATGGTTATATAGCACGGTTGTATGCTGTGGAAGTGGGTGCGAGAGGTATACCAGCGAAATCTCTCTACAACCTACTGAAGGACTTAGGATTACCAAGATCTAATATTAGCTCCTTACTGGAAAGAGCAACTAAAGCCGCTTTACTCGGCTCGTACCAAATATGGTTGGGAAGGGAGAGGAATGCCATCGGTGGAGGTGATCGTTAGTATACTATAAAGGGGCCCCTTAAACCTACACGCTGGGTCGCAAGTCCCAGGCGCCGACTGGCATTCCTCTCTGTTCCACGCGATGGACCCGGCACCCGCACGGAGAATCCATGGATAGCTAAGAAGTTCGTCTCTTCTTTCTGATAGTTGTTAATGATGATTTTGTTAAATAATGTCGATAAAATATTGGTAACAAGTTTGGTTTTGCACTTTGATTATTTAGTAACGGATTGTATGGGTTGTAACAAAATCCATGAAATTATTATTATATTTCAAAAATATTCCAAACAACCAACATCATTACCAGTACACCTATCTTTGAATTAGATAATGTCAATATTTACACGCACTTTTCTTAACTTTCCCTCTTGCCAAACGACATCAAAGCCAATTTTTTTTAATTACTACTAGTATTATTTATTTTCATAAAAATAATTGCTTTACTTAATTTATTTATGCTTTGCTGAGGAAATACACCGATTTAATTTTTTTTCTTTGTTTTTGAACGCAATTGATTTATAGTTACTTATACTTCAGTAACAAATCGTGTCTTGGTCTGAGATAATGGACTACAATAATAAGGAAAGTGTATCTGATGTTTTGACAAAGAAAGAAGACTTCTCAAGAATTTCCTTTATAAGGTAGTAAATGCACGGCCTGTAATTAAACATTTAATCAGTTATCTGCCATTGTAACACTTAATTTTCCTAAAAAATTATCAAGACTGAAAATAAAGGGAAAGGCTGAAGCGACGGAGCACACCAGATAACTCCATTTCCTCCACTAAGCTTAGTCTAACATCATTAATATTGTACTGCATCGCGAAACTCGCTCCATCTATGAAAGAGAGTGTAATTTCATTACAACTACGTCCCTAATGCAAAACGGAAACGGCTCACCCCTGAGACAAATTCAATTAATTCCCTTTAAAACACGAACTCTCTCAATGGAAGCCTTTTAAAATTTAAACACATTTTGACTCCGCCTTGAAAGAACTTTTCGATACCGTAACTTTGTTATCGGGATGTTATTTTAAACCCTTTTAAGGGGCTGATATTGAGAAAAGGTGACAGGTATTTAACTTGAAGACGTATCTTGAATACAAAAATTATGGGCTCTATGCAAGGTGTTGTAACCAGAATAATGGGTTGATAGAATTTTTTTTTTTATATTATAGGGCAGCAAACGAGCAGACGTATTGCCTGATAATAAGCAATCAACGCCGCCCATGGACACTCGCAACACCAGAGGAGTCACAAATGCGTTGCCGGCCTTTTAGAAGGGAGTACGCTCTTTTCTTGAAGGTGAGGAGGTCGTATCGGTCCGGAAATACCTCAGGCGACAGTTGATTCCACAGTTTGGTTGTGCGTGGCAAGAAGTTTCAAGCCGTTTTGAAATATCTTGGCAGTCGACAATGCGCATAGCTCTACGCTGTATGCGGTCCAAAGGGAAAAGCTGGTACTGGGGTGCCCCTGCCCATAAATGAGAACAGTATTCCATATGCGGCCGAACCTGTGCCTTATAAAGTTGCAGGCGATGGGCCGCAGTGAAATACCGCCTCGATCTATTGAGCTCGCCAAGCTTTTGTAGTATAATCAGTTGAACGCAGTGCACGCAGCAGAGGGCCCTTAGTATTGATAGATGTTTAGCCAAAGTAACTATAAGGTCACACATACTCTAATATTCTAGTGTATTATATTTGCTCAAATGATACTGGAGTGTTGGGCAAAAGTCACGAATGCAGGTTACAACTAATGTTGTTACGGTGCCGTTCCCTTCCAGCCATCTTGGAAGCCTGAATACCCATGAAGTCTGGAAGGAAACGGCACGATTACAATGTGATACATCACTCGCACAAAGCGAGAGCAGAAGATTACCAGCTGAATGTATAAGTGATCGCGCTGATGGATCGCGGTATGGGACCGCGCTAAACAGCTGATTTAGTAATTAATGCGCCACCTAGGATAATTTATAACCTCAGTTTATACAACACAGGGGGAAAATTAAGAAGATTTTTACATAGACATGTTGCACTTAATTCCTAACTGAAGCGAACGCGCGTAATTCATGACCCGAGCACAGCGAACGCAATAGGGAGGTGCAAAAAATGATTGAAAGTTAGCCAATAATCTATGAGGTCGCACAAAGTACAAAAAATTAGTTTTGTTCTGCCTAAATGATACTGGACTGATTGGGCAAAAGCCACGAATGCAGGTTACAACTAGTGTGATACATCACCCGCGCAAAGTGAACGCAGCAGATTTCCAGCTGCATGTATAAGTGATCTTGCTGATGGATCGTAGTGCGGGACTGCCATTGTGGTAAACAGCTGATTTAGTCATTACTGCGCCATCTGGTATAATTTATTGTAAATCAACAAGTTTGTTTAATAGAGAAAGAATAGAAAAAGCGACACACATATTTGTTAATACCACACCTACTTGGTAAGTGCGTCCTCCTTGAGTCGTATTCCTCATTACTGAGGATCGTGATCATTGCATGAAAATGAAACACGCAACAACTCTCATGGCAATTTTAATGGAGTGTAGGTTTTCTCTCGATGTTTTCCTTCACCGCACAGCTGGTATGAAACGCAAATAGATATTTAATATTCCAGAGTTGCGTGCCTGACCGGATTTGAACCCTCGACCTCAAGCATGTGAAACGGCGCTCTTACCACTAGGCTACCGAGCTGTTTATGTAGGTAAGTGCACGTGATACATTACTCAGAGCCTGTGCACCAGATTACCAGCTGCATGTATAAGAGATACCTCTGATGGATCGAAGTGCGGGTCTGCGCTAAACAGCTGATTTAGTAATTACTGCGCCACCTGGGAAGGGGCTGTAGGTAATGCTCGGCGTCGATTATCATGCTGGGAGTGAACGGATAATATTTGATGAAGAGCTGCCGCAAATTTATGCTTAATTCATATATCCGACGAGTCTCGTTAAGTTTTGAAGCATCATAATTTTATATTTATGTTATTAGATTGGCCTGCAGATGTTGCTTGATGGAGAGTGGCATATTCCATTAAGAAATATTATAATAGTGTCAAAAAAGTTCCATCTGTAGATCAATCCATTGACGTAGTGACGTGGTATTGTCGACTGTGATGGTGATATAGATGAAAGAGTAAAATGTAACCTATAATAACATATCTTAATACTTACATGTGTACAGACTTGAACATGTCCTTTTACATAATGATAAAAAATAGCGTGACCAAATTAGAAATTAAATCTGCTTTTTAAATATAATTATTGAAATATTATTCTATTAATAAAATGAAAGCGCAAATAATTACCAGGAAGATTGTTGTTTCCTCGCAGCGCGCTCTAGCGGAAAACTCAGTGAACTCACGCACCGTCTGCTTAACGGTTATTTATATTTTTAAACGCGTTCGAATAACTAATGAAGTCGTGACGACTGGAGTCTCCGCTCCATAGCTTTGCCCTCGCCTACTTAGAAATTGGCACTAAAATAAGAATGAGACAGCACTTTGACCATTGATTGAAATGTGCGACTGTCAACGTGCTGTCTCGCTCTAAGAAGCGACTGTCGCTCTTATTTTAGTGCCAATTGCGAAATATGGCAAGGGCAAATTTATCGATTTAAATCTATGCTAACGCTCAGTTTGTTGAAAGCTGTTATTGGATTCACTGATCTATGCTTTCTTGCTTCTGAATATAATTTTGCTGCTGCATTCCATTGCGTTGTTGGGAATAACGTTAATAATATTGATAAACGAGGAAGAATGGGATATAAATGTATATCTTTGTCAATAACACTTCATTCTAAGCGAACATAATTTAAATTTTCCTTTTTCGATAATTTTAGTAAGAAGTACTTGTGAATGTCAGTCGTAGCAAATAGTGTTAATCGAAATACTTTTAGGTTTTAAAGTTAACATCTTAAGAATAGGTACGAATCCATATAAAGCTAACGATATTTTTTAAGGTTTCCGTAATTGATATTTAGTCAAAATTAATTTAACTAAAAATTCTACTCTTTTTCCTTTCAAAGCAGCTTACAAAAGTAAATTTACTGCAAATGATATACATTTTTATGTTCACCAATCCACAGACAATAGATTCATTCCGTACGATTTATAATTCTCGATTATCATTCTTGCGAACAAAAAAATGTCCATATTGAACTAGGAACGCGGGCTGAGCAATTTGCTCTGGCAAATGCTTCCCGAACAATATTGAGAACGTTTTTTATATTTCAGAATTCCGTGAACCCTATGGAAAAACGTTAAAACCCCACTTTATGTATCTACGTCTTCAAGTCTACAAAATACTATTGACACCAAGAGAAAAATCAACATGCAGGCTTCCTAAAACATCAAACAATTTACTATTTCATTCCCACAATAATTAAACTGTGGAGACCTTTCTCAATAATAGGAATGAAGGTATCACAATTGCTATGAGGGTTTACGTGACCATAATCTTCTCTGAAGACCTAATACTGACGGCCCCGTTGGTCTAGTGGTTAGAGGCTACAAAACCCGCTAGGGGCAAATGTGAACATCGGTATTTGTACTCGAGTCATGGATGTTTATTAAAAGTATTCAATTATGTCTATCCGTTCCCTAGAGTTCACTATACAAGCTTCGAGCTAAATTTGAGGCAAGGCAATTGGTGTGTTAGTCCCACGAATTTATTTTTTTATTTACTATTATAATATATCTACCTATATTTGAATAATATTCACACTATAATTTGCCTCTCTTAACATAACTACACAATACATTCAACTGTTTGCCTTACCATGCTCCTATAAGATTTACTAAAGTAATCAATCAAAATTGTCCATTTTATTCTACGCCAATCTGACCCTGATTCTGCTACAAGTACAGAACCATACCTTCAACCATATTACACTCTTGCCCATGTCCACTGAACACCAGTCTCTGGAATATGTATCTATGGTAATGGGGGCAACAGTTTTGAATATTCAACTTGACTCCGCCTCGACGTCCGAATTTATTTTCCGCTCAAATTTTGTACGTGTGACGTGTTTTGCGATATTACCGTTTAGCTAACAAAGCGTTGAGCGTTAGATTTCTGGAAAATATTTTATATTTTTCGTAGGATATATTTGTAGTTTTATGTGATATATTTAAATATTTCAGCCAGACTAGAACCCAGCTTAAATGGAATATTTTTATGATATTTTCAAGCTTTACTCAGTTCTAAATCTGAAACTGAGTGAAGCTTGAAAATAATGAATGGTACACTTCACTTCAATGTCAATAATCCGTCTTATACAGAGGATACAGTGATAGTGATAATTCACAAAGTTTTGACACACCTTACAAAGAAAATCTAGACCACTTCTTTAAATAAATGGAATATTAGTATTGCAGTACTTTACCTTTCCGTGGTTCCTATATTTTTTGAGTGCTTTCACAGATGACACTTTTTAATGTGTTGTACTGTATCTGTTACCTACCAGTATTCAATACGTTTTGTATGCACTTGTAAATAATAGCTCTATTTCAAGACAAGATATTTCACAAAGCACAAACACCAGGATGTATTGATACTCTTCCTCGAGAAAGTTTGCTTTGCTTACAAGTGAAGGGGAATATTTGCGAAGTCTATACAAACATTTAGCGATCTCTTGCGTTATTGGAGGGTCGTGTGTTATGATAATGCAAGGATGTTGGCCTTATACAGTCTTAATCAATTGCCGTGACGCGGAAATTATTATGTTTAACAACGGAAGTTTAAAGTGCAATTTAATGAACGTATATATTTGTGTTTTACTGCCACAGTACTAAATCGTTGCTAGTAGATCGAATCGTAGATACTTACTTTATAATTGTACGGTCTCTATCATAGAATAACACAGCTGTATAAGTGGGGACAAACCAAGGTTTGTACCAGAGTAATGCTCTATCTCAGAACAAAGAATTCTAAACCTAAGAAAACATTAGCTATACTCTTAAACTACCGCCAAGTTTGATATCTATACTTTTTTTATCACACTTTGATATCTAATCTTTTAACTTTGCTTCGTAGTAGAGTCTCTAATACAGTAAAATTAAAAGTAATAGCACTACAATTAACACCAGGAGTGGTTTCCCGCACTGAATAAAGAAACAGAAATTAGCCATCGATCCAACAGATAAATTAACGCTCGATAGTATCATAAGTATCCGCCCGTCCGTATTTTTCATTTTTAACACTATTATACAATTTTACATAGAGTAATAATAATACCCTCCGGCCGCATTCGGCCATGGCGGCCGATCTTACGATCAGCCAGGTACGCAGGATATATTATAGTGCACAAGTGAGTGCGCAAGCACAGGTGCACTCCCTATTCCTTCACTCTCATAATTCGGTGGGACAGCAGTCTGACACGACCGTAGAGAGATCAGGCGCAGACCCAACGGCTTAACGTGCCTTCCGAAGCACGGAGGAGCTCGAGATGAATTTTTTCGGTCAACCATCCGATGACTGGCATCGAACGTTGCTTAACTTTAGCAACTCAGGCCGAGTGCGCTAACCACTGCGCCATCGAGCTCCTCAATACATAGAGTACTAAGTTCTAAACATGTAAGTACTACTCTATACTAATATAACAAAGCTAAGGAGTTTTTCGTATGTGTGTTTGTTTTTTGAAGGCGATAATCTCAGGAACTACTGGTTCGAATAGAAAAAATGTAGTGCTGGATAGTCCGTTTGTCGAGGAAAGCTTTTAGCTATAGGTAGCGCGGAAACCGAAATGCACGGGAAGAAGTCGCGGACGGCCGCTAGTAATAAATAATCGTATTAGTCCATTGATATACAAAAAGCCTGTATTAGCCCCATTAATCAATATAAGGGGTCCCCTTAGCATATAGCATCATCATAGCATCGTCCTTAACAATATCTAAAATGGCGTCTCACATCGGATACCGAAATTGCAATCCAAACACATTATCTCATATTTCGTCTGAAGCCCGCTGTAAACATTGGCCGTCGAAGCCTTAAATCTGCCGGGATATCTTACCCGGTCCCGAGTATCCCGGTCAGAATAAACAGATCGTGAGCAGGATTCACGGAATTGATAATAGGCGCACCGTTTTGAATTAATTGTTGCTGAGCATTTTTCGCGGTTCACTTGTTTTTTGGTGAGAATTTGACAGCTGATTCTTCGGAAAGGAGATCCGCCAAATCCCATACTAAATTACCCCAGCTCCGGCGCCAATAAAATATATGTTAGATTTTAGAGTTGAAGTGGTAAAACTATTACTAAAACAGTTGACTTGATTTTTCTATTAATTATGGGAAATTCAAACATTTTTTTTGTTTAAATAAAATATAACTGCAACTGAAGTATGTATGTAGACATACAATAATATACATGCTTATATGCCATAATCATTTATTACAATGATAATGAACTAAAAAAAGCGATGTTTCTTTAAAGAATAAACTGTTTACATAGAGTTTCTATGAAACTTCTCCGGTCGAAAAAAATATGTTAACATGTGAATTTAGGTAAAGGGATCATTTCGTATAGTTTCACTACTAGTACTCTAAAATCTGAGATAATTATTTTTAGCGCCGGAGCTGGGGCAATTTTGGCGGATCTCCTTTCTTGGGTGATTTAATTTTTTAGCTTAAGCAGTTGTGTTACAGATATCAGAATCAACAGTGGTATTACAAATATACTTAAATAGATACATATAACACCCAGACCTGGACAAACAGACATGTTCATGCACACAAATGTTTGTCCTGTGCGGGGATCGAACCCGCGACCTCTTGCGTAATGGGAACATCTTGACCATAACACCAAACGGGTCGTCATAACAGATATATTCATATTTTATCACTATTTTCCGCTAATTTTATTTAAAATACGTTTCCAATTCAATGATGTTATTAATTAAAGTAAACTAAACTGCAATTGCACAATATCGCAAGTTGTGTAAAGCGAGCTTCAGATGCAGTGCAGTCCTAATTCTGATTGCATTCTGCGGCCGCCCCGACTAAACGGAATGCCCAATGAGTTTTATAAACGAGGAATTGAACGCAACTGCACTCGGATTGCATAATTTGATGTTAATTTAACTTTGTAACTGGGTAACCGTTATGATGGCAGCTAGTTTGGTTCTCTTTGATGGTGAATATACGGTTGAAATTTTAATTCTTCAGTAGATAACTAAAAATTTATGTATCCCTTAGATTAGAGCTTATCATCTATTTTACGAAACAGAATTTGTGATGTTAATATTCATAAAAAAACATAATAACATATTTATTATTTGTTTGTTTCTTATTAGCCCAACCTTACTTAATTTAACTTATATTTTTTATAGGTATCGGTATTCTATATTGTCTTCTAAGTCACAAAGATAGGAGTAAAGTAACGTTACAAATTATGTAGGCATCCGCACGGACAGGCAGCAACGATAAAAGTTTTTTCTAAAGCATTTTCCTAAAACAGTTATGAATCAGGGCACAAAACATACTAACGGATCATTTAGTCTCTTCAATTAAAAATCAATTATGTGAAGGTGGCTTGTCAAATGGACTGAAACATTTCTAGTAGCGAGCGAAATCCTGTTTGAAGGAGACAGCAATAATTAAATGTTACAGACAATGTCACTAATCAATAAGCAAGATAACTCTGTTCTTAATAGCTCCTCTGGCTGAAGCACAAGGTTCAAATTCCAATGCAAGTTGAGTCTCTGGATTAGGAACTTCGGTAAACTTGCAGGTTGATGCAACTTTGTCATCAAACTGCGACGTTAAGAAGCAAAACAATGCCGAAGGCGGTGCATTGAAACAGTACGCCCTTTGAATATTGGAATCGATAGTTATCAGAGTGATGGTTAACAGTTTGATAACTTTTTATTATCATTTCCTAGAGCGAACCAGCCCGATCACGGGCTGTTCTTATACACAGTTTTTAAAACCTCATGTCCTCTCTAATTGGTACAGCTCTATAATAAAGTGCTACTTAGTTGTATTGTAAATTTATTATGATATTATGTAAAAGGTACCACGGAGTCAGATCCTCGTTCGTTCCAGTTGCTTCTTTGGACATTGCCTCGGATTTGCTTACGATTCCAGTTTGCACGGTCTTCAGCACATTTAATGGTCAGACTTGGCTTGAATTGGCTCAGTCAGATCAATGTATGTGGGTTTATTACCTCGGAGCCCAGGGTACAATCAACTATGATCCTGAATTGTCAAGGCTGGTAATTACAATGTAGCGACTGTGGTCTCACCTCCGCAACCCATACAAGGGAAACCTGACAATGTGGATCATAGGCGGGACCAACGGCACGGAATCATCATTCTTATCAGACGGACAGGTGATTGAAGCCTGCAATGTCCTAACCAAACTAAGATATCTACACAAATTGGTGGTAAGAGCACATTACGAGTATAAAGAGACCAAACGCGATATTATTTTTTTATAAGTGTTGGTACTGTAGGCACTAAGGAGTACGTACTGCTTGACGTTTCGTTTTAGTGCCGTTATAATGTTCGATAATTATAATGCAAAACGAATGTTTAAAGCTATAAATTGGTTGAGATTCGAACCCACTACCTCCACTGTTTTAGAGCACTGCACTCTAACCACTACACCACGGAGGTTACTATAATGTCAAAATACCCCGCTGAGCAGTACGGGTAGTGCACAGACCGCCAGTGGCGATTACTCACGAAAGCTGTCACATGTTCCGCTGTTTAGCGCGTCGTTATAAACTCGTAAACCTAGAAACCTGCGCGCCTTCGAGCTTGAGTGGTGCGAGCGATAGGATGTTGCTGAAGAGAACGTTGGCGGCAATGAGCTATGTAAGACGAATATTAACTAATTTTCAAATATTACATTTATCAAAAAACAAATATCATTATACCCAAGAATTGTTAATACATTCGAAAATATGTACTTCATGCAAACCTACACGCTGTGTCGATAGTCCCAGGCGCCGACTGACATTCCTCTCTGTTGCACGCGATGGACCCAGCAACCGTACGGAGAATCCATGGATAGCTAAGAAGTTCGTCTCTCTGAAGAAGAGCCGTGGATTGTCAATTAAATTCGACTTCTCCACCTGATTTATTTTATTTAACTTTGATTTTTCATAATATAGAGGTATTTAATAAATGGGGTGTTCGGGGCTCCGCCTACATCTTTGGAGCCCAAGTCAACCTCACCTGCAAGTGGTGCACCCTGCTGAAGGACGGACGAGGCTCTGGCAATGGGTTTTCCTCTAGGGGTTGGGGGGTCAGACGGCAGTCGCCTCCGTAAAAACCAAAACCGCCAAATCTACATGGAGAGATCAGTAAGGAATACGGTTGTGGTTAGGGCGCCGCCGCAAAACGGCGCGCAGGAGCCTCGCCCGACTTCTGTGACAAGTGGGCAAGGGCTACCGTGCACTGGGCGGGCACGGCTGAAGAAGCGAGCCCCGAACCGTGTTAGGAAACTCCGCTTCGCAACCTGGAATATTGGCACGCTTACTGGACGCGTGAGGGAGCTGGCCGACGTACTCATCAGGCGGAGGGTGGACGTGGCGTTCCTGCAGGAGACTCGATGGAAAGGCAGCAGATCCCGGTCCATTGGGAATGGCTACAAGCTGATCTATACCGGTGCGCCTGGGGGGGAGAACGGGGTCGCTGTGGTGCTCTCTGAGGAGTTTCAGGACAGCGTTCTGGAGGTGAATCGTTGCAGTGATCGGCTTATGGTGGTTAAGTTGCTCATTGATGGAGTAACGACCCACTTGATGAGCGCTTATGCGCCGCAGGCTGGCTGTAGCGATGCTGAAAGGATGAGGTTCTGGAACCAACTCGGAGATGTGCTGAGTGGCATCCCGTTGTCACAGGGGATCGTTTTGGGAGGCGATCTGAACGGCCATGTGGGTGACAGGTGTGAGGAGTTTGATCGTGTTCACGGTGGTTTTGGATACGGCGGTCGCAACGCGGGAGGGGAGGACGTCCTCAGAACGTGTGCGGCTGCGGATCTTGCGATCGTGAACACGTTCTTCCAAAAGAAGACCGAACACCTAATCACCTACAGGAGCGGGCGGCATGCTACCCAAATCGATTACCTGCTCACTAGGAGGCACCACATCAGCAAAGTAGCCAACTGCAAGGTCATACCCGGTGAGAGTCTCACTGCACAACACCGACTCCTTGTCATGGATCTCTGCGTAAGACCCAAGGAGAAGCCCCTTGAGCGATGCCGACGCCAGATCAGGTGGTGGCGGCTGAACGAATCTACGTCTCAAGAGTTTGCCTCGGCTACAAGCGTTACCTGTGCTGATGCTGATGGCAAACCGGTCCAAGACCACTGGGATGGGATTCAGGATGCAATCACCACTGCGGCAAAGGCGGTGCTCGGGATCTCAAAGGGTGGACGCAAATGTGACAAGGAGACTTGGTGGTGGAACGCAGAAGTCCAGAGGGAGATCAAGGAGAAGAAAGCCTCCTTCTTAAAGTGGCAAGCGACCAGATCTCCTGAAGACCGCGACGCATATGGGGCTGCAAAACGCGCTGCTAAACAAGCTGTAGCCAGAGCCAGACGAGAACACTTACAACCGCTCTACGATAAGCTGGACTCGTCTGAGGGGCAGAAGCTTGTGTACAGAGTAGCTCGTTCTAGGGTCAAAGCCGCACTGGATATTTCCAAGTGCCGCTGTGTAAAGGACCCTAGTGGCAACCTGTTATGCGAGGACCTCGCGGTGAAGGAGAGATGGCGCTCGTATTTCCACGAGCTGCTCAACGAGCAGCATAAGGAGGTGCAGCCACCGGTCCTCCCTCCGAATCAAGGACTAGTGCCACCCATAACGCCTGATGAAGTCCTCAGAGCTCTTCGCCACATGAAGAATCGGAAAGCAGTCGGTGCCGATGGAGTCCCCATTGAAGCCTGGAAGGCGATGGGTTCTCGTGGTGTGGGCATCTTAACCGACCTTTATAACCGCATACTCTTCACCGGGCGGATCCCTTGCCAGTGGAGACGGAGTATCATAACTCCAGTCTTCAAAGGGAAGGGATCGGTGCAGGAGTGCGGAAGCTATCGCGGTATAAAGGTAATGTCCCACACTATGAAGCTATTTGAGCGGATAGTTGACTCTCGGCTACGACAGGAGTGTACTGTCTCGGACTGTCAGTACGGGTTTCGACCTGGTCTTGGTACCATGGACCCTGTTTTTGCCCTAAGGATGATCATGGAGAAATACAGAACGAAGAACACGCCTCTGCATTTCCTGTTCCTGGACATGCAGAAGGCCTTCGACTGTGTTCCTCGCATGATGATCTGGTGGGCACTGAGGTCCAAGAGGGTGCCAGAAACTTATATTGACGTCATCCGAGACATGTACCATGATTCCGATTCAATAGTTAGGACTGCTGTTGGTGACACCAACCCTTTCCCCGTTACCGTCGGAGTCCACCAAGGATCCGTCCTTAGTCCCTTCCTGTTTAGCGTGATATTAGACGAACTGTCAACCAGCATCATAGACGCACATGAGCAACTCCCGTGGCTGCTCATGTATGCTGATGATATCGCGCTGACGGATTCGGACAGGGGACGACTGGTGCGACGAGCGGGTAAGTGGAAGGTGGCACTTGAGAACGGCGGTCTAAAACTAAACGTGGCGAAGACTGAATACATGGCCTGCAACACAGATCCCCCACCCGTACGCATAGACGGTGACTTGGTCGAGCGTACGGACCAGTTTAAATACCTGGGATCTGTACTTCATGCGTCTAGCGACATCGATTGCGACGTCAAAGCCCGCATTTCAGCAGCCTGGGCCAAGTGGCGTGAGGTGACTGGTGTCATTTGTGACCCCAAAATGCCGGTTAAGTTGAAGGGACAGGTCTATAAGACCATCATTAGGCCCATCCTTTTGTACGGCAGTGAAACGTGGCCTGTACTTGAGCGACACAAGCAGATGCTGCGTGTCACGGAGATGAAGATGCTGCGCTGGATGTGTGGAGTGACGCGGAAAGACCGCATTAAGAACTCACGCATCCGGGGTAGCCTTCGTGTCCGTGATATTGCAGATAAACTGCAGGAGTGTCGCCTACGTTGGTACGGCCATGTTTTACGGAAACCGGCCAGCTACGTGGGAAACAAATGTCTCACCATGCCACCACCGCCGGGTCCTGGAAGAAGGGGCAGGCCCAAGAAGTGCTGGCTTGGCGTCGTTGAAGATGACATGCGTGCCAATGGTCTTTCCACCCAGGATGCCCAAGACCGTGCGAAGTGGAGTAGGTGCAGCAGGAAAGCGGACCCTGGACTCCGAGGCAACAGCCGAGGATGCGACCGGGACAAGCGCTAGGATGATGATGAGAGGTATTTAATAAATAATAACAATAACCCTCCGGCCGTATCGGCCATGGCGCCCAAGCTAACGATTAGCCAGATACGCAGAATGTATTATAGTGCACAAGTGAGTGCACAAGCACAGGTGCACTCCCTATTCAAAGGTCTTTATATAATTACTAGCGGCCGCCCGCGACTCCGTCCGCGTGGATTTCGGTTTCCAAAAGCCTAAAGCCTTCCTCGTCAAATGGACTATCCAACACAAAAAGAATTCTTCAAATCGGTCCAGTGGTTCCTGAGATTAGCGCGTTCAAACAAACAAACAAACAAACATACAAACAAACTCTTCAGCTTTATATATTAGTATAGATATAGATGAACGTATGGACAAGATAGTACGTTTAAGACAAGAGGCGTGTGATTCGTCTTCAACGCTATCAGCTCTTCCCTTGCAGCACAACCGGGCATCGAACCAAACGACTGACGGTCATGCGAGTGGCCACGTGGCATGTTGTCCTAACATAACCCACCGGTATTGTTATGTTATCGGCCGGTTTTTACCTCCGCGTTACAACTATGCCGTTGTATTTCAACACGGTATAAATAGCTTAATAGCGTAGAAATAGCGCTTAAATTTCATATTGGTTACTGTTGGAGATTAGGTAATTTACTTGATCACGAGAAGAAAAATAGAGTACGTTAATGGTTGATTAAGGGAAAGCTGAAAGGTTTTTGTGAATCTTAAATAGGGAACATAAATAACTTTTTAAACTGTTTACGTCAATGTAGGTTTGGTTTATATTGTGAGTAACAGATGGCAGTGACATATCGCGGAGCGTCAGATCGTCTAATCCGCGATGACGAGATTTTTCTCTGTATGTATATAGGTCTTTTGGAGTTATCAATATACATGCTTGGTCCACCTGATTTGTTTGTTTCATTTATTGTTTCAAACCCGAAAGTGCGCTCGGAGTCTTTTCATGGTCCTTCGAGCCGGATCTGGTGATATCAGTTCCACTTGGGGCACTAGTCATAGTGCAGGCTGAGTGCATTTTTGGAGGAGGTGACGTCCTGGACAGTGGTTCGCTGTCGCAACCAGGACGTAGGAGCAGCTGGTCCGTGGAGACCAGTTGGACAGCGGAGCAGAGGGGAGCAGCTGTCAGGCCGAGCATCGAGACGGGAGCAGTGTAGCTGTCTGGTGGTGGCGACCAGCAGCCGATGAAGAGTTCGCCAAGGAACTAAGTGTACAGTGTGAGTGAGACGGAAAAACTGTGAGTACATTGTGTTTATTGTGGAAATTTGTTGGAGCAAAATTGAACTTTATTTGTATGGAAAATTTATCTCAGAATAGTGTTTGTAAATATTTGGACTTAGAATAATTTAGCTTAGATTTTAGGGACTTAGAATAGTTTTAAGAAAACGGTTCGTACGGGGAACCTATGCCCGATTTCGGAGCGAGGGAGTTAATTCAAACACTTAGAATAATTTTGCTGTAAACTATTTATTTTGTAAGTTATTTAAAATGGAAAATCTAGTGGAATATCAAATGGAGCTGTTTGAACGCATTTGTAAAGCTAAGTCTAACTTTTCAAAGTGCCCTAAGGAGCGAAAATCGAAACATTACATAGAGGGACGGTTAGATTTAGTAGATCAAATGTGGTCTGAGTTTACATCTGGTCATAAGGATTTGAAGCGTACTGTAGAAAGGAGAATATTATCTGGTACAGAATATGTGAAAAGGGAAATCTATGATCAGACAGAGGAATGTTATTTAGAGTATAAAGCAGAGTTAAAGACTTATTTAGCAGAATTTGAAGAGCAATCTAGAGCTAATTTTGTAAATATAAAAACATCTCAAATTAAATTGCCCAAAATTGTAATACCAATTTTTTCCGGAAAATACTCTGAATGGCCCACATTCAGAGACTTGTATACAGATTTAATTCATACTAACCAAGAGTTGTCCAATGTGCAAAAGATGCACTATCTTAAAAGTTACTTGGTAGGCGAAGCCGAGCAGTATTTAAGGCACATACCTGTTGCCAATGAAAACTATGATAGGGCTTGGCAATTACTGGAGGACAGGTATGATAATAAAAAATATTTATGTCATTTAACATTAAACCTTTTGCTTAATCAGAGGAATATGGTACAAGAGTCAGCAGTGGCTTTAAAAGACTTAATAGACACTACTAACGATTGTCTGGCTGCTCTTGTTAATATAGGGGTAGATATTAGCAGCTGGGATGTGATGGTTGTTCATATTTTAAGCTGTAAGTTGGACCTGGAAACAAAGCGCCAGTGGGAGTTCAGGGTAAGTGAGAGCTCAGCGGATAAATTCCCAACATACGCAGAATTTATAGATTTTCTAACAAAACGGTATCGCGCTCTGGAACTATTGGAATCCGGATCCAACGCAGCAAAAATGTATATAGTTAATAATTCAGTTCATCTAGTTAATAATAAATGTTTGTTTTGTTCGGGAGCACATACATTGTCATTTTGTAAATATTTTAAAAGGGAGACGGTTTACGCCCGTCGTATATTTGTAAATACAAGAAACGTATGTTTTGTTTGCATAGGCAGCAAACACACTGCAAAACAGTGTCGATCTAACTATTTGTGTCGAGTATGTAGGAGAAGGCATCACGTTTTGTTGCATCCTGACGCTCAGGAACCCCAAGCCGGGGAGGATCGAGTTGTTTCCTGTGCGTCAACAAAAAGGGAAAGTAGTTGCAACAAAATATCACTACCGACACCATTAGTACATTCTAAAACTGGCAAATTATATGCGACTCGCGCCTTTTTGGATCAAGGATCCCAGTCATCTTTTGGGACTGAGGGCACTGAGGCTGTTGTACATAGGTTAGGGATGGGAAAGATTCCTAGTCGGAGAAAGGTTTTGGGTATCAGTGGTCACGGACATACCTCAAAGGCTATGGTGAAAATGAAAGTCGTTAGGTAATTTTAGTTGATTTGTAGTTTTAATTGTATTGTTTATTTTTATGGATTTGTGTTTAAAGATGTCATGTTTGGTTTTATATTTGTTATGTTTATGTTATGTCATGGTGGGCGATCTGTTTCTAATGTTTATATTTTTGTGGTAGAAAACTTTATAAGACATTGTGTATTTGTGAAGGACAAACGGCACTTTGTCCTTGGTGGGCGATATGTTTACGTCAATGTAGGTTTGGTTTATATTGTGAGTAACAGATGGCAGTGACATATCGCGGAGCGTCAGATCGTCTAATCCGCGATGACGAGATTTTTCTCTGTATGTATATAGGTCTTTTGGAGTTATCAATATACATGCTTGGTCCACCTGATTTGTTTGTTTTATTTATTAATTCAAACCCGAAAGTGCGCTCGGAGTCTTTTCATAAACTATATTAAAATTGCAAAGATAATAAATAAGTAAAGCTTATTTACTATAACGCTAATGGTAATCATCAAATAATCTCTATACTAATATAGTAAAGCTTAATATTTTGTTTGTTTGAACGCGCTGATCTCAGGAACTACTGTTTTAAAAATTGACTATTTTTTTGCAATGAGTAGTCCATTTGTTAAGCTACATTATAACACTATGTGTTCGGAAGCCGAAATCCACGCGGAGTCGCGTGCGGCCGCTAGTATTTATTATTTTATTTCACCTTATCCTAATTTCAAAGTAACATTCTATAAAACTTAAGTAAGGATATAAAATCAACTCAAAGAGAAACTTTTCAAGATTATTTCCTCGCGTTAAAAGAACGTTTCAAGTTCCAACGCGATAATTTCTCGGGACACTTTATTCGAGGGCTGGAGGTGACTCCAATATTACACGTAACAAACTTTGCCAATCCTGAAGTTTTCCACTTGAGCGAGTCAAAACTAAAATAATTGCCGGAGTCGGAACGCACCGCTGCACTTTCATTGGTTCACGAGCGGGGATGTGTGTCACACCGATACGAATATTATGTAGTACGTCAGTTTAATTATGAGGAGTCATTTGATATTTTCAATGATTGTTCAAAAGATAGAAAAAGTAACCGAGCGTTTTTGGAATAAATAGTCATTCGTTATCTGATATATTACTCTGTGCCTAACTTGGTAGCCACGTCAAAAACTGAATAGCACATTACTAAAAATGGGATTAACAAAATTTGGAAACATTCTATGTTCCTATTTACTAGCTCCTTTGGCTGCTTTACAGTAATTATCATTTATATAAATGTTTTAATTTTAATTTTGTTTATTGCATGACAATGTGTCTATTACTATAATATATAAATTATTGTAGGATATGTATGTAGATTGGAACATAGGTTTGAGTTTGATAATTGCACAACGGTGTAACATCCACCCCTAGTTGGAATTTTAAAACGCGTCACAAAGAGAAAGGGGACTAAGTGGCCGGAATAGAGAGCAACTACCCTTTTGTTATGTGCAAAGTGGTACGGATGCCCCCCTTTGTCCTCTAATTGGAAACTGGGAGAATTGGCCCGTGAGGAAAGACACTGCCACCTTTGAAGTATTCGAATGTATTACGCTTGGCTTGGAAACGTAAGAATATATTGACCGGTTGACAGGTGGACGAACATGTCAATAAACTGTTGAAAGAATCTGTTTATATCTCGGGTCAAGACTTGAGGTAAAATGGTTGGGACGTTTTTGGAATCCTGCTCGACGAAAATAAATTTCCATATTTTTTATCGTCTCAGTATTGGTTTGAGGTGCTCAGCATGGTGTAGTGGTCAAGAAAGTGCCTATTAGACCAAGAAGTCGTGGGTTCGATTCACGCACAGGACAAAAAATTGTGTGCATGAACTGTCTGTTTGTCCTGGTCTGGGTGGTCTAGGTATGTAACTATTTTTGTTCTTACCACTGTTGATTCCGATGTCTGTAACACAAGTGATCAAGCTACTTAATACGTAGTCAGATCAATGTATGTGATGTTGTGAAATAATTTTTATTAAATGTTTCAAATGTGGTTAACTTAGATTTATCTTTTATAATCTTGCCGGTTTTGGATATTACGAGAACGTATACATTAGACCCATGTAATGTTACTTTAACAACTAATGAAAGCTCATGAGAAGACATCAAAGAAACGAAATAAAACGTACATATTAGCAAAGATATTTGAAATATGAAAAATCGAACGTCTGCTCTTCGATCTTGTTCAAAGGAAAACATTTCAAAATTGAATTTTCTCCAAAAAATACCTATCGACAAAACCTTTAAGTTTCAAGACGATTCGCTATTCTATTGAATTTAAAAACTCAAGTGAAATAAACTGCATTTCTGCCAAGCTTGATCGCACTTCACGGACGAGAGGAGCGAAGCTAAGATATAAAGTTTGAACAAAAAATACAACTTTCCCCGATGAAGATACAAATTTAAAAATTCAAACTGTCGTCTGGTGAAGCGATTTCCACTTTTTAAGTTTCCCGTATATATTCATGGCGTTCAGTCCATCGATGCAGAAAAGTGAAACTATTCTGTCGCCATTCTCCTTTCGACGCGACGTGGTTGTGGTGCAATTTTAAAACTTTTGCTTTGTTATTAATTATTAATATATTACTTCAACACGACATTTAAATACAACGGACAACCGTCTACTAACTCACAAGTATGCGCAGCTTGCGCGTTTCATACTTTAAGATAATGATGTTTCATCATTCTAATCATATCATAACAAAACATTGTAGACGCTAACGTAACGCATGCAATATATTGAATGCATTTCCTGTGATTTCGGAATTCTGAATCAGATATCTCTTTGTTACCAATCTAGACGGAATGATAGCCAACATACATCTTTATAGATTTTAATCATTAGATTTGCCCTCGTCATACTTCAACTCGCTCTGTCATGGGCACCAAAACTTCGAGCGACCGTCGCTTGTTATCGCAGTGACAGCATGTTACAACGTACCACTATTTATCGTCAAAAACTACAAAATAATGACTCGACCACTGATTCGGAAGGCAGTTACTGGCGAGAAGAACCGGCAAGAAACTCTACATACCGCCTGTACCTTGCACCGTCGTCATACGAACGAATGTCTAAGGTTCGAGCAAATATTCCATCGGATACGTTGTTTGATCGCGACATGTTTACCGACAATATAGGGCGGGAAACGCTTTTGCCACAGACCTCGAGTATTAGTGACGAATGTGTTTCTTTGCTTGGGAATATGGAAAGTTGACGGCGGAGGGAAATTCTTTTAGAAGTATTCCGTAAGCTGGTTTGCGGGAAACGTGTTATTTATTTTTTAGTAGCGAAATATATTGGCTTGGTTTTAAACATGCTTCGTATTCAGTCTTGAGGAAACTATTACCTTTTATGAATGAGATCCGGTTCCGGTTTAAGATCTTTATTTCTCACAAGAATACATACATGATTCACTTACGCGAGAAATTACATTACATACTATCAATACAAAGTTAACAATGAGAGGCGTACACAATAACAATGTTTAAGTATTTAACATGCAGTGCTAAAATAAATTTAACTAAACGTAAAAAAAATACTTTTAAAATAAAGGTAGTTTGATAAAAAGTTACGTGCAATCAACCGCGCTAAATGACAGCAAACTCACACAGACGACATAAGCAGGCAAAAAACAGAAAACACAGAGTTAACTGTGTGAAACTGGATGTGGCATTGAGTTTATTAAGTTAAGTTCAGGCATTGACGTGATAATTTGTTCAACCTATCAAGGATATTACGTGATTTTATATTAATTTTATTTAAACGGGTGACTACTTAAAAAGAAAAAAAAAATAATAAAATAGAAAACTACAAATTATAAATTCAGTTATACCTCGATGATACATACATAGAACGATTTCGTTAACATGATCATGGATTTTTATTTATTAGCTACAAATATTTTCAATGCTTTATTAAAGGTAGACATTGATTTAGCTTCTTTTACTTGTTTAGGAAGCGAATTGAATATTTTCGCACCTTCGTAGATTATACTTTTCTTGCCGTAGTTTGTTCTTGGGGGGCGCAGGTAAAGATCATTTGCTCGTCGCAGGAGCTTCGTGTGTACATGCTTCTTTTGTTTAAAAGTTATTTCACTATGTATTTTTTTACTTAAAATTTTCCTAACCAATACACAAGTATAATAAATATATGTTTGATTAACGGACATAATTCTAGTTTTTTTTATACAATTCTTCGGAAGGAGTTAGAAAATCAAAGTGGAACAATACTTTCACCAGCTTATTCCGTGCAATTTGTATGATGTCTACGTTACTTTTCGCCGCTGTACCCCATACTTCAATTAGATAGTCTAAATGTGGTTTTACTAGACTATTGTATAAGTTGTATCTCACTTTCAAAGGTAAATATCGAGCAATGCCTCGCATTATACCTGTAAGACGAGTTAGCTGCATTTTAATTTTTAAAATATGAGGTTTCCATGTTAGCAGATTATCCAAAATAAGTCCGAGATATTTTTCTTCTGTTTTTTTATTTATCACTTGGTTATTAATTTTAAGAGGTTCATGGTTTTTTATTTTTTTATTTTTGGCGGAGAAAATGACATAGTTAGTCTTATTTATATTTATTGTCAATAAATTATATTGGAACCATTCGTTTAGTAGGCTCAAATCATTTTGTGCATCGGTTATCATACTATCAACAGAATTACCAAAGTAAAATAAACTAGTGTCATCCGCATATAAGGTAATATCACCTACAAGGCCAATATTTTGGATGCTATTTATATAAGTTAAAAATAAGAGTGGCCCTAGAATAGAGCCCTGAGGGACTCCACACTCAATTGGCATTACGTTAGAGCTTTTATAGTGACCACTTATTACAATTTGACAGCGGTTAGTGAGATAGGACTCAAAGATTTTGAGAGCTTTTTCTTTTATACCAGTACTTTTAAGCTTATTGATCAGCAGACGGTGGCTAACCGTGTCAAACGCTTTCCTTAAATCTATAAAGATTCCGAGGGCTGTTTTCTTTTGATCAATATTTAATTTGATTTTAGTTACAAGATCTATTGTAGCCGAAAGAGTATTTGACTTCGGTCTGAATCCGTACTGTTTCTGATACAAAAAATTTATTGATGACAGATAGTCATTAAGCCTATTGTAAAGTATCTTTTCAAATATTTTTGATAAGACTGGTAGCACAGAAATTGGGCGATAATTACTGGGATCGCTTTTACACCCTGATTTATATATTGGCGAAACTTTTGCTATTTTAAGACTATCAGGAAAAACCCCTTGTTCTAAGCATTTATTTATGCACGCGGTGAGATGTTTGAGAATAATATTCTTCACACATTTTATTGTCTTAGTATTTATACCATCAATACCTGAACTACTGTTTGAGTTTAAACTATCAATTATTTTGCTTACTTCGTCCATGGTAGCCAGCGGCCACTCCGAAAGTCCTCCTCCATCCTGATAACATTTTTCTTGAGGCACTGAGTAATAACTGGAATCGACATGATATCTTTGAGGGATTTTTTCTGCTAGAGCTTGGCCAATTGTCGCGAAGAAGGTGTTAAAGTAATTACATATCTCTGTCGGGTTTGTTAGGACATCTGTCGAGGTTTGTAGCTTTGGCAAATCTTGTTGTTCCTTACATTTATTATTAGCAAGACTATTTATTAACGTCCATGTTTTCCTAGGATTATTATTGCAGATTGAAAAGGCCTTGTAGTAATATTTCCTTTTGCATATTTGGATATGTTGAGCCACTTTGTTTCTTTCCTTTTTAAACTCTTGAGCTACTTGTTCATCTTTAGGATTTTTCTTGAACTTCTTCCATAATTTATTTCTGCTATTTATACCTCTTATAATGCTTTGTTGTATCCACTCCTGTCTTGGTGGATTTAGAATCTTGACTTTTTTTGTTTGGCTCATTTTTACGCTTTTTTTAATTTTTTCCTCTAAAACACTGTACTCACAGTTGTTTATCAAGCCTCTACAAATTTCTTGGGTATTTTTGTGTAGTTGCTCATAATCTATTGCTTCATATTCTTTTTTCAAGAGAGGTTTAGGTTGATATTTTTTAATTTCCAAGTAAATATGTTTATGATCAGACATTGCAGACTCTATAATAGCGAAGTGAAAATCATTATCTTTTAGATTAGTGCAGGAGTGATCTAGAATAGTTTTCGTAGATTTTGTTTCTCGAGTGCAATAATCAGAATGTATGTTGTTAAGAATGGTAAAACCATTTTCATGCAATATGTCCTGATATTCCATTGTCAAACGATTCGGTTCCAGTAAATCATAGTTGAAATCTCCGAACACAACAGCCCTCTTCCTTCTTAGCAGCTGGTGGGAATATGTTTCAATGAACTCTTTAGCGTTTGAGCTACCTGGTTTGTAAATTCCACCTATATCCACGGAGAATTTTTCAAGATGTATCCAAAGGTAGTGATTTCCATTCACTGATTTTTCTTCAACAAAATTATGTCGTAAATTGTTGCTTACATAAATGGAGACTCCACCACCTCTGTTTGAGGTTCTGTAACTAAAATAGTGCGTATAGCCTGGTAATTGTAGTTGTTTTGCTTCAAATTCGGACTTTATCCATGTTTCAGAAAGTATCACGAGATGTACAATAGCCTTAAAAGATTTTAGAATACACTGAAGTTCGTCAAATTTCCCAGGTGATACGATACTGCGAGCATTTAAATATAAACATTTCAAAGACTTTGGAGTGGTAAATATATCTTCGTATTTATCTGCCAGCTGGTAAGATATGTTCGTAGCTCCTTGGGTGTCAATTTGTAAGACGGGAGAAGCTATTGTTTGACGTTTTTTGGCAACTGTGTAATTATCTTCGGGATTCCATTGAAGTACCTTATAGTCAAATTTTTCTCTCCATTTTCAGTCCTTTGCTTTACTTCTTCTTTTAGGGACTTTATATAATTTTGCTGTTTTGGTGTTCGGTCTGCAAAGATCTTTATATGGTCTGATTTTATATTTGTTTTTTTTCGTAGAACAGTAATTGCTGTTTCTTGTGATTCAAAGCTCACTTTGATTGGCCTACTTTGTCCTGGCTTATATTTTCCCAGACGCATAACCTTTTCAGGATCGGCAGTTTCTTCATCAACTAATTTTAGTATCTCCTTAACTTGATTAATTTCAGATGTGTTTCTTTCAGTAATATTTTTATTTTCTTGTTCTGAAATACCATATATGATAATGTTTTTACTTCTTGTTTTACGGTCATTCAATTCGGCAATTAATTCCTCACATGCAGAGGGCGTTGCTGGTGGAAAAGACTGATTACTTGATGGAGCCTTTAGTGATCCGACGTCATATTCCAGACTTTTAATCTTCTTTTCAGTGTCATTAGTAGCATTTATAAGTTTTGTAACTTCTGCTTTAATCTTGTCCTGCTCCAGTGACACTTGCTTCACAGATGTGCTAATTTTGTTCACTTGTTCTCTTATAGTAGCGATATCAGAGCAAATTTTGTTTGTGTTTTCAGCTTGATCTTTAGTTAATGATGTTAGGAGTGTCATCATTTCGGTCATTTGCTTCCTGATTTCACTTATTTCATTTCTTATGACCGCATCATCATCAAATTGTTTTCGTTTGCTTCGAAAGGTAATTTGAGTGTCTTCCATTTCATGTAGGTTTGGATGTGACCCACTGTGTGTCGCAATGCCACTTCCAGTTGGTGAGTGTAGTTGGCTCATTTTTAGATCTGTGGTTATGCTGACGATCACTCACACAATAGTACGAAGATGACGCGTAAAGCGGCCGGCCGGTGCCCGTGCGTGCGAGCAGTCGTAATAGATAAGATAATTTACTTGTCTCTGTTACGCATCCGATGCGCGGCGAACTGCTCGGACTGCTCGCTGTGCGTTGGAATAATAAAGTCTTGAGATGCACTTATGTTTTCAAGTTATTATGAACACAAAACTAACTGTTACAAGTTTGAGAGTTGATTGGCACTGTAGTTAATATTTTAGAGAAATAACTGCGACACGTCTACTCCGTACGCTCTCACTGGACGACGAAAATAAATGACCTAAGATGAACGAATGAAATGATGAACAAATTACCAACCTGTCATTTATAATCTGGGAAACTCTTCGGGAAAAAGGACTGAAAACAAATATTTTATGTACATTTAAGAAAATCTAAAAAATAACTGTTTTATACATTACATTACTATTCACCACAAATAAAATACCTTAAAAAAGCCAGAAATTGTCACAGCTGATGCTTCGGCCAACGAACTTTCTCCTCAGGTTTTGTTTGCGGCAACAAAAAGATCTAAAAGCGACAGCCGCAGCCTCTTGGCCCACATTCGGATGCGAGTGCGCTTGGCGCCGGTTCAAATACTTCGGACTTGCATTTTCAAGACCTACATTTTTGAGAATCACCTTAAAACCTGCAATCGTATGCTGGAGTTGTAATTTTCAGTTAATTGGACACTTCTGATTGCTGATGTTACTGAAAGAATCGAAATGTATATTGAAGCAAAAGGTAATATAATATTATTGCTATGAAGTAAACTGATGTAGTCTTTGACATTCATAATTTAGCTTTCAATGCTAGCTGTAATAATAAAGTATCTGGAAATAAGCTTGTTTACAACGATGAACTAGTCATTGCTGATACTGCGGGCAGCGAACATTCTCCTCAGGTTTTGTTTGCGGCAACAAAAAGATCTAAAAGCGACGCCGCAGCCTCTTGTCCCACATTCGGATGCGAGTGCGCTTGGCGCCGGTTCAAATACTTCGGACCTATGTTTTTGAGAATCAGCTTCTAGCCTGCAATCATATGATGGAGCCAGAGTTAATTGGGGACTTAGCGTTCTGATTTTATGGTTTTTATATGTAAGAGGGAGACTAGTAAGAGCCAAAATGCATTCTGGAGCAGTAGGTCAGATGTTTTAATTATGAAGAAATAATGTTGACGTCTTTGATTTTATTGCAATAGGCACTTGCTTGCTTATATAATGCGGATCAGCCCAGATCCGACTAGGGGTCGAAGTGGGCGCCATGACTGAAATCGGTCGGATTATAATTAATAATAATGTTATCAGGCAGTCTTACTGTATTGCCTTTAGTATATACATTTAAAAACACTATCTCGTATAAGTACTATACTATTGAAACTTGGTGAGTAGATGTATTCTGTGAACCGCAACAAGGTTTTCACACGAAAATAGAAAAAAAATAAAAAAAGCGGGGGGTCCCCATAGTCAGAACTGAAACTCGAAATATTTTTTTTCATTGAACATATACGTGTGGGGTATCTATGGATAGGTCTTTAAAAATTATGTTAAGGTTTCTAATATAACTTTTTTCTAAAGTGAATACTTTGCGTGACAGACCCTTCCAAAGTGGAAAAAAGTGTGTCCCCCCCCCTCTAACTTCTTAAATAAGAGGATGATAAAACTGAAATAAATATATGATGTACATTACCATAAAAACTACCAACGAAAATTGGTTCGAACGAAATCTATTCAGTAGTTTTTTTAATACGACAAAAATAGAATTTGTACGGAACCCTCAGTGCGGGAGTCCGACTCGCACTTGGCCAATTTTTTAGAAATAAAGCAGACGGGGACGGTTTGGCGGAAGATATTTTCAAAATAAAACTTAGTGAGTTTTTTCGAATCTTTTGACACGTTACACAACAACACAGCTGGTTCAAATCATTCGATATAAAAGTTATGTTTGTATCGTAATAAAACGTACCTACAAGGCTAATGTAATTGAATGCCAGAAAACAATGAATTGCACACTGGGGCAGCAGTTTGCAAATTATGTTCCTCTGAATCAAGACAATCGTATATTAACCAGAACAAACCACTGAAGGATGATAGTACGAGTAATAAGATAAAATACCCAAATAGAAGTATCAGTAGAATAACTGATTAAAATTTTAAAAGATATATCTTTTGAAAGTTAGATTTGCCGAAGAACGTGCAAAGTGGTGGAGAAACTGTAGGAAAGCGGACCCTGTACTCCAAGGCTATGGCCGAGAAAGCGAGCAGGACAAACGCTAGGATGATGATTTTCAAAGATGATATAAAGGATAATTATCAGGCATCTGATTAATCAGTAAAAAAATCTAGTTAAGTCCGACTTTTCAATTTATCAATACAACACACAGTGCCTAACGTCGCAAAAAACAACGTTTCTACAATTTGTCGGGTCGACCTCTTGTTAACACAAGCGGTAAAGGAGCGGTAGCCTTGGCAAAAACTTCTCACCAACTTGGTAAGATCCGGGGCAGGGGTCAAAAACTTGTCCGATTGGCTATCCACAACTTGTAATTTTCTCACACTGACCGAATATTAAGTTCTAAGCGACTACTGTCCACTAAATTACGTACGGAAAGTTGTGATGCCGCGGGATGTTAAGGGACTATGTTCAGTGCTAGTTAAGACGCACTGTTTACTGAAGCGTTATAGTTTTAAATGCCCTTTAGATACCTCTAGGAAATCTGTTGTATCGAATTTTCGTTGCGTTAACGCAACGAAAATTCGATACAAAACCAACGCATTTTTAAAACCTTTGACTCGTCGTAGCTTCGTATTTTGACTAATAGTCACGATAATATAAAAAATACATTAATTATTATTTAATTACGTCGTGTAATATATTTTTTTTGTGTGTGAGAAATGTGGGCCACAGTAGGACTGAATTTAATGGGTGCCCCATTTCTTCTCGTCATAAAATGAAGTACCCAATTTGCGAAATTTTCGGCAAAATTTATCCTCACCAAAATATTTTCTTCCTCTAAAAACACAATGGGAGTAAAATTACACGTAATAAAAAAGTTTGTATATTTTTATACACATTCGACTTTTATATTATATGTAGTAGACGGGACTTGCTTGGCCCCATAAAACTCTTTGTTGGGAGATCCGCCAGAGGAAGTGTGGTTATGTTATCCGCTCGTAAAATTGTTTATTGAATCCCTTTCTTACAGTTAATTAAATTGCGTTCAGTATATTAGATTGGCAATAAAGCTATAATATAACGGTAGCAATCTATAACATAAATTCCCCACATTCTCTTCATCGTGTACTGAAAATATATAATAACATTTTAATTTACAGCTTGGTGGTTTCAAAGTTAAGTTGAAGTAATTTCTTTGATGTGAGGAAAACTGTCTGAAGCATGGAGAACTTTGTTTCAATTAAAGCTTGTACGAGTTACACGCATACAATTAAAGTTATTTGATATACGTCTTTAATCTAATAAGACAAGAATCATGACTGTTAGCTGAGCATGGCAGAAATAGCATTGTGAGATATCTTTCTCTGTTTTTCTGTAATATCTATTGCGACATTAATTACTTATTAATAGGTATAATGTTCCGTCTAGTTATGTAGCTCCCATATATAACAAAAATCTCTAAAGTTATATTTTTAATGATTAAACGCAATCAATATTAAAAAAACATATTATATTCTAAAAATAAATGACCTAAGATGAACGAATGAAATGATTACTTATAGTTTCGGAGTAAAGTGGCTGTGACAGACTGGCGGACAGACAGACAGACAGACAGACAGACAGACATGACGAATCTATAAGGGTTCCGTTTTTTTGCCATTTTGGCTACGGAACCCTAAAAACATATAAGTCCTCCGTCATAACTTCTGTCACCCCTTCTCTGAAGGGTTGTGTCCCATGGGCCGCAGTGCAATTTGAAACCCATCGATAATGCCCTAATGGATAAACTAGGTACGCCTGCATCGCAATTACACTAATGTGATTAGAATTTTTCTTTGCTTGCGTGGAATACAGACCTTTTGCTATGAAAACAGTGAAAGCATTTTTATAGGTTTTTGAACATTGAAATCACAGAAGTATGATGCAAGAGACGCAATAAAGGTACACAGTGAACATTTCATAAATTCCCTGGTGCTTTCCCTGCAGATAGATAGTCATGAACGAACATTTTGGAGCTCTTTGAAGTCAGTTCTAATATTAAAAAAAAAATATACTAAGTAGAAAAATACTTTTAAAACTAGTGCAGGCGTAATTTAACCGTAGTATATATTGTCCAAGCTATCTATCTGTGTGTCCCGCCAATCACGAGTCCCAAAGCGGTCGCGGATTCAATGTCACGTTGGTGTTTTCTTAATAATGAAACTTATTATTAAATCCAGTTATGATAAACCAATATAATACGTCTCTAGCATTGCAAAATACGACTTTTCAAAATGTAAAGGATATAGGACAGGTCGTATATGACAACACAGTTATTGTCCGATCTATCTGTCCGTGTGTCCCGCCAATCACGCGTCCCACTGCGGTCGCGGATTCAATGTCACGTGGCGTCGCGCCGCCATCGCCCCGCAAATGGGGAAGTTTGCAGTTCAAAAGTTATAGCGGATCTTGTCCCGGATTCACGCGGAATCATGACTAATTAACCAACCCAGACATGATCATCTGGTGAGTTGGGAATAGAAAAGGTCTAGCTGACTGGTTATTATGAGGTTTTTGTGTTTTCTTAATGATGAAACGCATTATGAAATCCGCTCATGATAAACCAATATAATATGTATCTAGCATCGCAAAAAACAGGAATAGGAAAGGCTGTATACGACAACACAGTTATTTACCGAGCTATCTGTCCGTGTGTCCCGCCAATCACGCATCCCACTGCGGTCGCAGATTCAATGTCACGTGGCGTCGCGCCGCCATCGCCCCGCAAATGGGGAAGTTTGCAGTTCAAAAGTTATAACGGATCTTGTCCAGGGGGCTTACTGCCAGCCGTTATAGCAGGACGGATTCCAGTGAGTAAGAGAGATGCCGCTTTACATGATGTAAGGCGGCATCTCTCTTACTCGCTGGTTTTTAGATCGCTATAAGACTTGATGGTAAGGCCCCAGGATTCACGCGGAATCATGACTAATTAACCAAGCCAGGCATGATCATCTGGTGAGTTAGGAATGGAAAAGGTCAAGCTGATTGGTTATTATGAGGTTTTTGTGTTTTCTTAATGATGAAACGCATTATAAAATCCACTAATGATAAACCAATATAATAATGTATCTAGCATCGCAAAAAAACAGGTAAAGGAAAGGCTGTATAATACAACCCAGATATTGTCCGAGCAATCTGTCCGTGTGTCCCGCCAATCACGCGTCCCACTGCATGTTATTTTGAGGTTTTTGTTCTTTGTTAATGATGAAACGTATGTATGTAGCATCGCAAAAAACTACTTTTCTAAATTTAAAGAGTAAAGGGAAGGCTGTACCTATACATCAACAGTGTTATTGGATTGTTATCCAAGCTATCTGTCCGTGTGTCCCGCCAATCACGCGTCCCACTGCGGTCGCGGATTCAATGTCACGTGGCGTCGCAAATGGAGAAGTTTGCAGTTCAAAAGTTATAACGGATCTTGTCCCGGATTCACGCGGAATCAGGATTGATGAGGTCCAAATTGGATCAGTGCGCGATTAGGAGTGATTATGGGAAGTTAGTATTTAAAAGCTTATTTGCGAGGGATTTTAGTTCGTTAGCCAGATGATGCTGGGTGCTTTAAGAATATTATTAGGTTGCGTTAGTAGATAAGATGGTGGACATTTAATGGTTTAATAATTTTGAATAGTAAAATGAGATTAGTGGGAGCTAGTACACACCAATGGTTTTTTTGGTAGATTGGTCAGCCGAAGGGATCGCCTTAAGGCATTCGTGGTCTACTCCGATAGAGTTATTTGTCAGCTCGCTCGCTTGAATTTCGCTCGATCGAGCGAGATGGCACATTTCAATTTTATTCATTTTGTAACGAACAACTATAAATAATTATTTACCGCAGTGGCTTATTTTATAAAGTACCTGCTGACTTGGTTTCGGTTTAGAGGTCCGGAATGGAGCACGGAGTGCTTTCATTGCTTTGATTTTATTTACTTTGTTTAAAACAAGTAATATACACCAATTTACGACCCGCTTGGTGTAATGGTCAATATGTTGCCTATTACGCAAGAGGTCGCGACCCCCGCTCAGGACAAACATTTGTGTGCATGAACATGTCTGTTTGTCCTAGTCTGGGTGTTATATGTATCTATTTAAGTATATTTGTAATACCACTGTTGATTCTGATGTATGTAACACAAGTGCTTAAGCTACTTAACACGGGGTCAGATCAATGTATGTGATGTTGTGAAATATTTATTTTTATATTTATTTATTTACGTAATCCAAGTTCTTAATCATTGTTTAGTTACAGTCAAATATCAATTTAAATAATCACCAATAACAAACGAGTTTACTATTTACAAACAATATCAAGACCGCATTATACGGATCACGGCGCTCCAATACCTAAAACTTGGTGCCAAATCCCGCTCGGCTCGAACGCTCGAATTCGAAATTGCTTACGTCGAAACTCAAATTTACAGCAAACCTGTTTCAATACCATCAGTTTGAATAGACGGACCAATTTTAATCACCAAACACTACAATAACGAGAAACGCTTATAATAATTAACTGGAGGAACCGTAACGTAGTAAACAGTGGTAGGGATGTTCGTCGCTTTGGAATAATGTCGCTATCGATATTCAAGTTTTATAAATTTTCAATCACGAAATATTTTTGTCTGATTTTATAATAACAAAACATTTTATTACATTATATACGATAAGTCTTAACCAAATTATGTGATGAGTGAATATCGCTCCGTGGACTATTATTTTAATATGTACTAGTTATTATAAATCTATGAAAAACCTTGTTTGAATATAGGAAAAAATATTTTATTTTAATCATGTTCGAAAATATAACGAAGTGCCCACCTTATCCTTAGGGCAAAATTCATACACAACTAAATTGCTCGGCAAAGTCATCCGATATTGGCCAAAAATTCTGTGAAAATATTTGCGTCCACTTCATCAAACACGACGTCTGTGCACGTGACAGTGTTAATACCGACCATCGATATCGCCGCCCTACGATTAACAATAAGATATTAAATTGCAAGCCGCCCCAATGCAAACAGAAATCAATCATCGCTCCATCACGGCCCGGAAGAGGGTTAACTCTATTCAAATAACTCGCAATCGGAATATCCACGAGGAAATTGTGATGGGACGTTTTGTCCCGAACCTTTGTTTCTAACCCTGCGGGGTTTGCTGAAAATAAATTATTGCGGATTTGAAATGTTGTGGATTTTAGTTTGTTGTTTTAAATATAGTGTTGTTTGGGACTTTCCTGGATGCTACGTCATTCCATGAGGGGGTCTCGAGAAGCGATAATCCAAGATGACACGATGCAATGAAAGCAGTAGCTTTACAAAGCAATTGTCCCCGCTTCTTTTACATTCGACTCCCTTTAGTAAAAATTAAAACAATACGCTACTAAAATGACTCACTTACACACAAAGAGATACCAAACTTGCTTATACCAAAAACTGGAAACAGTTTCCTCTACCTGTGTATGGATGTTAGTACTCGGTACTCTTTAAAGCGCTTTCAAGTTACTGGATTAAGTGCTGCACTTGACGGAAGTCCAGTCTCTTAAATCTGAACTCCTTTAAAATAAACAAATTTCAGTAATATTTTAGTTTGATTTTTGTCGATTAGAACAATACATCGATCCCTTTTAGAGGTTCCCACCTCTTGATATTGCTTCACTGCACTAAAAACTGATACCAATATTCCCGACCTATGTGTTAGCACTCGGTACTCGGTACACTCTAAGTGCGATCAACTTACTGCACTAAGTACCTGTAATACTGCACTTGACGGAAGTCTAGTCTCTTAACTCACGACTCCTTTAAAATAAACACATTTCGGCAGCATTTCAATATATTCTCTTTAATTAAAAAACATATCAGTGAAATTGCTTCACTGCACTAAAATCTGATACCAATATTCCCGACCTATGTATGATAGCACTCGGTACACTTTAAGTGCGATCAACTTACTGCACTAAGTACCTGTAATGCTGCACTTGACGGAAGTCTAGCCTCTTAACTCACGAGTATTCTGAAATAAACACTTTCGGTAACATTAACTTATCGATCCGAATTGAAAAAGATATGATATATCTGTTGCAGGCATTTTGTAAGAATGGCCTTTTTACATATGGCATCGTCATTATGCAAACGGGAAGCGCTTTGTAAATTGCCTAAGGCATTTTGTTGTTGAACTGAATGATGTCAATGAGTATGCAGAAGTACTACTCTGACGGAAGTAGGTTAGAAATATTTATTGTAAACGGCGTCGCCAAGGTTGCAAGGTATTTTATAAAATTACGACGTTTTACGATATGCCTTCGGCAATTTACAAAGCACTTCGCGTTTCCAAACGGCGCGTCGCCAAGGTTGCAAGGTATTATATAAAATTACGACATTTTACGATATGCCTTAAGCAATTTACAAAGCGCTTCCCGTTTGCAAAATAACGACGCCATATGTAAAAAGCCTATTCTTACAAAATGCCTGCGACATATCGATCCCTTTACGAGATTCCCACCTCTTGCTTCCCTACACTAAAAACTGATACCAATATTCCCGACCTGTATATTAGCACTCGGTACACTTTAAGTGCGATCAACTTACTGCACTAAGTACCTGTAATACTGCACTTGACGGAAATCTAGTCTCTTAAATCAGGACTCCTTAAAAATAAACACATTCCAGTAACATTTCAATTGTCTTATTGTGGATTAGAAAAATGCATCGATCCCTTTAATAGGTTCTCATCTCTTGAAGTTGCTTACCTGCACTAAAAACTGATACCAATATTCCCGACCTGTATGTTAGCACTCGGTACACTTTAAGTGCGATCAACTTACTGCACTAAGTACCTGTAACACTGCACTTGACGGAAGTCTAGTCTCTTAACTCACGACTCCTTTAAAATATACACATTTCGGCAGCATTTCAATATATATATTTTTTTAAAACATATCAGTAAAATTGCTTCACTGCACTAAAATCTGATACCAATATTCCCGACCTATGTATGATAGGACTCGGTACACTTTAAGTGCGATCAACTTACTGCACTAAGTACCTGTAATACTGCACTTGACGGAAGTCTAGTCTCTTAACTCACGTAATCACTCGAGGCGGAAGAAGTTCCCGCTAGTTTGAGCCCGTGTGTGCAGGCTTATTTAGTGCAAGAGTTGGCAATTTGTCTTAAGACTAATTTGAGGTAATTTTGGATAAGAGTTTAGAGTGATTAAACTGTTTGCATTCCATTAATTCTGAGAACTTATGAAGGATGAGAAAAAATCCATAATAATAAAGTAATACATAAATTGTTTTTTATGTAAGAGGGGACTAGAACGTTATCTGAAAGTTAGTAATTATAGCCACTCGGATTGACTAATTAGTTGAGGAAGAATAATTTTATGCTTAAGCCCTGTACATCCATTTCGGTAGTAAACTATTTGTAGCCGATAACTACTGAAAACTACTAACTTAGCTTCGGAGAATATTAAGTGCTATATTCCCCAAAGTGATACTACTTATGTCAGAGATCAGCATAACGTAAGCACATGGCTGTTTTGTAGCATATAACATAATATACAAATGTACAATGAGTTTACAGTCAGCATTTTGAACAACAGCAACTTATGACAATTCGGAGATTTGAATTACATTTATATTTTTATTACATCACTACGAACCACCACAGTTTTAATACAAAACTATTTCATCAGCCAACCCATAAATCGTACCCATTTAAAATTAAAACGCACATGCACAATTTCTCTCTACATTTATTAGTGACCGGGCGAGCTATCAAGTATTCTACACCTATTACGGCGACAATTTGAAATTAATTTGAGTCTGGTACAGGCCTGTCCAATGCAATGCGGTTGCGGTTGCACTCAGGTAATACCTATCTCGTGTAGTCGAAACATGGGTATAAATTAAGTTGCTTGTACCAAACTGTGTGCTGGTAATAGCACGTCTTGAATTTGGTGTTCCTCTGGATTTTCACCTCCTTATAGCATTGAGGTATTACTATTACTGTAGAGTGGGCATCGAGAACAAAATCTATGCAATTTTCATCCTGTAATGATTTAGATATGTTTTAAAAACACGAGACAGCATTTTTTCGATTATAAAAATAGTACCTATAATAACTGGCTGTAACTGTTGTCCATGGATAAGAGTGCGTGTAAAAAACTATTTCTTATAGATGTCTAGTTTATACCTAGTAGTAGTAATTATGTACCTCAATATCTTGTCGTTGCATAAGGATTCAAGCAACTACATATTCCAAACAACTGTAGATACGCTATAAAACAAACAAGAATGGTGAACAAAAAATATATCCAGATAACTTTATTTTCGAAAATATTCGTGCAACCTGCATTCTCCAAATCCTGGAAACTATCACGCTTAAGCCAGCATTTGTTCCTATTTTTGAACTGATATTAATGTTACTACAGGTTTAACGAGACAAAACGACAAGCGCAGTAAAGACACCACACCTCGTATCCCCACGTATGTATATTGTTGTATACAGGGTGGTCCAACAAGTGACGTCAACAATTTTTTTTCAGGTTCCTCGCTCGCACCTGGTGCTTTCCGAAAATACCCCATGTTTGTTCCGCGATTTTTCTTAGTTTTCGAGTTTTAATTTTTTTTGGGAATTTTTAATGATGTTTCAGAAATTCATATCTCTTTTCGAAGGTATTTTACAGATTTTTTTGTGATATGACTGTCTTAAATGCGGTTTATATTTAAAAAATATCTCAGCTTCCTGAAATTACTTACAGTTACTCATATTTTTTTCATAAGATTATAACTCGAAAACCATGAAAAATCACGAAACATACATATATGGGGTATTTTCGGATAGATCCAGGTGCAAGGAACCTAAAAAAAATTTGTTGACGTCACTAGTTGGACCAGCCTGTATAACAGATATCACGTTGTTCTGCGGTGCAGATTGGACGCGAATGTCCGGTAAAGGTCTGACCGCAATTGCGTTTTGTGCTGTACAGGTGCGGTGACGATGGAAGTGACAATATAATTTGAACGTAAACATCCAGAAACATCCAGCTATAACACTGATATTGGTTAAAGGGACTTAATGAGGTATTTAATTATATTTACTTTCTGCTTGGGGTTTCTATGAAACAATAGACGCTGCAGCAAGAGGCCTGATGGTGAGCCAATATTTCCGGCCAACGCAAAAGTCTAAGTGTAGAAACACACCAGCCTGAAAATACGCGACAGAAGCTCGGCGGCAATGCATTTTCTATACAATATAGGTGACGGTATTTCGGCATGGTGTGTCATCCTCCTTACAAAAAAATTACATCCATAGACACGCCATTCGCGTTTTCTCGGCTACACTAACGTCCTGAAAATCCAACTATCCTCTAGTTCTTGTAAAGTGCACTACAATAACAGCTAAACGACTCGACAAGGGAAATCACACGTTGTCGCCAAATCCAATTAGTTTACAATCAAATAACCCTGTTCAACAAATCGCTCGAAAAATAAATTCAATGCTACGAATCACGTTAAATAATTTCCCTAAACGGATCTCATTACGGATAAAAGGCACCATTTCACACCCGACTACACGCACACACGAAAATTTAATATTCTAACACACGAGTTGAATACGAGATTTAATTTCGGCATGCACAAACAAAAAGCGCAACAAATAAAATCCGTTCGGGTGATGAGGCGGCGCTTAAGCGCTTAACCGATTTAAGCCAAAGGATTTCACGGCTGACGGGCTTCAGCCATCCACGCTGCGGACACTGACTGGAGCGCCCGAGAGCGTGTCGCGATGGCAATAGCCAATGGTTGCTTTGGCAATGGAATAAGCTGGAAATAAATTCAATCAAAAATCAAGTCAGATGAATCTTCATGTTTTTTTTATCAATATTTTTTTATGATTTTCTCTAAGTATTAAGAAAATATGTTTAAATGGATACGTCGTTTTCGGGTCACTTGGAGTTAATTTTTAAGGTTTAAAATTCCTTTGAAATATGCATTCTTTTTATACCCTCTCTTTAATCTGGTAAAATGATCTGATTAAATCGGTCTCCTCAACCGCAAAGCATATTTCGTACAAAAGAGCAGACTAAACTCGTTATCTCTGTACGACTTTGTACTCATGTTCAAAGTATAACGTGACAACTTGTTTCAACAACTTTCAATAAAAACGTGGCAGAATGTAAACTAATAACAAAATTTTGTTGAAGAAAAAAGTTTCAACACCTAATCTTTGCTTGCCAAAAATGCAGGAAATACAAAATAACCCTGCGTAAAAGAGATATCAAGTTATACAAAACTAATGTTATAACATTTAAATATATAATCGCAAAGCAACACGTAATGCGGGAGATGTCGTCGCCTGCGGACAGCGCGGACTGTTGGGCCGAAATTGCAAAACCGCGTGCGGCGGCGCTCACTCGCGCTGGTGCCAATATTGGACAAGGAACTACACACATCAACAAAATCTAGGGATATCTTAATTGTATATTATAAACTACGTTATATTGTTAATTCTATATTATATTTATATGAAGTTTATATATCGATTGAAAGGTATTTTATTCTATTTTTATAAAAAAAAAAAATTTTATAGAAAAACAAAAGAATGGCAAAAAAATATTGGTAGTTCCCTCCGCACGGGAAAAGTGCATGAAAATTAAATTAGTTTTTTTGATATTTTACTAAAGAAAACTGATGTTTTTTTTTAATCTTTTTTATGAAACTTGTTGAGTGTTCTTTGAAGAGTAATGTAACGGCATCATTTGAGTTGAAATGAAATGTTGCGATCCGTGGACTTGTAAGAAAGTGTTTCCTAAGAACGCGTCATTGCCGAGGCCCTAACCACCAACCAAAACATGTTACAAAGGTTTTGGAGCAATTATCGCAGTCTTGGGAACGTGGTTGAACGGCACTAAAACAGAAATCGCATTACTACCCAGACACAGGATCAAGTTTTCCAAAAGACTGCTAGAGGACGACCAAACATCACAGCGATGCGACTAGTAAAAAGGCTCCAGGAGGACCATCAGCTGCTGGAAAGCGATCAAACCGTGCAAAGGGGTTTGCATGAAGTGCGTCTTCATGTTGGATAACCGCTGCGTGTACGAGCATTGTGATGGGGCAATCGCGGTAAGCGTCTTTCTTGGCCTTAGGAAAATTTTCCATGGATTGACGACCCTTGGTCTGTGATGCTGTAAACCGATGACTCCCGCTACAGATTTTATCCAGATTCAAGAAGAACACGCGTTTTGAGAACTCCTGACAGTATTAGCCGTCTGTGACACCCTTAGGAGGTCCACTTATACCAAGGCGGGACAATCATTATTTTAGGAGGATTTTTTCTGGGTGAACAAACCCAGCCCATTTGTATCCAGTTCATCATGACTAAGCAAAAACATCTCAAAAAGGTAGTAAAATCTGTCATTGTCCTAAACAAAGTCCAAATCATCCAGGAATTTATAACCATGAACGACAGTGCTGATTCCCATGCGGCGCGGTAGGTGCCGACCGCTCTACGAGATTACGATATCCAAGTTTTGGATTGCCCTGCTCAGTCGTTCGGCTTAAATCCTATCAAGCATGCGTGCGGCATGTTACATCAATGAGTTTTAAGACATTTCCCACCAAATTCCAAGACAGTACAACAACTTCACCATCACTTTGAAAGAGCATGGGGGTCTCATAACGCAACAAGACCTTAACAACTTAATTTTAAGCATTGACAATTGATATTGATGCTATAATAAAAGTGAGAGGTGGCAACACTGATTAAATTAATAAAATTGTTTATTTGAATTAAATTTGATCATTTAATTAAAAAAAAACGCAGATTTTCTACCACACAAATTTACCTAGGGCGATAAAAAGTTAATTATTTTTAAAAATACAGTTAAAATCACATATTTTATTTATTTTTATTAAAAACTATAAAATTCTCTATATTTTTTCCATTTACAGTATTAGCAAATTCCTAATACTATTTAAGATATTTGATGATATGTAGATATCCCTAGATAAAGTTGATGTGTGTACTGCTCTGGAAGCGGCAGGCTAATATAAAACAACCAAAGATCATTCCAATGTGCCGTGTATTGCAAGCCTAGAATAGTACAACCACATGTCAATCGTTGAGTTTCGTAAGCGACCAACGAATAGTCTGAGGGGATGGGGAGAAGCGATTATCGGTGTTTTATCGTTCGCAATACTCTGATCGTTAAACCCCTAGCAGGCATAACCTCCCATCTAGGAGAGATCTATCTATGTCTAGCACTCGTCTACAACACGATGATGAGGACCACTCCAGAAACTTGAATTATTATATTAGACAGATGTGATAACGTACTCATTAAGATAGCGGAAGACAGCATTTTGGTTTTTGGAATGTTATTGTATACTTAATTTCAAGTTCGATTTTCCCAGATCATAATATTTTTAATAATTAAATATATTATCGCAAAGCAACACGTAATACGAGAGATGTCGTCGCCTGCGGACAGCGCGGACTGTTCGGCCGAAATTGCAAAACCGCGTGCGGCGGCGCTCACTCGCGCTGGTGCCAATATTGGACAAGCACCTACTGCTCTGGAAGCGCCAGGCTTATATAAAACAAGCAAAGACCATTGCAGTGTGCCATGTATTGTCGGATGCCGAAAGACCATTCTAATGTTCCATTTAGTTTCGGGTGCCTTGCATTGAAGGCTTATAATATTACTTACTACCCTATGTCTTCCTTAGAGTTTCGTAAGCGACTAAAGAATAGTCTGACGGGATGGGAGCAGCGTTTCTCGGCGGTTTATCGTTCACAAATTAATACCCTTCCGGTTGTTTTTCGACCATGGTAGCCGATCAGGTACGCAGGATATAATAATAGTGTACAAGTGCGTGCGCAAGCACAGCCTATTCCCTATTCCCTAACTCTCATAGTTCGGTGGGTCAATAATCTGAGACCAGCCTTACCAGTATTTTATGATAACCATTTTCAAGTAGTGTGCGCCACCTTGATGTTGGTAAAAAAATAAAATTTAAGTAGATATAATAAAATATGTTAATAAACGAGTAATGATGCTCCTATTGGAATATAAAAGCCATAATAACCAAATCGTTATCGTACAAGATACCGTCTAAATAACAGCGCTGGTTAAAATAAAGTCAATTCGAAGAATTTAACCGGTAATAAGATAATAAATATTTCTCTTAATATTACTATTTATCCACTTCCAGTCATGGCTTTCATCTCTATATCGACGATCAACACAACGAGACACAAATAAGATATTTTGCATAAGGGCTGGGACATCCTTTGAGTTCGGACAGCTTCTGTTTCTATTAGTTTGTTTTCTAGTACAAAGCTTAGGCGTTTATTAGAACCCGATCTGGCAGTGTTAAAGTACAGACTCATGTGTAGTTAATTGCATACCGCTCGTATAAAATAGTGAACAATATTAGTCAAATATGTGATCTATTGACATGCAAGCAAGTATTATTTTCAGATCCAGATATTCGCCCCATTTGGGTAGGAGAAATGGTGGTTAAAAAGCAGCTATTCTTTTATTTTCCAATCTAACTTACATGAAGTACTTGGTGATTAGTAGGTAGTTGCACCCAGCGGAGACACCATGCCTCCATTGGGCCACCCTCGTATAGTTACTGTATGCTTATATCACTAATAGCTGGGAAATAGCCGCGTCGTCCTAATTAATTTTCAATAGAAATGCAGCTTCCTATGTTGATTTGTTTGAGTTGTTGTAAAGAATCTATGCTCTTGCTTCCAGATGATTTTTTGCTCTGGCTTTTATTTTTGAAAATCGGTATCATATTTTTGCAACAAAGAACTTACTTTCATCAATGAAGTAAAAAGAAAGTTGTTAAAGAAAAATAAAACTGTTCAATACTTCCAGTCGGTCAGCACACGCAGCCGGCGCGTGATCGATGGCGGCGCGAAGACGGATGCAGAGTCGCCGCGACCTCGCCGCGCCGCTCCTCTATCACGCCCGCATTAGTTTATTCACCAATCTAATAAATAACTTTACTTCCACGAGAAAGTACTTGGTGATTACTAGGCACCTGGTAGAGTTACACATACCTCTGTTGAACCACCAGTCAGGAAAATACGTCCCCCGAGGCTGTCAGCATTCACCAAGTATTTTTTTCTTTTGGCTTAAATTTAAATTTCAGTAGACCCATTTTTTAATCAGTATCATATTTATTTTGACTACCGTGGCCGACACCCAATGGATCGCACCAGACACCGCTGGATCGACGGCGTGAAGACAGATCTTCACACGCTCCAGGCGAAGAACTGGTGGGAGAGCACGAAGGATCGAAGCAGTTGGCGCATTCTTGTTTCGGAGGGCAAGCGTCCCTTTGGGTTGCTGAGCCATAGGAGTAACTAAGTAAGTATATTTATTTTGTATATAACTTCTTTAACCACGATATTAGAAACCTCTGAAGAAGTTGAAGAAATAAAACTGGTCAATACGTCCACTCGGCCGGCACGCGTGATCGATGACCGCGCGAAGACGGATGCAGAGTCGCCGCGACCTCGCCGCGCCGCTCCTCTATCACGCCCGCATTAGCTTATTCACCAATCTAATAAATAACTTCACTTCCACGTGGAAGTACTTGGTGTTCAGTAAGTAGAGCCTAGCTGAGACACACATACCTCTGTTGAACCACCAGACAGGAGGACGCGCCCTGAGATTGTCTGCATTCACCAAGTACCTACACATTTTTTTTTCAGTCAACTGTTGCTACACTGTAAGCTTATGACACTATATTAGCTGGAAAACAGGCTCGACCTCCTCATTGATTTTCTATAGAGCGCATATAAGAAACGGAGCCTTCTATGTGGTTTGCTTGAGTTCGTACCTATCTATGCCTTTGCTTTTTAAGTCGCTTCTACTTTGCTTAACAAAAAAATTCAGTAGATTTTTCTTTTCACAATCGTTATCATATTTTTTCATCGAAAAACTAACTTTTATTAAAAGAAGTGCAAAGAAAGTTATTAAAAAAGAATCAAACTGGTTAATACATCCATTCGGTCAGCACACGCAGCCGGCGCGTGATCGATGGACTCGCGAAGACGGATGCAGAGTCGCCGCGACCTCGCCGCGCCGCTCCTCTATCACGCCCGCATTAGTTTATTCACCAATCTAATAAATAACCTCACTTTCCCGTGAAAGTACTTGGTGATTTCTTGGCACCTGGTAGAGTCATACATACCTCCGTTCGGTAATCGAAGGTAGGAAAATACGTCCCCCGAGGCTGTCAGCATTCACCAAGTATTTATTTATTTTGGCTCAAATAGAAATTTCAGTACCTAGAACTATTTTTAAAATCAGAATCATATTTATTTTGAGTACCGTGGCCGACACCCGATAGGTTGCCCCAGACACCGCTGGATCGAAGGCGTGAAGGCAGATCTTCGCAAGCTCCAGGCGAAGAACTGGTAGGAGACCGCGAACAATCGAGGCAGTTGGCGTATTCTTGTTTCGGAGGCCAAGCGTCCTTCCATAGAAGTAACTGAGTAAGTATATTTATTTTGTAAAATAACTTATTTAACCACGATATTAGAAACCTATGAAGGAGTTGAAGAAATAAAACTGGTCAATACGTCCACTCGGTCGGCACGCGTGATCGATGGCGGCGCGAAGACGGATGCAGAGTCGCCGCGACCTCACCGCGCCGCTCCTCTATCACGCCCGCATTGGTTTATTCACCAATCTAATAAATAACTTCACTTCCACGTGAAACTACTTGGTGTTCAGTGAGTAGAGCCTAGCTGAGACACACATACCTCCGTTCAACCACCAGACAGGAGGACACGTCCCCCGAGACTGTCAGCATAAACCAAGTATAAAAAAGAGTTTCCTTTAATCTACCGCTGCTATACTGTACGCTTATGTCAATAATAGCTGGAAAATACACTCGTGGTCCTCACATTTTTTTTAATACAGATCATAGTAGAAATGAAACCTTCTAAGACGAGAAGAAGAAGAAGAGATCATAAATTAGAAATGAAGCGTCCTAAGTTGTTGTGTTTGAGTTGCTGTAACGTAACGTACCTATCTATGCTTTTGCTTTTAGATATTTTGTTTTTGGCTCTCGCTTCTACCACACTAAACATCAAATTTCAGCATACCTATTTTTAATAAAATTTAGATTTATTATGCAACTAAGAACTTACTTCTGGTCAATACGTCCACTCGGCACGCGTGATCGATGGCGGCGCGAAGACGGATGCAGAGTCGCCGCGACCTCGCCGCGCCGCTCCTCTATCACGCCCGCATTAGTTTATTCACCAATCTAATAAATAACTTCACTTCCACGAGTTCCACGTGCGGTTACCATTAATCTTCCGGGGAAGATAACGCTCTTCCAAACGTAGTTTTGTTTCTATCGTTGGTATACGTTGTTTGTTATGTCGCTTGAACACAGACAGTTGGTAATAAATTATGCGGCAGGCAAATAATCGAATGATTACAGGTGAAGCATGTTGTTTTAGAATTATTTTTTTACCAATAATATAATTTACTAGCGCCTGCCTGTCGACTAAAGATTTTTTTCTGTACTCATATAATAAAACTGAAAAGTTTCTTTGTTTGTTTGTTTGAACGCGGTAACCTCAGGAACTGTTTTTCCGAATTGTATAAGTAATTCTTATTGGATTGTCCATTTATCGAGGAATGCTTTAAGCTACATACAATAAACACTATGTGAGCGTAAACTGAAAACCACAGGGACGAGGGATTTCTTAATTACAAAAGTTATATTTTGAATCTAAGTGTAGAAAAACACTAAGCAGAAAATACGCGACCGAAGTGCGGTAAGACTACACCTGCAATGAATTTTCTACACGATAATAACTGGACGTCATTTCAGCATGGTGTGTCATCAATAATTTAAAATACAGTACGTTGAACTTCGGTCGCATATTTTCAGCTTAATGTGTTACCTACAAAAAATACTCTGAAAAACCACTGCTACATTAAAAACGAATTAAATTCCTACCGGCAAATGTGCCAATTTATTAAAATACCACAATTCAAAAGCACCTCGACACCTTAGCGGGGTAAAAAAATCCCCCTTGTACAAAACATCCCCCGCCCCCCTGATGGCACGTTTATACTGTGTAACGCGAGCTAAGTGAATCAAACTGTCATTCTAGCCGCATTACAAAGACACGGGAGAAATAATAGAAAGGATAAGGCGGGAAGGATTGGATCCGCGAATAAAGTCGTATTGGAAAAGTTGGGAGCTGAACTTTACCCGAACTACGTAGTTTGGATAATGTAGGTTGGTTCTGAAAATTATCTTTAGTCGTAATGTTTTGGTGTCAAGAAGGATATAAAGCCACTAAATGGTTGTTCAATTAACAAAGAGATAAACTGTTTGAAATCCGATTGAAATAACTTAACTCAGATTTAGCCAGTGTCAATGAAAACAATTAATTGTATTAATTAATTGTTTTCATACGTTTTCAATTGTTACGTTACGTTTTGAATTTAAATTATGGAGATTTATTTTCTTTTTATTCTTTATTCTAAATTAAATCCCATAGTACTATTACGGTAATATTGTATGGGTAAGTGGCGGTCGATACTGTACGATTGGTCTCCAGCGCTGCTTAAATTCTATCTGAATGCCTTTCAGTTGACCCTACCTGATCAGAGCAACCTTGTAAGGTGGGGAATGGCGGTAGACAAAACCTGTTTGCTCTGTGGTGAGGCCATAGGTACTGCGAGGCATTTGTTGGTGGGATGCAGAGTACTCCTAGACAGAGGTCACTACTCTCGCCGCCATGACGGAGTGTTGCAGATCATACGTGAAGCGGTGAGCCTTTCAATAGCAAGAGCAGCAAAAGGTTTGACGACGAATACAAGGAACATCAACTTCGTCAAGGAAGGATCTACCAAGAAGTCCAAAGTCAAACCTTACTCCATCGTTAGTGTAGCTCCAGATTGGAAGATCATGATGGACACGTATGAAAAGCACTACAGTATTCCAGAGGACATTGCGTTATCGTCGTCTAGACCAGACCTTTTCATTTATTCTAGAAAACTTAAGCGCGTACTGTTGGTAGAACTTACTGTTCCATGGGAGACAAACATTCCCAAAGATCACGCGTTTAAAACAAATAAGTATTATGACCTAACCAACGAAATTACTAAAAATGGTTATATAGCACGGTTGTATGCTGTGGAAGTGGGTGCGAGAGGTATACCAGCGAAATCTCTCTACAACCTACTGAAGGACTTAGGATTACCAAGATCTAATATTAGCTCCTTACTGGAAAGAGCAACTAAAGCCGCTTTACTCGGCTCGTACCAAATATGGTTGGGAAGGGAGAGGAATGTCATCGGTGGAGGTGATCGTTAGTATACTATAAAGGGGCCCCTTAAACCTACACGCTGGGTCGCAAGTCCCAGGCGCCGACTGACATTCCTCTCTGTTCCACGCGATGGACCCGGCACCCGCACGGAGAATCCATGGATAGCTAAGAAGTTCGTCTCAATACCTATTAACGAATATAATAATGCTCCAGTTTTTTGGGAGGATATGACAACGCATGAATAACGCGATACATGCATTTTTTTCTGTAATATATGTAGTACTTTAAAATGCTCCAGTTTTTTGGGAGGATATGACAACGCATGAATAACGCGATAAATGCATTTTTTTCTGTAATATATGTAGTACTTTAAAATTGAACGGATTAAATTGAAATCATAAAATAAAGTCTCTTACAATATCTAACGCCATTCTGTTGCATTGTAAAAAAAAGAACTTCTGCATTATCCACACAATTCTTTAGTAAACCGTGCTCACTTTTCGTTCAACATCAATCCCTTGCAGCACAAGGGGTGCAGGAGACCCTTACCGCCCTCTTTGCACAAGCGAAATCACTTCCACTGTAAAAATACACCTTTAATTTTAATTTTTCCAGCCTTCGCGGGCGAATGAAAACAATATTCTCTTTGTCATTGACAAGTATAGAACGACGTTTAAATTAATTGTGAAAAAGGTTACTTACCTCTCGGTGTACTTAGTCTTTCTGGTCATGCCTTTATTTATTGTAATACTCTATTATTTACTAGATCATAATTTATTCTACTATAGGCACCGTGCAGAAACTATAGAGGGCGCTAAAATCCTGATTTTTTTTCTGTGGTTTGACAGTAAAATTTGACATTTACCTTGGTCAGTTCGAATTCGAGTCACTACATGGCAGAATAAGGCACGGTGTTTTGCGTGGTTTGACAGTAGAATTACCGACATTGAGATTGACATTTAGCTTGGTCAGTTCGAATATGAGTCACGAGATGGCAGAGTCATCGCTACGCACATTCAAATCATCATCATCCTAGCGCCTCTCTCGGTTGCATCCTCGGGCATTGCCTTGGAGCCCAGGGTACGCTGCGACTATGATCCTGAATTGACATGCCTGGTTATTACAATGGAGCGACTGTCGTCTGACCTCCGTAACCACAAGGGAAACCAGACCAGTTGGAAGTACCAATTCAATTATACATACTTAATTTTACATAATAATATTGTGATATGCCTCCACATGTTCTCTTCACGTTTGGTGTAGTAGTCAGTTTAGATTTCTGCCTACAGATAGTAGCTGCCAATGTGTTTTTGCGGAAAGCACTTAATCTTAATCTTGACGTCAGAAAATAAATGAACTAAAAAATGAGTGGTAAAACTTCATGTGTCACCACAAAATATAGTCATATTTTGATTGGATAGAAGCAAAGCCAACTTATTTTTGATCTTAGATCATAAGCTCACTACACCTACATTTACGAGTATATTACCTGAACGAGCCAAATACATTATCATCTCTTTTCAAAGCCCGGCAAAACCATTAATTCACTGATAACATTAAGTTCTTGAACATCCATTAGAATTAGAAACTCCATTAAGAATACCATTTTCAGAGATATTCCACTGGGTAGATTTTTACCTTTTAGAAAAATCGGGATGTATATGTAAATCTAATTTCGGGATCATGACCGCAGGCTTGTAAGTAACTAATTGGGTACTTTAATATGAACGTTCTTCGGCCACGGTAAGCTTTCGAAGGAATCCAGTTTACTCGTCATCCTATTAAGCTTGGACCTTTGACCGTAGGAGGCGGAAACATTTAGCTCTGACGACCGTCTTATGTATGATTTTAAACTTTCACGTTGCATTTTAACAGTAATATTAGTTAACGGGACTAAACGCGGTTTATGTAGTGCATTATATACTTCCGTCTTATGAATAATTTTTAAACTTTTATGTTTCGAGGATCCATAGCTTGTATACAAAATATCCTATGGTACATAGAGCTCCTAGGATGGCAATTTCATCTCATGACTTACTTGACTTAATGTCCTATGGCCCCCAGGTGGGGCAGAGGGCTTCTACAGTGCTTCGCCATCGCGTTCTGTCTTGGGCAATTCGCTTCGCCTCGGACCACGTCAGCCCGATCGCCTTTAGCTCCTCGGCTACCGAACGTCTCCAAGTGTGCTTAGGTCGGCCGCGTTTCCTTTTCCCTTGAGGTGTCCATTCCAGGGCTTGCCTTGGGATGTGGTCGGGTGCTCTTCTTAGGGTGTGGCCAATCCAGCGCCACTTGCGACGTTTTATTTGAAGACCGATCGGCGACTCGGAGCAGAGATCCCACAGTTCTTCGTTTGAGATCTTTTCGGGCCAGAAAACATGAAGAATCTGTTTAAGGCATCGGTTGACGAAGACCTGGATGCGATGCGTGATGACTTTGGTAACCCTCCACGTCTCACACCCATACAGCAGGACAGTCTTCACGTTGGAGCGAAATATTTTCAATTTCACTCTCCGAGTCAGCTTACTGGACTGCCACACAGGTCGAAGTTGCGCGAAGGTCGCCCGGGCTTTGGCTATCCTTGAAGTGATGTCCTCTTCTGTTCCTCCAGTTTCCGACACGATGCTGCCGAGGTACGTAAACTTCTGCACTCGCTCTATAGGTTCCGAGCCTAGTAACAGTGGAGTCGAGTTTCTTCCCTCGGTACGCATTTCCTGGGTCTTCCGGGCGTTAACTTTGAGACCGTCGAGAATCGCCTCACGCTGTAAATCGTCCAGTTTGGCTTGCATGTCAACGTGCTTGTGGCTGAGCAGGCACAGGTCGTCAGCGTAGTCTAGGTCGTCCAAGGTGTCGGTCAACCCCCACTCTATACCGCGCCGCTTTCCCACGTTTGTTCTCTGCATAATGCCATCCAGGACGATGAGAAATAGTAGAGGCGATATGAGACAGCCCTGCCTCACTCCCGCATGTACGGTGATGTCCTCAGAGATGAGTCCGTCGTGCTCCACTTTGCATGTGTAGTTCCTGTAGATGGAGATAAGAATGTCCCTGATCTTGGGCGGGACGCCAATCTCATCTAGTCGGGACCAGATTCATCTCATGCCTATCACTTAAGTGAAACTCTGTTCTTGTTAAGCAAATAAATTCTAAGCTTTCTTGTCTTATTGTATTGATTTCAACAACTCCTCATTGACGTCTGCTAGTTCTGCTACAGAGAGTATGAATGAAACAAATAATGCAACTGGAAGTATTTGATATATGCTCTTTATGCAGTCAAAGTGGCATCAAACATGTGACAGCTAAAATAGTAGCTAAAAAGTTAATAATAGAAGACTGTTATTTTTCCTTTTTAACTCTTTTTTACCTCGCCTATAAATTGAATACTACTGAGTATAAGAGCTCTATTGGTCCAGTGGTTAGCGCACCCAGCCTGCGATTGCAGACTTAAAGGCCAGTAATCGGATGGGTGACCATACAATTTCATCTCGAGCTCCTCCGTTCTTTGAAAGGCACGTTAAGCCGTTGGTCCTCCGCTTGATCTCTCTACGATCGTGTCAGATTGCTGCCCTACCGAACTACGAGGGTGAGGGAATAGGGTCTGCTGGATTGAGTTTTTGAGGAAAATATTGTCATATTTGACAGTGCTTGCGCACTCATTTGTGCACGATAATATATCCCGCGTACCAAGCTGATCGAAAGATCGGTCTCCATGAACAAAACACGGCCGGAAGGGTATTATTATTTAAATCTAGTAACTCCCACTCTTAACGATTACGGAAAGACGTCAAATGTAAATAGAAGATCGTGTCGCAAGATATAAGAAGTCGGTAACGTTTCAGCAGTAATTTAAAATGCATAAATCTCCTTGGCTCAGTCGGGCCGCTAACTGGATCCCCGGAGCTCTAACTTTCCGTTTTATGAATAGGTAATCACTTCCCAGCGATGCCGCCGCAAAGACCTTGTTTTACTAAATGGGGTATTTGAAGACGAGATTTGTACAGGTTTCACAATTTTTTTATTCTGTTAAGTAGAGTCAACGCCTCATTCCAACGCTTTTGGAATGGATAATGCAAACTACTGCTTTGTGGTAATGGATATTTTTAGGTGGATATAATAGTTAATGAAGGGATCTAAAGTAAAGGTTTAAAAATAAACTACATCAGTAGTTCGGTGAGATCGGTCAGTAACCCAGATTGCCAATTATTAGTTGAGTGGGAATGAGAACCTTATTAGTTACAGTAAAAGACTATGCCAAATATCTTTGGTCCAAATCCCAGATGGGAAATCCCAAAGATCCCAACTAATAACGTCACAAATGCCCAAATTACGATCGTGTATTTAGGTCAAAGGAGTCAAAGTAACAATCTGAAGTTTAGAGATGCCTTCAGCCTCCATACGTCAGACTATCTCGTAGAATAAGTAGTGAATAATAAACGTGAGCCTAATCTCTCTATCATAGTGCACTCCGCTGACCTATAAAAGTGGTGGTATAGTGACGGTTGTTCTGATATAGTTTGCGCTTACGTCATGTTCTAAACTCGCACCATAATATAATATTATGTTTAGAATATAACATTATGATTAGCTTGTTAAATAGCCGTTTGTAGCTGGAACTCAATTAGGAGGGAAGTATTAAGCCCATAAAACGATAAGTGACCACTACCCAAGTACTAAAAGTATATCGCATATTTGGCAGTTTAGTTTACAACTCCTGAATTGTGTATGGTGATTTTAGAAAATATTTTAATGTAGTGCCTTGCTTCTGCTGGATATAATAAAAACAGCGCTATTTACTTCGAACGAGTACCGAATGCAATTTTTTTAATGGAAATCACGTCTCCCCACTTAGAATCAAGACGGCAAAACAAATAAACGGGAAAACTGTAAAAAGAAATTGACTGGCACCTATCCGACCCCCATTCGTCACGGCGTGTCAACATTCGTGTGAAACAGCCCCTATTTTACATTTAATTGCATTTCTTTGTCGATCTCCCTGTTAATCTGGATGCACCCTTATCCTGTGCAAAGGCCAGTTTAGGTAGACCTACTCCTCTCTCTTTTAGAATGGTCAGTGTGTACAGTTGAGGGGGTGATTTGTAGAAGGACAGAGGTCTTTTAAATCTGGTCGTGTCTAGACTTGTTTGATGTCGAAGAAAAGTATGTGTTAAAAGCAATGTTTGCTGACGCACTCTCCTAGATGATGTGTACCTACGCTAGTTCGTTATCTGCTGGATTGAGTTTTTGAGGAAAATATTGTCATAGCTTCGTTCTTCGATGTCTTATTTATGTCGTGTCGAGTGGAGTCGACCGTTGTCGAACAAATAGGTTGGTTTGTCTTTGGACCTCTGCAGGTTTTTTGCACACACAAAAGCTCGCGGGTTTCTTAAGGAACAAACTAGGAATAGCACTTTAAAAAGTTTAGTAAATAATGGTAAGTGGATAAATTCAAATTCTTTGTTAAACAATGTTACGTTTTTGCAATAGGTCATACAAAATAAACATTATTTCAATTTCTGATCAAGAAAGAAAATTATTGTAAGGTTGCAAATTGTAAAATAAATGACTGTCTTCGACTTTGATGCAATCCATTGAGGGACTTTCTGCTATTTTTTTTTTTTTTTTTTTTATTTATTTAAGGCAACAAACAGTCATGTTTATAAACAACAAGTATTTATATAAGTACTTAGAACTAAAGACCTACAGTGCCTGTAACTTTTTGTTTACAAATTTTTACTTATTGAGCTACTCTTAGGACAACTTTACAATTCAGAACTTAATAAATATGTACTAACTTCAACATAACAACATTGGATGTGCAATGGTTGGAGCAAAAGATAAATAAATCAAGATGTCGCCCACTATACCAGAGGTCGCGGGTTCGATTCCCGGATAGGAAAAAAAAAAATATTATATATATTTTTCCTCTTTTTTTTTTTATAAATTTAGTTGATTTACTGTTTAAGTTTTTGAAAAAGTGCGGTTTTGAGCTTTGAAATTGACGTATTAAATAAGTCTATATCTGTAAAACTCTTGTTGTAAACGTCAGTGGAGCGATAAATAAACGAATTACGCGTATAATTTTTACGATATCGTGGAGTTACGAAAAGTGGTTTTGGACGTGAGGAGCGCACCGGCAAACGAATCCGTGAGATAAATGATAACTTGCTTAGCAGGAACGAAGAGTCTACTAAATTATTAAGTATTTTGTAAAGGAATACCATGTCAAATACTATTCGTCTATTGCTAAGAGACAGTATGTTGTTAGTTTTTAATGATTCTGAGTATGACTGGTTTGAAATGTTTTGGCGATAATTTAGGGATTTAAAGAAAATTTTTTGTACTCTTTCTATTCTTTTTACATGGACGTCATAAAAAGGGTTCCAAACAGTTGTGCAGAAATCAAGAAATGATCTAACAAAGGAGAAATATAAAATTTTTAGAGTTTCGGGACGTTTAAAAGGCTTACTTATTCTCAGTATAAAGCCTAGGTTTCTAAAGGCTGAGGCAAGTATGTGGTCGATATGAGGGACAAATGATAGGGTTGAGTCCATAATTATGCCTAAGTCTCTTATCGAGGTTACTCTATTTAAGGGCTTCAGGTTTATATGGTAATCGTAAGTGATGGGTTTTTTTTTTCGGGTGTATGTTATGGTGTAACATTTATCACTGTTAAGAAATAGGTGGTTGGACTCACAATATGCTTGCAAACGACATAGGTCTTCTTGGAGCTTATAGCAGTCGTTAGCCGACCTGATGGTTGCATACAACTTTGTGTCATCTGCATACAATAAATAGTCACAATGTTTCAAAATATTACCTATGTCGTTTATATAAACTGAAAATAACAAAGGCCCGATATGTGAGCCCTGAGGAACTCCTGAAGGTACTGGAAGAAATTGGGAGGAATAACCCTTCACAAATACTGCTTGACTCCTGTTACTTATATACGATTGGATCCATCTTAAGAGGCTACCATGCACACCGGCTCTCGCAAGCTTCTTTATGAGCAAATCGTGATTAATTTTATCGAATGCTTTGGAGAAGTCGGTGTACACAGCATCCACCTGTTGGTTGTCATCCATGGCTCGCAGCAGAAAATCAGTGAAAGTCACCATATTGGTATCAACGCTACGGTGCCTGAAGAAACCGTGTTGTTTCTGGGAGATGTGATTACGGAACGAGTGCGACATCTGGTCAGTTACAATCTTTTCAAGAAGCTTCCCAAATATGCAAAGTTTTGATATGGGTCTGTATTCTGCTATGCATTCTCGTTTCTTATTCTTGGGGATGGGGGTTATTAAGGACTTTTTCCATATGTTGGGAAACGTTCCAGAACACAAGGAGAAATTAAAAATGGCTGTGATGGGAACTGCAAGCTCTTTGGCACACTCAGATATAAGAAGAGGATGGATCCCGTCGGGACCTGCACCTTTATGGATATTAACGTGTTTCAGCTCTTTAAAAACAATTTCGAGAGTAATGTTAATGGAGTTTATGTCCACCGGTGTGCCTCCCGATTCGCAAGTTATTGGATCTGTACTGGGGCCGGCAGAATTTATAAAAACGGAATGGAAGTAATTATTAAATGCCTCACATATCTCAACACCAGTAGAAAGAATTTTGCCTTGATAGATCATATTTTCAGGAATTGAATTAGTTGCCTTTTTGGATTTTACAAAAGACCAAAACAATTTTGGATGGGTCTTTATATTATTCTCAGAAAGTTCGACATATTTTTTATAACACTCTGCCTCCATTTTCTTGAACCTCTTTCGAAGACATGAGAAGGTTTGATAATCTTGAAAGTTTTTGTTAAGTTTCCATTTCTTGTGATATTTTAGTTTTTCATTTTCTAATTTTATGAGGTAAGAGGTAAACCACGGCTGGCGTTTATTTATTTTTCTACTACAAAAATTAGTGGGTACATAATCATCAATTAAATTGTTTAAAGTATTGTAAAAGAAATCCGTCTTTGAATCAATGTCTGTAATAGAATTTAAAACTTCGTCCCAATTAACAGCTCTAAGTCCAGATCTGATTGAGTCATAATTGGCATTATAAAAGTTTCTTTTCTTAATTCTGGCGGAAATTAAGTCGGCTGGATATTTAAAATTTAATCAAATTTCCAGGGATTTGTGATGCGCATCTTCGGGCACTAATGGACAGTCAGGGCGCCTAACAGTACATGTTTGATCACAGAAAACTAGATCCAATAATCTGTTATTAATATTGAATTGATTGTTATATTGTAATAATGATGATAAATTCATAAAATCGGTAGTGAGACATGCCAGACTATTATTGTTTGGTTGAATTTCCATGCAATTATTTAGTGGATTAAAATACCAGTCAGCGTACGAAACATTAAAATCGCCTAGTATTAAATATGTTTCATCGGGATGTGAAATTAAAAACTCGCTTACTCTGGTGTAGAACGAAGTTAACTGCGATTCATGTTTACAACCGTGCGGTATATAAGCAGCTATAATAAGTAGTCGCCTATTGTCCGATCGATTAGTGAAAGACTCACGGGGTGACGCAGTGACGCGCGTGCGCAGCGGCGCCGGCGGTCGAGATAACGGGACGGATACCCAGAGCTCCTCCGCCTGAGCGGGCGGGCGCACGTCAGAGAGCTGTGACGGGCACAGGTCACGCCGTACCGCGATCAGAACCCCACCACCCATCCTGCGACCACTTACCTCAGCACCACGATCACATCGGTACACCTCGTATCGGCTATCAAAAAATTCGCTATCGTAGAAATTGCTATTAAGCCATGACTCAGTGACACATATCACATCATAATTCCCACACAAAACACCTCTCAAGAATTCATGTGATTTAGTGCGCAAGCCCCTCACGTTTTGGTAGTAAATAGATAAATTATGGTTCAAATACACCGTATAAGATACGTATATTGTAAGGTAGTATAATATATTGTATAATTTAAGGCTCCACTGACACTAACAATCATTACAAAACAATAGAAGTAATTTTTTAAATTTTTTAAGCTCCATGAAATGTTATTTTTACCGAAATTATCAATATAAGACTTTATGAATATAATAAAAAAACAGTTAATACAAATCTTAAAATTCTTGTTAAAAGAAATAAACTGGAATATTAGTCATTTAATCTTACTGAGATCTGCGTCGCATGATATAAATTGAACTTTAGATGTTTCATTTTTACGCACTAATATTTTACAGTCTGATAACCACACGAATTTATAATCTTTCTCACTAGCAAGAAGGCGAGTTTGTTTGTATAAGAGCTTGTTATGCGGTGCGAGGTGATCATTAACGTAGATGGAACTGGCGGGGCCGTTAAGGCCGGCGTCAGCTGTTGTTAATCCTCTTCGAGCCCGCACGGCGGCTAATAATTCGTTCTTGCGATATCTTTGTGTGAATCTGACTATGATGTTCGGTATGGAAGATGAGTCTGTGGAGTTAGTTCCGTCCTTCCTTGGCGTGTTGAAACGTCGCACACGGTGAATGTAGTCAATATCCGTAGGTAACAAGTTAAAACCCACTTTTGCTGCAATATTATTTAAAATATTATTTAAATTTTCACTCTTCAAAAGTGGTATCCCGGATATTTCTAGATTATTTATCCTACCAAGCTGCTCCTTCGCTTTTAGTTGGTCATTAAGATCACTTGTTATGGATCGAAGCTCGGAGATTTCGCATGATAATGTATCAACACGCTTGGTGATTAATCCCGTTGTGGAATTCAGCTCACAGACGTCTTTTTTTACGACAGCTTGTTCGTCAGCTACTTTTTTAATTGAAGAATTCACATCAATAATCTGAGTCTTAATTGAGTTGAAGTCCTCGCGAATGCTATCCAACACTCCCTTAATATTATTGTTTTGGGATTCTAGTGCTGCTGTAAACGAAGCCGTGATTTTTTTATGTAATTCATCCATAAGTTCCTGTTGGTTGCAGTGACAATCGGGTGACTTCCTCTTTCTTAATGTTACATTTAAGGGTTCATCATCGCGCATTCTTGACAAGTCCGGTTGCGAGTTGGTTTTAGTTGGACTCTTAAATACGTTCATTTTCGGATCTTTTTTATGAAGAGGGCAGGTAAACAACAAACTCGAGCGACAGACCGACCACAGTTAGCCAGTACAATACATGCACACTTCCGATATCAGCGGCGACGATAGCCGAGCGACCTCCGATCGTGCAGGTACAGAGACGGAGGACTGGTCCTCTCACTCGCAGCACGCGACAGTGTCCCAAGCGAAATTCACTTTTATCACCAAACTTTAATGGCACAGAATTGATTAGTCACGTTTAGGTTAGTCGGATAGAAATACGACACACGTCCAGCGTTGAGAGTGCTCGGAGAGTGACTCTCCGGCTATCCTTCTTATTTTCGAACTTTTTTGTATGGACTGCTTTACTTTAGCTTTCACACAAATTTTATCGTCATTAACATACGTACATTTCCATGTACAAAATCGTTTCCCTACATAATGAAACGCAAACACAAACCACTCAACAACCCTTATGTCAACAAACATTCAAACGTCAACTATCGACCGAAGACCTAGGAACTATAATTTGGTTAGCAATTAACTTAACGACTCATGTAATGTATTACCAGCCATTAAACGGAGGCTCAGGCCATTGAAGACTGTGTTTAGTTTGAATATTTAAACGTGACATGTCAGGTTTCCTGGATTCTTGGGCTTGAGCGGTTTATTTTTAGTTTGTATAAAATGCCGTTTGAAATTACCTTTGTCGCGATGTCGTTGTGACATGAGTACTTGTATTTGCGTGTTTTAGATTTAAAGTTATAGTAAGCTTGTAGGTATTTTTGGAATTCAGCCATACCTATTTAAGTTTTGATAAAACGCTTTATTCCACTTGTAATTTGCTATGATAATGTTCTAGACTGTGTGTTACAGTAGCAGCAAAACTGCACATATTTCTTACTTACTTACTAACTAGGTTGACGCGTGAGTCTTGGCCTCCGATTTTAAGAGTCTCCAATATACATTGTATTATAATTATTTTTTATTGAGACGGACATGTAAAATTAATATTCAATAGAATTAAATGTTTTGAGTAGGTAATTTTAAGGTCAGTCGCTTACTTGTTCTGACAATTTACTTTCTGACCATCCACTAAATATTTAAATTCTACTAAATCCTATAATTTAAGCCTACCACAAGTGAACAAATCTGACCAATAATATTTGCAAAACCAGAAGGATTTTCCTCGACTACAAATGCGCCGCCGTCTAGAAGGACCTTAGGATTATAGCCTTAGGATTAAAGTCTAAAGATTAGAGCCTTCGAAAACCTCACTTGCGAGGCAAAACGAAGGTATTTAAATCAAACCAAGCTCCTCAAAATGCCATTACACACCAACCGAACCGACATGGCTTAATTAAGTATTCCCTTAAAAGCAGAATAGAGGTGAAACTTTACCGCTAACTACTTTGTAATCAAACGGATGTTAATTTTTTAAAGCAAGTCACCCCATATTTTAGTGAAACGCTTATGAATTACTAGCGGCCGCCCGCGACTCCGTCCGCGTGGATTTCTTTTTTTCGAAATAAAAAGTAGCCTATGTTCTGTCTCAGGGTCTAAAGATTGTCTGTACCAAATTTCATCAAAATCGGTTGCGAGGTTTAAGCGGGAAAGCGTAACAGACAGACAGACAGACAGACAGACAGACAGACAGACAGACAGACAGACAGACAGACAGACAGACAGACAGACAGAGTTACTTTCGCATTTATAATATTAGTTGGGATGTAAATTTAGGTCAGTGTGATGCGAAGCATAGCTGAGTCATTAATATAATTAGTAGTCCAATCGAATGAAATTGTTCCATTAATTAAGTTTGGCTGTAAAAGTAAAGTAGTTTATTGGTTATTATAATCAAAGTATTATTAATAGGAAACTTAGGTTATCAACGCTTAATATTTAAGTTTTCTTTTCTGTCGACCTGCTTGGTGTAGTGGTCAAGAAGTTGATTATTAGACCAAAAGGTCGCGGGCTCGATCCCCGCACATGACATAGAGTGCATGAACATGTCTGTTTGTTCTGGGCTGGGTTTTTTAATATATAGGTATCTGTTTAAAAACATTTGCCCGTTCCCCAGTATTCATAGGACAAACTTCGCACTTAGTTTTGGGGCTAGTCAATGTAGTGTGTTAGTCCACAGGTTAGTCCAAAATATTTATTTATAATTTATTTATTTATTCTACTTAAGCACAAAAGTTATGCTGAACCCCTTAGTTTAATAATCCTTGTAAATTAGTGCAACCGTGTGAAGGTATGGTTTATGATGTTCTTGCTCAACTATTGAACCGAACAGAGTTTATTAAAGGTCAATTACTTCCGATCTGTAGATTACATACCAGGTACGACCTAAATGTCATAAAGACTAGAAATAGAAGCTTTACAATAACATGACAGGTGATCACGAGGTTATTCACTATACAAGACAAACATTTGTGTGCTTGTGTATCTATTTAAGTATTTTATTGAATAGCTGATATTGCTTTATCGACATAATGTACATACATATGTTTAAGTGTAGGTAGAAGCACCCTAGCCCGCTTATACGAGCCGGCAATTGGTAGGAAAAGCCGAAATATTGATCAGACGGGTCAATAACCGGTGATTGCCTTCATTCACCGAGGTGTTGGATGAATATGAAATACGTAGACATCTGTCTCACTATCTATATATATATAGAGCTATGTCGATAATGTGTAAAAGAAAGTTGCCTGGTTGCCGGTTTTACAAGTTTTTACCCGCAGCTTTGCCCCTGTTATTACTGTTGCATCCCATGGAGGCATTTAATCGGGATTAAAAGTATCCTAATGACTTAGTGAGCCTATATACAAAATATTGTATCAAATCCTGTTTGTATACCAAATTTTATCAATATCAGTTCATTAGTTTTAGCTTGATAAACGGACTTACATCCAAACAAACAAACTTTCACATTTATAACATTTGAATAATAATGCCCTCCTTTTCACATAGTTTTCAACTAAAAATCATGATTATTTTATCCACTACGTCACAGAAGCAGTCAAAAATATATTACACTCGTATTATATCCAATTCCGGCACTCAATCATTCATCCGAACACAAACACAATTCACATCGAATTGTAAGTACGCAAAAGGAGGAAATATGCCAAGGATTTTTGAATACAATTTTCTACGTACTGAGCTTCGGAGTAGCGATCAAACGTTTTATTTAGGGATTTAGCTTGACAGGGCGGTCTCAAATCGAAATAGAATTGATACCGCCGAGCAGTGACGAAGAGCTTGTGGTTTTGAATAATTTGTTACATTCGAACTGCGGGCTGGTATTTTACGCGAATTTATTTTATGGGATTGTTTTTTCTTATCCTTGCATTAGAATTCGTCTCTGTCAAAATTTTTTTTGTTTGAACTGGAGAGTTTTCGCAGCTGCTGGGCCAATCCGAGAAACAATACATTAAAAATTGGAACGTAAGAATAACAAGATCAAGTTTTTATGATAATAATTGAGCATTTACATGGTTAATATTTTTGATCTATGAAATGTACTATAATATATTATTAATAACAAGAGACGTAAGATGGGAACAATTTGGAAATTATTGGCCTAAAAATGTTTATTTCGATTTTACCTAAAATATTGTGATAACGGTTATTTGGCAAACGGTCATTGTAAGTAATAGTATTAGATTGGTCCAAAAAATGTATACTCGGAAAACGAAGTTATTCTTCAACAAAAATCAAGTGCCTGCGGGAGGGGGAGAATCGGCCCTTCGATTTTATTTAGGGGTCAAAATGTATGTAGATGGAGAAAGGTTTAAGAAAAAATAGGATGTACGAAAACTTTGGACTTTGGTCCTTTTGATTATATTAGATTGATTTGATATCCTATTTCATTTACATAAATTATCTTTTAACTCACATAAATATACAAAATAATATCAAGACGACTACTTTTGAATGTGAACTGGTTGTTGGCCAAGAAGTTTAATTATTATAATTATATACAAAATAGCTTGTTGTTTGATGGACATATAATGTGAAAGCGTTTCAAGTTATATGTGTTTATAATAATAAAGCAAAATAATGCAGCCTATATAAATCAAGTCCAACAAACGAAATATAAGAGATCCTATACCAGGCATTTGGAATTTCTTTTTAAGAAAACGTTGAATACCATTTACATATCTGGACTAGCGGGCACTCGCGACTTCGTTCCCGTGGATCTCGGCACATGGTGTTATATTATAGCTAAAGTCTTCCGTGACAAATGGACTATCCAACATAATTTTTTTTTTCATTTCAAACCATATTAGTAGTACATGAGATTAGCGCGTTCAAACAAACAAGCAAACTCTTCAGCTATATTAAATTAGTATGGATGTTTTCTTAAGTCCTAAGTTTTAGTACTGTCAACAGTTGTACAAATTCAGTTCCTCGTGCCAGGCTTGAGGGGCCGAATAGAATGCTATTTCCTTGACAAAGGCCCAACCGAACGGTCCTTTCGACCGTTACGATTGTGAACATAAACATGCTTATTGCTTATTCTTCACAAACATGTTTATTGCTTGTAAATGTTAGAGGTATTTTTTGTGAAGTTAGCGTAAGTAGGTAGTTACGAGTTCTCGATGGATTAAATATTATAAAGAGAAGATTACCTATTCAAAAAAACATATTTTGGTTGTAATTTTCATGTTCGTATTTTGTGTTAATATTTACCACATTCTTAATTTGAATAGTTTGGCTGTCAGAGTATAAAACAAAATCTGACATTGGTTGTTTTAATTAAAGCAATAAAAAATTAATATCTGATTTCCGTTAATTGCACAGTACTTTTGTTAATAAGATTTATATCCTGCACATGTGGAACGCCAGTTTTCATAGAAACCTATATAATTTCACAGCATTAGAATATCTAAAACACAAATGCTTTATAGTTAATTTCATAGCTAATATTCCGGTTCGGAATTTTGTGTCGTAACAACTTAAGAACAGTCTATAAATTTATTCATAAAATTCAATTACCAGGCAAAGTTAGCACATAATATTAAAGCTATGCGAAACTTTCCCAACTTCAGGTGACGATATTCCCACACTAGGAGAACAACTACAACCGTGGATGTATGAAAATTATGTCAACAGATGCGACAAAATAAAATTTAAAGAATTACCTATTAGATAGTATTTTTTCCGTTTATGTACAAACGTACAATTAATACTACCCTTCCGGCAATTTTTCGATCACGGCGACCGATCTTAAGATCAGCCAGATTCGCAGGAAATATATAATAGTGCACATGTAAGTGCTCAAGCACAGGTGCACTCCCTAATTCCCGACTCTCATAGATTGGTGATACAAAAATCTTACATAAACGTAGAGAGATCAGACGCAGGACCAACGACTTCAAACCTGCCTTCTGAAACCCAAAGGAGGAGCTCTAAATGAAAGTTTTTGGTCACCTATGCGATGACTGGCTTCTGCGAAAGTGTTTTTTGCAATGAAATGAAACCATAATTTATTCAGCAATAAGATTTACTTAGTAAATTCTTTTGCACATCAAATCTTTTTGTGCCCTTCCAGCGCAATGACGTGAATGGCCTGCTGAGATGAGACGCTGCTAGAAACTCAGCCGTTATGCCTATTATACCCACAGTCCCACATTAAGTCTCGTATTAATAAATCGCACTCAACTCTGAGCTCGATCTTGAGCGCGAACTTGAGTTGTTGTTTTGTATGAGAATGACATATTATCAAGTTTGCACTCAAGATCGAGCTCAGAGTTGAGTGCGATTTATTAATACGAGCCTTAGACACTGAGTGCAGCGCTGTAGTTTAATTAGCGTATCCAAAGCTTGACCGCTTCTAGCATTAACACGAAACATTCTCAATGGCCAAGTTTCAGTGCGTTATTTAATTAAGTTAGTTTATTAGTTGTCTCCTGAGCTGTTCGCGGCGTTTTAACGCGTTTTCAAACTATGCAGGCATCTCTAGTTAATAACAGGCTAGATGGCTAACTTCTAGTCTATTAAAGCATAGTAGCTAACCATGTTTTATATTATGTGCCTTGCCTTTTAAAGAGCAGACAAAGACCTTGTTTTGAGTTTGATTCTTAAATTTTTTATGTTTGTAGGGCAGGTATATCATGTTAAAGACAAAATACCCGTTACGAACCCCTTTAAATTGAATAGCTATAAGTATTATAACGCCTTGATGGCCTAGTAGATAAGTACTGGGCCATAGTCTTGAGGTCCTGGGTTCTGTTCCTGGGTCTGGAAAAAATTGTGTCGATTTTTCCGAACACTGTCCCAGTTTGTCATCACCAATCTGCATTTGGCAAGCGTGGTTATTAACTCAAACCCCATAATTGAATCGGAAACATGTTCAAATGATGGAGGCCTTTTACCTGCAGTGGGACATTAATAGGCTGATACTTAATTTTGGTAAGTTTGTAAGCATGAAAAATCAGTCTTGTTTCAGGAACCAGTATGGTAGGACTTGATCTACACCCTTACGATCCAGTAAGATTTTCTCAATAAGACCTTCCTCATTTTACAATGTAGAAAAAAAAAACTACAACATGTAGGTTTTTAATTGAGAAAAGAACGCTTTAAAAACTCCCTTATTTTTTCCTTAAGCAGAAAAATTAAAGCGACAATTCTCGACGATTTTTTACAACGCAAGCGTTTTTGAATAAGCCGTCGACGCCATCCTCCGTTACATCCATCATCTGGACAAAAACATTGCACTCTTTCGTCGGCCGGCGCCTACAAACCCTTTTGGGTCGGCAAAAACGAAACACGAAACTCGGCTGTAGAGTATTGTACAGATGGTCGACAGTTTTGTGCGATAATTTACTGAGGTAGGGATTTAAATTAAATGTATCTGTTGTTGAATTTGTTTTTTTTTCTGGATAAATAAGAACATCACGTAGATAACACTGAAATTGATCTGATAAATAAGATTATTGATTTGTTAGAAATTTATTTTAGAATATATTTTCTTTGATCAAGCACAGGTGCACTCACTAATTTCTCACTCTCATAGATCAGTGGTACAGAAATCAGACATAACCGTAAAGAGATCAGACGCAGGACTAACAACTTAAAATCTGCCTTCCGAATCCCGAAGGGATCTCGAGGAAGGAGCTCGAGATGGAAATATTTGGTCACCTATGCGATGACTGGCTTCTGCGAAAATGGTTTTTTCAATGAAATGAAATAATTGATTTAGCAATTTGATTCACTTAGCAAACTCTTTTGCACATCAAAAATCTTTTTGCGCCCTTCCAGCGCAACGACGTGAATGGCTGAGAAGAGACGCTGGTAGAAACTCAGCAGTAATGCCGATTATTAGGGTAACTTAAGTGCAGCGCTGTAGTTTGATTAGCGTTTTTGAATAAGCCGTCGACGCCATCCTCCGTTACATCCATCATCTGGACAAAAACATTGCACTCTTTCACAGGCCGGCGCCTACAAACCCTTTTGGGTCGGCAAAAACGAAACACGAAACTCGGCTGTAGAGTGTACTGTAGGTACAGATGGTCGAGTCCTCAGTAAATGGTCGACAGTTTTGTGCGATAATTTACTGAGGCAGGAATATTTTGAAATGTATCTGTTTTTGAATATGTGTTTTTCTGTATGAATTAGAACGCGACGTAGATTATTCATTTGTTAGAAATTTATTTTACTATTTTTTTTCTTTGATCAAACACAGGTGCACTCACTAATTTCTCACTCTCATAGATCGGTGGTATAGAAATCAGAAAGAACCGTAAAGAGATCAGACGCAGGACTAACAACTTAAAACCTGCCTTCCGAATCCCGAAGGGATCTCGAGGAAGGAGCTCGAGATGAAAATGTTTGGTCACATATGCGATGACTGGCTTCTGCGAAAATGGTTTTTGCAATGAAATGAAATAATTGATTTAGCTATTTGATTCACTTAGTAAACTCTTTAGCACATCAAAAATCTTTTTGCGCCCTTTCAGCGCAACGACGTGAATGGCCTACTGAGAAGAGACGCTGGTAGAAACTCAGCAGTAATGCCGATTATTAGGGTAACTTAACCACTGAGTGCAGCGCTGTAGTTTAATAAGCGTTTTTGAATAAGCCGTCGACGCCATCCTCCGTTACATCCATCATCTGGACAAAAACATTGCACTCTTTCATCGGCCGGCGCCTACAAACCCTTTTGGGTCGGCAAAAACGAAACACGAAACTCGGCTAGAGAGTATTGTACAGATAGTCGACAGTTTTGTGCGATAATTTACTGAGGAAAACTTAATGTATCTGTGTTTAATGTGTGTTTTTCTGGATGAATAAGAACACCACGTAGATAACACTGAAATTGATCTGATAAATAAGATTATTCATTTGTTAGAAATTTATTTTACTATATTTTTTCTTTGATCAAACACAGGTGCACTCACTAATTTCTCACTCTCATAGATCGGTGGTATAGAAATCAGACAGAACCGTAAAGAGATCAGACGCAGGACTAACAACTTAAAACCTGCCTTCCGAATCCCGAAGGGATCTCGAGGAAGGAGCTCGAGATGAAAATGTTTGGTCACCTATGCGATGACTGGCTTCTGCGAAAATAGTTTTTGCAATGAAATGTAATAATTGATTTAGCAATTTGATTCACTTAGTAAACTGTTTTGCACATCAACAATCTTTTTGCACCCTTCCAGCGCAACGACGTGAATGGCTGAGAAGAGACGCTAGTAGAAACTAGGTTTAGGTTTAAAGACATTTATTCTCATAAGAAATTTACATTTCACTTATAATGAGATACAGCATAAATCAATAAATTAAATACAGCAATAAAAACATTAGTTTGAGATACAAAATCACTAAATCAATTTCAATAAACACAACATAAAATAAAATTTAATTAAAATTTTTCTATAATAAAACTAGATAAACCCTTACATTTCAACAAAAGCACAACAGAATAAATAAATTAAATTAATAAATTCACAACACAACATAAATAATTAAATAAATCTTCTAAATTTAGATATAGGAAAAGCCGAGTTACATTGTATTGACTTTAAATAGAATCAAATAAATCAAACCCGTGTCTCTAATATGTGAAGCTTGAGCTTCTTTTTAAATACGTTGACGCTTTCACAGCACTTTAAATCATTTGGCAAATTGTTATACAGCTGTGCTCCCTCAAACAGTATTGTCTTTGATCCATACGTAGTTCGTGGCGTTATCAGTTCAAGTTTATGCTTGCTTCGTAGACTGTGCTTAGTATTTTTAATGTTTAATTCAATATTTGACTTAATTGACTTGTTGACTATCCCATTGATTAGTAGGCAAGTGTTATATTTATATAATTCGTATATATTGAAAATTCCTGTTTTTTGGTAAAGTTGTTTAGTTGGCATACGGAATGGATAATGGAACAGTACCTTAATTACTTTATTTTGCGACCTCTGGAGCGGGTTTAAGTTAGTAGTTGCGGCAGAACCCCAAATTTCAACTAGGTATTCGAGATGAGATTTTACTAAAGAGTTATATATCATTTGCTTCGCTTGTTTAGGTATTAAATGTGATATTTTTCTTAGTGCTCCTAGTAGTGATGATAATTTAGATCTGACGTGGTCAATGTGGGGCTTCCATGTAAGTTTATCGTCTATTAGCAACCCTAAGTATTTTTCTACGTGAGATCTTTCAACTATTTCATTATTTATTTTGAGTGGTTCAAAATCAGTTATAATTTTGTTTTTGGCTGCGAAAATCATGTATGCGGTTTTAGAAATATTAATAGTCAACAAATTACAGAGCAACCATTCGTTAAGCATATCTAGATCTTTTTGTGCATCATTTATAATTTCATGTATAGAATTACCAAAGTGAAACAAACAAGTATCATCTGCGTATAATGTAAGATATCCGGTAAGTCCTATCTGTTTTATGTTATTGACGTAGATTAAGAATAATAGTGGACCCAGAATAGAGCCCTGGGGAATGCCGAATGAAATGTCCCGAGAAGAAGCAGCAAAATCACCAATCTTAACAACTTGTCGTCGGTTCCGGAGGTAAGACTCAAAAATACCAAGGGCCTTGCCAGTAATACCAATATTGTTCAGTTTTAAGAGCAGTTTTTGGTGACTCACAGTATCAAAGGCCTTTTTCAAGTCAATAAATATACCTAATGCTATATTTTTTTTGTCAATCTGAGTTTTGATTTTGGTGATTAAATCAACAGCAGCTGTTAGTGTGCTAGACTTTGGACGAAATCCGTATTGTTCATCAATGAGCACCTTTTTTTCGATTAAAAAATTATTAAGTCGGTTGTATAAAAGCCTTTCAAATATTTTAGATAGAACTGGCAGTACCGATATCGGCCTGTAGTTGCTCGGATCTGTTTTTGGGCCAGATTTGTGTATGGGGCTCACTTTAGCTACTTTAAGCGAATCAGGAAAGACACCTAGTAAGAAGCATTTGTTTATCGAATTAACTAGTTCTCCGACAATCTCGTTTTTTATGCACTTAATCGCCTTAGTAGAAATACCATCTAATCCCGTGCTAGTGTCGGAATTCAGATCGTCTATTATCTTGCTCACCTCACTCACATTGCAGGGTGCCAGATCATCCAATGTTATATCTTGTGGAGAATCATACATGAAAATTTTACTAGTGTCTCTGTGATATTTCTTAGGTATAGCATTGGCTAACTCCACCCCGACTGACGAGAAGAATGAGTTGAACAAGTCACAGACCGAAACTCCATCCTCCACTAATCCGGTATCAGTCATGAGTTTTGGGATAGCAGAGCTGGTTTTTACTTTATTTATTGCTAGGCTATTAATGACTTCCCACATTTTTTTGGGTTGATTATAAGTGTCATGAAATAGTCTGTGAAAGTATGTCTTTTTATACTTCTTTATCATCAGTTGCACCTTGTCTCTTTCCTTTTCAAAATATTTTCTCAAATCGTCATTGTCAGGACTTCTTTTAGTTTCTCTCCATATGATGTTTCTTAAGTTAATTGCTTCGATTATATCTTTATTAATCCAGTCCTCTTTTGGCGCATTAAGTATCTTAGTTTTCTGCACTTTGCAATTTTGAATGTTTTCTAATATTAGTTCTTCCAATTTACAAAAGTCGCTTTCATCGATCCTGCATAGTGACTCCGAGACTCTCTGACGAAACTTTTCATAATTAAGTGCTGTGTATTGGATTCTCTTATTTACTTTTGGTGCTAGTTTGCCAATATTTAGGTATAGTTGCTTATGGTCCGAGAGAGCCGAATCTATGATTGAGAGACTGAATGAATGGTTGGTTATATTTGTGGTGACGTGGTCTATTATAGTCTTTGTCGTTGATGTTTCCCGTGTGCAATAATTTCGATTGACCTTATTTAAGATTTCATATCCAGATTCCTTTATCTCGTTGGTGTATTGTGCGACGTATTTCTCCTTACTCAGCAAGTCGATATTATAATCCCCGAAGACTACACTTCTTGTTCGTTGTTCTAGCTGCGATATATATAAGTCTAAGAAGTTACTCAAGTCTGCGATCCCGTCTGGCTTGTAAATAACTCCAACATTTAATGACAGTTTTTCCAGGCGTATCCATAGAAAATGATTTCTGTTTTCGACGACATCCTCTGTGAGGTCAAATTTCATAGCGTTATCGATGTAGATAGAAACTCCCCCGCCTTTGTTGTTTTTTCTGTAGTTGTAGACGTGTGTGTATCCCGGGATCTGATAAAGTTTGGCATCCTCTTCTGAGGTAATCCATGTTTCTGTAAATATAAGTAGATGTGTCTTCGGTACTGTTTTTAGTATACATTTTATTTCATCAAACTTTCCTCCGCTTCTAATACTGCGTAGATTGGTATACAAAAAGCGTAAGCATGAAGGTTCGTGAGAAATTTCTTCGTAATCATTTATTAAATAATGGCACACTCGTTCTGTACGACTTTTATTCTGTGTAAGATCCGTTACTAGTTTTTTTGGTTGCCGGTTTTGTTTTTTACAATTCGAGGAACTCCTTTTACAAATTTGATGATGAGATCCCTTTCTCCGGATTCTGTACGCTTGTTTAATTCCATGTTAAGAGATTGAAGATATTGCTTTTGTGACATAGTTTGATCAGAATATATATATCCTTACAGTATCTGGAGCCTTTGACTTATTTTTTAATAGGAGCTTAGGTGTCTTGTTCTCATTTAAACATACTTTTAATGGTCGATGCTGGCCTGGGACGTATTTACCTAGACGCATAACTTTTATTGGTGTCGGACAATCCTGTATTAAAGTCGTAGCTAGCTTTGCAAATTCGTCTGTGTCGTGGATACGTCGGGCGTTGTAATTCGTTTCCTCCTTTTCAGTTAATCCCACAACGACAACATTATGTTCGCGTTCCGAACGTTCCCTAAGCTCTAACATGAGGTTTTCGTAGCGAAAAATGGGTAGATCTATTGCTGACTCAGTTGTTTCTTTAGACTTCAATAGAGATATTTCCTTTTCTAGATATTTCATTTGTTCTTGATTAATTACACTGTCAGATTGAATTTTTTTAATATCATCATTTATCATTTCCATTTCGTGGTTTAATTTCTCTGAGGCAGACTTCATTGTTTTTATTTCCTCCTTTATATCACTTAATTCTTCTCTTATTAATGTTAAGTTTTTATTTTGAGTTTCAGCGAATTCTTTGAAAAATAACATTATTTCTGTACGGAAATCCTGCAAATCGTTCCTGTATTCCTCTTGTTCGCTACGTTCCTTTCGCTTTCTGAAGTTAAAATTAATATTTGAATCGCCTTCGCAAGTAATGTTTGGTTCTGATCCACCACCGCTCCCGTTGCCGCCCATCATTGTTGCGCTAGGCGGTGTTCTCGGCAAGCTCATTACAATGGTAAGTAAGCGTCACCTGTGTTCGTGTCCTTTTGTGTCGCTCGGTTCAACTCGGGCGCTGGGGCAAAAATATGTAATAAACGACCTCTAGTGTTTGGTGCCCGAACTACTAACAATGCGAGGTATTGATTGCTTTTGCTTGTTTCGATGTAGTTCAGCTACTCCCCCATAGATGGCGCTTTTTTGTTATTCGATGAATGCAGATTTATTTTGATGATTCACGATTCTTAGGTTATGTTTTGGAAATTCGTAATTACGGGTTTTTCACTGTTTCTTGCACTTATAATGGGTTTTAACTAACCTTTTAACAATGCCGTTGTGCAATTTTGCTCTGAAATCATCCTGTCCTTCGAGGTTATTGTGGTGATCCGTTTGTTGATGTTTTCTCAGTTTGGCTGGAATCCCAAGGTTTTCACACACGGTTTTACGATCCTTTTTTTTTGTGCACTTTCCTTTTTAATATTACACCACTTTCAATAGAGAACAGTCGTTATTTATAATTTTAATTCTTGATTTTGTGCGGAGCCGATGTAAACTGTCAACTGTCAACCAAACTCAGCAGTAATGCCGATTATTAGGGTAACTTAACCACTGAGTGCAGCGCTGTAGTTTAATTAGCGTTTTTGAATAAGCCGTCGACGCCATCCTCCGTTACATCCATCATCTGGACAAAAACATTGCACTCTTTCACAGGCCGGCGCCTACAAACCCTTTTGGGTCGGCAAAAACGAAACACGAAACTCGGCTAGAGAGCGTACTGTACAGATGGTCGAGTCCTCAGTAAATGGTCGACAGTTTTGTGCGATAATTTACTAAGGAAGGGATTTTTTTATATGTATCTGTTTTTGAATATGTGTTTTTCTGGGTGAATAAGAACACCACGTAGATAACCCTGAATTTGATCTGATAAATAAGATTATTCATTTGTTAGAAATTAATTTTACTATATTTTTTCTTTGATCAAGCACAGGTGCACTCACTAATTTCGCACTCTCATAGATCGGTGGTACAGAGATCAGACAAATCCGTAAAGAGATCAGACGCAGGACTAACAACTTAAAACCTGCCTTCCGAATCCCGAAGGGATCTCGAGGAAGGAGCTCGAGATGAAAATGTTTGGTCACCTATGCGATGACTGGCTTCTGCGAAATTGGTTTTTGCAATGAAATGAAATAATTGATTTAGAAATTTGATTCACTTAGTAAACTCTTTTGCACATCGATTTTTGATGTGTAAAAGAGTTTTTGCGCCCTTCCAGCGCAACGACGTGAATGGCCTACTGAGAAGAGACGCTAGTAGAAACTCAGCAGTAATGCCGATTATTAGGGTAACTTAACCACTGAGTGCAGCGCTGTAGTTTAAAAAGCGTTTTGAATAAGCCGTCGACGCCATCCTCCGTTACATCCATCATCTGGACAAAAACATTGCACTCTTTCGTCGGCCGGCGCCTACAAACCCTTTTGGGTCGGCAAAAACGAAACACGAAACTCGGCTAGAGAGTATTGTACAGATAGTCGACAGTTTTGTGCGATAATTTACTGAGGAAAACTTAATGTATCTGTGTTTAATGTGTGTTTTTCGGAATGAATACGAACACGTCGTAGATAACCCTGAATTTGATCTAAAATAAATAAATTAATTTCAGACCCAAAGGAAAAAAACTTTGAAACTTTTCAGCTCTTTACAATTCAATTACATATTTTAAAAATACAATGAAGTTGGTAATTTGAGGGTAATTTAATATTCAATTTGATGAAATAAATCTTGTCGTTCATCAATCCGACATGGAATCACGAACATTTAAGGTTCATAAAATAAAACAGAATTAATCAGCAAAGAAACGACAATAAAATTATTGAAATTAGGACATTATATTAATTCTTTAAAATAATTTTTATTATATTGACCTAATTATTAGTAAAAAAAACACCCTTCTGTATTTCTACTCAGCGCCCACACCGAGTTTCATCTTCATATTTTTCCGACAAAAATCTTTGTGGGTTTTGACTAGCCATTCCTTCCAGACCTCTCTAGGTCAAGCAACAACAAGACAAAATAATCCTTCAGAAGGTCTTATTATATTGGTTCAGAACTACTAAGTGATATTGAATACCTACTTTTTTGCTTGAACAAGGATATTGATACTAGCAACATGACTTAGCTTAAGACTCTTCAATTTGTATCTGAAGATTGAACTTCTTAGGATTATACATTGTTGTTGAAAATTATTTTTTTATGCTACCTTATGATCGTTGTAGCACTTAAATATCCATGCCCAAGGAAAATGGCTCTGCTCTACTTAACGGATCGTAAATTTATAAAAATATGACATTGAAATGTCCCTTCTGAATCACTAAACACAAAACGAAATAACCCAAAACAGTCGGTTACAGCAACAACAATAGCCCGAGTGTTTTATCGCGCCGCTAAACCGATTTGAAAATTTAATATCCACGGTTTTACTTGTGAAGACCACTTACAGCCCTCTTCGTATCTCCGCGATCAACATCAGGCGCTGGAGGACTCTCAAGACCCCTGTTTGGTGATTTCCGAACGCTTTTTTTGACAAATCTGTCTTGGTAACTTTTTTTTGTCTACTGTTTTTGCGTGATTTTTGACAGTGGGTGGATGCTTCGGGTTAAATAATGTTGTGTAATATTATTTCGGAAAATGGAAAGGTTGATCGATATATTGGATAAAGTATATAATCGTTTAATGTTAAATACAGTATTGCCTATTTATTTACTTGTTGTCATTGAGTTTGAAAATGTTTTTCAAGTCATTTAATAATCTTTACTAATTTAATAAAGCTGAAGAGTTTGTTTTGTTGGTTTCAACGCGTTAATCTCAGGAACCAATGGTTTAAACTGAACATTTTTTTTTTGTTTTGGATAGTCTATTTGACGAGTAAGGCTAAAAGGCTGTGGTGTATACCACTATGTATGCGAAAACCCAAATCCACGGACGGAGTCGCGGGTGGCTAGTGTTGTATAAAATAATTTCGGAAAAAATGAAGGTTGATCGTGATTACGTGATGTATAGTATTTCTTTTAAAAAAAATAATACACTTTTTATAATAAAGTTAGAATAAATTTTGCAAGTCATTTAATAAAACAGTTAAAAATTAATCATTTATTGTTTTGTTAATTTCATCATCACATACATCGTAAACTGTGGGTTGGAATTACAATTAGATATAACATTATTATCTACATCACATAATTCTTGCAAAATTTTCATACATTACAGATTGTTGTGCCACCGGAATACGAAAATTAGCCTAAAATTTCATACGGCTTTTGCTGTAGCAATTTGGACTCTACTGCAATAAAATAACAAAGAATATTTTAGCAGGTCATTGGTACATTAACATTTAAATTCAGCATGTGAATGATTATTATGCTGCGTATTTAACCACTAATTTTCTACATTTGAATGCGAAATTGTTGTCTATTATGCATTCAATAGAAAATATTTAAGTAATAGTTAGATATTTTATATTGAAGAATAAGTTGGATATTTAAGTTTATTAAATAAGAAGAACGACGTTTTGGTTTGTGATGTAGAAAAGCGAAAATATATCATATTAAAAATATACATAAAATGTTATTTATTTGTGCTTATTTTGACTCTTTCCCGTTTAAATTCTGTCAAACTTATTAAAGTTTGCACATTAAAAGGTCTGTACAGCAGATTTCATAAGATCTAAAAAAAAATGATTCGGCCAAAATGAAAAGAACGGACAATAGTAATTAGTAGTCATGGAAAATTAAATACTAATTTGGCATCATTTTATTATTTCTAAAATAAACATAATAAGAGTATGAAACCCCTGGTATAGTTTTATAATTATAAAAAACATACTTTATTGCTATGCTGACTGAAGCGACAATAAAAATTGCACGTCAGCGAATTAAATTAAGTGGCAGTTACTTTATTTTATTTCTGGTCGTATTTTAGGACACCATAAAATGCTCCATAGTTGGGGTTACCACAAGCCTGTACTAAGAAATCATCTAATTCTATCATTATGTAAATAAATCCTTAACATTGTATTGTTTAAGTAATTCCAAATTAATTAAATGTGTGGAAATTAAAAGAAATGTGATCATAAATACATTTATTTTTTATTTGCTTCTTATTTTTCTGTCATCATCAATCAACAGCCTATTGCATTCCACTGTTAAATATAGGCCTCTCCACTCAGCCCGATCCTCGGCGACTTCTTTTTAAGTCACAAAGTTGTAAGTAATTTCAAACCATGCCCAACACGACACAATCAAATAAACTATGTTAGCATTTTTTTAACAACATAAATAAATAATACGATTAAATAGAAACAACGTGTATTTTGGTCACCCTAGTTAGCCATAGTTCTTTGTTAAGGTTTTGTTGCAAGTCATAAAGGTTATGAGCTCACAAAATAAATAGAATATGGACTTAAATAAAAACGTTCTTACGATTGTAGTTTTTGCCTTTCCAAATAATATTTTACTTTCTTTGTTACCTACAAGATATTTAGCATGGGAAAATTTAATGGAAAATGAAGCTATTTAATGCAATTGCGTTTAACATTAGGTATTATTTTATGATAAGTTTGTGTCAGATCATTGTGTATTTTGGTGGGGTATAATAATTGTAATCTTTTTGTGCATATCGTGTAGCGTTTGAAATTAAATATATGGAATAGCTCGGAATATTTTAAACATTAATAAAATAACGGTTAATTTTTCTATGAAAAGTTAACAATCATTGATTTCATATTTCATTTTCGACATATTTTCTGTCCGACTCGGAATTCAAACCTGGGTCATTGCAAAGTGCTAGTACTTACCAGCCGCTACGTCACTTGAGCAATATAACATCACCAATACACCTATGAATACGCTTACTGGTTGTATGTCATAATCTCGTTTTATACAAATATATTGAAACTCTGCAGACGGAAAGCGGCAACGCAAATAATGAAAGTTCGTCGCCGTCACCACACCGTTCGACACCCTCTGTGTTAAGGCAAAGTCGTTTAGTTTAATGCGTAACAGTTTCACGCAATTGTTGTTTATTGCTTATAGCGTTTTGTGTCATAAAATAAGATCATACTTATGTATATATAAGTGTGAAAGTATGTTTGTTTATTTGAATGTTTGTCCATCAATCACGCTAAAACTACCGATTAGATTTTGATGAAATTTGGTATACAAGTAGGGTATGGACCAACGTAGGTGATACGGGTTAAAACTAGTATTAGAATAGATGCATTTACTTCTAAGACTATCAAATTTACTGTCTAAGTTCAGTGTTATTAATTCAATATTCATCAATGGTTTTACGTAATCTCACAGATTTTAGCCTCCGTCTGACTGACTTCAGTGAATATTGCTTAACTTTAGCAATCGAAACCCGTTAACTACTGCGCCATCGAGCTCCTCTTTCTAGGGCACAAAGTTTTTCTTACTCCTTTTTATAAAAAAACATATTGTTATGTGACAAATTAAAAAAACAGTAATAGAGCATAACATACCCCTTAACTAGACCACGGTGTTTCTGCAGCAGACTGGCTAATTAAACTTCGTAACACACGGCGCAGGCTCACTCTAGCTGCGCCTCTATTTGTTCTCATTTGATTGTCAACTACGTGTATACGATGAAAAAGCTAACGTGACGTGTCTGGTGGAAAAGTGTGTTATAACTCTAGCCAAAAACCCAACTCGTGATTTTAACATGGTTTAATTGAAAAAATTGTTGGAATAATGAATCACAAAACCTGTACCAATAATAAAGCTGAAGAGTTTGTTTGTTTGTTTGAACGCGCTAACATCAGCTATATGAGTGTGCAAAAACCGAAAACCAAGCGGACGGAGTCGCGAGCGGTCGGTAGTGAATGATAAAAGGACTGCAACGCACAAAAACGTCACAAATGTCCTGGTTGGTTATAACAGTCGTTCTTCATATTATACTAGCCTATTGTAACTGCCCGTAGATGGGCAATGAATCACTGGTGGTCACCATAACTCTTGCGTCCGTTGCACGCAAACTACTCGATCAAAGTATGATGCAAATTAGACTGACAAATAAGAGCAGCTTTCTACGCTGGAGATATTTTATTATGCCGTGTAGTGCTTACATTAACAACATTAAGAAACTTGTGGAGTTGTTGATATCCATGGGCGAGTGATGACTTCCATCAAATGATACTCTTGAAACACATCTGCCTCTCTCTCTTCGAGGAGTTTGATAGTGGTTAGCGCGCTTGGCTTGCTAAGTTAAGCAGCTTTCGCAGAGGACAGTCATCGTACGGGTGACCGAATGTTTTTATCTCGAACTCCTTCGTGCTTCGAAAGGCACTTTTAGCCGGTGGTCCTCCGCCTGATCTTTCTACGGTCGTGTAAGATTGCTGTCCCACCGGACTTTGAGAGTGAGGTAATAGGGATGCACTTGTACTTGCGCACTCCCTTGTGCACTATAATATATCCTGCGTACCTAGCGTATCGTAAATTCGGCCGCCATGGGCGAAAAACGGCAGAAAAGGGTACCTAACTACCTTTTGAAAACCCCTTATACGGTGACACATAAAAGTACATCATCTTATTTCACATGCCTTAGCGGTAAACAAAATAGCGTAACGCAATTACGACTGTCACATGTCATGTTAAAGTTCGTTTTAATTAAACAGTTAAGCGTATTATAATTAAGGCCTTGCATCACGCGGCGCCCTGAAGCGTAAACGTATCAACGCTCGGTGCCTATTGTCAATTGAAACAATCCAATTTATTATGAGCTTATTGAATTATTAATAAAGCAATCTCATCAACTACGTACTGTGTAGTGTGTTCCAGATTCCATCTATGTGTGAGCGTTGTTATAGTATTTTCAATAGATATTATTAGGTCAACATATCACTGCCTACAAAACTATAAACATACAAATTGGTTATTCTTTCTTTTGACCAATTGCGGTCTTTTGTCGACTTTAAACTATAAATATGTTTTCGATTTTGACCTAGAACTTTGACTTAGTAATTTTGTAGTAAGTTGGATTATGATCATTATTTACCTATTACACTAAGTTGTTGGCTCATGACGTATTGACGCCTTGCCATTATATTCTCATACCAACTGAATTGATACGTTATGGTGTATAGTATAATATGTCTAAGGAGGTATTATTTAAAACATTTTCTTTGACGTAAAAAATACATATAGGTACTTACGAGTATATTTATCGCCTCTTTCACTATCCCACAAACATAAAAACTCGACCGAACCCGGGCAACAAATTTCAGAACAATATGTTGCAATAAAATTCCCATGCAAAAATGCAGCCGAACGATAAGTCCAATAAGCATCATCATAAATAAACTTCACAAGACAAACAAAACCAATTAACGTCACTCGATTGTCACAGTTTATTTAATCGAATAATTAATATTGTAATTAATTAACCCTTCAGGCGGGAGATAAATCGTGTCTGTGATAACCCGTGGTGTGTCGATGCGGGAACTTCCTCCATTAGCTGTTATTGATGGGATATAGATTTGCCGTCCGTAGAAAGTGTTTAAGAAGAACGGATTGTGATAGTTTTACAGCGTACAATTTGTCAAGTGCTCATGATTTATCTGAGTTTGTAATAGATAGAAATATAATTTTAGCTTGTGGAAAAAAACATGTGGCTAACCGTGCTCTTCTGATAAGATAGTGTTAAGATAGTGAGCTCTCCGCGGGAAAATCTGAGAACATGGTGGCTTGATCAGAGTCCGTCAAATTGTAAAAAGAAAGGAAATAGCTATGAATGTACTATTTTATTATTGCTTCCTCTTCATTAAATTTTTGAGAAAAGACGTTTTTTGTGTCATTTGTAAAAGCGATTCGCAACTTATCGTCATTTCGTCTAACCGAGAATATACCGTAATTGCATTCTTACAAGGGGATACTAAAAATCTCAATACTCGAAGCAAATATAAAACACCTTATTTCCTCCTTAATATTTATACTATCCAGACTCAAGTTCTCCAGTATCGCGAGCGTGTGTAACAAGATCCGGTGAGGGAAATACCCGCGATCCTAGTGCGGAATCCGGCCATCCGTTCAAACGCTGAGAAACTGCTCCGAATCGATCAAAGTGGGAAAGATTGCATGTATTTGTGAGTATTTGAAGATAAATTGGTTCAGAGTTGGTCTATCTAGACTTTTTTTGAACCAATTGACAACAGTACTTATAGTGTTTGAACAAAAAAACTTCATTTCTTTTTAGACACAAGTTGTACTTAGCTATACATTGGACAACGGACAGAAAATATAACTATAATTTGATTAATAATATTGCTATTTAGCAATAATTGATTGGGTGTTTGCTGACTAGACCAGAGGTTGTCAAATAGTTTGGAAAGTCTTTACCTGAAATTGTTAGAGTCTCTTTACTCTTGCTAAACCGACATCATAGTGACATCTAAAGTAATATGTTTATTGCTATTGCAGGATTTTTAAGATGCATTTTCGCCTTACATGTTGTAAAATTATGGAAGCCATTTCTTATACATATCCACTCCATGCATTATTGGCTATACCTACTGCTAAAAATTAAAATCACTCCAAAATAATCCACACCGCTTACTAATAAAATTCGTCCAGCGTACTATAAGTACGTATTCAAACTACACCCCAATTTAATCTCTAATCTCCTACAGCTCACTCAATACTCAAATCACAATGCGTACGTCACAATAATCCCGTTCCAATAACGTGATTATTTCAAAATTTCTCCACCGTACCCTTCTGGGGCAGGTTTGAGAAATTTAAGAGGATTTGGGAAGCTTCGTCCTGTGGAAACGTCCACCCTTGTTAGCCTGAGAGTGACAACTGGGTCCGTTTTAAAATATACGGAACTTGCAAGAATGATGTGTTGCGGTTGGGTGTGTAAATTAAGGGTTGGATTTTAAAGAGTAATTTTAAATTAATACTATCGGCTGTCTGCGTCTCCATCCGCGTTGATTTCGGTTTCAAAACAAAAAGAACTTTTCAATTCAAACCAGTAGTTCCCGATATTGGCGCGTTCAAACAAACGAACAAACTTCAGCTTTACTATATTAGTAAATATAGATTAAGATAAATTACAGGATCATAGTTAGCGGCTCCGAGGCAATAGCCAAGGATGCATAATTGTATTAAATAAGTTCTTGGTTGTTTTATGCAATATATAATGATAAATCGTGTTTAGTAAATAGTGAAGCATATTCATTTGAGTCAAACGAAATGTGTGGTTTATTTTCCCACAACTCAGATTGAAGTGCATTTGATTAAATCTAAAAGCTATTGACCACTAGCTTGTGGTTTCACCTAGTACGAGTATACACTGAATAACCAACCACGAATCGATTTGGTTAGTAATTAAATGAACACAACATTAAAAGATGTTAATTTAAATACTCTTTAATTTGTTTTGCTTGTGCGTTTTTAGACACTAGCGGCTGCCAGCGACTCCGCCTGCGTGGATTTCGGTTTCCGCCGCCTACGACGACAAATGGACTACCCACCACAAACATATTTTTTCAATTTAAACCAGTCGTTCCTGATTTTAGCGCGTTTAAACAAACAAACTCTTCAGCTTTATTATATTACTATGGATTATTTCATAAAAAAGTATAACACATTCAAATGTAAATAGTAATATGGGGGATTTTCTTTTCTAACGTTAGACTTATTTGACATCAGCTTGTAAAGAAATAAAAGAAAAGTATTCTTTCTACTCAAAAGACCAAAGAACATAAAACGGTTTGAAAAGTGACTTTCGATTGACACAACCCAAGAAAATTTGATTTTAAAAAGAAATAAAGACCGATTTCGTTTGTTCTTTAGGGAGAGCTGGCTTATGGCAAAAAAGATAGCGATCTTTCTATTCTACCCTATACCATTCGGCATTAAGAAGGTAGAAGAAGATGGACTTTTTAGAATGCGATTGACCTACATCCTGCTATCATCATAGCGCTAGGTGTGCTTATATCCTCCACCAAATTCTAGAAGGTAACAGACTAACTTCACGCATGGGACAGCACAGTAAATGACCATGTATTCCGACATGCACTAGCACAAAACACAAACCCTTCATAGAAAACAAAGTTCACTTTACAAATACATTGTATGCCAAAGGTTCGAAATCCCAACTCCCAGCAATATTCGTGAAATCTGGCATAAGCGACATTTATAACCGCTTATTTCTCATCAATTCTACCCCGGCCACTTCTGGTCGCCCTTTTTCCCGGATCAACCGCGATTCGGGAACGTAACTCGATCATATTGTAACGTGATTACCGGGGCCCGAGCACTCCGCGGGCTTTTATCCGTAATGGCGTGTAATACTGTGTACATTGTGCAGTACTTGAGGTTGACAAATTTTATTTACATTGGTCCTTCGAAACGCCGGATGTGAGGTATTAATAGGTATGCTCAGGTTTGAATTGAAGGATAATTTAAGGTTAGATTTCGGAAGAACCTTCATTAAATAAATATTAAGAAATAGGTACTTATAATATTTCTGACTTCTCTTATAGCTTAGCTCTCCGAAACTTCGAACTGAGCTAGAGAGGAGACTTGAAAATGAGATCAAAAGACCAAAGCAAAAATATTACAACAAATCCAGTTTGTCCATTGATAAATAAAAACACTACTATATTGTTATTTCGACACTTACTCTTTACACTAAAAATGCAGACTTGCTTGTTAAAGGAACTAACAACTCGTATTTCAAGGATTGTTCAATAGGTCCTTTCAATCGGCAGACGTATTCATTTCCTCTCCCCGTCTCTCTCGCACACCGGAAGTGCTGAATATCTCGGCGCGCCGCTCGCAGCGCCCCCTACAGCAGACTGCTACATCCGGTCCAACTTCCTGTTCTTTCCAAATAACGGTTTTTAGTTTGAAATGTTACAAGTAGCTTTTATTTATGCTTTCCCGAGTGAGCAATTTGGCACAATTCAGTAAACATTTGTTAGTTCAGACAGATTTTGTTATGTTAGTTTTGTTATTCGTTGTAAATTATTTGTGTGCTTGGAATTGTAAATGGTCGTGTATTGTCTATCCGATTAAATATAACAGACTTATTCGTTTTATATCAACCAGATTCACATCCGCATAAAGCCAAGTAGTTTTATCACGTTTCAAGTTCGGCACATTTGTTAATTTTGTCTCTACCCAAGTAACAAATTAATGTTTTTTAAAAGTTGTGTAAACGTTTTTCTATTACTATTGGGTCCTTAAGATGGGTCGTATAAACGTGGTTGTAGACGTTTATTCAACGCGAAATAGGCCCAAATTACACGGCATTATTGTTATTTAGAAGTTAAATAAAAGTTAGTCAAGAACTATTTCAACGTCGCCTAAATGTTAGATAAAAGTTTTAAGCCGACTTTTAGGTTACAAAATTGTTATCTTCTAACCGTTATGGAACCACTGAAGTGCCATAACAGTTATATAGACATTAGAAGATGACTGAAATGAGTATATGTTCAGTCCATTTCATTCATTCTCATTCGTTCAATTTTACTAGAGATGAGTTTACAGAAATGTTATAATTTTCCTAACCAAATTAACATCTTCTTTACTATTTTTATGCGCGACCAGAGCTAAAGTAAAAATAATGTGTGCAGTGCACTTAGTCCTATGGGAACTTCACTTTTATGATGAAATATAGGTGTGTTTTCGTTAAATTTTTTGCGCCCCCTTCGAATTACATTGAATTCAATTATTGAAAATTATATTTAAAGTGTGTTTTGATACTTAAATATCAGCCATCTTGCCTATGTCACGAAACGACTTCTATACATCGTCTATATGATGAAAAGGTCGCATAAGCAGATTCTTGCGACCAAGATGGTCCGCCATTATAAATGATTTTCGAGTACCGTGAGATAATAAAAGTTATTTTTGGAGAGAAAACTAAGGCGTAGTGGCTAAATACGTTTATTCCGAAAGGTGACAACTATGAGACAGTAAAACCATGTATATAGACACATGTCAGTATAAAAAACATATGTGTTCTTATTGCTAAGAAAACAAGGAGTTTTAACACCCCCCCGCAATATGAACACCCTATATACAAACAAATATACACAAGGTATAATGACATATCAAAGGAAACTGTACATTAAACACTAAACAATAAAATTACACATCCTGTATAAAAAACACTGAACAACAAAATTAGACACCCTGTATATACACCGACTTATTCACTATCTATACACAACTACTACACCTACACCTACAGACTAGATCGATATAAACTTAGACTAAACCTAACAACTGAACACATTTACAGTGCTTCAGTCTCGGCAAAGGTTTGGTCAAAATATCGGCTGTCATGTCTGCTGTGGGTATGTAATGCAGTGCAATGCAATGTTGTGAAAGTGCGTCTCGAATGAAGTGGTGTTTGATGTCTATGTGTTTGGTTCGTGCGTGATATGTATTGTTGTGTGCCAGTTTCAATGAACTTTGATTGTCTGTATGGATGGTGATGGGATGCAATGTGGCGAAAACTTCATGAATGAGAGTTTTGAGGTAAATCGCCTCTTTGCAAGCTTCTGCTAAGGCCATGTACTCAGCCTCTGTTGTAGAAAGCGCGACTGTCCGCTGCTTGCGTGCTTCCCATGATATTGGTGCACCACACATAATGAAAGTAAAACCAGTGAATGATCGTCGATCTACGAGGTTATTACCGAAATCGGCATCGACGTAGCCAGTTGGGTATGGCTGGCCTTTGGACGTAAACTGAAGCTTTAGGTCTTTAGTACCCTTTAAGTACCTTAGGACTCTCTTAGCGGCCCTCCAGTGTACCCCCCCGTAATGTACATTGAACTGCGAAAGGTAAGACACTGCATGCGAGATGTCGGGTCTTGTACATATCGCAATGTACATTAGAGAGCCGATAAGTTCCTGATAAGGGACTTCAGTTTCTTCGTCCTTTGTTGGTAGAGTTAGTTTCAGGCCCGGTTCTAATGGGGTTGACACATGTATTGCGTCTTTCATCCCAAACTTAGTAATAAGTTTCTCGATGTACTTGGTCTGATCGAGAGTAGTACAACCTTCGCTCTGTATGACACGCATACCAAGGCAATCTCGAAGGGGACCAAAATCTTTGATTTTGAACATCTTTTTGAGATCATTTTTAAAGGTCTCTCTCATGAGATCGCTGCTACTTACTACAAAGAAGTCATCAACGAACACGGCAACAACCAAAATGTCATTACCATCTCTTTTGATATAGAGGCAGTGTTCAGTTGGAACTTGAGTAAGCGATAAGGTGGCTAGTGCTTCGCACACCTTTTTGTTCCATTGTCGAGGAGCTTGCTTCAAGCCATACAATGCCTTTTTCAGTAAGCAGACTTTCTTTGGATCTTCAGAAAACCCTTCCGGTTGTTCCATGTATATTTCTTCGTCAAGATCTCCATTTAGAAATGCAGTTTCTACATCAAGATGATGTAATTGCAGATTATTATGAACTGCGTATGCCAATAGAAGCCTCACTGATGATAGACGAGCCACTGGTGAAAAAGTTTCACCATAGTCCACTCCTGCGACTTGAGTAAAACCTTTGGCTACTAATCGGGCTTTGTATTTAGTAGTTTGCCCACTTGTGTCTTTTTTGATTTTAAAGACCCATTTGCATTTGGTAGTCTTCCGATCTGACGGCCGATCGACTAGAATCCATGTTCCGTGATTCATAAGAGATGTGTATTCAGCATTCATTGCTTCTAGCCATTTGTCCTTCTGTGGATGCTGTATAACTTCTCTATACGTCTCGGGTTCCATATCAGAAGTTAGGTAGAGATAACAACCAGCTTGGAGTCTATCAGGTTGACGTCTGTCGCGTTGAGGGTATCTGCGCTCTGTTTGTTCCCTTGCCATAGCTTCGTTTGTAGGGGAGCTAGAAGAGGTTGTAGGTTCATCCACAGCAGGCTCCAATTCTTCCAATGAAGGTATAGCCTCGGACTGTACGTCTCGTTGCTGCTGAAACACGGGCTGATGAACAGATTCTTCTTCGTTTACTGCAGGGTCGAGGGGTACAAAGACTTCTATTTGATTTGGATGATCATTTGATTCATCTGGTTCCGGAGTTTTAACGTTGGGTTTTGTTTTGTCCTCTATGAAGACAACATCTCTTGCGATTATGATCGCACGAGGATTATCAGGGTTGATAAGGCGATAGCCTTTGCTTTCAGTTGTATAGCCAACGAATATACAACTTTCTGTTTTGGAATCCAATTTCTTCCGTTTTTCTTTCGGGATAAGGACATGAGCTTCACATCCGAAGACTCGCAGGTAAGAGAGGTCGACTCTCTTCCCGGTCCATAATTCCTCTGGAATTTTATTATTCAGGGCTTGGGTGGGTACACGGTTCTTGATATAGATTGCCGTATTTACCGCTTCACCCCAATATGCTAAAGGTAAATTTGAGTCTTTGAGCATGCATCTGGCTTTTTCGATTATAGTCCGGTTGGCACGTTCACTAACACCGTTTTGCTGCGGTGTGTATGGTACAGTAGTCTGATGGATGATACCATTTTCTTTGAGAAAATTTATCAAATCCCTATTTACATACTCGCGACCATTATCCGAACGTAGAATCTTAATTTTTTCACCAGTTTGGTTTTCAACCAAGAATTTATACTCCACAAATTTTGAAAAAACCTCGGCTTTTGATTTCAAAACATATCCATAAGTTTTACGACTATAGTCGTCTGTAAATGTGAGGAGATATAATGCTCCGCCCCAAGAATGCGTACTCATCGGTCCGCATAAGTCCGAGTGGACTAATTCTAGGACTTTACTCGATTTACTTTGCGATTTAATAAACTTTCTCTTTGAAAGTTTGCCTTGTAGGCATGGAACACAAGTTTCTTTACAATTACCGCTAAAATTCACGCCAATTCCTTTATTTTTAAGGATATGCATACTTCTTGCATTGAGGTGACCAAGGCGTCTATGCCATAACATAGAAGAATCTTTTGTGGTAGTACAAAAGGCTTGTGAACTTTTTACGTCAAGTTTGAACATGCCTTTATGGTATAAGCCCGAGGCAATGACATTACCTGTCACTTGACAACTGCCACTCAAAGATATTGTTGCGCCTTTAGATGTAAACAGAACATCATACCCCTTATTTACTAATTGGCTAACAGACAATAAGTTTGTTGCGAGATTTGGAATATAAAGAACTTCAGTGATTTTATTTACATTGTCAGAAATATTAATATTTACATTACCTCTACCTTGGCTATAGAGCTTGGCTTTGTTTGCCACCGTTATCGGGGTGATATGAGGAGACAATGTCTCGAACCACTCCCTATTATTGCTCATATGTGTGGTAGCACCTGAGTCTAGGATCCAATCCTGTGATCCTGAAAGAGGAATGTTAGAAAAACAAGATGAAAGTGTTAGATCGGACGTATAATTTGAAATTTTCTTTGCCGAAACTGAAGTCTTATTTTTCTTGTCCTTCATCTTCCTACACTGTGACACGATATGCCCGGACTTCTTGCAGTAAATGCAGAAGGGCTTCTTCTTGTTCTGCTCACTCGATTGCAATGCCGAAGTGCTAGGTTCAGGTCGAATAGGTACACATTTTCTGGCGCTTTCCTTCATTAGAGCCGATATGACATTTTCTGACGTAAGATCTGTGTTCGTGTGTTCTAAAGCCATAACCAGTGGTCGGTATTCCTCTGGAAGACCTGCAAGTATTATTATAGCGAGAAACTCATCTTCAACTGCTTTTCCAACAGCTTGTAGCTCTTGCTGAATGCTTGTTGCAGCATTTGTGTATTGTCGGATGCTACCGTTATACTTGTTATTTAGTAAACGTTGCATTAGTGATAGCCGCCTCGATAATCCGCTGTCTGCATATGCCTTTTTTAGCCGGTTCATTAGATCATAGGCTGACGTGGCCGGTCGTATAACTGGGTACACGCACTCGTCACAGAGTAGACATATCTTAGCTCGTGCCTTTTCATCCTTTCGTTTTTTTGAAGGGTCAACGAGGTTTTGCGGCTCTATGGTGATATCCCATAGGTCGAGGTCAGTAAGGTAACACTGTACAGCAAAGAGCCAGTTACTAAAGTTGTTACTCCCTTTCAGTTTGCTTATCAGTTGTGCCGGGGCCGTCGACGTCGACATCGTCTTCGACATTTGATCTCCCGATGGATTTTCCATAGCACTTGATACTAGCAACGTATTTCACTGTTTTTTTAAACACCTGGGCCCATAACCAGTTATTTTTGGAGAGAAAACTAAGGCGTAGTGGCTAAATACGTTTATTCCGAAAGGTGACAACTATGAGACAGTAAAACCATGTATATAGACACATGTCAGTATAAAAAACATATGTGTTCTTATTGCTAAGAAAACAAGGAGTTTTAACAATAAACATTCTGAAAAAAGAACCACGATTCCATTACAAATGAAATTAATTTTATTTAAATTACTTGATTTTATTGAAATTAATTGAAAAATTGTTAATTTGACAAAATGTAAGATAGTTTTAAAAAAGTGCCTGTTGGGCCTTTATATAACTTTAGGTCTGCTTATAGTTCTATAAGGGTTGCAAAATTTATTTGATGTTGTATAATGATTCGTAGTTCACCACTAAATTCTCTTGTTATGTACAAGTCCAAAAATAATCTTTATGCGACAATTTGATTCAATAAAAGTCGTGTAAAGGTTACGTAGACCACCAATACTGGTTAATATAATTCTTTAATACAACTGTTATAGAACGTCGTATTACTCAATTGAGTGAACGTTTACCCAACCTACGTTGTATAAAGTAGTCGTAAAAACGTTTCTGTCACGTTACATTGACAACATTATTCGACGTTGTATAAATGTCTCATAAAAACGTTTATATTACCTATTCCTCGGCACCATTATACGATGTTGCATAATAATGTCGTATAAACGTTTATTTAACTACTTTTTCGTACCATTATACGATGTTGCATATTAGGTCGTATAAATGTTTATTTAACTACTTTTTCGTACCATTATACGATGTTGTATAAAGTAGTCGTTAAAACGTTTACTCAACTAATATAATAGGATCTTTTAGTCACAGGACTAAATCGTTGTAGGAATTACTGTTAGACAACGTTATTGTTGTCTAATAACATCTATTCAACATTTATATAATCGTACGTCGCATAGACAAATTTTATACAACCAATTTGTAGGGTTCAAAAAAATTACAAATTATCTTCTTGAGTTTGAAAAATAATAATAAAAGAAATGCAGATTGTGATTTAAGCCTTCTTACATGGAAATGGAAGAATCAGGTGACGCATCGATTTAATTTAAATTTAAATGAATTATTTCTATACCAATTTTCTTTGTTTTCACAAAATAACACGATAAATCTCAAACTCCTACACTTCTCAGGCATCTCATTTCAAAAACAGTCCCTTCAAAGCTTATTTGGCAGAAGTAACGTCATAATACCGCGCCTTAGCATCGTAATACGTGTCCTCAAAATGATATTTTACACAAAAATGTGTCGCGACACAAAATTCAATGTTCACAGCCGAGAGACCGCTGTCTCTTGGAAGATGTTGGCCCCAAGCCAAGAGATGAAGAGATTTGCTACATAGGTATTGAGGAATTGGTTTAAAAGATGACTGTGAAATTTGAGATAGGTCACGTGGACAACCTTTTGGTAAAAACGTTTGCGAAAAATAAGTACGTCGTGGATTTAATTGAAACAGCCTATTAAAATATAAATGTAGCTGCTTACTACAATATTTAAGACCTTAAATACATAATTAAATGGAAATAAGAGGAACTTGTACAAGTTTACAGTACATAAGGTATTTACGCTATTTTCGTATAGTACAAGAACAGTTTAAAAACAAAGCCATCAAATAAATCTCTATTTCAAGCTTTTTACCATAGAAAAATGTACCTCGGGTTGGATAGGATTAGGTGTAAGTAGCATAAACCGAGAAAGTCATGGTATTCAGGGAATATCATATGCTCGGCTGATATAATGACTTTCATAAGAAATTGAGTTTTTTTTTTGTATTAGCCTTTTAATATCATACTGCAGGGCAAAGGCCTATATCATTTGAAATCATGTTTTCGTTACAAAGATGGGTTTTGGCTTAATCACTACGATTACCAAATGCTTGCTACCGATCACACGTATACGGATAACACGGACAGTGTTCAGAAAATGAACATAAATTTTGCCCGACCCGGGAATCGAACCCAGGACCTCGAGATCACGGCCCGGTACTTAAACCACTAGACCATCGAGGCGTTTGAGATTTAGTTGCTCATTTCTTCTAACTTGAACCTCCCAGGCCGAGTCTCCGAATCGCTATCCATTCTGTTCGCTTCTATTCGCGCGGCAAAATGAGATATCAGTGGATATTGAATGACGGGGCGCGTAACACCGTGCGCGATATGAGCCTGCTCCCTTTTTGCGTGAAACACAAAGGCTGCGGACTGTGCAGCGCGGATAAATTGTATTGTTCGTAGGATTAGAGATAATAAACAGTTTGTTCCGCGGAAACGGTTTTAGTTCGGTTTTTTCTCTCACTGTTCCGCGGCGATACGGACGGTTATGACGGAGATTTGGCTTGTGATTGAAGGGTTTGAGGAGTAGATGCTGGTCGGTTTAGCGGATTGTTTGAGGTGTTATCCTCGTAAAGAGTTTGATTTAGGTACACATTTATCTTGCTAAAGTGGCTTCAAAACCGAAACTTATATAATCATTATTTTGGTATTTTTCACAACTTTTAATGCTTTCATTTCGCTGTATATCTTATTCAACAGTCCTAGTCATAGATTTGATTACAGATAAGATTTGATTCAGAAACTAATGAAAATAATTCTTTAATGTGATAATGTTAAATCAAAATAGAATACAATATTAAACAAAAAAAAAATTACCTCCAAGATGAACAACGAAACCGTCAGCCAGTGGTTTATCACAGAAAATGAATATTCGCCAACAAAAGTTGTACAGACCTAATCAAACAAATACCTAAACTTATCTTCTACGTAATCAAAGTAATCATAACGCTTATTGTAAATTAGTTATTCGTCCTAATGAAATGAAACATAATATTTGCGATTTTCCGTTTCCTTCCCGATCTCTGCCAGAGGCAGACGCAATTGACGAGGGTGCTTGTTAGCAAGGATACACCCTGTATTGAAGTTGACCGGAGGTTTGTACGAAATGTGTGGATGTGGATTATTTTGCAAACCCCTGTACCTGTATGGAAGTTGACCGGTCGTTTTGTACGGAAAGTAGAGACTTTATTTCATCAGGTGCAGAGGAAAATGTTCGGACAACTTTTCGGACTACATAATGTTATGTTAACAAAAAAATAAATATAAAAACTACAATCATCAACATTTTAATGAGTTAAAAAAAACATTAGAAATAGACACAGTTTGTATAGAAAATAGCTTCCAGTGTGGCAATATATTAAAGACTTTCCAAAAAGATAGTTACACTTAATGAAACACTCACACACAATACAACAATAATTTTATTGGTGAAATACACTTGCAGCTGAATAAACAACTAGATCACGTTATTATGGTGAAGCTATTTCAAATATCTGATAATTTCCATTTCGATTAGGTACTTCACTTCAAACAAATAGTCCAATCACTGAACACCTAAACAGAGACTATGTATGTGGAAGACATTTATAATTCGGCATCGCTGAATGGATAAACACGAGGTGAAGACAGTTGTATTATGACGAGAATCTTGTCAAAATTTATTGAGCATCAGGACTTATGTAAAACAAAATGTTTAGGGGTTTTAAAGGCGCTTTTGGATCACTTGTGGAGTTGATAATAGGCAATAAGGGATGTGACTAAACATCTTTAGACCCGCTTTGTAGTTTGCTAGCTTCCCTTTTTATTATTATTTATAAAAAAACTTCTAAGTCAGAGTATGTACATATAACCTCCAGAGTAATAGTAACTTATGTAAGGATTTTGCCGTTACACCTTCGCTACTTACTGTTAGTTTACATGTACTCTAAGCACTGAAACGTTTCAGTCTGGCACACAAAAGTCGAAATGTCACAAAACAACAACACACCCTGCCCTATCAGCCACGCACTTCAAACATTGCCATGGAAATATGAACCTTATGACATTGACATTTTCAGAGGTATTCCGTAGCATTGTACAATTGTATTAAGGACCATCCTTGATAATGATGTTGGTAGTGAGTAGCCCCGTCAGGTAATTAGCATCTCGCCCTTTGAGTGCTGTTCGGTGTAGGGTTGGCGAAATGACGTCTGTATCCAGTTTATTTGCTCAACAAACGTAAGGGCTGAGAGTGAGGATGGATGGAAATAAGAAAATATTAAGCGTACATTCCCTTTGTTAACTAGTTTGTCTTGCTTGGATGTAATTAATGGAAGAAAGACGTGTTGTATGAGAAGAGCTTGTACTCCGGAAATAAAAGAAGTGTTTTATTAGTTTGAATAGGCTACTACTATTACTACTCAATTACCTAAACATACATGCTGTACAATATTGTCTTCTTCAGGCGTTAACATTAATATAAAAAAAAGTAACTGGTCTCAAGCGGACAAACCTATGATGATGAGGATGCTAGGGAATAGATTTACTTAAAAACTTTGCAAATGCCGATGTTCATCACACACACATTCGCCCCTAACGGGATTCGAACCCGCGACCCTCGCTTTTGTGGCCAGGGTCTCATACCACTAGACCAACAGGCCCGTCAAGACATAACGAGTTTCCCGGATCAAAACGCACGTTTGATTGTAAACCTGTTTGCTCTTAAGGCACGAAGTCTGGCAGTTGCCATTGTAGTTGATAATGACGTTGCCAGGACTCGGTAATTAGCAGACAGCCCTTTGAGTGGCGTAGGGCTGACGCAATTGTAAAGTCAAGGGCTCAATGAGCGAATTTGACGCATCACGTGACTAGAAGAAGACGTTGGAATCGCGAATGTGTGGATGAATCCAAGTTAAGCTTGAGGCTCACGAGTTTTTTGTGCAGTGGAATTTCCTTATTGAAAGCTCTGGAACTTACACTCGAATGAGCCGCTCGTCTAGGGAACAACGTCCACCTTACGGAAGACAACAGTGAAGTAGAACTTCATAACGTTGTGCAGTGAGTGTTTCTGTTGGTGAGTAAGGTCGAGATAGATCGAGAGGAGCAGAGCTCAGTTGGGGAGGGTATGGGGTTTTTAAAGGCAGGCCACCCTATGACATAAACAACTTATTTATTTATCACACCAATAGTACAAATTACATGAGGTAAGGATACATTTAGAGAGTGATCTGGAGACTAATAGGCCGCATCTGCATGTCGATTATGAGTGTAACGTATGATTTTGACATCGTATGTTTTCAGTATCGCATATTATTGGTATGGTTTTAGTTTGGCCCCGTTCAACCACCAAGATACCAGTGGAAAAATAATATCAGGTAGTATCAGGTTTTACCAAAAGTTCACCGGGGTTCTGAAATGTTCATCGCTAGGAACCCTTCCAATAGCCGATATATGGCATCCACCATAACTACAAATTTGAAACCATCCCCAAAATTCATAATGTTTAACCAACCGCCTCTAATTTTAAACTGAAAAATCATCCGATTTAAAAATTGCACCCCTGGTCACGTGATCACGGCAAGATTTTGACCATCAATAAATCGGGGACCCTTCGCTTTCGAACGTTTTGCAATATTTCCAGCCTATTCGCGCGAGTGTGCACTCCGCCTAACCTCAGGCGGGCGTTAACGCTCCTCTGGACACGTTAATTGAAAGTGGATTGGAGGTGACAGTGTAGAACGCGCTTTATATTTTTTCCCGTTCGGTATCAAAGGAGTTTTGATGGAGTTTCGGAGTGTTACCTTTGATTTGTTTCTGATTGTGGGAGGTTTGTAATTATGTTGTTTTGGGCCGCACGAGTCAGGTTACATGGAATTGTTTTAATTGTAATGGAGATAAAGTGTTGTTTGTCATAAGGGATGGTGACCAAACTTGAAACATAGCAATTTTTTCATCAATGCTTTATTTTTTCTTATAAACACTTCTCAGATGTGTATTAGGGTGTTACCACACTAATCGATCGATCGTCGATCGACGCCATCCATCGATGGTAGAATGGAATAGTCGACGTCGATCGATAGTTTTTACCTACTGAAATACAATTTTCACTGCATGCTGAGGAATCTAAATAGAACTACAAGTAAAATTATGCATTTTTCTTCAGGAAAGTCATTCAACATAGGAACTGGTACACATGCATTTCTGTCTCAGACAGTAAATAGCACCAAAAACAAAATGCAGTGATTTAACCAGTATATCTGCAAATCCGTGCAGACGTCGCACCGTACACTTGTACATTCAATTAAACAGCACGAGCGTAAACCTTGCTCCCGAATTGTACTGGGACCTGTACGTCATAATTACACGTGCCTTCATTGTTGAGTATTATGAGCGTAATAATTACTGTTTGGAGAACTTAAAATGGAAAAAAGAGACAAATCGAGATCTTAATGGAAATATTTGCTTTGTGTTACCTCCACCTAAATGAGCCGCTCGTCTGGAAAAGTACCTCCGCCTTACAGAAGACCACCGTGAAGTAGCACTTCGTAACTATTATGCTATGTTTTTGCTGGTGAGTGAGGTCACCAGAGCTCAGTTTGGGAGGGTATGGGGTCTTAAAGGCCGGCAACGCATCGCCGTTATCCTAGTGATAACGTCATGTCACGGTCATGTCATGTCGATGGGCGGCGGTGATTGCTAACGATCAGATCCTCCAGATAAGTTGACGCCTATGCCATGAAAATAGATAAATTATTTATACTGAAAATAAGAATACTCTTATAATAAACATTATATTAAGCCAATTTTTATGTTATTAGTCTCAAAAAACGGCGTCCAGATTGTATTCATATAAAACAATTTACAATTGACGAAAATGTGTACTTCGCTCAATCTAAAAATAAAATTTAACAATGGCGCCCATTCTTTTCGTTTCAACGAAACATTTTCCATGAAATGTGCATCATAGAATACATTTCTCCCCTAACACGACATACTCACTAGTGAAATAACATGAGCTCCCCCTTTATAAGAGGAAGGTATCAACACAAATTCAATTGGACGGCCTAAAATTGACGCTCCCTTAAAATTTAAGCCTTCCATAAACCGTTGGCAAAAATCAAAACTTCCAGACAACGTGTTACGCTGGGTTTACATGAAAATATTATATTCTAGCTAGATTGTTAAATCAACTTTTTAACAGCAGGAGTTACATTTGAGTGAGGTAAGCGTTACGCATATTTATTATTCATAAATCAGTGTAGAATACTATTGTTCAAAATATATTTTATGGAATACGCTTTTTTTTGCTTAAAATAATGATATTAACTACTAGTACTAGTAACTAATCCTTGATTAATTAGACATACTATATTAATTATAATGTCTCTATTATGATATCAGAATCCAAATGACAATATCATCTCGTACCATAGTATGGATGCTCGATGGCGCAGTGGTTAGCGCTCTCGGCCTGCGATTGCTAAGTTAAGTCAATTTTGCAGAGACCAGTCATCGGATGGGTGACCAAAAATTTCTCCTCGAGCTCTTCCGTGCTTTGGAAGGCGATGGATGCGCCTGATCTCTTTACGGTCGTTTCTGATTGCTGTCCCTCCGCACTGTGTGAGTGGGGAGTGCACCTGTGCTTGCGCACTTACTTAAGCACTTTAATATATTCCGTACCTGGCTGATCGAAAAATCAGCCGCCATGGTCGAAAACGATCGGTATTATCCCAACTAATATTATAAATGCGAAAGTAACTCTGTCTGTCTGTCTGTCTGTCTGTCTGTTACGCTTTCCCGCTTAAACCTCGCAACCTATTTTGATGAAATTTGGTACAGACAATCTTTAGACCCTGAGACAGAACATAGGCTACTTTTTATTTCGAAAAAAAGAAATCCACGCGGACGGAGTCGCGTTTCATAAGCGGCGATTTCTTTCCATCATTATCCATCCAATTGTTGTTTTCCCGTCATCTTACAAATATAACCTTATTTATATCTTCTAAATATGGGCAAATCAGTGTGACCCCCGCTCAGATGATCTCCAGCGATTTAATATAATTACGCCGGTCCCAGCCGGCTAAAAGCCCGTGTATAACAGAATTACTTTCGTTTTCGTTTGCCGCGCGGCTAACCCAATTATGAGAGGTCCCGCTTAGTTTGTTCCGTGTACTAGATCAGATTTCAAAGGGTATTATATAAAGAGCGAGTTCAGGTTATTTAGGTATTTTTTTAGGTCAAAATGGGATTATTCTGTGAGATTTTTAGGCAGTCTGCAATATATTAGCATTTAAATGATAACATGATTAGCCTTGAATAATGGATGACTTTTGCGATAAAATTTGGGAGTTCAGGTGCTATCTAAAGAAATTCATGCTCCCCCACCTTTTTCCATGTCTATACTATTTTGTTGCGGAATTACTGAATTCGCTGGCCTCAGCGACCCGAAGCTAATTTTGACAAATTACGTTGGTCTAAATGCATGATTTAACATGACAATAAAATGAAAAGAAATGAAATATTTTATTCAGCAATTTGATTCACTTCGTAAATTCTTTTGCACGTCCAAACTTATTCGTCCTACCAGAGCGCCTCGACATGAATGCTGCTGAGAAGTTGATCAACCCACTTCTCAATAAATCAATGTAAAATGGCGTCTCATCCCGCGGGACCAGAGCCTTGCGGGATAACTTGACGAATACCTCGAAAAATTATACCACAATTCAATAATGTGGATCATCGCCCTGACTGATGTTCTCACTACATTTAACCTTGATTAGCTTTTTCACTAAATCACCCGCAAATAAAGAGACAATGGTCTCGCAACACTACGTTTAAGTAATTTACACTAACGCAGTTTCGGATGAAGAGAGGCCGCCAAAAGTTTTTCTCTGTTTCGCCCATTAACTTTATAGTCCTCTATAAATCCTTGACACGGTGTTGTTTGGACTCTTTTTTCTGTGATGTTACGAGTATTTCGCGCGGCCTTTGTTTTTTCACTAGAGAAGTGTGTCAGCGTATTTTTTTCACACACGTCCTCGGTTATACGGCGAAATTTCTCACGCACTGATTTTTACTATACTGTAGTATAGTTTTCAACAAAGGAAAGCTTAATATAAGCTAGGCAACTGGTTAACTAGTATCAGTATTTTTTGTGCACATGGCATCAACAAAGAAAACATTTGAAATAAATTTACGTCTTTTTGTGATTTCACCAAACTCATATTATGTACAACTCAAAATTTGGTTTACTATTTAATATTAGTAAAAAAATATCGAACCAATTTTATTACTAAGAGTTTTTCAGTATTTTTGTTTCATTCTCATTAATTTAGAATGAAACTTTATTAAGTAGCATGAACAAATGAAAATAAGACTAGTGAAACTTTTAACTACTAGCGTTCAGGGCGGACTCCCTTATGAATATGATCATTAACTATTATTAACCTAAAAAAATGTTTCCGCCCGGGATCGAACCGGGGGCCTTCTGCGTGTTAGGCAGATGTGATAACCGCTACACCACGGAAACTTATGTACTCTCGCCTTATAAGACCACCTCTACAGAAAAAATAAAAAGGCAACCTTGAATATCTAGAGCAATGTAAGACTGCTGACTTTCACTTGATCCGATTTTATGCTTAATATAATGTTGTTGACATAATCACTAATTGTGTCAACGATTGTCAGCCATATAGCAATTATTTCAAAATACATAATACTTGTCGTGAGATAAAATACATAATATGTAATGTGAAATGATTTTATTGTTAGCCTCAATTTATTTAGCTGCATAACCGACGTTCACCAAACAACTGACCTACCTCTTGTACCTATATTGCTTATATTATTAGGTACTTCAGTTATTTATCTTCATCATCATCACTTGCCTGCCCTCTACCTGGTTTACCGGCGCAATATGTGAATTTATTCCATCCGTTGAATAACGAACATATTTTTTCTAACTCAAGTCATCACTTGTAATAGTTGGTCAATGTTAATAGTCCAGGAATTTTAGATTTTATCTGCGGAATAATTCCTAGTGAGCTGAATTTTTGTATACACCTTTATTATGATATTGTAATGATGATGTGAAAAATCGACATTGATATCGTGCCGGCTAAAAAAGTTATAGGGGTCCAAACGTCACGAAAATCAGTTTTTCGCAAATATCTCGCGATCTATTGCTCAGCGGTCAATAATGGTTTCATAAAAGTTGTTCGTCGTAAAATTGTCTGCAAAAAAGGTCTCTTGCATTTTTCTGTACAATTAACCGTTTTTGAAATAGAGACTAGAACGCACTCACATATGGTATTGTATACCGTACGGCGCATACCAAGGCATAAACCCTATTGTTTGTTTTTTTCCCTTTTTCGTTTGTGTTTTTTTTGTTAGTATGATGATCTACATACAGAAATATAAAGGACATGTAATACTAGTACAATCAGGAAAATAGGAATATCAACTATAAAAAACTAAGTGGCAATTTTTTTTGTCACTTTATAACTCAAGAACGGGCTCATTGATCCAAACCAAATTTTCAGGGTTTGCACAGACTATTTAGTAGACGTTTTATGTGAAGTTTGAACAAAATCGGTCGTTCTTTTTATACGTAGCGAAGCACGTACCGGGCCGCTTATAATGATATAGATATGCTATGTCCAGTGACGTTTGCACCCCTATAACTTTTTTAGCCGGCACGATATCAATGTCGATTTTTCACATCTTCATCAAAATATCATAATAAAGGCTTACACAAAAATTCAGCCTACTAGGATTTTTCCGCAGATCGTGGATCAAAATTGCTAAAATTCACATTGCATATCTATATCATTACTAGCGGCCCAGTACGTGCTTCGCTACGTATAAAAAGAACGACCGATTTTGTTCAAACTTCACATAAAACATCTACTAAATAGTCTGTACAAACCCTGAAAATTTGGTTTGGATCGGTGAGCCCGTTCTTGAGTTTTAAAGTGACAAAAAAAATTGCCACTTAGTTTTTTATAGCTGATATTCCTATTTTACTTACTGTACTAGTATAACAAGTCCTTTATATTCCTATATGTAGAACATCATACTAACAAAAAACACACAAACAAAAAAGGGAAAAAAACAAACAATAGGGTTTATGCCTTGGTATGCGGCGTACGGTATACAATACCATATGTGAGTGCATTCTAGTCTCTATTTCAAAAACGGTTAATTCTACAGAAAATTGCAAGAGACCTTTTTTGTAGACAATTTTACGACGAACAACTTTTATGAAACACTTATTGACCTCTGAGCAATAGATCGCGAGATATTTGCGAAAAACTGATTTTCGTGACGTTTGGACCCCTATAACTTTTTTAGCCGGCAGGATATCAATGTCGATTTTTCACATCATCATTACAATATTATAATAAAGGTGTACACAAAAATTCAGCTCACTAGGAATTATTCCGCAGATCGTGGATAAAAATTGCTAAAATTACTGGACTATAATGAACGTGACCAATTGACCAGATTGGGACCGGGACTTTTCTCATTTTATACTTGACCACTTTGTCACCGACTTCTTAAATAGGACAATAATTGATCATTTCTTATTTCGACACGTAAATATTTATCAAGGAAAGCAATAATTGTTAATACGCTATGAAATTAATCTGGATTTTATCTTTAAACACTATAACAGTTTGGTCAAAATTTATTGCACCGAGATAAGCCCAATAAAATGTCTAAGTATACGTTAGGCCGAAATTGATAACACCAATTTATAAACAAGTATGTATCATATTTCGTCCAACCTTTATGCAAACATAAATAGATACATATTATTAACTACAAGTTATAATTATTACTAGCTTGCTTCTGCATTTGAACCATGCATTTCGGGTACCTTGATGAAATTAACATTATCTATTATGAATTATAAAATTATTATTACTAATTCAAATTATTTATAATAATCATAATTTCGGACTTACTATAAGAGAGCATTGTATATTGTGTTGTGATGATCAGCAGTACTCGTATATTGAGCTGAGAAGCCTACCTACTTGCAAAGTAATCGTTCTTCAAAGGGTTGGATGCGTGCTTTATAATGATAAGAAATGACATACAAGTCCTCATAATGATACAATATGACATGAAGTAACTTGTGTACAGTAAACTAACTGAACTGTTCAAGTTCCTTATAACTAGAGATGGGCCGAATATTCGGTTGGTATTCGGTATTCGGCATATTCGGCACTTTTTTCACTATTCGTTTTCGGCCGAATTATTCGGTTGAAGTGCCGAATTATTCGGTTTGAGTAAGTACTTCTATTTTCATAGGTACATGGCATGGAATAGACAGGAATTACATAGAACTGACAGACTTCTTATGTTATATTTATGTTTTATTTTTATCAGATAAATAAAACTTGCGAAGAACATGTTAGTAACATAATAAAATATAACTTTAAACTTTCGCGTTGCATTATAATCATTTAACATTACAACGGGACGTCAAGCAGTAAGTACCTACTTAGGTACTTATAAAAATAATATCGCGTTTAGTCCCGTTGTAATGTTAAATAAACATTATAAAAGACAGCAATTCAACTTGAAATCAACATTTATTTTAACATCATAAGTCCACATATTTATTTATGGAACTTTAGACATAATTAAACATTTATTTTTGGGCTCAATGTTAATTTGACTGTATATAATAAAATCAACATGATGATCATGATGTTTAATGAACATTAATAACAGCTTTTATTTTTCAAACTATGATCAACATTGTTGATCTTAGTTATTTCATTCATAATGTTGATTCAACATCGCTCGCAACTAGCGGTGGCGACTCGCGGCGTGCATGTTTGAACCTGTTAACGCGGGAAAGTAGTGAAATGGTGAACCAAATAATTCGGCCGAATATTCGGTTCGGTAAAGATTGAACCGAATAGTATTCGGTATTCGGTTATTCGGTAAAACCACTATTCGGCGCATCTCTACTTATAACCGTTACAATAAAGCATATTATTTTCACTCTTAATTGTATAGCCCCTTGCAATGCTTTAGATTGTGTAATCTGTATTACGAGTAAGTATACATAATTTGGCAACAATTCGATACTTTCTATTTTCATAGAGGTTATGATATAGAGTGCAACGTGTATGAGTTTCCGTGGTGTAGCGGTTATCACATCTGCCTAACACGCAGAAGGCCCCCGGTTCGATCCCGGGCGGAAACATTTCTTTTTACCCAAAAAGATGTATTCAAGACAATAATTTCTAACATTTATACTACACAATCCTTACACTATTGAACAATGTCAATGTTTATGTTTTCTCACATAACATTTGCTTGGAAAAGCAATATCCATCTAATGGAACAAAAATGGAAAAAATCCATTCAAACAGAAAAATAAATATAGAACCAAAATCCAAAGGTCAGTCAGCATATCATAAAACATTAAGTGCGGGCCAGTAGTAACGGTTCATCCTACAATAAACAACTCAACAATACAGTAACTTCTATCAAAACAAACCAATCGGCCGGTAAAGTAAACAAATCCCAAATTAGGAACGGACAACAAGTAGGGATGGGGGAATGTGGGACATAAAAAGACCTGTAGTTATGGATCTGTTTGAGCTACTGGAGCCTGTTCTTTTTAGGGTTCCGTAGCCAAATGGCAAAAAACGGAACCCTTATAGTTTCGTCATGTCTGTCTGTCTGTCTGTCTGTCTGTCTGTCTGTCCTGGCTCGTTCTCCGCCGTTTCTGAACCGATTGCCACGAAAATTGGTGGAGAGATGTATAGTGATAATTCAAGAATTGGTTTTTAAAATAATCGAAAAATAATTATTTTTCCCCCCCCTCCCATACAACGAAAAGTAAATTCGAAAAAAAAACTTCGACTTACCCCATCGTGTGGGGTATCGTTAAAAAGGTATTTTTAAATACAATAAAACTTGCCTTGAAACCATGTGGATCAAACACCCCAGTCTCGAGATATATTAATACAAAGTTAAAATTAGAGCGTCCCCCCCCCCCTTAACTTTTGAAATACTATTTCAATAATTTTGAAAAAAATGTCGTGTATACCTCCAAGTAATTACTTTCAACGAAAACTATAGCGAATTCTGTATCATACATAGTTATTTTTATACAACTTGACCAACTTATGACGTGCAGTTGCCCTTACTAAATGGTGTCTTAAGCGGTCGGGCCATCTTTTAGCTACGGAACCCTTTCATGGGCGTGTCCGACACGCTCTTAGCCGGTTTTTTTTTCATAATAATCATAATCACAATCATCATTTCACGTACACAGGTAATAATGGCGTAACATAAAATATATAAAATGAGTTAGTGCAGAACTGTGACCTTCTTGTTATAGATAGCGGCTACATCCCATCTGGTAAACTTCCCATTTGGTAAAATAGCATACAATAGTCATAAAATAAAATAAATTTTATAAACCCAATGAACAATTCAATTAACATTACATTTTGACAAAAAGATAGTACGCATATGTTTACGTGTACCTATTTCTTTTTTCTCTATAATTATTTCTTTAAAACAATAAATATGTTTTAAAACGAGATTCAAAGAAGTCTATGATTTATTACCTACAACGGGACGTTGAGTGGCAACATCCCTTCCGTATGGACACAATATGGAAAATCTATCGGGGCGGAAGGGACAGGCTCTATGCAAACTGCCTTCGCGAAGTATTGAGTTGTTTATTTTTTACGGCAAATTTAATTCAAGCAGACCATGACGGAGATCCCAAATATTTGGACGGGAAAATCATTTGCATGGCTCAAGGGAGAAATTAATGATTCACCGTTCACCGTTGAGAGAGTTGTATTGTGTTTACGGAACTGAACATTTTTAAATAGAGCGTCTTGGCTTACTTACATTTTGGAGCTATTTTTGTGTACATTTACAACACAGCAACTTTTTTAATGCTTGTTATACCTTACTTAGAATATTTTTTATTAAGACTGGGATTAAATTACGGCTCTTTCTTATACAATTGCCTCAGAAGCTGTATTTTCTATTATGAAATTATTAAAGGATTATCATTTCCTCGCGTGACTTAATATTTATCATTTTGGTATAGTGAAACCGCTTAATAGTAAAGTGATACGTAGCTTTTTCAAACTTTTTCATTACAAACCAGAAAAGGAAACTTTCATATTATATTAAAATGCTACAGTAATTAATATTTTTACCACCATATCGGAAACTATGCCCGTTTAATCAAACAAATACTCACACTTCCGCACTTAAAACAATACCACACAAGTACATAATCATAATCATTAAACTCACGAACTTAAACCCTAAACCGCCTGCGTGCGTGATAATTCCATTAAAAATTTAACACTGTCAGGAAAAAAATCACTTTTTTATCTCGCAGCCTAGTTACGGTGGACAAATTTGTCAAATGTCCTCCTGAATAAAGTAGTTAACCCACTGACCCCTGTTCGCCAGTTAAGTCCCGGTGACATATGTTTTCGCGGCAAAAATTGCCCCGTAGCACGCAAACCACGCGATCGGAACATAAATTGTCCGGTATGCATTGAAATATGCCTTGACTGAAGGGTTTTTTATCAATGGGTAGAGAAAGAGACGCATAAATATGAGTTCAAGTTGGTAAAGAAGTTAATTTCTTTCAAGGAGTTTACGGACACGCGGGTATTGTCCTCTTTATGATTATTTAATTTTTGTTTTTATTTTCCCGTTTTTAGAATAAACCATTTCTAATGCTCACAGCGTATCTCATCGTTGAGTATTGTACTTAAGTTTGAATAGCCTTCATGAACTATGCTACAAGGACTTAGTCTTATTTGATAATGTCGATAATCCTAATGTCTTATGTAATCACTAGATTAATTATTTTAACGAACAGAAAACTTAATTTGCAAGCCATAAATTATTGGAATATATTCAAAAACAGAAAATATATGTAAAGGTATTTATAAATATGTATAGGTATTTATAAATATGTATTAAAAACTAAAATGTATGCGGAAAACCTTTTATTATTTGGCACGAGGTGACCTTGCGTGACAGTATTCAATAACTGAAAACAACCTCTTTAAACTTAGGTGCGCTGTATCACAATACTACCTTTTCTTCAATGTCATTCATGGTTTTATTATTAACGGAAAAGCTTTACGTACGCTTGAATATTTTATAGTAATTAATTGTAATGCCTAAATAAGGTCTAAGAAATTACTTTACTACAAAGGTCAGGATTTTTACGCATTGTGTGTGTGTAACATGTTTTTACGAACCGTAAAATTCCATAAGCATACATTTCTTCTAACTATAGATAATCACACTCTACAGTACCCATACATTAGTTTTGGTCTTTCAGAGCTACGAAATCAAAAACTTGGTTATAATTTTGCTGTCTAGCTATCACGTTGCATACGACAAAAATATCATGAAAATGTCATCAAGTCAATTAAACTGAATCAGAAGAACAAATGTGGTATAGTCAGTTTTGATAAAGCACCACAGTATTCATACTATTACCCACAACTTTGTGGGACTACGAGTATTCTTTTTTTCATGATATAAAGAGCCAAATGAACAAGACGGTCATCTGATGGTAAGTGATCACCGCTGCTCATGGACATCAACAACCGCACAAGGGTCGCCGATGCGTTGCCTGCCATACCCTCTCCAACTGAGCTCAGGCGACCTTACTCACCTGCAGAAACAAAGCACAACAGTTACGAAGTGCTTCTTCACTTTGGCCTTCTATAAGGTGGAGACAATTTACAAGACGGGCGGCTCATTCAAGTGGAAGTTGCACTAAGCTCTACCGCTCTTATTCGCGTAAAAATTGCGGCAAGGTAAAAAGTAATAATCCTACGAATAAATACCAGACATACCAGTTACCCTAAACGCTACAATGTCCTACAAAAAGATACCTACGTTTCGTAACACGCGTTTCCACATATCCACAATCCTCATGTCCCTTCGCATTCCTGTCCCTTTATTGATAAAAAAGGAATTGGTCGCTTATCGAACCAAGCAGGGGCAGAATGCACCGATTGCAATTCGCAGATATGTACATGTAACGGTTGGTATTTTGATTTTTTTCGCGTGACTTGTTCAAGGGAAGGTGGGGTGTGGTCTAAAGTAAGAGATGTAGGCGTGTAGATGAAAGAGAAACTTTGTAATTTAATGCGATTGCTAGGAAATTCCTCTTATTGGTGTAAGTGAGTTAGCAGCGTGGAACATTTGCTAATTTAAATAAAATAGTACGAAACATATTTTCAATTTAACACTTCTTATTACTACTATGATTGACTTGTGCAATATAAGAAAAATAATAAGTCAGGTATATTGTCTTTCCAAATCCGATAAAAACGTTGCCGTAGTATATCTAATTAGATATACTACGGCAACGTTTTTATCGGTAACTAATTATATAATTATATAAGTGTCTTGCACTGCACTGTTTTGCGATAATACTAAAAACGAATAACAATAACATAATATAGATACAAATCATTCTAGGAGACTTTTCATCTATTTGCCATGTACGTAAGCTGAAATAATTTTCATCATCTAATGATACGTTGATAAGTAGCACATTTAAAAGTGACTATCTAGGTACTACATTATTCAGTTTTCTCAAATTCACTCTTGGGTCGCGTTTTTCCCTCCCTTGTACCCTATTTTGGGGTAACTTTTATAGCCTTAGGGAAACAGCGGAAATTTTATGTTCCATTCAATTCAACTGCCAATAAATAGCTGGTTTGGCTTCAGTATTCGGGTTTGCATTGATAACTTCGGAAAAGAAGTGATTACATTATCGTTAGGGTATAAAACATTGTTTTTATCGATCTTACATTGTTTGATAGATTTTTATTGTTATTGTTTTAAGGCATGCAATTTTGCTTGGTATTCTGGTGAATTTCAGAGTATACAGAAACAACTTAAGGTATTATTACTACATAGATTTATTAATCTGAGGGGCTTAATAAGTATTACTGCACTTAGTATTTAGAAAGAAACATGCATGAATGCGGTAGAGCTATTCAAAATTATCTGGATGTTATGTTATTATTTAAAGAGCATTAGACACATTTTATATTGTAAGCCCTCTTACAAACATTAATACCCCCTCTTACAAACATTAATACCCCGAAAATAAATGCCAATATTCATCACAAGTTTTGTGGTCTGCGTTAATCTCCTCTTAACCATTACCCAACGAGCCTGTTAACTGAATGAACATAGACTTTTATAATATTTAGGGAAGTAAGTATCATAAATTTTATTTGAATAAACGCATGCGTTTCTTCTGACTAAGTTTCATAAATATTGTTTCTTAAATAAAATCGTCAATATAACCCGTTCTTCCTTTCAAAAACAGGGCAGAGGTGTTCCCAGTCCATCCCAGCGCTGGGCTGGAGCAAGGTCGCGCGTGAGAGTATTCCGTGCCTGACGTACGGCCCGATACATGCCGCGCGTGATTTGTGTGCCAACGGCCGAAGGACAAAGAATAAGAACAAATTATAAGAAATCGATGTTGATAAGCGGGCGCCGCACTTTTCAATTTATTTGCCGCTAAATACAATCTGTTATCAGTGTTGAACTTTCCAACTTGTGTGGAATAACCGCGGCGTTTTTACCGTTCGTGTGGAGTTGTTGACTTAACGAGTTAAATTATTTACTATAAAAATGAATAATTTAATCCTTTCGTTCCTTGTGACGGTTACTTGTGGCTACGTGTATTCTCTAGAAGTTGATACTTATGATTTCCTCATGCCAAATGTTTGGCCACACAGAGTAAGTATTTTGAACCCAAAAGATATTTTTAATAAAATTTTTCTGAAGCTATAAATTATTTTTTGAGTGTAATTTATGCATATAAGAAGCTATATCAGAAGATACAACAGACCCTGTTAGAAGGCTTTAGGCTATAGGATACCTATATGTACCTGTGTGCGCGGAAACCGAATTCCACGCGGACTCTGCGGAGTCGCGAGCGGCCGCTAGTTGTTTATATAAACAATAAATTGTTCTTAATAGGCATTTCTTTGTAAGGAAGAAACGACATGTTTCACGCGTGTAGTTCGTCCGTAGTAGTAGAAATCCCGCTATACATGTCAAATTGTGTATAAAATATGTTTCATCCAATAAGCATCTCGATGAAGGTCCTTGTATGGCGGGATCTTAGACCATACGTAGTAAGAAAAACAACGGCAGTGCTGGTCGAAACGTTGTGCATTTAGTGTTCACATGGTACTGTTCTTATTTATTGACAGAAAAAGTTATAGAATATTTTATTATCTCGTGGCACTATCATTTGAGGATAAATTCGATGAGAAACATCATACAATCATTCCTACATGTTGCAGAGCAAACTTTGAAAAATATATTATTTTGATAGAGCTACGGCCGGTAGCGCAGACTTCCACATTTTAACTAATATGCTTTCGATCACTTCAATTACGTAAAAGTTCGGTTCAGAAGATCTACCCCGAATCTTGCGGCTCAAATCGACGATTTATAATCGCGACTGTATGACCATTCTGTACATGACATAATCATTGGACCACAAAGGGTATTCTTATTGCAGCCGGACGTAAAATAATGTCATTCCATATTTCTTTTTTCTCATAGCTGAAGGTAAAATTGATATTGGCACGGGCTTCCTCTGCGTAATCATTAATTTAGTTTGTTTTTGCTGTACCTTTGTAGCACACTGAATAGGACTACTTTCTTACGTTTTTGTCTACCAACGTCATTTATTAGTTGGTTTTAATAATATCTTTACATTATGTTAGTAAATATCGGCATAATGTCACACTGCAGAGCAAAATCCTGCATCATTTAAAAGCATGATGACCATATTATACAAAAAAAAAATATCATGTAAATTAGTTTTGAAAACACAGTGAAACATTTTAACTGTGTGAATTTCAAAACTATGGCTCCCTGTGTTAGTCAGCTTTTTAGTTAAGGTGAACCTTATTTATTTATTGTTTTATTTTTGCTACTTGTGGACTATGTGTTAATATGATAATCAATAAGGGAACCCTTCATTTATAAATAGATAATAGGAAACTCTTGCCACATGTTTTGGACATTTTAGCTAGGTACACCTACTTCCGTATGTAAAGCGTCAATTAGATGTCAGCACCACGAACGCCTTTGGCTAGCTAACCCTCTGGACTGGATCCTTCAATTACGAAGTCAACAGAACAAATGCAACGTCCTTAAGTTAACGACATAGGGTTCATATTTGAACATTGTTATTTGTATGAGTATGTACAGTGTGCTCACTAACAAAACAACTCATATTATTGTCGGCTCATCGGTTTGTGTGTTCAAGAATGTTCGATCGATTAGGATAACACATACGAATGTACCTCATAGTATGGATGAGTTGATACTCGTGCTATACGGGTGAAACAACACGGATTTCCTTTACCATTAATCATATCGTATATTTGTAGCCCTTCTCTTGTTTGCGAGACTGAATTTTCTTACCGAAATAGTAAACTAAGCAAAAAGCTAAAGACTAAAGCTGAAGAGTTTGTTCTTTCGAACGCGCTAAACTCAAGAACTACTGGTCCAATTGTCGAGGAGGGCTTTTAGCCATAATATGCGGAATTTGCGGAAACTGAAATCCACGGGGACGAAATCACCAGGCATGGCAATTGACATTTAACTAAATAAGGAAGGGCCCGGTTTTTCCCCGGACAATACAATAAACAGTTGTTTGTCTGCGACAGGATGCGACTAACTGACAGTTTAGGTACCAACAACTTAGGAAGGTACACCAGAAGAATGACAAATATCTATAAAAACTAAATATTACCGTATTATTAAATATAACTTACGATAAATTCATCATCCTCCTACCCTTATCTAGCAGTCGGCGCAACATGTCTTCTCCTTCCACTCACGACGATAACTGACCATAAAATCATTAGTAATAATTTAAAAAATTAAGTAATGAATCACTAAATAATGGTAATAAAATGAAATAGGGTACATACTTCATTACAGTTATTTGTATATTTTATTTTTAAGCGCCATCTAGTACTATAATAACAAACGAAAGTAAACATACAGAGCCATCTAGTGAATCTTTTTATACCATTAACTACTGGGACGGCTGTCTGTGCTTTTTATACAGCCAAGAATATCAGCCACCTTTTTTTGACAGGTGTGTCTGTTTTCGAACGTAAGCAATCGTCGGGTGGCAAGTACAGAAAATAAATTTCCCATGTTTTTAATTTTCGTCAACATTCAATTTTGTTTCAATAGATTTTAGTAAGTTTTGACTTATCGTCAAAAATGGAATATTTTTAGAACTCATCGGATCATTATTAATTTTTATCTTTTACAAATTACCCTTTAAATAAAAAAAAACCTTTTTAAGATTCTTTCTCATTTTGAAATGATTTTTTGAATCAAGTAAAAGGCAGTTGTGGAGTAATAAAAATTGTCTGTGTATTTAATAGTAGTAACAGAAATCGATTCTTCAATATTTTTTTTATTACAAATATAACGTTCGTAGTTTTAAGCATTTCTGAAATCGTCTCTTCTCTCTCTCTGTTTCGCTAGAGATTAGAGTAACATTTTCCTTCCACGCCAAGGAAATTTTAAACACTGACAACCCCGTTATGACGTTAGTAAAGTTTTATCGATCGAGTAAAACGATGTGATGTGGTAAAGGTACACAAACATTCGCTTCTTCTCTTCAAACACAAATCGATGTTGATAAGCGGGCGCCGCACTTTTCAATTTATTTGCCGCTAAATACAATCTGTTATCAGTGTTGAACTTTCCGACTTGTGTGGCTGTCGTAGTGGGAATAACCGCGGTGTTTTTACCGTTCGTGTGGACTTGTTGACTTAACGAGTTAAATTATTTACTTTAAAAATGAATAATTTAATCCTTTCGTTCCTTGTGACGGTTTATTGTGGCTACGTGTATTCTCTAGAAGTTGATACTTATGATTTCCTCATGCCAAATGTTTGGCCGCACAGAGTAAGTATTTTGAACCCAAAATATTAGTAATTATATCTTTCTGAAGCAATTTTATATTTTTTGTATGTAATGAATGCATGCATGAATATATTAATTAGTCTGAAATGCCAAGATCTTATATTTACCTGTTTTCAAAGTTGACATATTAATAAAATTTGCATACTGTTTTAATCATCTGTATCTTTCAATTTAAATTTATTTCATAATAAATTACTGATGTGTACTTGCAGCTACACACAGTTAAAAAAATTGCTATTCAGTTTGTAAAACTTTTCTGTTTATTGGCACATAATGGCCGGTTCAAGTCTAGATATTATGCAGTGATGAATTTATAAGTGTATTATATTCACATCCTCAATAGTAATTTAAAAATTTCTGCCCACCTAAAACTATGTCGAAGCATGTACCCTGTAACACCTCTTTAGTATGGTGGTTATAATACCAGATCTTGGTACCATCACAGACGTTCCAACACAGCTAAGATCTGTGATCACTTTTTGCAATTGGCAAGTGTGATAATTTAGCCATTGCCCATATTTGCAGTGGTGTTAATAAATGAATTCTCAGGACTAACTCACCTATTGCCTAGCCCCAAAGCTCAAAGCTTGTACTATGGAAGCTAGAGAACAGACAAAAATACTTAATGCTTTTATAAACATCCATGAATCTAGTACAAATGCCAATGTTCATCGCACAACCATAACAAGATTCGAACCCGTGACCCTTGGTTTTGTAGCCAGAGTCTGACCACTAGACCAATGGGCTCGTCATGGCCCTACAGGGAAACAAATAGGCAGATACTGTCATTCAGTTAGTTTGCACTAGGTACTTAATTGAATTTGCCAATAAGTATTTTTCCATTTTACTAAATAAGATATTTATTTACCTAGATAGAAAGATTACCTTTGGGGCATTAATAATAAATCATTGATGCTCAAATACAAAGGTTTACCTTGACAGTTTAATTAAAATTATTGCCAATCAAGTGACCATCTGATAAGAGTTTATTAGTATTTGAAGTGTTTTGATTACAAAAATATTGGATTATTATCTGAAGTAGGTATCGATTCACAAATAAATACTGAGTGGGTGGGTTGTATTGTTGCGTAAAAGCTTTCAAGTGTGGGTGGAATTGTATGACATTGAGGAGTTATTATTAGAAAGATCTAGGTAGTTTATTTTTCTCTTCTCCATTCTTTCATTCAGACTTTTCTTGAAAAGACAATAACTATAAATATCTATATATAAATAACATATAAATAATATATATAAATAACTGCAGCAGGAAAGCGGACCCTGGACTCCGAGGCAATGGCCGAGGACGCGACCGGGACAAACGCTAGGATGATGATGAACTATATATAAATAACAACTCAATGTTTGTCATTTATTTAATTTTCTGTTTGAAACCACTCTATGCGTAGTAGTAATACCTCAATGGGTTTAAAGCAATGTCTTTATGCTACTAAAGAATAACTTTTTCAGACAAATGTTTCACTTGAGGAAAATACTGTACCCTTTGAGATCATGACTTGGGACATGACTCATTGACTAAACTGCTATTGATACAGATTTCAATATCATAAAAGCGAGTTATTACATATATTGTATATACCTAGGCCATTCAATAAGTACTTAGCCTCGCTGCCAGATGCCGCTATTATTTAAAAAATGTTTTACTATCGTGTAGTAAATACGTTTTGAAGTATACTGAGGACTTTTCAGTCTTCTCCCTTCATTTGTTTTATTTTGACAGCCAATGGAAGTGAGCTTGTCGGTCAGTTGGTACAAAAATGGAAAGGAACAAAATCGTTAAGTGATTAGATTCTGGTCTTTGGAAGGAAAAATGCGCATGGAAATCAAAGAGCGCTAGAATGCTGTGATTGGTGACTCTTCTCCTTTCATGTTGACCGACAAAAATTGGTTTAATGAATTTGATCGTAGCCGCACGTCGGATTTTGATGAGCGAAGCCAACCCTAGCTGAAAATGGCTTCTACGGAGGAAAAGGTAAAAAAAAACACGTTATCGTGTTGGCAGACCAGCGATTGTAGATTCACGAGATAGCTGAGACTGTGGGCATTGCAAAAAAACACTGCATCATATTCTGCACTATGAATTGGGTGTGAAAAAGTTGTTGGCGAGGAGGCTGCCGCGTTTGCTCCCACCTGACAACAAGCGCAACCGTAAGACAACATCGTCATCATGTTTGGCCCTGTTGCAACGCTATCCAGCGCAGTTCTTTCAGCATTTTATGACCGTCAACAAAGCGTGAGTTAAATGGAACACACAAAACCCAGGGAACAGTAGAAACAGTGGACTTATCCCGGCAAATGTGCTCCAAGGAAGGCGAAGACTATTAAATCGGCCGTAAAGGCAATGGCCGCTGTTTTTTTATATTCACGAGGTATGATCTACATCGTATACATCGAAAAGGGCAAAACAAGTATGGGGCTCCACTATTCTAACATAACCGGCCGATTCGACGACAAATTGAAAAAAAAACGGCTGCATTTGGTAAAGCAAAAAGTGCTGCTCCACCACGGCAACGCGGAGGCTAACACCTTCGTCGTTGTCATGGCCAAATTGGTAGAATTGTGCTACAAATTGTTGCTCAATCCGTCGTAATCCCTAATTTTGGCTTCTTGTAACTCTTTCTTGTTCCCAAATTCGAAAAAATCACTCGTCAGAAAAAGATTTGGGTCGAATGATGCGGTCATCGCCTCCTCAGAGACCTATTTTGAAGACCCTGGGAAATCGTATTTTTTGGATGGGTTAAAATGGTGACAGCATCGCTGTGCCAAGTGTATCGATTTGAAAGGAGACAGTGCTGTAAAATAAATCTAAACTTTCTTAAAAAAATGTTTTTTTCATATTTAGGCTAAGTATTTATTGAACCGCCCTCGTATTATAGACATAAAAAAAAGTTCTGCAAGTAGTTTGTAATAAAAAATTGCATTTTATAATAAGGTGCAAAGCTCTGATGAAAGATTGAAAATACAATCATCATCATTATCATGATCAGTCGCAGTCTCCTGCTGAATGTCATCTTCTCCATCAGTTGTCGGCCTGAGAGCTACCAAGTCTTAAAATTTGCGTTTTACATGAATGAACCAGCGATGATGCTACTGTTAATACAATACAAAACATTTTTTGTTGACAGGATGAATTATACCTCTGCACGCCGATACGAATATCTCCAAGAAACAATTATTACATAGGTGAGAAATGTCTTCACTAAGTCATGAATCTACCATGTATTATGAGGCATAGGTGATACTAATACATGTACCTAACTTACCTACATATGTATGTTCACTTTTTTATGTCAGGATCTGTTTCAAGTAATGTGATCAATGAATTTGTTAATTTAACCTTTATCTAAGAAATGTAAATATTTCTTTGAGGTAATGTCAAATTAGTTGCCATGCAAGATTGGGCATTGTTTTTGCAATTTGACGAACACAATAAATATACATATAGGTAATCCGCCTTTTCCGTAAATATATGTTGTTGTACCTACTCATGCAACTGCTAGTAGGTACTCTATCTACAGACTTATAAATAAAGTACTACTTGAAAATAAAGTTTATTCTGAATTATTTTCTTTGATTGTTATTAACAATATAGAGGCAGCTATAGCAAATTTCCTAGAAATTTCTATAAGCAGCTTTCATATTATTTCTTTTATCTACTCCTAAAAATCTCCCATGCTTTTTAACATAAGAATCAGGACCGACATGGCCACTTTCGTTAACTAAGTACCTACTTACAATTTTTGTTTTTCCAGTGGGTTTCGAACCCAATGCTACGATGCACACCGCCCACCACATGTTGCTGTATGGATGTACGGAGCCGGGCACTGACGATCCAGTTTGGTGAGTTGGATATTTCCTTATTTCCTCGTGACAGTATTATGTCGCAAATCTCACTTACCGAGGTTCTTCTAAAAGGAGAGTTCTTAAATCTTAAAGGCAGGCCATCTAGAGAAGACCTTTTTTGCGCAGGGAAACACATTAACATGCCATAACTGCAGGCTAGCTAGACCTGCAGTCGTCTGTAGGGCTCGGGACTTCGGCCCATTACCTGCTAAAACCCTGCAGTTCCCTTATCAACCGCGTGATGGGAGAGACTGGTTCTCGTGCCCAGATCTAGGGTGGCCTGCTACTTTCGGCAGTGGCGTGCAACAAGTTGATGTTTTGGACAAAAGCTTTCAAAACATACAAACTCCTCCGATTGAATCTAAATTAGATTTTCTAAGTTTAGTGTTTTCCCATCTAAATTGTGCCATTCCAAAATAATGTATGTGCTTGTAATTTCCATAAATAAATAGCTTAAACATTGTCTTCTCTACGCGAGCTGAAAGATCGATAAAGCCGTCTTATACAAAATGTACATAACAGAGCGAATAGGTTTGTTCGTAGCATTGTCCCTGACACAATTGCTCAGTGATAGACAGGCTAGTGTATTTTTAATGCTATTGGGAGAATACAGTAGGGATAGGCTTGTTTTTATAGCATTACGCGTACTCTAGGGAACCTTGCTAGGTGACGCTCGCAAAAACAACGGGTCCCTCCCACCTCAAAGGTTTAATGGGTAGAGGGGGATGATATGATAGTCCTGAGTCTCACACATGGCTACAGCTGTTTCTGGCGTGCAGTTATGGCACTTAAATAAGCTAGATACCTGCCACTTAAATAAAAGTTATCTAGTGTGGTATTACTAGCCTAGCCAAAGAACTGGCATAGCCACTTCTGTGAAGCTATTTGGCTGATTGGTGTGGCGAAAAAACCTCATACATGTATTTTGATGTTTATTCTAAAATAATAGTGAAACATATTTTTCATCATATTATTCCAAACGATCTAAAGCACACATTCATGGTCAGTTGCCTTTTGCAATAGGAATAATATTCTTGAATTTATAGTTAATGTCCAATACTTATACGTTAACGAATATTCATATTTAGATATGAAGATGAAACCCTTAAGGTGCGTGCTATAAACTTTGGATCCTTTTATTGATGCTTTAATCTAGTGTTCTTCAATATACATTTCTTACCACTTATTAAAAGTACTTACGATTGGAAGCACAGCACGTTGTTGGATTGAATACATATTCTTCTGTTAAATACCTATTTGTTTTGTAGGAGTTGTGGAGAGATGCAGAGCAATGAAATAGATCGTCAGTACAACACTGCCAGCCCCTGTGCTTCTGGATCGCAGGTAAAAAAGTAGCTTTGCCTAAGTACAAATTAGTAGGTACCTATCTTAAATTAGACATAATGCCTTGGATTAAATGCCTTGGACTAACACAGCAATTGCCTAGCCCCAAACCAAGCTCGAGGCTTGTACTATGGATGCTAGGGAACGGATAGACATATTTAAATACATTTATAAACATCCATGCCTCGAATAAAAATTCCGATGTTCATCTCACAAACATTTGCCCTAGCGGGATTCGAACCTTTGGTTTGTAGCCAGGGTATCTGACCATTCGACCAACGGGCCTGACAAACATAAGGAAAATAATAAAAATAAATAAATTAATATCTTACAACAACACATAAATACATTGATCTGACTCCGATTTAAGTAGCTTAAGCACTATATCAGAATCAGCAGTGGTATTACCAATATACTTAAATAGATAAGAACATATTACATCCAGACGAGGAGAAACAGACATGTTCATGCACACAAATGTTTGTCCTGTGCGGGGATCGAACCCGCGATCTCTTGTTCTAATAGTCAAATTCCTAACCATTACACCAAGCGGCCCGTCAACGTAGATTTAAGCCCATTTTTCGAAGCTTATTTTATCATTCTTAGCTTAGTTTCTACTACGACGGTCAAAATTTACAATTGGCAACATTTCTTTTTTAAACCCAGGGGCCAGAGGTCGCCAGATCTCAGTTAGCAATACCTCTGGTGTCGCGGATGTCCATGGACGGCGGCGCTGGTTGCTGACCATCATGCGACCCGTGAATTGAAAAATATAATTTACATAAACTAATGTTCACTTTGATCTGAAACTCGAACCAAACATAGGATTCGCTTTAAAATGCGACCTTATAATAATCGCGCCACGCAGACAGAACGAATATACTTGTATTGAAATACGTTTGCGAAACAGCCGATCAATAAATAAGCGATAAGGCTTTCCACGTTCAAGGTTTAATTCAAATACCTATTCTATCCTTTGAAGTGAAAACATCGATGAGCTAAAACATGTTTGAAAGACATGAATGATACAAAGGATTATAGTTAATAAGCGTATATTTTCTTAATTTCAATAGCACTACGTTACCTACTATTCACTTTTGTGTTTGACCCTAAGGTTTACTGGTAGAGAATGCCCTGTAGCATTAAGTCTTCCTTTTGTACAATTTTTATGTCTCGCAATAAAGTTTACATAAATTAATATATTTATCCTCTTTAAGATGGAGAGCCCCGAGCCTGAGTTGTATTCATCGCTGATTATATTTATTTTATCCGTTCGTATTATTTATCATAAGTCGACGGTCTTCCCCTGTTCCATTAAATTATTATTTATCGTAAGTCATTGAATGTATCTGTTCAGAAAACTGTCCGGTGTCTGGAAGTTGTCGAAGTAACTGTAGAATCAAGCACTCTAGGCTATTGGTTCTAAAGAGTATAGATAAATCTGAGAGAGTAGACCTGTGTTTTCAGATAAGTAATACATATAAAATGTTTTAGTTCAGTTAGATCTGAATGTGTAACCATGATCCATTCTGTCTGGTTCCACTCTATGGGTTACGAAGGTCTGATGGCAGTCGCTTCACTATAATAACCAGTCTTGCCAAATCCTGGATCATGGTCAAAGCGGACCCCGTATAGAAACGGGATTAACGCTAGGAAGAAGAATATAAAATGTATTTAAATATACTAAACAAACTCACTTACCGATTTATATTATAAGTAAGGATAAGGATTACTGGACCGTGGTAAAACGTGGATGGAATCGTAGCAAACTCTTTTCATACGATTTTTATTCCTTATTCAATTATTTTGTTTTCTTTTTCAGATAGTATACGCGTGGGCTCGCGACGCCCCGAGTCTGCAGCTTCCCAAAGACGTTGGTTTCCTCATCGGCAGGGACTCCAGCATCAAGTATCTTGTTCTGCAGATACATTACATGCACAAATTCCCTAGTAAGTGCTTTGATTTTCATTATAAGCCATTATGTTGGGTCGGAAAGCTTGTAAGTTGTAGTGTTATAAGGTCGCCTGGCCAGCTTAGTTGGGGAGAGAATGGCGTCATACAGGCAGGCAACCCATCTGCGACCCTCGTGCGATTGTTGATGTCCATGGGCAACGGTGATCACTTACCATCAGGCAGAAGCGTAGCGTGCTTTAGCGGGACGGGGCCCCGTATAAAAATTTGTTTGGGGGCCCTTAGGAAGAGTAGAGGTTTTCCAAAAAGGGAAAAAATATTGCATAAAATTAATAGAAATCATGATGTTATTTGGATTAGTTGGGAAAATTTAAATAATTTTTGCTTACGCGAGTTGGGGGCCCCCGCAGCCCGGGGGCCCCGTATAATTGATACGGCAGATACGGCGGTAGCTACGCCCCTGCCATCAGGTGACCCTCTTGTTCGTTTACTTGTGGGTCCTATGATAATGCCTTTTGGTCTAGTGTGTCCGATTCCCGTATTGTCCAAATTGTGTGTCGGTTTTTGCGAACACAACTTAGGCCGGTAGCGGTTTTAGGATAGGACGCGGTTATATAGGTAGTTCGAAGTTTACTTAGTCGTAGAGAGCGCCGTAGAAATCTCGCCATGGCCTTGGTCGAGTTAAAACCGTCACCGACTTGGGCTATTCAGTAAAATTGTGAAGAAAGGTTTCACCAGTTAAAACAGTAAGACTGATATATAATAGAGAGAGAGAGAGAATAAATAATATTTTTTATGTCATTATGACTAGACAAAGGTAGTATATGGCTGAAGAAATATCTGGTTTGTGTATAAGTTGTTACCTATTCAATTATTTACTGAATGCCTGATGTGTAAACAAACGTCGTTGATACGATGACACCGTGAAGACGGTATGTGTAAATATTATCATGTTATGTTTATAATGTTTTTAATACTTGATGTATGAGTATTGATTTGAAATTTCATAATGATGAAGTTCTCTTAGCCTAGTATTGTAAAGTTTATTTTTTTGTTTATGAGTTACTAGCATTTACCCGCGGCTTTGCCCGCGTGGATTTCGGAAATCAAAATCAGTTCAGTACTTTCGACGTGATTGACGATAATTCAAATTCCTGTTTCATCCCTTGGGAGCATTTAAGCCGGATGAAAAGCATCCAATCACCTAAGTCAGCCCATACCTTGCCATTATACTAAATTTCATCAAAATCCGTTAAGTAGTATCAGCGTGATTGACGGACAAACATCCAAACAAACAACTTTTACATTTATCATATTAGTATATTTAGTGTGTTTGCATAATCCCAAGGAAGAATGCTATATCGGCCTGTATTTAATACCACAAATATAGTTTTATTAAGGAACCGCTAGGGGCGCTGTAGATTTTTTTTATTCATTTACATTATTTTTTAATTAATTTCGATAGGTATAATTCGATTCGATAAAGTACATATTTGTAAGGAAATGTTTTAATTTACACGTGAGTTATTCATGTGAAACTCGATAACATATTTGATGGTGCGTGTTATTACTTATATCGTCATAACCGAATGGAATAAATTTGTTTATTAATTTATTCTTACAGGAGACAAAACGGACAACTCTGGTCTTTTCATCCAATATACTAAGCAGCCGTAAGTATCAAATGATGATGTATTTGTAAATAATTAATAAGTGAAGGTTTTGCCATAATTAAATTTTCTAGACCGAATTGGTACAATGATAGATGGCGCTGGATATATTAAGATGGCCTCAATATTAAATGCATAAATAATGCGGTGTCAAGAATTACGTAGATATTTTATCTATTTACCTATAGGAAGGAATATAAAACTGAATTATAATCGCTATTTAATTATGATGGAAACTCCAAAACCAGTTTAACTGAAATACATTTTATAACGTCAAGCAGTAAGTACGAGAGTACTAAGTATAATATCGCGTTTAGTCCCGGTTTAATATTATTTGTTAGTAATGCAACGTAAAAGTTTAAAGTTTAATCTTTTTTCTTTACTTATTTCCAGGCAACCCCGTCAAGCAGGCGTGTTCCTGCTCGGCACGGGCGGAGTGATCCCGGCTCACAAAGTGGAACACATGGAGGCGGCTTGCGCCATTGAAGAGGATAAAGTTATCCACCCGTTCGCATTCCGCACTCACACGCATGCTCTTGGTGAGTTTATATGGAAAGGTTTTTGGAAATTATGACTTCTGACGTCACAGTAGGCATCTTTCCTGCAAGCCATTGACGTTGAAGTTCTAGAAGGTAAAAAAAGATATGACCTGCAAAAGCATTTCAATGTAAATCAAATTGCAAAATGAGGATGCTATGGGTTTAACTTTGACTTTGACTCTAACATGCCCGTGCCTACCGATGCAGCAAACCGAAAAGTTCATTTGGCCAAAGTTAGATTTATCCAAAATTACCTAGGTTCTCATCCAATTTTTAGGAGACATAAATCATGGTGGAGCTACCCATGAAATGAGTTGCTCATTTATGTGTGTACCGCCTTTTTTTAGAAGTCCTCAGGTAAACAATGGTATATCTTACCGAAACTCTTAGGCATTTGTTGATGTCCACGGCAGCTGTAAACTTTTTCCATCAGATGATTTTTTTTTGTTTGGCTGATACAATTAAATACCTAAGTAAATTAGTTGGAACTAATTAAAAAGGTATGATATTAAAAGGTATGGTATAATGATAGGTTGTCTCTTTGCACTTTGAAATTTTATTCACAATTGAAAGTTCACTATGGATAGTGAATAACACTCCTTGCTAACATCTTCTTCCCTTTTGTCATTACATGTCAAACTTCGACACGCCCCTTCACAACAACTTTACATTCCTTTTCCAGGCACCGTTGTATCCGGCTACACTGTCCGCCGGAACGAGGAGGGCGACACGTGGCGCCTGATCGGCAAGAAGAACCCGCAGCTGCCGCAGATGTTCTACCCTGTCGCCGACACCGCGCCCATACGCAAGGGAGACGTGCTGGCGGCGAGGTGCACCATGAACAACACCAACGACTACGTGGTTAGGATCGGGTGAGTGGTCGTGTGGCGCCCTCTAACTTGGTCAAGAAACATATCATCAGTAGCTGGGCCAGCGGTTTGGTGACTGCAGAATGGAGAAAGCCGAATTAAGTGAGAACGCTGCTGGCAAACCCCGAAACGTGCATTAGTCGCTTCTAACGACAGTCATGGTAATAAATGCGCATGTGGCGCCCTCACAGTAAGCTGAGATAGAGGTGAAGGCGCCTCGAGGGCTCCAATATGTAGTTCGTTGCAACGAGGAAGGCCACACCTGTATTTTAAGTAATGCGCATGTGGCGCCCTCACATTATATCAAAATGGAAACTAAGTCGCCTCTGAGAGCTCCATTAATTCGCCGGAACGACGAAGGCGACACGTGGCGCCTGATCGGCAAGGAGAACCCGCAGCTGCCGCAGATGTTCTACCCTGTCGCCGACACCGCGCCCATACGCAAGGGCGACGTGCTGGCGGCGAGGTGCACCATGAACAACACCAACGACTACGTGGTTAGGATCGGGTGAGTGTGCTTGATGGTCGGGTGGCGCCCTCTAACTTGGTCAAGAAACATCATCAGTAGCTGGGCCAGCGATTTGGTGACCGCAGAATGGAGAAAGCCAAAATAAGTGAGAACGCTGCTGGCACACTCCGAAACGTGCCTTAGTCGCTTCTTACGACAGTCATGGTAATAAATGCGCATGTGGCGCCCTCACAGTAAGCTGAGATATGTAGTTCGTTGCAACGGGGAAGGCCACACCTGTATTTTAAGTAATGCGCATGTGGCGCCCTCACGCTATAGGTATCGAGATAGGAACTAATTCGCCACTAGAGCTCCATAACTTCGTCGCAACGACGAAGGCGACACGTGGCGTCTAATCGGCAAGAAGAACCCGCAGCTGCCGCAGATGTTCTACCCTGTCGCCGACACCGCGCCCATACGCAAGGGAGACGTGCTGGCGGCGAGGTGCACCATGAACAACACCAACGACTACGTGGTTAGGATCGGGTAAGTGTGCTAGATGGTCTTGTGGCGCCCTCTAACTTGGTCAAGAAACATATCATCAGTAGCTAGGCCAGTGGTTTGGTGACCGCAGAATGGAGAAAGCCGAAATAAGTGAGAACGCTGCTGGCAAACCCCGAAACGTGCCTTAGTCGCTTCTCACGACAGTCATGGTAATAAATGCGCATGTGGCGCTCTCACAGTAAGATTAGATAGAGGTGAAGGCGCCTCGAGGGCTCCAATATGTAGTTCGTTGCAACGGGGAAGGCCACACCTGTATTTTAAGTAATGCGAATGTGGCGCCCTCACACTATAGGTATCGAGATAGGAACTAAGTCGCCTCTAGAGCTCCATTAGTACGTCACAACGACGAAGGCGACACGTGGCGTCTGATCGGCAAGAAGAACCCGCAGCTGCCGCAGATGTTCTACCCTGTCGCCGACACCGCGCCCATACGCAAGGGAGACGTGCTGGCGGCGAGGTGCACCATGAACAACACCAACGACTACGTGGTTAGGATCGGGTGAGTGGTTTAGTGGCGCCCTCTAACTTGGTCAAGAAACATCATCAGTAGCTGGGCCAGCGGTTTGGTGACCGCAGAATGGAGAAAACCGAAATAAGTGAGAACGCTGCTGGCAGGCAAACCCCGAAACGTGCCTTAGTCGCTTCTTACGACACCCATGGGAAGATATGCGCATGACTACGGGGTTAGGATCGGGTGAGTGTGTTTGATGGCCTTGTGTCTAGAGGGCGCTCTTTCTTGCTCAATTTACATCTAGTAACACAAAGTCAGCATCAAAAACAAAGGAACGCTGCTCCGAAAGCCCGGAGAATGTCCCTTAGACGCTTCTTATGACATCTGTATGGTAGGAAATGCAGCATCATGAACAACACTAATGGCTACGTGGTTATGATCGGGTATGTGTGTTTGAGGGTCGTTTATCTAGAGGGCGCTCTTTCCTGCTCAAGTAACAAATAGTAACTCATAGTCAGCATCATAAAACACAGAAACGCTGCTTCTAAAACCCGCATAATGTCCCTTAGTCGCTTCTAACGACACCTGTACGGTAAGAAATGCGCATGTGGCGCCCTCACATTATATCGAGATAAGAACTAAGTCGCCTCGAGAGCTCCATTAGTTCGTAACAACGACGAAGGCGACACGTGGCGCCTGATCGGCAAGAAGAACCCGCAGCTGCCGCAGATGTTCTACCCTGTCGCCGACACCGCGCCCATACGCAAGGGAGACGTGCTGGCGGCGAGGTGCACCATGAACAACACCAACGACTACGTGGTTAGGATCGGGTAAGTGTGCTAGATGGTCTTGTGGCGCCCTCTAACTTGGTCAAGAAACATATCATCAGTAGCTAGGCCAGTGGTTTGGTGACCGCAGAATGGAGAAAGCCGAAATAAGTGAGAACGCTGCTGGCAAACCCCGAAACGTGCCTTAGTCGCTTCTCACGACAGTCATGGTAATAATTGCGCATGTGGCGCTCTCACAGTAAGCTGAGATAGAGGTGAAGGCGCCTCGAGGACTCCAATATGTAGTTCGTTGCAACGGGGAAGGCCACACCTGTATTTTAAGTAACGCGCATGTGGCGCCCTCACACTATAGGTATCGAGATAGGAACTAAGTCACCTCTAGAGCTCCATTAGTTCGTCGCAACGAAGAGGGCGACACGTGGCGCCTGATCGGCAAGAAGAACCCGCAGCTGCCGCAGATGTTCTACCCTGTCGCCGACACCGCGCCCATACGCAAGGGAGACGTGCTGGCGGCGAGGTGCACCATGAACAACACCAACGACTACGTCGTTAGGATCGGGTGAGTGTGTAACTCATAGTCATCAGCAACATAAAACAAATGTTCAAGATATCTGTTCAGCATTTAATACCTTTTTCGAAAGTGTGTTTATTGCACCAGCCACGCCAAGTGCCAATGACGTACCCCAAACATCTAATACCGCTTGCAGCAATGAAAGTTTAACGCAAATTAATATTACGGAGGAATTGGTGAACAGATACTTACGCTCGCTTGACAGGAGTAAGGGCAGTGGTTGTGACGGGATTCCTCCAGTTTTTCTTAGTTCCTGTGCGGACAACCTTACAGCACCTCTGACTATTTTGTTTAGAAGGTCGCTTAAGGAATGCGTCTTCCCCGATGCATGGAAACAAGCTCAAATTGTCCCTATTCACAAGAAGGGATCTAGGTCTATAGTCCAAAACTATCGACCTATATCTATTCTTAACGCGATTGCTAAGTTATTTGAGAAACTGATATATAAACATATTTATCCAGTAATCTCACTGGGCATACCAAACGCTCAACACGGCTTTTTAAGGGGACGCTCCACTACTTCTAATTTAGCAGTTTTCTCTGATTTTGTTTATAGAGAAATGGAGAATGGTGGGCAAGTAGATGTGGTCTACACGGACTTCGAAAAAGCATTCGACCGTGTGGACCACGATATTCTTCTCCGTAAACTTCACAGTCTGGGCATACATGGGGACTTGCTGCGCTGGGTTCGCTCTTATTTATCTAATCGTTCCCAAGCTGTCGTTATCGGTGGGTATAGATCGGATTTAATTTCAATCACGTCCGGTGTACCGCAGGGATCGCACCTTGGTCCTCTCTTCTACAACGCCTATATAAGTGACCTGAGTAAAGTTCTCAAACATTCTCAGCATCTGTTATATGCTGACGACAAAAAGATTTATATTAAAGTCCGCTCTGTGTCTGATTGTAAGCTTCTTCAACTAGATTTAAACAACTTGTTTGAGTATTATAACGAAAACAGAATCACGATTAGTATCGAAAAGTGTCAATGCATAAGTTTTACGCGTAAAAGAAACCCTATAATTTTCTCTTACAATTTTAACGGCGTTGTAATTGGGAGGACAGAGATGGTGCGAGACTTGGGAGTCCATTTTGACCATAAAATGATGATGAGAACTCATGTAGACATAATTGTAGGTAGAGCTTACCGTAATTTAGGTTTTTTATTGCGTACATGTCAACCGTTTACCGATACTGTAGTTTACAAAATTTTATATTATGCATATGTACGCAGTATCTTGGAATACGCGGCTCCGATATGGTCTCCTTGTTACAACATTTACATCAACCGCATTGAAAGCATCCAAAAGAAATTTTTAAAACACCTGAACTTTAAGTGCAACAAGGTCAATAGGGATGCTCCCTATGAGGAAGCCTGTCGCGGCTACAATCTTCTTACTTTAAAAGAACGTCGTCAGATGTTAGACATGGGTTTCCTGTTCGATGTAATCCGTGGTCACCTAGATTGTCCCGATCTGGTTGAACGCATCTCGTATAATGTCCCCAAAAAGCGCACAAGGCATACAAAACTACTGCACGTTCCCATGCATTCTTGTAACTATGGCCGAAATTCTATTATTGCCAGAGTGACCAATACCTACAACCAATATTTTAAGGATATTGATCCTTTTATAGGATCTAAAATTCAGTTTAAGAATAAAATAAAAAGGTCTTTTTGGTGATGCGAGTTAGACTTTGCAGCGAATAATTTTATTCATTTCAATATAATTATATATCACATATATATAATATACATCCTATTTATATACTTATATATTTATTTTTATCTGTATTATAATATAATTTATTTTTATTAATATATAATATAATAAATATAATGTTTATTTATATACTTAAAGACACAGTTAGTTCAGTAGATTTTGTATTGTATTAAGCAAATAGTTAATACGTGGATAGTTATAATTGGCCGTCACAATTAATAATAAGCCATGTAATTTAGATTTAAGTGTGCTGTATACTTTCCCTTAATAAATAAATAAATAAATAAAAGGAACGCTGCTGCCAAAACTCGGAGAATGTTGCTTAGTCGTTTCTCACGCCACCCGTATAGAAAGAATTGCAGCACCATGAACAACACCAATGACTACGTGGTTAGGATCGGGTGAGTGTGTTTGATGGTCTTGTGTCTAGAGGGCGCTCTTTCCTGCTCAAGTAACATATAGAAACTTATAGTAAGCTTCATAAAACAAAGGAACGCTGCTGCCAAAACCCCGAAAATGTTGCTAAGTTGCTTCTTACGCCACCCGTATGGCAAGAAATGCAGCACCATCAACAACACCAACGACGACGTGGTTAGGATCGCGTGAGTGTAGGATCGGGTGATCGGGAGAGTCTTGTGGCGCCCTCTTACTTGGTCAAGAAACTTATTGTGGACATAAGCCTTCCCTAGGTGGTGGCGTTATACCCTTAGACACCGTGCTAAGCAAGCGGCTTGCTTGGTGACCGCTGTTAGCTGAACGATAAAACACAGGGGAAAGCTGTTACCCATCCCGGGACGCCACGTAGATGGTTAGAAATGCGCATTTGGCCGCCCTCACAGTATGTCAAGGTAGGAGATAAGCCCTTCGTTCTAGCGTTAACGTCATCAGCCTATCGTAATCCACAATTGTCGGACGTAGACTTTCTCCAGATGCTGTACCTCCTACCTACATCCTCTTCCATTTTCCATCAGGATTGTGCTCAATAAGTGTGTAACTCCCAATTCCCTCACTTTCATAGTTCGGTGGGACAGCAATCTCACACGACAGTAGAGGTATCAGGCGCTGCTGGACCAATGGCTTAACGTGCCATCCGAAGCACGGGAGAGTTCGAGATTTAAAAAATCGGTCACCCATCCGATAACTGACTGGGCTCTGCGAAAGTGGCTTAACTTTCACATCGCAGGCCGAGCGCGCTAACCACTTCACCACAATAAATAAATAAATATCTCACAACATCACTTTCTGACCACGTTTGCGTAGATTAAGCACTTGAGTTACAGATATCAAAACCAACAGTGGTATTACAAATATACTTTAATATATACATATAACACCCAGACCAGGACAAACAGACATGTTCATGCACACAAATGTTTGCATGAACCTTCTCAAGAACCACAATCTAATCTTTTTTCTATTTATTTCCAGGGGAACAAACAACGATGAGATGTGCAATTTCTACCTCATGTACTGGGTTCAGAACGACGCCCCCTTAGAGCAGAAGTACTGCTTCACCGCCGGACCTCCTTACTACTACTGGAATAGGGCTCGGGAGAACTTCAACCGCATCCCTGATTTGACAGCGAGCACTCTGTAAGACGGTAATGTGTGTGTGACTGTTTGTTTCCATGTAGATTGATTTATATTTTTTCATGTTTATTTCTAAAAAACTTGACTTTGAAAGGTTCTGGTCCACGTTAAACTGAAGTTTCAGTAGGTACTTAAAAGTTGAAAGCTAAATACAAAGTTCTAGTTTTTGTCGGAAAGCGTTGGTTTCCAGACGTCTTCAGTTTTCAAAATATTGACAATCTTCTTCTTCTTTAAACTAAAGAGCTACGCTCTTGTCGTGTAGCTTCTTCCATTCTTTCCTGTTCCAGGCCAGTTCTTTGACTTCTTGATAAGACACGACGTTTACCTTTTCCTTTACTATACATTGACTATACATAAAGTAAAAAAAAAATTGTAACCGTTCTGTCCTATCAACTGCGAACGTACTAGTTTGTAATTTAATTTACATGAATTTTACTTGTATTAATTCAATTAAATTGTTATGGAGGTAGCATGCATTAAATTAGTATATTTACATTTTTAATGGGTTTACATACTTATTGTAATTTTATTATCTATTATGGAAACGAAAAGTTACACTACCTAAATAGCATAAGTTTCAACTATTCTCGTGATAAATTGCTTCGTGGACCCCTATTCTAATATTGCTACAATCTATCAATATTTATAAATATACAGAGTATTTGAGATAAAAACGTAAAAAAAATAAAAACTGAAAGTAAAGTAAGTTTTCTACAGATAATCTTCATTTTAAATATTTAAACAGAAAATATTTATTATTTTGCTCCTATAAAAATATTTTAATGAATTCAGAATTTTGTTTATTTATGAGTATAATGAAAAGACATAATAAATACTAAGAGAAATTATTTATCTCATATGATGTATATAATATTAGTAGTTCTAGTCATCACTGATAAACAAGTATTAGTATAAATATACAGAGCGTTATGTTGAAAGGTATATCTTTTCCCACTATTGTTCCGAATTAATTATGAAAATCAGTTAATAATATGCTGTTATTCTAATAAATACTTGAAAAATTTAATATGTCGTATGTTTTTAGTTAACTTTTCTTGAAAAACTATTTTGCTAATTTTGAGGAATACAAAATCGAATATCGAAAGGATATATCTTTTCAACATTACTTTAATGTGATGCAAACATTCGAATCGTAAACCAAAAAGACATTTTGAGATCTGAAATAATTACACACCGAGAGAATGTAATAAAATGGTGGAATTTTATTACATACTCTCGGTGTGAAATTGTAATATTTATTAAGTGTACTGAATTTATTTTAATTTGTAATTAGTTATGTATCTGTGTAGTTTATATCTTTTGGCTTAGATGGTTTATACGTGTGTAAATACATGTCTCTAAAATATTATTTTTGGATTTTAAAAATAACCTTTTAATTTCTCTGCTCTTGCCTATATGAAAGTGATAGAGAGTATGAAACTTAAGCAAAAATCTCTTATATATATATATATATAATTTGAAAACAAGTCTAGTTCATTGCCTACTTTTGTAGAATTTTATTCATGCCGACAATGTATTGAGAAATGTTAGAAAAAATAGAAGCGAAGATGTAACCGATATGGCACAAATACAGTTTAAAATATCATAAAACATAATATAATACATTCCAAAATGCATTTCTTGAATTTAATTTAAATCTCTGGCTTATTTTGCTGAAGCATTCCATTATATCAAAGTATTCCAAAATTATATTTAAGTCTAGACATATACAAGCATATCTAAATACATGTTTATTTTGAAAAATACATATTTAAAACTATAAATATATCATTATATTTTTACAAAATAAAATATTACTATACATCTGTCAAATAGAAATATGATATACTAAAATAGGTTAAGTATAAGATAAATGTAACTATTAGTTTATAATGATTAAGAGATGGTTTGTATAATATGATGACCTGGCAAGTATTCGGATAACTGAATGTATTTTCATAAATAATAGTAAATATCGTAAATTTTCAGCTAGTATATGTATTAATAATTATGTATAAATTTGCTGAAAGCAAATCTGTTACATTAAATACATAGAGTTTAAAAGGGCCCATTTATTTGTATATTTAGCTATGATTTACAAATAAATACATTTTAACCCAGCATTTAATTCTAATATAGGACATTCAGTATACTGTTTTGTTTATTATTTAAATAGTTATTGGACCGCATTGAGCTCGTTAGCTGTATCCAAGACAAAGCTTACATTTAATTATAATAAATTGAAAGGAATTACATACTCAAAAAATATTATTCGATTATTTTAAGAATTACAGTAATATACAAATAAATGGCGTCTTATTATAATATATGGCTAAGTAATTGTGCATGAAATGTATGTATGTTGTAAAGATATTGACCCGCCTGACACGCAAATTACCAGTGTTCTCTTAAAGTGGTTCTTTACCTATGGTCCGTGGACCATTGGTGATCCCTACCCATTCTAAGTATAGGAACACACCACGCTGAAAATACACGACTGAAGTTCGGCGGCATTCCATTTACTATACAGAATCGCGCTACTTGATTTCATCATAGTGTGTCATCTTATCTTCAATTTCAAAAACATTGCAGGCGTTGTCACGCCACTTATTAATTATTAGTTATGGTCACTTAAAATATTCATATTCTAAAGTATTGTTGTAAGTGAAAAGCTTTTATTTCTTTGTTTATTTAGCTTTTCGTTGCACAAAGTAACATTATTCATAATAGTTTATGTTCTATCTATGGAACTTATAGTTAATATACTAATAATTTTGTTAGTTGTTTCAAGTATCTTTGCATTTCAAATGTTTTTTTTATTTTCTAAAGAGCTCTATGGCTTAGCAGTATGGACACCAAGGCGACGATTCTTTACTACTCGGTTGCAAAGGAAACCTCAGGTAGGCTAGCCAAGATGCCACTTTAACGAATTCGCCAGACGCTTTCGTAGCGACTTATATCTCCATCCCGCTCATATCAATAGTACGTGTGCGGGAGGGCAATATAAGTCGCGACGAAAACGTATGGCGAATTCGACAATGTGGCATCTTGGCTAGGGCCTCAGGAGTTTAGGACGAACAACTTTATTTCGGAACCCCATTCAAGGCTGCAGACTTTAAAAGCCTCTAAAAACAATGGCGCGTAAAAAAATATAAGTTGTTGTTGCTTCTAGTACAAGGCTGTACTCAAACTTCATTATCATTATCCTAGCGCCTCTCCCGGTTGCATCCTCGGCCATTGCCTCGGAGCCCAGGGTACTCTTACTTTTACTCAAACTTATCACAGTTATAATGCAACGAAAAGTCTAGTCTTTCATCTTCATTTCCAAATATATTATTTAGGTGTTTTCATTGTTGTCCTCTTATCAAATAAATAACACTGGTCAAACACAAGAAGAATTTGGAAAATAGTTTAACGGAAAACGAAAAAACTGTATTATTATTTATGAAGATTTTGTGATTGTGTTTAATGAAACCAACATAAATCTAGCCAAATTAAGATCTGATTATCTTATCTAATTATAAAAATATTGAAAACTATTGCGTGGTACAAAAACAAATTAAGAATCATTACTACTCAGTTGGGGTGGGTATGGGGTTAAGGCCGGCAACACATCAACGATACCTCTGGTGTCGCGGATGTCCATGGGCGACGGGGATTGCTTACCATCAGGGACCCGCAAGCTCGTTTGCCGCCTCTGACATAAAAAAATACTGGTAATAAGTTTTCAAAATCGTCTATAATATTTAGAAATATCTTGATTCTGGCTTTAAGTGTAAGTATGATGTATGTACCTCTATAAATTAAAATTTAAGACTTTCAATGTGATCTTCTAAAGACATTTAATGCCAATTCGCTATATTTGCATAAAATAATGGTTGAACCATAAATAAAATGTAAAGAAAGTAAAATATCCTCAACAGGTTACAGGGATATACAGCATAATATTTAATCAAGTTTGTATACCTGTTTCACTATAGCCTATTTTAGCTAAGATGATCACGGTGGCTGTTTGCCTTTAAATTAAAGGAAAATTGATACTATTCTAAAGTAATAAGACCCTATCTATACCGAAAAATCATTTAAAAACGTCGTGGAACTCATTAAGGCAATAGGTAATCAAGTTTAATTTCGTAAGGAAGTATACCTGCCAAAGGGATCATCATAGCTGAAATGGACTGTAACAGCTGTTGCAAAATTGAGCCGATTTTTTAAATTAATGGTTTGTGTTAAATGTCATTGGCACTCAATATTTTTTTACATTTCGGAAACTGATTGAATTGGTGTATTGTCACTAATTTTGATCTTTTGTTTATCCATAAATAATTAAGATACTTTAGTAAATATATTTGCATAATAATATTTATTTTTATTGCCATTTTATTTTAATGTACGTAACCTAAAGCTCAAATTGCAATTCCAATTTTGTTTTGTTCATTTTTATTTTTGCCTGTATTCATGAAATCTGTGTCAAGTCAGAAAATCTAATTAATGCGTGTGTTATTAACCAAATGTTACTATTAGATGAATCTACCTAATCAGATGTAAAGAAATAAAATGATGAATGTTATATTTTATCTATTGGTCTTTTATTTGAAGAAATAAGTAATTGAATCGTAGCAAGGGAACACTATAATTAAAAAAATAAATATCGTTTTATTTAAATCTCAAATGCGGGTACAAATTTATTTATACATATGTTTTTAATAATAATAAAGATATGAAAAAAAAACAAAAGTTAAATAGCATGACATTGTTCTGCACGAAAAATGGACGGGTAGATAATAATTATATCTCGTCTTTTATTGAGGGTAACTTGTTTTTTTGTTATTTAAGTTTAGTCTCGATCGTTCCGCAGTTCAGAAAACATCGTTGCGTCACTCGAATTGCATTCTGGGCTTATTTTTAACACTTAGTTTAGCACAAGGTGGAAAAACGCGATCGACGTTTTCTGTACAAAATTACGCGACGTAATTTCGGTTAGTGTGGTGTTTTCTTCAATTTAAAATAAAGTGCAGTGTGTTTCTATAGGTACTAAGTGAAATAGTGCTGTGATATAATCTATCTCGTACCATCGTGTTAATAAAGAACAACTGAAAACTTTTGGCTAGTGAATAAAGGTTTATATGTGCGTGTGTGTGTGTGAGTGAGTGTGTGTTACTCGGTGGCCTACTTAGCCAGGCAAACGAAACGAGGACCTGTGAGCTCCCTCTTCAGAAGAATATGAAGATGACCGATATAGCAGAGAGTGCAGAACAATTCAGGTGAGTGGGTCTTCTAATCTTAGTATTAGAAGTTGAAATGAAATGGGCATATAATGTTTTAGCGCTGTGCTTCATACCCTTGCATCGTTACTTGCACAGCTCAAAACTATGTACTCCGATAACCTCGCTTAAACCACGGTGAAATTAAAACACTTGGCGGTAAAATTGTGACAAACCCCTCTTCCAAAGGAGCCGTTTAAGTTAAACTGTAATTTTAAATATTGAACTTGGGAAAGTGCTCCACGCTTTGGGTCGTGTTCATAAAATGCGCTTTCATTATTCAACCGGCCCACATCTAGCTAAATTTCGTGCCCGCTGGACACGAGATCGCTTTCACGGTTGATTTGATTAGCAGGATCTGGCATTAAAGGTGTTTTATTTTTATTTCAATGCAATTTCTAATGGTAGGACGTTAAGCCGTTGGTACCGACTATGACCCAAATGGTCTGTTTTCCCTTGTAAGGGTTACGGAGGTCAGGCGATAGGCATTCCATTGTAATAAGTAGGCTGAACGATTTAGGATTATAGTCGCAGCGTACCCTTTCGCTCTGAGGCAATGGCTGAGGATACAACCCTGAGAGGAACTGGGATGATGATGATGATGATTATGCCATTGCTAATGGCAGATCAGTTCTAATATCGTAAAATGTTGGTTGGGTGGGGCATACATAAGCTACATCGTAGCTTAGTAGATTTTCGTAAAATTTCCCTGTAGGTATGTTCAACTTTGGCCGTTTGGCCATATTCCTTTTACCGACTCACAAAATACCGAAGGGACACTGCCAAGTTTTAGCATATAACAGGCCCGTTGGTCGAGTGGCTAGAGACCCTGGCTACAAAACCAAGGGTCGCGGGTTCGAATCCCGCTAGGGGCAAATGTTTGTGTGATGAACATCGGCATTTGTACTCGAGTCATGGATGTTTATAAAAGTATTTAAGTATGTCTATCCGTTCCCTAGCTTCCATAGTACAAGCTTCGAGCTTAGTTTGGGGCTAGGCAATTGGTGTGTTAGTCCCAGACATTTATTTATTATTATTATTTATTATAAACTAGTTCCTCACCTTTTGAGAAAGAAAGTCTCCTTTTGAGGTCTGTTTTTTTGTTAACTATACCAACCTATTCAATAAAATATGATGTTTATTTTTGACTGGCCCGATGGAAATTGAAAGAGTGACTGCGTTGTATATTTATCAAATAACAACTGTTTTAATAATGGCTCTTGAGTAATTTCGGTCGCGGCGGTATTTTTTACGATCAACTAACGGACCCAAAATAGTGTGTTTGATTTTACTTCCCTCCCATCAAACTCTGACATTGAGGGTTCTCTCTCGTTACACAAGCTACAGCGTTACTGAGGCACTTTGTTATATTACCAATTCTTCTTCTTTTCGTGTCGATGGCAAAAACAAACTAATACAAAATAATTTTAAATATTTAAAAAAGCTAAATAAAATAAGATGGCAATTACCAATCGATGATAAAACACACAATAGAACGCCCTTTGATAATTACTTATTGGGTCACTTTTTCTTTTAAATCGACTTTTTTTGTGATTGAATTACAAAACTTCCTTCCTTATAGATCAAAGACGCCAATTCAATATTTGCTAAAAGGGTGAAGTAAAAAATGTTCTAAACATAGGCTCGTATTTCTGAATCGCTCGCTCTCAACATTGAGACCAATCTTGAGAGCGTGATTGAGATGCCGTTTTAGTTAATAGATCAAACTGAGGTACATTTTTGAGTTTGTATTGTATAGGAGCTATTTGTTGTATAAAAAATAGTTTTAGAAAGTCTTCAGAAAATGGAAAAATTAAGAATTTTGGACATCATAGTACGTCGGTGCAAACATGCATTGTTTCAGATGTAAATAAATCAGTTTCTGTACTTATTTCACAAGCTATCAAAAAATCTAAGTATTCATAATGAATCACTTTACAAGTATAAGTACAACTTATTGAATTTAAATGACGTCATTGAACAGACGCCTACGCCGAAACACTAAATAGTAATTTAATTTTCCGGAGCAAATAAGAGTGAAATCTAAATGAATCCCAACTAATATTATAAATGCGAAAGTAACTCTGTCTGTCTGTCTGTCTGTCTGTCTGTCTGTCTGTTACGCTTTCCCGCTTAAACCTCGCAACCGATTTTGATGAAATTTGGTACAGACAATCTTTAGACCCTGAGACAGAACATAGGCTACTTTTTGACCCATTCCAACCCCCCACTTCCCCGAAATGAGGGGGTGGAAGTTTGTATGGAAAATCTAAACTACTTGAGTTAGACGCTTCAAATTTGGCATGCAGGTCCCTTAGTAAACTTGATGCTTAGTTGCAAAAGGATATTGCAAAATTCCCACGGGAACGGGAGTTAGCGGGAAAAAACATTCGTATAATGAAAACCGACATCCACGCGGACGAAGTCGCGGGCGGCCGCTAGTGTTATAATGAAAATCTCTGCCGCTGATCCAGACGTACGCAATTATAGTGCTTTGCGTCAATAATGCCGCTGGACGGCCACGATAATGAGGAGTAGGCTTTTATATAAAACAACTAAAAGCGGATAAAATCCGTTTTCCGTTTAAAGGAGTATTATTTATTGTTAGTCGCGTAAACCCAAGAACATTTCAAGGGATTCCATTAAATTAAAGTCAAGCGCCGACATTATTATCTACATAGTTACAAAAAATAGTCAAAATAATTCAATTTTGTTTGAAGTCAATTACATTAAAAAAAGTACATTAAACTGGTATATACAGGTATGTTTTTTTCCCGCAAACACGCTTTATTTATACCCACTTTATAGGTTCTTATCCAAGTACGTTAAGGCAAGACAGTTTTGAGCAACTGATTATGTAATCCAATGGAGATCGACTCCTCAGTCCTCGGCCAGCATCAAATATTCAATATTAATATCCGCTTATTAATAACCCGCTGCAAGGCAAAGGCCTCCATCATTGAAGAGTTACTGTCACCAACAATAGACACAACCTTATTAAAATCTCTCGAAATACGAATACCCAGCTCTGTTTATTGTAACGATTATTAATTATTTTCCATAATGGACTCCAAGGTTTTACCTCTGAGTGAAATAGGTATGCTTTTACGTAGGCGCACAAATTCTATGTACTTTACAATTTTTTGAATGGTAAAGACTGAATAAAATAAATAAACGTCTTTAGAGGTACATACTCCGTCAAATCCATTCACGTTATCGAAAAGATCTTAAGTAAAATCTAGTACAGAACTCAAAGAAAGGTCCCGTCTCGGATTAGTTTATTTTCCAAATCAACATGTTTGATTGAAACGCCCACTGGTTTGCTAAATCCCATTCAGTTGATAATAGCAGTTTCCACGACCTGTAGCATGTTGGGCCGGTGGGCCCGCGCGGGGGCAGCGCAGCGGGGGGCATCGCGACGCCCGCCCCCCCACTTAATGCGCCCCCTTGTTTTGAAGGCATAGTACAGATGGAAAATATCAGTAAGTAGGTTGTATTGAGTTTATGGGGAAAGAATTGCATATTTCTTTGTGCGCAATTTTGCAAAATTCTACTGCAGTGCGCTTCCAGTAGCTGGTAGGATTGTTAAAATTGTTTTGCAAGATTATAAATAATTAATGATTTGGCGCTTTTGGTAACATTAGTATTGCAATGGATAACCTTTTCGACGGTGAAATCTTTGGTCTGATATGAAAGAATATATATATTTTGAACTATACTTTATGATGTTACCAAATTCGATATCTTCTTAATATTTTTTATATTAATGAAAATTTTCGCCTACATTCTGGCAACTTACTTCTTGTCTTTTACTATGGCGCGCTAAACAACGGAAGGAGTGTGACCGTGAAAATCAAGGATCTGCCTGTAAAATTACTCGGTACACGTGCCCTCAATTATTGGTAACAGGAAAATGAACTCAAACTCTAACTCAATAACCCGTGTTATGATCGAGTGAGGTCGATGTGTGATTCGTTTTGTTTGATCGGCGTATTTGGGCTCTTGTATACAAATGTAAGGTTAAGTTTTCGAGTTTCATGTTTCTGTTTTACTATTCTAATTTCTATTATCTTTATCTCTTAAAGGCTATAGCGTGCTTGCGCGCTGATTTGTAGATCCAGCTGAAAAAGGCCAGATTTTTTTACGAGTAGGTAAAAATCTTACGATTAAAACACCAAACACCATGTCTTGCGATTCTGCCTTTAATTGGGATATTTTCACCTCCAAAAGGCAACGCATCGGTGATACCTCTGATGTCGCGGATGTCCATGGGCGGCGGTGATTGCTTACCATATTCTGCTATAAAAAAACATGATCTCGACATAATTATCTTTCTATAGTATAAATTTATATCTCTTCACTCGCTGATAGGCACTAGCACAACGGATTCCAGAAACAAGAAAATGATTATTTTCTTGTTTAAAAAATTATAAAATAGATAAATAATACTACGCACGTGTTTTAAATAAACTAATAAAATTTTAAAGCAAGTCATGAGGTTAATCTTAACTGTAGTCTTCTGTAAGATAAAGGTCGTACGCGTGCGTTTCACTCCAATGTGTGGGTGGGTAACCGACGTCCGCCTAAGTAGATTTCCTGTATGAATATGATATTAAGAATTCACAGAAGCTGAAACTGTACGTTATTTATCAACCCACCTGCTTTGCTCGTGTGTACTTGTCCATCACAGAAAGTTTTCATCACGGTCCCGTGACATCAATCACGTTTTCCGAGATAAATACAAATAAATAAGAACCTGGATTTCATACAGTCTTCCCAACTTCAGAGAAAGTTCTTCAACAGCTGAATTGACATGAAATTATTTAACATTACTACGGGACTAAACGCGAGATTATTTTTATAAGTACCTAAGTACTTACTGTACCTAAGTACTTAAGTACTTAATAACCTAAGTACCTAAGTACTTAATAATCTCGCGTTTAGTCCCGTTGTAATGTTAAATAATTATAATGCAACGCGAAAGTTTAAAGTTATATGACATGAAATTGTTTTTTTGTTATATTGCTTGACAAGCGGCCACCCGCGACTCTGTCCGCGTGGATTTCGGTTTCCGCCTACATAGTAGCTTAAAGCCTTCCTCGACAAATGGACTATCCAAAACAAAAATATTATATCAATTCGAACCTGCAGTTTCTAAGATTAGCGCGTGCAAACAAACAAACAAACAAACGTTGTATTTACTACGAATCAAAAAACTTAGAAGAATTAGGGGGTTCAGAAAGCAGAGACAAAATACTCGTATTGAAGAAAGTATATATATGACAGAAAGCCATGTTCTACAACATGTTATTATTATGTTGGTTGAGAGACAGACATTAAAAGAAACGTGTTATATTTTCTTTTATCGAGGCTAAGAACTTCTAAAATTACCTTAAAAGATTAGATGAGTACTCAAAAGCTAAATTTATTCTAATCGCAACCATCTCTTACCTGTCCGTTCCAAAAATAACCTTTACTCAAGTATATTTGTCTTTCGATTAGGTAAGAAAGTGGTTTACACAACAAAGATTAAAAATAGTAAGATTAAAGTAAATATAGGCGGTTACAAATGGACGAGTAGTGGACATGCTCCGAAGCCCATAAATAGAAGTTACGAGACGTTCAATAAGCCTATTTCTTGTGTTATGTCTATGTAACTATGGGCGAGGAGCTACGAAGGGTTGTATGTTAATGTTTTGACGAATGTCAATTTATTTGCAATGCTACAGAAGTTAATGTTACACGCTCTTGTCTGTCTTGAAATGTGGTGGCTTCGTATTATTTTGCTGTGTTCAGGGCGTATTCAACTTATTTATGATTTAATTGTTTTTGGTGGTGTGCCACGCCAAGAATGCTTATGATTGCCATAATAAAGTTTTGTTTTTATCGCGCCTAGACATTTATTCGTAATGTACGATTCGTAAATTAAAAGAAACAAGTTTGATGCTTGTGCTGAGAAACGGATAAATATGCGCTAGCACGAATGTTATTGCTACCATTATCATCAGCCTTTTGCAATATACAGCTAGTTGTATCTCTTGGTTTTGGACATATTACCCACAATAGGGTTTTCATCATTATTATTGTCAGTCTGTTACAGTACATTATTGGATGAAGACTTCTCTCAGAAAGTGAGTTATACATATATTAACCACACTGGATAAGCGGGTATTGCTGACCGTAGAATAGTGAACTATGAATAATGCTCTAACCCAAGTACCCACTCCCGGAATGTCTTGAAATTATGACATAGGCAGTAGAGAGTGCTAGATAATAGACACTATGTGCACATCTACTTAGCCAATTGCCAGTTAACTCATCTTCTTGGCTCCTCCGCGCGATATCGCGTGCGGCAGTAGGTCGCGCCGCGTGCGTTATTGGCTTCGCGGATTACGTGTGAAGTGTTGCATTAGACGCGCTTACCGACGCAACACGCTATTACGCGCCACACGTAACCTCTGACCGTAGTGTTACATACATAAGTGCTTGGAAGACGGTGATCGTGATATAATAAAACCCTTCCAGTCGTTCTGACCATGGCGGCTGGCCTTTCGATCAGCAAAGTACGCAGGATAATATGTTATAGTGCACAAGTGAGTGCGCAAGCACAGGTGCACTGTCTATTCACTCACTCTCATAGGTCGGTGGGACAGAAATCTAATACGATAGGAGAGAGATCAGGCGCAGGACCAGCGGCTTAAAGTGCCTTCCGAATCACGGAGGAGCTTGATATGAAATCTGCAAGAGTTGCTTTACTTAGCAACAGCAGCGTGAGCGCGCTTGCCATCGAGCTTCTCAGCGCATATATCAGATCATTATAGTATGCGCTTAAAGATGTTAGTCTTCATCAATATCAACCCGTTTCAGTCCACTGGTAGTGTTTTTCCAAATGGGGGTTATGTTCATACAACACTAAAGCATACTCCCGGAATATACTTTAGTGTTCCTTTCGACCCCGACCCCTAAGGGAAGAAATGGAGAGAAAGAAAGAGAGAAAAGAAACATATTATTTCCAGGCAGGCATTTTAAAAGATGTGAATTCTAAATTAAGCATGTTATCAGTATGCTTAATTTAGAATTTGATCAATGAAAATATAGGTAAACACGGAACTTATTGCTTCATACTTTTAAAATTTATCCCTAAATTTACAATCGATCCGCAGGATGTTCTGCCCCGTGACTCATGACGAAATGGGGGTAAAAATACTCCCAGAAAGAACAAGGCTTGCAAAACAACCGACATTAAGTAACAGTCAGACGAATGACTATTTCGCGAGTTAGGGTAAAAATAGCCTTCGTAGACTGGGAAAGTTCGGACTTTGTCAGTTTTCCTTAACTTGAACACTTCGAACACGCCTGATGAGGAAACCAACGACGTAAGTGGTTACATACTTGCAAAAATCAATGTTCAGGGGGCTCGATTTACTTTGGAATTGTGACGAAAATTACGCTCGTGACTTGTGCTTCTTTGAAGTATTTTTTCTTGGGATCGATACATTTGTTTTGTCTTAACCAGTGGCCGTCCGTGACTCGGTCCGCGTGGATATCGGTTTCTGCAGGCATAGGGTTATACTAAAGCTTAAATTCTTCCTCGAAAAATGGACTAACCGACACTAAAATATTTTTTCAATTCGAACCAGTACTTCCTGAGATTTGAGCTTTATTATATGAGTATCGACATTAGAATAGAATTTAAAATAATTTCACGTGGTTTAAAAATCACAAAGGTGATTTTTTTAATTAAAATATGAAGTAATGATTGCCAAAATTGGAATAAGAAACGATTTTTTCCATTTATTTAAAATACAATGTGTCTATAATGTAGTATGTAGACAAATTAAAGATTCATACGTAATAAATAGGTAATAAAATAACATTTTAAACATAAAAATTGGACTTTGTTATTGTCTGTAACTCGATCATTATTAATCACTCGGTAGCCATGCTTACATGCCTCTAATCAAGCATGTACCATTACACAAGGGTAATGTCCCAAAATAACAAACAAATATACTAAAAGTATACTTAAATATCAATAAATTGATACGAAGCTAATCTAGATTATTAAGTCTAGAAAATAATAATTAATTTTAAGTAATGTTGATACTATTGGTAGCATTTGGTATCCACCGGTAGGTAAAATAATCATCATCAAACTCAAAACTTGGGATATCTAATATATCATATTAAGTTCACATTAATAAACCAAAATCTATCATTTTAGTTAATATTTGTAGTAATTAAGTTTTTAAATTATAAAAGGTCAATAATTCTACACTGAAGAAGTACTTTGAGGTAAAGGTTTATTAATCAAACTTACTTCACGTTAGAATCAAAACACTGAATCAGTCACTTTAAGGAATAATAAACACTATCACATCAGTCTATCACATTGCTGGATTATTATATACATATGGAGAATGCAGGATGCAATTGAAACTGGAGACTTCATTCTCGTTCATGAAGATGAAACTTTGAGGATGGAGCAGGTTCTCATTTATTACAGTTGAGACGGGATGTTTCTTCAACATATCTTCAGTATTTATACGTCCGAGCAACAGATTTCTGCAAAAGAAATAACGACAAATTAGTTATGAAATCAATGAAATGATATATTGGAAATATCGAAGTTTCTAATAGAATATTTATACAAGAGTAACTTACCTTAGAATATCCTCTTTGGTTATGCGATTTATTAAGTGAGAATTCTAGTTTAATAGGTTTAATTACCTAAATTCCTATTAAAAGTAAACAATTATTATGTAAACAAACGGATGTCATTCCTTTGACAGATGACAGTTCGCAGAAAAATGAGACTGGTCCGAAACGGAGAAATTTAAAATGTATTGTACATAAACTTAAGGTTCAATTTAGAACGGACTGAAGGGTCGAAAGGCGGGGAGTTTGAATTGGAATAAGTCTATCTCTGTTGGGAGTATAGCGCTAGCTCCCTTGTGTGGTATTGCACTGCTGGGGACTGCTCAGGACTGCTGGGGCCTGTATTGACCTGCTCAGGACAGCCGGGGCCTGTATTGACCTGCTCGGGACTGCTGGGGCCTGTAAAGCACTCCATCGCACTGTAGCGACCGAGGGGTAGAAATGATATAAAAGGAAATGGATCCAAGTTGGGACAGGGAGTTTTTATCGGAGCTCGGGAGCAGTCATGCTCGCTCACAGTTAGTGTTCAATCAGGGTTCGGGAGCAGTCATGCTCGCCCACAAAGTCAGTTGCTACCAGAGATCGGAGGAGTCACCTTGCTCTAAGTAAGGATTTTGCGCGTCGGGAATTCTATCTTGTGAATACAGTGTAGAGTCAGTGCTGTGATTTGGAAGTTTCCTTGTAAAGTCTTGCTGAAGTAGAGTCTAGTATTAGACCTATTGCTGTCGGTTAATCTAGAATCAGTGCTTACTTACAAAGCTTGTTAGAAGTTAGCTTAGAGTCAGTGTTGTGGCTAAAAGTGGTTGGAGTATAGCTGAACCTCGAGAAGTATGGCGGTTCACTGTGCTGAGGGACGAGAATGGTGTAAAAGCTAAGTGGTTATCAAGCTAGAAAGCCTAGTTTGATTTATATTTAAACTTTTTGTACTGCTCAATTGTTTAAACAATATTTCAATATTATTAGCCATATTTGTATTGGTTTGGTTGATTTGAACCATTTTGAGTGAATTTAATTTAAAGTTATATTCCTAGAGGGAATGGGTTTGTTGATCTGTTGGTTGGCTTGTGTAATGCGATGCGGCGCGAGTCTCTTCTGTCTGCCTGACGGAGCAGGAGGATTCTTTGGCCATGCTAACTTGTTCAGCATACCAGTTTATTGTAATATAAACTTTGTCTTATTCTAGATCAGAATAAGTTATCTAAAGAATGTGGTTCAGTTGACGAATCTGTACAACTATATATTATTTATGTTTACAATAACTATATTTTACCAGCAACTATATAATGTTGTTCCCCATTAAACTCATCTACAGTTAGAGTGATCAATTTTTGAGCACAAGATTGTACTCTATTGATTTGCGTGTGAGCTGGACACACATAGAGTCACGGGTTGCATCCTCTTACTGTATATATGACATTTGCATTGTGTCAAGCGGTGGGAAGCCGACCAAGTCATTGGACGAGGCCACAGGGAGAGTTCGGAGCGCCGGAGGCTCGCCCCCCTCCTTAAAGGAGGGCCGCAATACATTATGTCCTCTTTCATAAAGTAAACATACCTATATATAAATATCTATCCAACTTTTCTCCATGAGTTATGTTTTAGGTTCTTCAGTTTATGATTTAGGTACTTATCATTAACAAATAAGATTGATGTATGAAAGATTGTATGTTAATATCAACAATATTCAAATTCTTACTCCAATATACCATAACTTTATTCCAATTCCTAAAAGAAACTGAGTTACTATAGGAACAACGAAGGGTAACTAGACGATCATGTGCCAAAGTAGGATTACATCACGAGCCAATTATTATTATCATTATTATTTAATCAACTTAGGTAGTCTACTTAGGGTTAGACAGGTTAGGTCAATTAGGTCTCATTTAGGTCTTCAATTAGCTTAAATTAGCATTCAGTTAGCATTAGGTCTTAGATTGTAGGATAGAGTAGGGTAGGATGGGGTGGGGTGTTACAATTTGGTGCCGTGACCAGGATAGTAAAGATATGTAAATTAATAAGATAAGTAGGTAAATTATAACATAGGACTATATTTAAGGTATATTTTATTTATTTATTAATTTATATCGTGGCTATATGCAAACAGCCACAATTTGCTGTCCGTGAAGATGGAAAGGAGTTGGATTTTGAAGTTATGGGTGTAAGACTAAGTTAGATTAAGTATTTTCTAATAAAAAAAAAAAAGTTACTTTTAATTTTAATGACATGTTGAAATTGATATAATGATTTTTAAGTTAGGTAAATTAAGTAAGGCAAGCAACTTTTATTACTAGGTTCATTTAAAATTTACTTTGGTTTGCAGTTGTTATCACCAATATTTAATTTTAATTTCTCCGGACTCAATCTCCGGTAATAACATAAAAGTATACTCACTGAAAGGTCCTTTAGTTGGGGGGATGGTTAAATCTATTTCATAAGTTAGAATTAATGGTGTTATCATGAAGTTTTACTTTACAATGTTCTGGGTTTGAATCCTAGTTAAAACATAAATTGAAGCGATCGTTATTCTACTAACAATTTATTATAGCAATGTTCTGGGTTCAATCCCCAGTTTCATATAAAGTGAAGCGATTGTTTTATGTTCAACAAACTAATAGAAAACAAATTACAGGAAATAAATAAAGCTTTCAAATCCATATTATTAGCGATTCATAGTTCAAAAAAAGAAAAGAAAATAAGTATCGCTTCATTGTTATGTATTGTCTAAAGAAAGTATCAAAATTTCACTATGTATTTAAACCTACTATTATGTAGAAACTTGTTAAAGTATCCTAGTACTTAATGTTACTAGTGTACTTGTTGAAAAATAATAACCTAAGAGAAGGTAACAGTTTAGGATTTTCAATAAGTAAACAAACATCATAATTAGTGTATTAACGATCAATCACACACTAGAATAACTTTAAACCTTCTTCCCCATTTACATCTTCATTTTCAACACCCATCTCTTCCCCTTCCTCTGTTCAACTTTTTGTGGAATAGCAGCTGGAGGTTATGTTATTGAACTCTTCTATTCATTCATCATACATCAAGGTTATTGAAATAGGTTAAGATCATTTCTCGATCACGGATGACACTTTACTACAACATCGGTAGTGTTAGCATCTGAAACAATGTAAGACTGAGTTAGTTCTACTTTAAAAGTTCTAGTTAGTTAAACAAAACAAATGAAAAGGGTTATCAAAACAAACCTGCAAAAACAAACGGTTTACCTAGCTGACGCCGCCAGTTTAGTTTTTGATTCATACTCCGCCACATGTACTTTCTTGTTTTAAGAATAGATTTCTTACTTTCCTTTATGTTTTCTGCTATTATTGTACAAGAAAATCATTCACTTTGCGCATACGCGTCATTCGACATTTTGTTTGTTGACATTGTCGTTGACATGACACTTGACAGCTCTGCACAGACGCTTTAATTAGGTTGCGTTCAGAAACGTCCATTTTGTTTTTACCACAGACAATTCGTATCCTTTATTTATCTTAGTAACTTAAAATAAAATAAAAAATATTATAGCTTTTTACAGTTTTGAAATAATGTGGATAATTTTTGTAGTGTGGTATTATTAATTTTTAACTAATTTGGAAAAAACAGTTCTATAAAATTAGTGTGGAAAGAAAAAACAAATGGCACAGTAATTGAGCCGGGTCAGTTACACACATGTTGCCAGTTCAATTCTGGTTTAAAAGTTTAAATATTTTTCTATAGTTTTATTTTAATTATTTACATTATTGATTTTTATATTATTAGTTATAAGTAAGTAATTTTTAGCAACATAAAGATGGGTGAAGTAACTTATGCTTTTAGGTGAAATGTTTTGTATGGTACAAGGTTAAATAATTTTTAGTACCTAAATGTTAAATGAGCGTATTTCCAGTTATGAAAGAACATTATTGTGTCAACTATTTGTGTTATTAATATTATAGTTATAGTTATGATAATTATAATTAAGTCGTTTTGACTTTGTGTTAAACTTGAATGTTTATACAAAAGAAAAAAAATCTGAGTTCGACCCTTGGATAAATGCTGTAACTTTACGTAATGTAAAAGTTTACTTTTTCAGAGTTGCGGGGATGTAGTAAATTTTAATAATTTTTTATAAGTAATCAGTGTAATTACTAATTAGAGATGAATTATTTTTTTCTTATGGGCTTTAGTGATGATAATGTGGAGATTAAGGGATTTTAAAAGTCTGGGTTCAAATCCTGGATATTATACAATAAACAGTTGAATAGTTAAAGGGTTCTTCAATGTTGGGGATGAAGTTTACTACACCTATAATTAACGGGGTTCAATTCCTCAGTTTAATTCAATGAGAAGATAAATAGTTAAAGAGTTTTTTAAACGGGGGGATGCAGTCTATTACATTTGTAAGTATTATAATTAATTGGGTTCGATTCCCCGGTTAAATTTAAATAAGAGACGATAGTAAGAGTTTTTCAAACGGGGGGATGCAGTCAATTTTATCTGTAAGTAAATGTTACTTTACTTAAAGGTAAACTGTAGGATGATATTATTTAAGTTAGTTTTAATGTATTTTATTGTGACTTAAAATGATTAAATTGTTATGTCTCGGTTCGTCACCAAGTACAAAATAAACGTAAATAAAGAGGGTCTAACAAAGGTGGGGATGATGGGCACTTCACTTATGATTACTGGGTTCAATTCCTGGGTTGATCACGATAAAAAAATATCAAGTTTAAATTTGGAGATGGAGGCTACTTCATTTGAAAGTAAAATCCACTTTACTTGGATAGTTGTTGTTACGATAGCTCAGTTTGAACTGGGTTGCACTGGGAACTACGCGTGGGGTGGAACACCGTGGTTGTGCTGGTTGAGCTGTTTGTGCTGGGTTGAGCTGTGGTCTGGATATTTACAGATAACAAATAGTCAACAGATGGTATGAAATTCCGTTTACCTATATACATTACCAAAAATCAAAACGCTACCGCGAAGTAAATTGGCATAGCGTCATCTAGCGGTTTTATGCTGAACTTATTTGACATATGCTTTGATGTGCTAATTATTGTGAATATTGACATTTTATAACAAGTTGATCCTAAATGAACTATAGAGGGAGTCACTGTCGTGAACAGTTGTTATTATTACATTTAAGTTTACCTTATTTAAGTTAGTTTTATTGTGTTGTGACTTAGTGAAGAAAGTTAAATGTTTAAATTGAATCGCCCAGGTTCGACACCTAAGGCGAAATGAAGAAAGAGAGGGATCCTACAAAGTTGGGGATGTAGTCTACTGCATCTTTAATTACTAGGTTAGATTCCTAGATAAAATATGAAAAATGAAATAGTAAAAGAGATCTTCGAACTTGGAGATGTAATGTAATTCTTTCGAGGTAAAGTCTTCTTTTCTTAAATAGTTGCGTATTAAGATAAGTTCTTATTATTGTATTTAAGATAGTTTAATGTATAGTGAAGTGGCATAGTGGAGGATGTATTTATATTGATTGACCTTGGTTCGACACCAAGGGTGAAATACAAAAGGGGTTTGAAGGTGAGGTGTTTTTCTAAATGTGTAATATTGTAAATTCTATTTATGAACCCATTTAAGTGGTTTCACTAATTTGTTTTGTTGCTTCCTAGGATACTTGCAATATTTTGAACTAGCACAGATAATATGATAGTGTACGGGGTTCGATCCCTTGTAAGAAAAATAAAGTTAACTCTAAAGTCGAGAGATCTGACGGATAAGGGGATGGGGTATAATTTATGTAGAAATAAGTTAGTATAGTTATAATAATTAAGTACGTTTGATAACTAGGAAAAGTTATTAAGAAATCATTAAGATAAATATTCGGCTGTTATATTAGATCGGAGACGCACACGTACGCAAAACATCAGCTGATAACAATCTACTTTGTAATAATTATTTTAAGATAGTGACATCTAGCGCAGAATAGTGGACTTATGAAAGCGTTTGCGATATCAAAATGTTTTGATGTTTCGATAACATGAAAAAAAAAACTGTGCCTGCAATTGAATTGTGTTGAAGACGTTGTAGTTTTAGTAAGGTTATCATTTTGTAGATGTTTGAATTTGAATAGGGGAGGGGTAGTTAAGAGGAAGTAAATATAATATTAAAGTAATCTTAATTTGTTATTGGAATTGAACAGCATCAGGTTCGATCCCTGAGCAGTACAGGTGGATGTGGAGGTAAAGCAGGTTTCGATTCTTGTATACGGTTATGGTGTTTATGTATTGAGGAGATGGCGGGTTCAATTCCCGAACTACATGGTTATTATTTTGATAGAACATAAATGATTAGTTTGCGTGTAACAAAATGTAATTTAGTTTAAGTCTGTACTTATGCTATGTTGTTATAAGTTAGTTTCGATGTTAGAATATCATTGTCGACAGTAAAAGCAATAATAAATAGGGGACTAAAATTAAGAAAAAAGGACATCGACAGTTTAATAACTGATTGTAATGTTTTTGTTATTATTACTGGTTTGTAAATTATTAATTGTTGTGTGAATTGTAACATAGCAATTATCTCATCATGGTTCTGGGTCGGCTTTTCCTGGACAATTCGGTCGGAGTATTAGCAGTGGTATTTAATTTAATGTCACTTTCCAAAATCTCAATATTCTAGCTTTCAATTTGTAGAGTTTCTTATTAGTAGAGATTTAAGTTAAAACTTTAAAATCACAGTTTTCACCCAGTACGTTTGGGCATAGGGATATAAGTTAATAAATGTTGAATTAACGATTTAAAGGAGGTTTGTTGCGAATAATGTTATAAATACGTACCTAGTGAACATATAAAGGGAACTTTTCCTTGATTTATGGTCAATAAATAAAACTAAGTATTATATCTTATATAAACATTACACACTATCAGATGAAAAAAAAAAAACTGATGTGGAATCATCAAACTATATTAGAATTATATATATTTATTTTATAGATAGGTACGGTCATGTTTCAAGGATGTAGTTGGGATGGGGATGTATTTGTTATTGGAAACCAAAAGAAACTCAAATAAAACAATGGAATTAATTTATGGGGACATTGGTGTTAGGTTAAGCCAGAGGGCACTGTCCTGTGTAAAACACCATAAATTGAGACCTAACTGGACAAGAAGCTAAGACCATGACTAATTACACTGCACATATTCCAAATATTGATTGCTCTAGTATGACACTGCATGTGAGATGGGTATTGAGAATCGCAATTTGTAAGTTAATGCGAACCAAAGACTGCCATCTTTCCTTTCGAAGGATATGTAAGTTGGACACAGCAACACCGGACGGAAGGAATGCGGCTGTGAGTCACTTGCTAAGATTCATTAGGAATTGATCAGCCTCACAACCTGGTCATCTTCGGTGAGGGGAGATGTCATAGGGGAAATTAGGTTATTTGTTGCATTCAATATGCTTAAGTCTTACATTCAGTAAATCTATGATGGGTAATACATATTTGGTTTAAATACACACTACTTTTTTACTTCATGCATCGTAGGGCCAGCCCTTGCCTCAGTATTGGGGACGCTCGTGGGTTGATATCCCGATTTAGACACTTGTTTACACATTTCGGTTTTCTGGAGGTGGAAAATAACAAATTGCTTATTTTTTAAGCATAAAATGTTCACATTTCATTTTATTGGTGGCAAATTTCCTTTATAGAGTTTTTCTAAACTTCTGGGGATGGGAAATTTATGTTGTACATTAGCAATTATTTTTCTAAGCATCGCAGAAAAAAAAAGATGTTAGTTAAATAATTTGCACAGTCAAAAAAAAAAAAGGAATAAGAAGCTGGATGTAAATTGTAATTTTTGTTTATTATGAGTTATTTTTCTAGCATCGCTGAAAAAAAAAAAGTTGTTAGTTAAATAATTTGTTCAATTTGAAGAAAAAGCATTATTAAGATGGGTTTATTAATTAATTTTAAGTTTATATAATTTCCACTTCTCAGGAAAAAAAAGATTTTTTTCCCCAGTTGAAATTAGGGGGATGAAGATGTACCATTACACAAGGGTAATGTCCCAAAATAACAAACAAATATACTAAAAGTATACTTAAATATCAATAAATTGATACGAAGCTAATCTAGATTATTAAGTCTAGAAAATAATAATTAATTTTAAGTAATGTTGATACTATTGGTAGCATTTGGTATCCACCGGTAGGTAAAATAATCATCATCAAACTCAAAACTTGGGATATCTAATATATCATATTAAGTTCACATTAATAAACCAAAATCTATCATTTTAGTTAATATTTGTAGTAATTAAGTTTTTAAATTATAAAAGGTCAATAATTCTACACTGAAGAAGTACTTTGAGGTAAAGGTTTATTAATCAAACTTACTTCACGTTAGAATCAAAACACTGAATCAGTCACTTTAAGGAATAATAAACACTATCACATCAGTCTATCACATTGCTGGATTATTATATACATATGGAGAATGCAGGATGCAATTGAAACTGGAGACTTCATTCTCGTTCATGAAGATGAAACTTTGAGGATGGAGCAGGTTCTCATTTATTACAGTTGAGACGGGATGTTTCTTCAACATATCTTCAGTATTTATACGTCCGAGCAACAGATTTCTGCAAAAGAAATAACGACAAATTAGTTATGAAATCAATGAAATGATATATTGGAAATATCGAAGTTTCTAATAGAATATTTATACAAGAGTAACTTACCTTAGAATATCCTCTTTGGTTATGCGATTTATTAAGTGAGAATTCTAGTTTAATAGGTTTAATTACCTAAATTCCTATTAAAAGTAAACAATTATTATGTAAACAAACGGATGTCATTCCTTTGACAGATGACAGTTCGCAGAAAAATGAGACTGGTCCGAAACGGAGAAATTTAAAATGTATTGTACATAAACTTAAGGTTCAATTTAGAACGGACTGAAGGGTCGAAAGGCGGGGAGTTTGAATTGGAATATGTCTATCTCTGTTGGGAGTATAGCGCTAGCTCCCTTGTGTGGTATTGCACTGCTGGGGACTGCTCAGGACTGCTGGGGCCTGTATTGACCTGCTCAGGACAGCCGGGGCCTGTATTGACCTGCTCGGGACTGCTGGGGCCTGTAAAGCACTCCATCGCACTGTAGCGACCGAGGGGTAGAAATGATATAAAAGGAAATGGATCCAAGTTGGGACAGGGAGTTTTTATCGGAGCTCGGGAGCAGTCATGCTCGCTCACAGTTAGTGTTCAATCAGGGTTCGGGAGCAGTCATGCTCGCCCACAAAGTCAGTTGCTACCAGAGATCGGAGGAGTCACCTTGCTCTAAGTAAGGATTTTGCGCGTCGGGAATTCTATCTTGTGAATACAGTGTAGAGTCAGTGCTGTGATTTGGAAGTTTCCTTGTAAAGTCTTGCTGAAGTAGAGTCTAGTATTAGACCTATTGCTGTCGGTTAATCTAGAATCAGTGCTTACTTACAAAGCTTGTTAGAAGTTAGCTTAGAGTCAGTGTTGTGGCTAAAAGTGGTTGGAGTATAGCTGAACCTCGAGAAGTATGGCGGTTCACTGTGCTGAGGGACGAGAATGGTGTAAAAGCTAAGTGGTTATCAAGCTAGAAAGCCTAGTTTGATTTATATTTAAACTTTTTGTACTGCTCAATTGTTTAAACAATATTTCAATATTATTAGCCATATTTGTATTGGTTTGGTTGATTTGAACCATTTTGAGTGAATTTAATTTAAAGTTATATTCTTAGAGGGAATGGGTTTGTTGATCTGTTGGTTGGCTTGTGTAATGCGATGCGGCGCGAGTCTCTTCTGTCTGCCTGACGGAGCAGGAGGATTCTTTGGCCATGCTAACTTGTTCAGCATACCAGTTTATTGTAATATAAACTTTGTCTTATTCTAGATCAGAATAAGTTATCTAAAGAATGTGGTTCAGTTGACGAATCTGTACAACTATATATTATTTATGTTTACAATAACTATATTTTACCAGCAACTATATAATGTTGTTCCCCATTAAACTCATCTACAGTTAGAGTGATCAATTTTTGAGCACAAGATTGTACTCTATTGATTTGCGTGTGAGCTGGACACACATAGAGTCACGGGTTGCATCCTCTTACTGTATATATGACATTTGCATTGTGTCAAGCGGTGGGAAGCCGACCAAGTCATTGGACGAGGCCACAGGGAGAGTTCGGAGCGCCGGAGGCTCGCCCCCCTCCTTAAAGGAGGGCCGCAATACATTATGTCCTCTTTCATAAAGTAAACATACCTATATATAAATATCTATCCAACTTTTCTCCATGAGTTATGTTTTAGGTTCTTCAGTTTATGATTTAGGTACTTATCATTAACAAATAAGATTGATGTATGAAAGATTGTATGTTAATATCAACAATATTCAAATTCTTACTCCAATATACCATAACTTTATTCCAATTCCTAAAAGAAACTGAGTTACTATAGGAACAACGAAGGGTAACTAGACGATCATGTGCCAAAGTAGGATTACATCACGAGCCAATTATTATTATCATTATTATTTAATCAACTTAGGTAGTCTACTTAGGGTTAGACAGGTTAGGTCAATTAGGTCTCATTTAGGTCTTCAATTAGCTTAAATTAGCATTCAGTTAGCATTAGGTCTTAGATTGTAGGATAGAGTAGGGTAGGATGGGGTGGGGTGTTACAAGCAGATATTTTGATACGAATACATTTTCCATTAAAACACGAGTTTATTAATGAAGCAACGTCATGTACGATTTCCAAATACATATTTTTAGGTATACTTATATCCCATTTCTTTCGTCACGGTCAAACTCGCGTTTTTCCTCCACGAGGTCCAATTTTGTAACACGATTTGCCACACTTTGAGCCGCGTGATAATGTTGGGAAGGCGTGGTCGCATTGTGCAATGTTCCGAAATCAGAAGTTGTTAGGCAAAAATAAATGGATGGCCCCTCGGGCAGTCTCGTTTACGAGGACTATAATATTTACATCCAATTGATTGTCCAGCCTATACATATGAGTATAATGGTGGCCGTGTGCGACTCCGTTCGCGTCGATTTCTGCACGTAGTAAGCTAGAGCCTTTCTCAACAAATGAACTATACAACACAAAACAGACTTTTTCAACTCGAACCAGTAGTTCCTGAGATGAGAGCGTTCAAACAAACAAACATACTGTTCAGCGTTATTATATAAGTAAAGATAAGAATATTTGAAACTAATTCGGAAATGTCCTTTGCAAGCAACTTTTGACCACATCTTTGTTCATTATTATGATTCTACTCAAAATCTTAATAATGCCTCTTATATTAATCTACTTTATATTTTTATTAAAATTAGAAATTCCGTGGCTATTCTTTAAAAATATCTCCTATTAGCACCCTAAATTGAAGTACTTGTAAAATACTTTAAAACCTTTACGAAGGCAATTAAACATTTAACAAATTGACTTTTTATTTTGTTCAGTTGAAAGCTGAAAGTGAAACTCTTAGACATTTATTGAGATAAAAACGTCTCTTTTAAAAATATAAAAAAGTTGTAAGCTCTTCAAATCTTCAGATTAGCCTCGGATAAGGCCAGAGTTTCTCACGAGGAAATTATTTGATTTCATTTAGACACTTACTTTTTAGAAAAAAGTTAATGGGCATTCTGTTTGTAAAAGATGAATCTTTGAGTGTTTACTTTTTATATAAATTACTGTAACTATTAGATTTAAAATGCCAGGGCCGCCAAAATTGTTTGTATTATCAGTTTATTATAGAACTTACAATGTCTTTGTTCCAATATCAACTTAATAGTAATTATATTGTTATTTTCGTTAAATTTAAAAAAAGAAAAATAAAGAATTCGGAATTGTCGGGTAAGTAAAATTTAAAACAAAACCAGTTTAAATGTGTTTAAATTATGGCTATGATTAATATGAGTAATCTAGTTTTTACCCGCAGCTTTTCCCGTGTTATCACGATTACTGGTTATCCCTTAAGAATTTTTACCTAAGTTAACCCATACCCTGCCTGTATACTATATTTCTTCAAAATCCGATCAGTAGTTCCAGCGTGATTGACGGAAAAACATCCAAACAAACAAACCTTCACATTTATTATTTTAGTACCTTTGATATAAACATCGCCATTATTCATTCTGCGAAACTGATAGCACTTTTGTCAAATCTCTTTACTGAAAATATTGTCGGAATTCATCAAAGGTTTCTTAGAATTTAATAAAACGTTTTCAAGCAACATCTAATGGAGGCAGTATCTACGAGAACTCTTAGAACGTTACGAACTACGGACTACGAAGCTACGAAGCGTAGCAAATAGCGTAGACGTTCAAATGAAAGTAAGTCCTCGTTTTATTGAGGATTTTGTACAAAGCAGAGTTTGTATGTGAAATATTTTTTATCATTTATTTTAAATTGCTTGGTTCATTATCGCCCCGTGGGTAAATAATTTTCTCGTATGAAAAAAATATTTCACAACATCACATACATTTATCTGACTCCGTTTTTAGTAGCTTAAGCACTTGTGCTACAGATATCAGAATCAACAGTATTACTTACCTTATAGATACATATAAAACCCAGACCATGACACACAGACATGTTCATGAACACTAATGTTTGTCCCGTGCGCGGATCGAATCCGCCACCTCTTGGTCTACTAGGCAACTACACTTAACCACTTCACCAAACGGGACGTCGAATTCCGTATTACATCCGTAAAACGGAAGTTTCGAAGTACGTAATTGAAAAAAGTACGGTAATCTTATGTCTTTGTACACATATTTACTTATAAATCAGAACGGCTATTCTTCACATAATTGTCTTGTACCTTAAGGAAAACGTTGGCCAAATCTTTTATCCGAACACAATGAGATCAATAAGAGATAAACAGAATCCGTTAAGCACTTCGACCTTTTCAAGTGCACGCTCCAATCTGGCTTATCATTTCGTACGAGTATTGTTTGATACGAAAATAGAGAGCTGGAAGTGGAAGCATAGTTGGTGTAACTGCAGAATGGTATCTGCTAAAGAAGTTATAGAGTTAACTAGTGAGAGCAACCTATGGTATTTGCTGAAAAGCAGTTTTAGTGTACCTAGTTTGTGTAAGCTCTTGCTTTTAATATTTTTTCTGTGAAATTACATATTCAGTTACAGAAGACGAGTCTTTATATCATTCTTTGGATAATATTATTGTTCTAAATTATACCGAGTGTCGCGTGTTCAAAGCCCGCTAGGGGCAAATGCTTTGTTATGAACATTGGCATTTTGACTCAAAGATTCTTTATTTATCATATCTATCATCATTTCTCTACTATCATAGGATAGTACAAAATTGATGCGTAGTTTTGGGCTGAGCAATAAAGCAAAGAAATATAGAAGAAAGGTTGTTTAGGTATTTTTAGAGCTCAAACAAAGTTCCAACAAAAATGATAAGATTACTATAACCAAATAGAAATTAAGACGTCACTGGTCCCATCATGTACTGTTGAAAACGACGCGTGTCCATTCAAATGATATAGTGACGTCACACTGACGTATGTTACCCCCTTTAAACCGGGCGAGGGGGGGGGGCAGAGGTAGATATAAATCGCTCCGACCAGACAACAACAATGCTCACCATATTAGTTGATTTGTATGATGACGAGCGTATTTTGGTATGCCTTGTGGGTATAATATATATTTTAGTTTGGGGAGGGAAGTGTTACCTTCGATTTTTATGACGATATAATTATGTTATTAAAAATTACTTGGTATACTGTAAGATTTTTTTCAGGCCAGTTGATTTTTAGGTTCTACTGGTTTAGATGTAGGCAAGAGTGAGTCAGTTGGATATGAGTTAAATTACATTATTCACCGAGACAAACTTCGATTTGTCGCCTATGATTATGAGATACTACTTGTTATTTTTCATTTTTGAGGAGCTCGATGGCGCAGTGGTTAGCGCCCTCGGCATGTGATTGCTAACTTAGGCAACTTTCGCAGACGCCAGTCATTGGATGGGTGACCAATTTCATCTCGAGCTCCTTCGTCCTTCGAAAGACACATTAAACAGTTTGTGCTCAGCCTGATCTATCTACGATCGTGTCAGATTGCTGTCCCACTGAACTATGAGAGTGCGGGAATAGGGAGTGCACTTGTGCTTGCATACTCACCAGTGCACTATAATATATCCTGCGTACCTGGCTGTATTAAGATCGTTCATCATTCTTAAAGGCCTACTACGCTGTAATGATAAAAATATATCTGGAACGCTAAAATTTCATGTTCTTGGACATTTATCATCATGGAAAAAATATGATTCTGATTTTCCAAAACAACATAACAGTTTTGTTACATCTTTTTAACAATAAATTCATATCAATAATGAAGGCCTTTGACCTCTGTGGAAAATATACAGATAAAATACTCGTATGATACGAATATTTAACTATTTATAGTGATTTCAAACGTCTTTGTACATTTTTCATATTTCACTTAGTCGACGGGCGTATTTCACTTGACAGTAATCGGATTTTAAGCCTGTTTCATCTTTGATTACTTTACAAGACAGATTCGTTCAAAATTAAAGATGGGTTCGCTCTTCGTTTAAGGTTTAAGTGTTTGATTTTTCTCTCTGTCATATTTACCAGCAGTTTTCACTTTGTATATATATATAGGGTGTAACAAAATATACTGCAAATATTTTAAGTGCGAATTCTTTAGTGGCAATGTAATCAATATCAGATATTAAAAAGTCAAAGTTAATCCTAACAAATTTTGCATTTTCTGCATTGACCAATTTGCTCTTTTCGTCCTGTAAGCTTCGCCCCCTCTCCACCTCTTTGCTTTTGGGGCAGGACAAGTTTAGTAATTGTATTACACTGATAAGACACGACCAGCTGTCTTGCATTGGACAATTTTTGTACTTTTCCCAATTATTCACTCAATTTATTTTGTTGATTTTCTCGGAAACTAGCGAATTAACAAAAAAAATTTACTTGACAAATTTATTACTTTTCCACTAAACAATTCGCCCTTAAAATATTTGCAGTATATTTTGTTACACCTTATATAATGTCATATTTTATTATTAATTGGCGCCTAGTTTTAAAAATAGAAAATTTATAATTTAGTTAGTTTCATCATATAAGAGAAATTAAATATTTTAGTCCTGTTGTGGTACGTCCATAAGCTAATTATTTACTTTTTAAATAATTGCTGCTTCATCAAATGAACATGACTTTATTAAACAAGAAATGTTTCATACATTCCATTCTCGAAGCTTCAGGAAAAATATTCTTCCGGAAAATCTCCGTATTCCATTTCACCACTTTTATTTCTCTTTTCCTATAGCGTGTCAGTTTATTAAAACGCGTCAATGTTGCAGGCCATAGATCTAAATTGTTAGAAATGCCCCATTATCTGGAAACCGCAGAATTATTTTGTTTGCCATGACGTACGTTTCAACGGTACGGTACTGTAGCGTATGAGCAACTAGGTGGAACTAGTCCGGACCACTAAGTATTGACTAAGTATTGACGTGCAAAAGAATTTACTAAGTGAATCAAATTGCTGAATAAATTATTATTTCATTATTTCACTAAAATAAGAAAAGTCGCATATCTTGGTCAAATCCTAATAAATTCACAGTATTTACAGCATCTTTCCCAGACCATTGCCGGAAAGCAGAGAGTAGGAATGTAGGAACGTATAAAATGTCTTGGCTTAAAAACAACCGCCAGTGGACCGGAATGTTCAGAACCGGTTGTTCAGACTTGCCATAGACAAGGCTAGATTTAAGGAGCTGACGACCAACCTCACACGAAAAAGTGTCACCTAAAGAAGAAGACATTTCAACACGCTATCACAACGATAAGAAGCGACCGTCACTTCAAATTTAAGAGCCAAATTCAGAGCGAGTCGTAGGATAGTAAGGGCACTTCCAACGATTACAATCTATATTGCAGGCAGAATATTTTACGGACGTGTTCCGAGCTCTGGCAAAAGGTCAACAAAGAGGTTCGCAAACAAAGAAATAAACGTTTAGTTGGTAGTTTTGGTTCTCGTTCGTATATACCATGTGTATTTACTTAATAATTGTTCGACTCGGTGTTAATAATTTGCTCGATGAATCAGCTTATTCAAAGTCTTAGTTGTACAATAAACCTTTTAGAAGGCTGACTCCTTAAGTAAGTGTTACGATTAGGCCGAACGTTGATTTGATTCATGATTGAAATCTTCAGGAGTCAAGGGTAAATATGGCGCTTTTATAATTTCTCATGTGATCTCAAATTATGATCATAATTTGATCGTGTGATCATTAGACCACAGCAGTCTTACAGATTCGCCCCTATCATACATCAAAAAAGTGTTTGGTGGGAATGATGAATCGAAGTATTATTTTGTTGTCATTATAGTTTACATAGACCAAATCGATAATCCCTGTAACCACCCAATGAATCGTCGAACGATCTCTGACGTCACATTTCCCAGCACAAATCTCCTTCAAACTAGCAACTTCAATTAGCTGTCAAATATAATACCAAGAGGTCGCGGGTTTTGTTCCCGACCAACCTCTTTAAATGATTGTTTATTGTACATATTATTGATTGATTAGTTTGACAAAGAATGTCTTTTGTGTTATTTTGAAACCTTTGGAAAATGAAGATTAAATTGATTTTATAATTTTAGTTTTTATTATTTTTAATACAAAACTACTTGAAACAGGTTCGATCCCCGCACTGGGAAAACATTTGTGTACATGAAAATGTCTGTTTGTCCTGGTCCGGGTGTTAAATGTATCTATTGTAATACTACGGTTGATTCTGACATCTGTAACACAAGTGCTTAAGCTACTTAACACGGAGTCAGATCAATGTATGTGATTTTGTGAAATATTTATTTATTTATTCATATTCGCCACTCTCATTGGTACATCAAAAACGTGTTTAGTGGGAATGATGAACTGAAGTATTTTTTCGTCATCCTTCCCAACATAGTTTACATAAACTAAATCGATCATGTCTGTAACCACCCAATGACTCGCTCGAACGATTTCTGACGTCACATTTCCAAGCACAAACCTCCTTCAAACTAGCAACTTCAATTAGCTGTCAAATAAAAACCGATAAAAACCGATAAAACGCCCGGAAAACCGGGGATGCGGCACGCGCCGATCAGCTGCGGGTCAAGGTCTGCCGGGTCAATGTTGCCCCCGCCCGGGCGCGTGGGCGTCGCCATGGCAACCGGCCTACGCCGCCTACGCGCAGGTACTCAATCAATTACCAGCCGGTGAGAATACATTACTTGTGCTGGTAGCTGGGATGTGATATGGATACGCTTGAAGAGAGGAATAGGGGCTTTTGATGATAATGCCTTTTTTTGCGTCGAAAAATGAGCTTGGTGCCAGCTCATTTTTAGCAAGAAACGGAACCCTTGTTGATTTGTCATGTCCTTCTGTCCGTCTGTCTATCAGTCTGTCTGCCTGCCATGTCTGTTTGTCAGTCTGTATGTACTCAATCAATTACCAGTCGGTGAGAATACATTACTTGTGCTTGCCGGAACGTTGAGCTATGGATACGCTTGAAGAGTAGGGCCTTTTGATGATAATGCTTGTTTTGGGAGAGTCTTTAGGGTTATACAAGGGTTCCTTAGCTTAGATTCGTTAGGTCTCTCTGTCCATCTGGCTTTTTGTCTGTCTGTCTGTCTGACCGACTGTCTGCCTGTTTGTCTGTCTGTATGTCGGCCAGAATGTTGCAGATAGTTTTTTCTATAACTATAAGAACTATACTGTTGAAACTTAGGTAAATTGTTTTGAACGAGATCTAGTATACAGTTTTTATTTAATACGTCACAAATTGGGTTTGTAAGGAATGCTCGGTGCGCGAGTACGACTGACACTTGGCCGGCTTTTTTTCAATTTTAAACTTTCACGTTGCATTAGTAACAAATAATATTAAACCGGGACTAAACTTATGACCATAGCTGCAGCATCGCATCGCTACACTGAACGGCAAGTGTCTCCATCAAATTCAGATCTTCAAGTGACCTGGTGGTACGTAGACCAATAGTGACGTAGAATGCAATGCTTCTATGCGACCTTTTAACTGTCATCTCGTGCAACTGAACTAGACATTGATACCTTCGGCATTGCAACCATTGTGAGCAGACGTGGAACTTACAATCATGCAATATTTTTTAATTATTTTATTTTTATACACGTGGAAGGCATTGAATTGTCAAAAACATTTGGTAGCTTGTAAATGTGTTTTGAGGTGTTCTCGGAACCGTGAGCAAAGATGGTTAGGTTTGTAAACATTTTAACATTTTTTTTTTTGGATATAATATTTACTAAGTGTGTGACGGGCCCGTTGGCCTAGTGGTCAGAGACCCTGTCTACAACACCGGAGCCACGGGTTCAAATCCCACTAGGGGCAAATGTTTATGAGATGAACTTCGACATTTGTATACTCGAGTCATGGATTTTTATAAAAGTATTTAAGTATGTCTGTCTATCCGTTCCCTAGCATCCTTAGAACAAGCTTTGAGATTTGTTTGGGTCTAGGCAATCGTCGTTTCAGTTAAAGGAGTTTATTATTATTTATTTATTTATTTTTCATTTCGGATACCAGCTAAAAATATCATGAATAATATAACTGCTCAACAATTAGATAGGTTAATACATTAATTTCCTCAGTGACCTTTTACGTGGTGACGTCACTAAAAGCCTAAGCCGGACCCTTCACAGTTTTGATAGTAAATGCAATATCAAAGCTGTCCTTTGGCGTCAAACTCATTTGACCCCTTTTCATGTCAACTGTAATAATTTTATTATATTAGAATAATGTTGCAAACTTGATCAAGTAGTTTAATGTAATGTATTGCAATATAGCTTTATGATGTTAAGAAAGAGCGGCGTCTCTTAACACAGGATTCATGCTTAAATGGAACCTTTGCAAAAGGTACTTTTACTCATTTTTTATCGACTGGTCTCCAAAAACATTTAATTTTTTTTTTAATAAATATCTCTGGACATTTTTCACACAACGCCATCTAGCCCCAAACTAAGCATTAGCTTGTACTATGGGTGCCAGACAACGGATAAACATTACTTATATAATTTTTTTGTAAATACATACATATTATACATAGAAACACCCAGACCGATACAAACAGACATGTTCATGCACACAAATGTTTGTACCGTGCGGGGATCGAACCCGCGACCTTTGGTGTAGTAGCCGACTTCTCGACCATTAACACCAAACGGCTCGTCATTTCATTTTTATAGTGTTTTTTTTCATACTGGTAGTTAGAAAATATAATGAGTTACATAGTTTCTAACGCATTTCGCCTTGATGGAAATAAATATTGTTATCACCTATGATACTTTTTTTTATTATTTTTTTATTTTTTTGGGTCAACAAACAGTTTTACAATTAGAAATTCAAATACATGTTATTTATACAAACATATAAATAATTGTTAAACCAACACCGTTAACCACCAGTTCATATTTGATTGAGATTGAATGTGCTTTTATGTAAAAAATAAATAAATTATTTTTTAAGATTGAGTTCAAGATTTTCGTTTACTCTAAATGAAAATACACACGCAACACAATCCATAGAAAAAATGCGACGGAAAATACTCCACCCGTTTCCTATTCCATCTAATCCTCACGTTCTTGTTCACAGTGTAATGCGACTCCACATAAAATATTGCTCTCTCAATTGTCAACGCTTAGCGTAATCTCAGCCTTTAAGGTCCAATTTTCCTCAAAGGTTGCCTTGTGATTTGCGGCGTCGTAATAAGCGATGATTCGGTTTGAAGCTAATTATTTATACAGGAGTGAATGAGGCATTTTATACGTATGTGGAATGTGGGGATCATTAAGCTAAGTATGTGAAAATTGAGTGGAATTTTCATCCGTCGAGCCGCAGGTTTGCGAAGGACTTTATGGAATTGAGCGTGAAGGTTGAATAGGAGTTTAGTTATGGAGGATGAAATGCCTAGAATACTGGACAGCTCATACATTAAAATGTATATTATGAGCGTAATCAATCTTATCCCAAATATAATAGTTTTTAAAATCGGCGTTTTAAGGTTTTAACAAAACAAGCAAGGTATCTTACTTCAAAACTGACCGCTCTTATCCAAAGAAATAATTTATAACGTTTCGCAAGGCTCTGAAGTCGTTGAGTATATAAAGTGTTGAGTTATGTACTTACCAACACATTTTGCGATTCATTTTTATATCCAACACAAAAGTATGTACATATTTTTTCATTCGAACCCGTACCGTTTTGAAATTAGCCCGTTCAAAAAAACAAACACACAAACTCTTCAGCTTTATTCTATTAAGAAAGATTTTCGTTGCTTGAATAGAACCTTGTCTTTGCTAATATGTAAAAAACTATGAGTTCAAATAGGTAAAAGTATATCTACTTAACTATTAAGGTTCTAAATTACACTGCCTAGAGAGAGATAACTAGAATATCTATTATATAGAATATCTCTAATGAAGATATTCCTAGTATCTTAATTAAAACCCCAGTACCAACTCGTGTGTCGTACACAATTTACGCCACAGTGAAACGTGTTTCACTTCTCGTTTAAATGGAAATAACACGCGTTAATAAAATACTTGGGAACACACGTAGAGACTGTCAGGCGCAGATCGCAAACCATCGGGCAGGACACGTGCCAATGCCCACCAAACTGCTGACGTAAACAATTGTTTTTAAGGATATAGCAGATTTCCTATACAAATCTTAGGCTCGTATAAATAAATCACTTTCAACTCTGAGATCGATCTTGAGAGCGAACTTGAGATGCTATTCTAATATAATAGAGCATCTTAAGTTTGCTCTAAGATCGATCTTATTAATACTAAGCCTAAGTTTTCTATTATCAACATTTAAAGTTGAGGGCGTTGACGAGCATGTAGCAAACTGACATTTTTACATCTATACTTCTGTACTTACTAATATATAAAGCTGAAGAGTTTGTTTGTATGTTTGTTTATTTGTTTATTTGTTTGTTTGAACGCGCTAATCTCAAGAACTACTGGACCGATTTGAAACATTATTTTTGTGTTGGATAGTCCATTTGAGGAGGAAGGTATTAGGCTATTGGAAATCGAAATCCACGCGGATGGAGTCGCGGGCGGCCGCTAGTTATAAAATAAAACAAAGGCATTTCCCATGTCCCTTAATTAAGTAGGATTAACAAACAATTAATAAGGGACCGCTAGGCACAAACTTGAAATTATGACAATGATGACATATATCAATTAATACAAGTAAAAACTACATATGAAGCACTTGAAAACAATCATATTTTATTCCACGTGATCCAATCCTTCGTGAATACCAGCGCCTTACCTTTGCAGGACCGCACTATAAATAGGTCGTGTGTCAGTCAGAGCGTGCGGGTTCATGGGTCAGCGCTGCAGCAGCTCGGGCGCGATGCTCATCACACAAAGAACGCACTGAGTCAGATGAGCCGTCAAGTTTACTGGCGCACGCTTCTTTGCATAACGAGTCTCTTTTGTTTTGTTTTGATGTAAATATTATGATGGTAGCTTATGAGAGTCTTCTGGCTTTAGAGCCCCGAAAACCAACTGCTTGTCTTAGCTGTCACATTAATTTGACCTCTTCCATAACTTTTACATACTGTTGTCAGAGAAGGTAGAAACTAATCGGGTTCAAGAAAAAAAATAGAATTTTCTGCTTGTGAGTGCTGGTTTGGAATAGTATTTCCTCATCTCGTCGTCTCATGGGTGTCGTATGTACGGCTAAGGGATAGATACTGGGCAGTAGCATACTCATGTGGAACAACTGTGCACCATACTGCAGACAACAATTCGCCTGCCCAGCGCGTGTTGGGGGAGTCCTACATGCAGCATATGACAATGGGCTAATGATGATTATGACAGATGTAAATAGGTCGTGTGTCAGTCAGAGCGTGCGGGTTCATGGGTCAGCGCTGCAGGAGCTCGGGCGCGATGCTCATCACACAAAGAACGCACTGAGTCAGATGAGCCGTCAAGTTTACTGGCGCACGCTTCTTTGCATAACGAGTTTCTTTTGTTTTTCACTAACTGTGCACAGTATGGTAGCCTAGGTAGCCTATGAGAGTGTTCTGGCTTTAGAGCCCCGAAAACTGTAAAAATAAAAATAAATTTGTCGGCTTCCATAACTTTAACATACTGTGGCAATCCGGAACGCTATTAGAGGCAGTCAGAGAAGGTAGAAACGCAATGGAATCAAGAAAAAGATAGAATTTTCTGCTTGTGAGTGCCGGTTTGGAATAGGTATTTCCTCATCTCGTCTCATGGGAACGGGGCAGCAGCGTTCTCCTGTGTTACAACTGTTCATACTTCAGAAACCAACTTGCCTGCCCAGAACGTGTTGTGCTTGGCCAACATCCATCAGTGGACTACCACAGGTTGTTGACGACGATGACGGGCATATATAGGTCGTGTGTGTCAGTCAGAGCGTGCGGGTTCATGGGTCAGCGCTGCAGCAGCTCGGGCGCGATGCTCATCACACAAAAACGCACTGAGTCAGATGAGCCGTCAAGTTTACTGGCTCACGCTTCTTTGCATAACGAGTTTCTTCTGTTTTTTATTACTATGAATATTATGACGGTAGCATTTTGGAGTCTTCTGGTCTGAGAATCCTGAAAATGAACTTATTTAGCTGTCACAATAATTAAACTGTTTCCAAAACTTTCACATACTCTGGTAATCCGGCACGCAAGTAAAGGCAGAAACACATTGGGATCAAGAGAGAGATAGAATTTTCTGCTGGAGCGTTCCGGTTTAAAATAGTATTGCTTTGTCTCGTCTCATGGGCACTGGGCAGCAGCGTACTTCTGTGTAACAACCGTTCACCAGCCGTTCACCATACTGCAGAAACCAACTCGCCTGCAGTGGATGATGACCCATGCATAAATTGGTCGTGTGTTCAGTCAGAGCGTGCGGGCTCATGGGTCAGCGCTGCAGCAGCTCGGGCGCGATGCTCATCACACAAAGAAGGCACTGAGTCAGATGAGGCGATCACTCTGGTCAAGTTTATTGGCGTACGGTTCTTTGCATAACGAGTCTCTTTTGTTTATAACGTAATGTAAATATTATGATGGTAGCTTATTAGAGTCTTCTGGCTTTAGACCCCGAAAACCAACTGCTTGTCTTAGCTGTTACATTCATTTGTCTACTTCCATAACTTTTTCATACTCTGGTAATGTGGTACGCTATTAGTGGCAATCAGAGAAGGTAGAAACACATAGGGATCAAGAATAAGGTAGAATTTTCTGCTGGAGAGTGTTGTTTTCTAATAGTACTACCTCATCTCGTCTCATGGGCATTGGGCAGCAGCGTTCTCCTGTGTAACAACTGTTCACGATACTTTTGACACCTACTTGCCTGCCCAACGCGTGTTGTGCTTGACTTATAACCAGCAGTGGACTGCCACAGGTTGTTGACGTCGATGATGGATGCATAAAAAGCTCATGCGTGACAGTCAGTGCGGGCTCATGGGTCAGCGCTGCAGGAGCTCAGGCGCGATGCTCATCACACAAAGAACGCACTGAGTCAGATGAGCCGTCAAGTTTACTGGCTCACGCTTCTTTGCATAACGAGTCTCTTTTGTTTTTCTCTTGATGTAAATATTATGATGGTAGCTTATGAGAGTCTTCTGGCTTTTGAGCCCCGAAAACCAAGGGCTTGTCTTAGCTGTCACATTAATTGGTCTGCTTCCATAACTTTTACATATTCTTGTAATCTGGTACGCTATTAGAGGCAATCAGAGAAGGCAGAAACACATCAGGATCAAAAAAAGATAGAATTTTCTGCTTAAGAGTGCCGGTTTGGAATAGTATTTCCTCATATCGTCTCATGGGCGTCATAAGTAGCGACTAAGGGATAGGCACTGGGCAGCAGCATGCTCCTGTGGAACAACTGTGCACGATACTGCAGACAACAACTCGCCTGCCCAGCGCGTGTTGGGGGAGTCCTACATCAGCATCGTATGTCAATAGGCTGATGATGATGATGACGGATGCATATATAGCTCATGCGTGTCAGTCAGAGCGTGCGGGTTCATGGGTCAGCGCTGCAGGAGCTCGGGCGCGATGCTCATCACACAAAAAACTGGCGCTCGCTTCGTTACGGCAAGTAAAGGGTTATGATGATGATAGGATAAGGCGGCTGGCAGCAATCCGTCCTTATGCGAGCGAAAGGGGAAACCGATGGGGTTTAGTGGGTAGTAGGCGCAGTTTTTCTCATGCACCCGAGTCCCACACACGACCGCAGCTAGGCTTCGCTGGCCTGCGATGACATGGTGCGTCAATGCATTCCCCATCGAAAAAAAAAGGCTTTTCCGAGGGTTATTCATTTAGCACATATCCTAGCGCATAAGACGTATACCCTTGCATGTAAAAATATGTAACAAGGACTGTTTTAATCGCCTTAAAGGGAGTCGGCCTTGTAAAAGTCGATACAGATAATGGGTATATCATAAAAGGCTATCTCGCGTATCTCGAATAAGCCTTTAATATTATGCGAAGTCACGCTCTCGGTATTTTAAGCTTGTCTGTACGAAAAATCGTTGGTGATCTATTTTTAAGTGAACATATCCTGAATATAAGGATATTTGTAGACTTGTTTGTAGTGACTGAGAAATCACATTTTTAGAAGTGTTACTAGCGGCCGCCCGCGACTCTGACCGCGTGGATTTCGGTATTCGCTCATTTCGCGTTTTATTATACCTTAAAGCCTTCCTCGAAAACAAAAAAACACTTTGTATCTTTCTCCTACAATACACAACGTTACGTCCCACAAAGTTTTTGATCGAAATCTATTGTGCGGCTGTTGATTTCCATGGGCAGCGGTGATCACTTACCATCAGGTGACCCTCTTGTTCGTTTGCCTCCCTATCACATAAAAGACATACTCGACTCCTGTTCCCATAAAACGGTGCAGGATGCATTGATAAGCGCAGTCGATTGCTACTCAAGTCAAGAGGTTCGGTGCGCGTGCGTCGGCGGCACGTTTGTGCGTAGAGAGGCAATTTGAGAACGTTTTATGGGTTTTTTGATAGTGTACTTGTATAAGGAGGAAGGTATAGGATGTGTAAATTGAAAAGTTGCTTTGTTAAAGTTCGGTTGTTGATTTGCGTTTTGTTATTAATGATACACTTGTTTTGTAGATTTCTCATTTATTTGGTTACAATAAATACCTTTTTTACGACGAAATGGTATTCTATCTATACCGAATGAAGTTCTTGTAATGTACGCTCATTGAAATAAAACTACTTTTAAACGGATATAATCGCGGTATATTCTTCAAACTACATATATAAATACATATATAAATAAATATGTAGTTTGAAGAATATAATATGTACGCTCATGTTTTAAAACGACACTGAAACTGTCATTCTTAGCAAAATGGTCCTTCATGCCTAAAGTGTAATAAGCCACTGCTTTAATACATCTTAACTTTGCTTCTCTATTATATTAACGCAAATGAAATGCTGCTCGTTTCGAGACTAACTTGATGACGCACAACAAACAGGCACACCCTTTTAAACCTGAGATAAAAAATATAATACATTTTAAGAGTACCAACAGTTCAAATTCAACGCCCACTTGTCTGGGATATTTGAATTTCTGATAAAACAAATTGATTATCAGCAAGTTTTTCATCCGCCTGATGGGCAGTATTGTTATTCTTCTATTATAACTTCAATAATTTGTATTATCATGAGAGAAAATTTCAGCGAAATTTCAAATTTTTGTTAGAATTTACAGGAGATCTGAATTTGCGTAGTTGTCGGCTAATAAAATTATGGTTAAAAATGGGTTTGCATTATTTGAAAAAATCTTTAAAAAAGTATTGTCTAGGAATTCGTATTTGACATTACTGTTAACTGTTGTAAATTTCATCTCGAGCTCCTCCGTGCTTCGGAAGGCACGTTAAGCCGTTGGCACTGCGCCTGATCTCTCTACGGTCGTGTCAGATTGCTGTCCCACCGAATAGTGAGAGTGAAGGAATAGAGAGTGCACCTGTGCTTGCGTAGTATAATATATCCTGCGAATGTGCTATGTTTTTGCTGGTGAGTAAGGTGGGTACGAGATCTTAAAGACAGGCAACGCATCTGTTGTGAACCTTATGCGGTTGATGTCCATGGGCAGCGTTGATCACTTACCATCAGGTGACCCTGATGTTTGTTATGCTTTCCTATAACATAACGCGTATTGTGTGTGATTCTAACTTGTAAATTCTGGCACACTAGCTCATTTCTCTACCACTACATCATTTATTAATTCTTCTCTGGATTTTACAATCATACACGCCCTTCATATTTGATTGCTTTATAATTCTTTTTGTCCATGAAAAAGGTTACATGTATGACGTTGTTGTCTCGATTGGTTTCATATCGCGTATCATTAGGCTGTTTGGAAGAGAGCTCTTGACGGTGTGTGGGCGCTCCAAAGAAAAAACGAGTAGGGTTCCACTGCTAGCATTATCAAATTAATAAGTAATGAGTTGATAGACCGAAGTTATGCTTTTTGTCAAAATAAACCCTTTAAAAAAATCAGATCTAGGACCCATTTTTAGGGTTCCGTAGCCAAATGGCAAAAAACGGAACCCTTATAGTTTCGTCATGTCTGTCTGTCTGTCTGTCTGTCTGTCCTGGCTCGTTCTCCGCCGTTTCTGAACCGATTGCCACGAAAATTGGTGGAGAGATGTATAGTGATAATTCAAGAATTGTTTTTTAAAAAAATCGAAAAATAATTATTTTTACCCCCCCCTCCCATACAACGAAAAGTAAATTCGAAAAAAAAACTTCGACTTACCCCATCGTGTGGGGTATCGTTAAAAAGGTATTTTTAAATACAATAAAACTTGCCTTGAAACCATGTGGATCAAACACCCCAGTCTCGAGATATATTAATACAAAGTTAAAATTAGAGCGTCCCCCCCCCTTACTTACTTACTTACTCCGCTGGCTCAGCGACCCGAAGTGGATCTTGGCCTCCAACACGAGATTGCGCCACTGCTCCCTGTCTTGAGCAGCATCTTGCACATTGACAGGTCCCATCAACTCGAACATGTCCCTCATAACCATATCTTTCCAGCGATACTTTGGACGCCCGACCGGCCTTCGACCACTTGGCATCCCCATGTAAGCACGCTTCACCGCGCGATCTTCCCCCATGCGCTCCACGTGGCCCAGCCAGCGGAGTCTGCTCGCTTTGGTTTCACCCATTATGTTAGGCTGCTTTATAAGTCCTTCAACCTCGCAGTTCTTGCGTATTTTCCAGCTGCCATCCTCGTTTCTAGTCGGTCCCAAAATCTTCCGCCATATCTTCCTTTCGGTAACCAGAAGCTTGTTTTCCTCCCTCAAGGTGAGCGTCCAGGTTTCACAACCATGCATTAAGATTGGACGTATAATCGTCTTGTAAATCCGAATCTTAGTAGTTCTGCTAAGAAATTTAGACGTCAGGACGCAGTGCAGAGCAGCGGCGCACCGCAGAGCATTTTGTACACGAATGTCGATCTCCTGCTCTCTTGTATGAGTATCGGTGACCGTGCATCCAAGATATTTGAATGTGGCGATGCCCTTGTAAGTCACATCTCCCACGCGTAAATGCTCTCGGTGAACTCTGGTATTCCTGTATCTCTTCATATGAAGGTACTCCGTTTTTTCGCGGTTGATCTTGAGACCCACTTTGGACGCCTCCTCTTCCAGCACTCTTGCCATCGTTCGCACCTGATCCTCCGTCTCGCCCAATAAGGCTAAGTCGTCAGCGTAGCCAATCACTCTATGCTGTCCATTCAATCTCACCCCTTCACCGGTCAATATAACTTTGCGGACCACGTATTCCAGCACTAAATTGAACAACATAGGAGAAAGTGCATCTCCCTGTTTGAGGCCAGTCTTCACAGCGAATTCTTCTGTTAAATCACCTTCAACTCTGATCTTCATCCTGCTCTCGACCGTGGCCACCTGGATCATTCTGATCAGCTTCTTAGGTATCTTAAACACACGAAGAATCCCATACAGTGCCTCCCTATCTACGCTGTCGTATGCCTTGGTAAAATCTACAAACAATGAGTGCACATCCAGCGCATACTCCCATCTTTTTTCCATTATTTGTTTGAGCAAGAAGATCTGGTCTATAGTGCTGCGGTTTTTGCGGAACCCGCATTGGTAGTCTCCAAGAATGTTCTCTGCATACGCCTCTAGTCTAGCCAACAAGATATATGAAAAAACTTTGTACGCAGTTGGTAGTAGCGCTATACCCCTATAGTTGGAACAATTCTTTTTACTACCTTTTTTGTGAATAGGGCAAATAACGCCAACGTTCCACTCACATGGCTGTCGCTCTGTTTCCCATATCTTTACTATGAGATTCAAAATTCGTTCCTGGGTTTCCTTCCCACTCACTTTCCAAACCTCACCAGGTATTCCATCCACACCAGGTGATTTATTATTCTTCAACCTCATAATAGCCACCTGTACTTCACGTTCGCTGGGAGGTTGGATTTCCTCGCTGTCTGACTCCTCGGTATCTAGCTCTAGTCGCTGTTCTGGCGGAGGGCAATTAAGTAAGTTTTGAAAGTATTCTTTCCATAAACCTTTCCGCTCCGTTTCATCTGTCACCAGATTCCCTTCGTCATCTTCCAGGAATTGTGTTGTGGGCTGGTAACCTCTCTTGACCGACCTCACCTCTTGGTAGAACTTACGGGTTTTATTTGACTGAATCAGTGTTTCCATTGATTTAATAATGCCCCCCCCCTTAACTTTTGAAATACTATTACAATAATTTTGAAAAAAATGTCCTGTATTACCTCCAAGTAGGTACTTTCAACGAAAAATATAGCGAACTCTGTATCATACATAGTTATTTTTATACAACTTGACCAACTTATGACGTGCAGTTGCCCTTACTAAATGGTGTCTTAAGCGGTCGGGCCATCTTTTAGCTACGGAACCCTTTCATGGGCGTGTCCGACACGCTCTTGTTTTTGTAAATAAATTAAATAATAAAATAAAAGAAAAGGGAGATAAATGGTTGTAATAAGTGTCCTAATGAAATGATTGCCACATGCACTTAACTGAGACTCGGTAAGCAAAATCTTTGGTCCAGAGTCTAATCGTTTGCAGTTAAGAATATTTTTTGGCACCTTGAAATACTTTTAAAAATGAGCAATTTCACGTAAAAATTGTGTTTGTGATACGCCCCCGATGTGCTTTACATCCGGGTAAGGGCATCCCTTATTTTAAATTAAGATATTCAGATCAATATTTTTTTTTAATCGTACGAGTTTTTTAATAATATTCAAAATAGTAAAAAAAGTATAAAATCCGTACTTACAGGAGCGCCGAATAAAACTTAGCGCGTAAAAATGCTTAAAATTATTATACAGATCAAATTCATTTCCGCTGAAACTGCAGACCCGCATTGGATTTATTCTATCAAACGAAATATTATGTTATTAAGTACTATCATTTGAAATGCTTCTGCTACTGTGTATAGAGAAGCTATTGAGAGTCAGTCAATTAAGGAGCTTATCCCTACGTTCTTAATTATTTTGAAGTGGTTTTCAAACTTATGGTGATCATTTCATTGACGATAGCGGGGCGCTTTACCATTCTTTGACTGATGTAGTCAAATGAAGGTGAAGCACCGCGCTTTTCTTTTATATTTCTTACTGCGGTTACCAAACCTACTACTAAGCTTGGTGACTACTAGCTCAATCTTCCACCGGAGAATCTTCCTCTCTCCACCAATTACGGAGACATCCTGCCTCCGTAATTGGCGAACTGTAACGGTCTAATGGTGTTTGTGTGGCGATATAAATAAGAGTAGTTCCGATACAAAGCATTAGATGGCGCTGAAACGCACTCGTATACTAACTGCGAAATTTCCATACAAACCTACATCGTGCAAGCAGAGTTTTCGCCTCGACTGATATACACGACTACACAACACACACACAGTGTAGCAAGGACCTCGTTCCACGAGCTATATCACGATCAGTAGGAGTATTTCTATCCTTTAGGAAATGGGTGATTTCCCTATCGATGATGGTTATTCAAGCATTTAGGCATGGCCTACGTCAATCAGTGGATTGTGACGGTCTGATGATGGTTCCACAGTCTGCATTTAGCTGATGACTTTAAATGCCGATGCCATTTAAAGTCATCAGCTAAATGCAGATTTTGTGCCATTAGAACAGCGGTGCAAAACCAGAAACACACACAAATGTGGAAACCTGCACATTCAGTTTTTTATGACTTTAGTTCAGTTAGATCTGAATGTGTAACCATGATCCAATCTGTCTGGTTCCCCTCTATGGGTTACGAAGGTCTGATGGCAGTCGCTTCACTGTAATAACAAGACTTGCCAAATTCTGGATCATGGTCAAAGCGGACCCCGCATAGAAACGGGATAAACGCTAGGAAGAAGTTGAAATGCCGATGATGCCACTCTGTTTTACTTCAACGGTAAAGCTCCCCACACAAATGGGATGCGACTATGCGAGCCTTTGCCCAGACCCGTGGGCCGGCACGTGAAATATTCACGGCAAGGTCGCCGCGTTGACCGGTATTGATTGCACTCGATCCGACCGGCATTCCGCTGCCACAGGGGTTGTTTTTGTTTCTCTTTAAATGTATTTCATGGAATAAAATAGTGTAGCGTTGGCTGAAATAGTGTAGTGTTGGCTGGTGTGTGTTGGTTGAAAGTTGCCAAACTTTCATACTCGTGAGGTAGACGATGCTGGCAAGGCGATTCCGAAGGCGGTGACTTAAAAAAAAAAGAGTTTAATGATGTTGTAGAAAACGCGGTAATTTTTGGTTCGGTTGAAATGATTGTTTAATTGTTTTCTTCTTTATTTTATTGTTAAAACGTTTTCCTAAAGTCACGAAGTAAATACCAATATTATTTTAAGTTAAGTTTTGTTTACTGTATTCAAATAATCCATGAACCTGTAGTGTACTTTACGACGACCCGCTTGGTGTAATGGTCAAGATGTTGCATATTACGCAAGAGGTTGAGGGTTCGATTCCCTCACAGGACAAACATTTGTGTGTGCATGAACATGTCTGTTTGTCCTGGTCTGGGTGTTACATGTATCTATTTAAGTATATTTGTAATACCACTGTTGATTCTGATATCTGTAACACAAGTGCTTAAGCTACTTAACACGGGGTCAGATCAATCTACCTATGTGATGTTGTGAAATATTTATATATTTATTTACTTTACGAACAACACAATTTTCCTCTCAGTGGATTTTGTAGATATTAAATTATTCTTTACTCAAACTATTATACTGTGACCGTGATTAACTTCGATTGATCGTAGTAGTTGTCGAGACGAAGAATAATTTATTCGAGTAAATAAGAAGCTCAAAGACAGAACGTTTTGTTCATGAAAATAAAATTAAGTGCCACTCAAGCCTTACAGATCGTCTGATGGTAAACTTATGTGTGTTTCGTCCCTTTGGGACGAACGTGTTGTGGGACGAATTACTGAAGGAGCCAAACATTTGCTCTTCGATTTAAATACCTAAATTAATTAAATTTAAGAAAGTTTTAAGTATTATAAATCTTATACGCAAATGCACGAAGAATTATGTAAGTAGTAAAAATAGAGAGGAATCACCTAAATTTTGCAATATTGACAATCCAAAATCTCCAATAAAAGCATACTCATCCCACGTTCGAAATAATCCACCATCAAAAATTGTATCGTGAGAAACAACGTAATAAAGAAAACAATATAATTCTAACAAATCTTCCTTCTATTAAATTTCCAGCATTTTTCCCATTTCCCCCCAAAACAAACAAAGGTGTCTGCCTCCCGTTATGAATCTTCAGAGTCCCGATCAACAAGTGGTGGTATCCCGAGCTCCCATGCGGGGGTGGGACGAAGGGGAATAAAGGAAAGGGGGGGGGTACGCAGTAAGCGGCTTTGAACTGATATTAACTCGTTTCAACCGGTCTGGTCTTATCAATATTTAGTTACGATGTTACAAAAGGCTTCAGTGTTGATTAATTAAAATGAAGATTTTATCGATTTCTGATAGAAATTTCATGGACAGTATGGAAATAAAATGATGTTTTCAATAACAAGCGTTTTTGCTTAGGTACGTGTTTTTATCCATCTTCATAAGAAAGGACGCTTTTTGATAACAATTCCCAGTGGCTGCTGTTTCCCTTGGTCGATAGAAGTTCAAGCCATTCATTTCAATCTTATTAAGTTAAGTTGTTTTCCGTCACCGCCGAGTGAATGTGCTAATAACACAGAAGTAAAACATTTCTTAACATTTAATCTTATTTTATTCCGATTTCATTGGATAATTATCGTGCTCGTATGACTGATTCCGTCTGCTTTTGTTTCAATCTCATTACCTATGATGATGTGATGTAAATTCGAGCAGAACAGTAATTTGCTTACCTTAAATAAATATAAGGCACTGTGCAAACTGTGCATTTATATAAAATTAAATATGAGTTTTACTAGGTAATACGTGAGTCAATAGTCAATACTTTATTTGCAAACTGTCCATAATACTGATGTTACAGAATAAATAGTACTTATGGGCTAAGTTTAAACGTTTTCTACAAACTATTAAATTAACCACTTATTAATATATTCTGCATGACACGACGAAGAGTGATGAGCCCCGAAAAAATTGGTTAAACACTTGTGTAGCAATTAATAATTGAAATATAGATTAATTTAAATCTTTAAATATATAAACCATTTTATATTCATTGAACTGTATTTTTTTCGGGCCAGGGTAAAATATGTGTATATTTCAAGGCTTTTTCGGTAAATTCAATCCATGGAACCTATTAAAAAATACAGTCTGTATATTATTACATTTTAACGAAGGAAGTCTTTGATGTGAAGTTGAAAATTAACACAGTTAAGATATCAATAAAGAACATTTTGTGGGGATGGGAAATTGATTTTTAAACTACGCTTTCTATCGACTTCTTTTTTTATAAGAAAAATGTATTTCCTGTCTGAATTATTTTTTGGTTATTTAATTATTTATTTGAGTTTTCAGACTCATATTTTTTATACCAAAGGATAAACGTGCCTTCCGAAGCCAGAAGGAGCTCGAGATTACATTTTTCGGTCACCCATCTGACTGGGGTCTGCGAATGTTGCTAGCTTAGCAATCACAAGTCGTCGCTAACCACTGCTCTTATTTTTTTAGTTTGAACTATATACATCCTTGAACAGCCCCCAGTTGTATTGTGCTCTATCGAGTTTCTCACATAAGAGGCACATAAACATAATCTAGCCAGTACAATTATGATGGCATTGCGCAACAATGTTCTGGGCGGGATGACCGAGCGTTCTGATTGGTCGGCGGGGCATAACACACCCGTATATGGAATGCGCGCTATCGGATTACGGCGCCGGCGCACGATCTTATAACTAGTTAGGGCTGTCAGAGTAAACTGATTTTAGTAATACATACAGCTCATTATATTATATTATTTTATTTGTTCCATAACTTTTTCGAATCATTTTTGCTAGAGAAAATCAGTTGCTTAACTCTAGCAAAAATGATTCGAAAAAGTTATGGAACTCCATTAAAGAAATTTGTCACCTAAATAAGCCTCATAGAAGCCCTGTAGAACTGCTAAAAGGAAACACAAACCCCTGTACTGCTCTTAATGAATGTAACAACTATTTTGTCAATGTTGGTAAAAATCTAGCATCACAGATCCTAACAAAACTAAACCAAACCCAAGAATCTCTAGCTGCTAAGGTTAATAGCGATAAATGCCCAAAAAAATCTTTTTTTATGTTTCCCACCGACGAAGATGAAGTTTACAGACTAATAGCCGACCTGAAGCCAAATAGTTCCCCTGGAGTAGACAGGTGTCAACCACTTCTAATCAAACAGTTAAGATTAATTCTGATTAAACCTTTGACCCATATCTTTAATCTCAGCCTCTCATCGGGAATTTTTCCTACATGTTGGAAACTAGCAATAATTACACCAATTCACAAAGGAGGAAATAAAGCAAACCCTTGCAACTATCGGCCGATCTCTTTACTTACTATTTTCTCTAAGCTTTTGGAGAAAGTGGTGAATAGGAGATTGGTTGATTACTTGGAAAGCAATAAATTTATACCAGAAAATCAATACGGCTTTCGCAGAGGGAAGTCAACAGAAGATGCAGTACTAAAAGTTACCAACATAATTACAAGCGCACTAGATAAGAATATTAACTGTATAGGTGTATTCATCGACTTAGCTAAGGCGTTCGATACTGTCGCTTTGCCCATTCTTTTGAAAAAACTAGATATCATCGGAATTCGAGGAACGGCCCTAGAATGGTTTAATAGCTATTTGACCAGTCGTAAACAGTGCGTTCGTGTCGATCTTAATATTAGTGATCAGCAGACCATCCCATTTGGGGTACCGCAAGGAAGCATACTCGGTCCCACGCTATTTATGACTTACATGTGTGACCTTCTAGAACTAAAAATAGAAAATGCGGACATCATCTGTTACGCAGATGATACAGTTATCCTTTTTCAGGGTTCATGCTGGGATAAGACTTTCGAGCTCGCAGAGAGGGGTATGAGTATGGTAAACGAGTGGATGGACAATAATCTTCTCTCTTTAAATGTAAGCAAAACCAAGTATATGGCTTTTCATAAGACAAGTCCATCGCAACCAAATACTTCAAAACAATTGTTCTTGCATCGTTGCACCCCTGATTCCCAAACATGCGATTGCTGCCCTATTGACCGCGTATCAAGCTTCAAATATCTTGGTGTGCTCCTTGACGAAAGATTGACTTACAAGCAACATATTAGTTCGCTGGCGGCGCGGATCCGCAAAGCCCTATATATAATGAAGAGCCTTAGACAATCTGCAACCAAGGACACATTAATGATGGTTTACAAGGCTCTTTGTCAATCCCTACTCATATATTGCATCAGAGTATGGGGTGGTGCAGCGAAATCTTTCCTCATAGAGATTGAAAGAGCTCAGCGCGCAGTTCTCAAGGTGATGTTAGGAAAAACCCGTAGATATAATACTGACCAGCTATATTTAGACAGTAAAGTTTTAAGGGTCAGGCAGCTGTACATTTTGAGGATAATAACGTCCGTACATAGTAACATCCTGAATTTACCCGAATATGAACGCATTCTTCGTCAGCGAGTATATAGGATTCCAGTCCCTTTTGTTTATACTACTTTTGCAAAAAGACAAGCTTTCTCACTCCATCCTCGTATGTATAATACCATCAGCCGAAAAGTAGATTTGAAAAACGTATGTTCTCGCAAAGCCAAACACAATACGCAATCCTTCCTTTTGAAACTCGACTATGATGAAACCGAAGATTTATTACTATAACACACCAACACACACACACACACACACACACACACACACACACACACACACACCACACACACACACACACACACACACACACACACACACACACACACACACAGAACTTTTTGCATTTACTTTTAATTATTTTTATTTTCAACTTTGTTACCTCAACAACATTTTAGTTAATCTTATTTAATACCTACGTCATGTATGCTCATCTCAATACTACAAAATGTTTTAACTTGGTAAGGTACCGTGCGTCCGTCCATGTAATGTTCTGAATAATTCTCATTGGCCGCTGCGAGACAAGCCAGTGCTTAGTGCAGCGACCGTATGATAACATGTTGTACCATTTAATGTGTATTTGGTTAATAAAGTTTATTATTATTATTATTATTATTATTATTGTTGAAGACAAGTCACAAGAATGATGTCACAATGTTGGATTGTTGTGGTAACAGCCTCCATTCAACCATCACTTATCAGAAAATCAGGTGATTCAAGCCTGCATTGTCTTAACCAAACTAGGAAAACCAATACTAAAGTGAAAGGTTTCCCCACGGCATGCGAACCCACGACCTACGATGTTTTTGAGCACAACGCTCTTACCACTGCACCACGGAGCCAGTTTAATGAATATATATAGTAGATATCGTAGAAAGCGAATGACGGACATTCCTTGGGATGGGCCGCAGCATTCCCCATTTGTTTTAACGTTCACCATACTGGGTCATGTCTGATTGTTATGGGCATTACCTGGCAATGTCTGGGGGATTCCTTCTTCCAGCAGAGAACTGCATTCGAGCAGTCTCGGTTAATGATAATATTAACAGCACGGAAAATCATTTTGCAATTCGGGAAGTGTAACCGTTAATTCAATCAGAATCATAATCATCATCTTCCTAGCGCTTGTTCCGGTCGCATCCTCGGCCATTGCCTCGGAGTCAAGGGCCCGTTTTCGTGCTGCTTCTAGTCCACTTCGCATGGTCTTCGGCATCCATCAAAAAAATATGGCATTTGAAAAGAGCAACTGTCGAGTTTTTTGCCGATTTTTCTCGCCAGTAACTGCTTTCCGAATCGGTGGTAGAGTCATTATTTTGTTTTTTTTTTTGACAATTAATAAGTGCTTTTATGAAGCTTTTGTTAATAAAGAATATTTTGAATTTGAATTTGAATCCCGTATAGTCAGGCAATTGGCACGCATGTCATTTCACGACGCTAAGCCAGCACTTCTTGGGTCCATCTTCTTCTTGCACCCAAGATTTATTATACATAAAAAATCCAGTTCATTTAAAATATTTTTGAACCAACAACCTATGCAGTTCTAACTATTTACCTATACCTCAAACTCGGGCGTCTAAACACAGAATGAATCGGTGTCGGGCGGAAACGATCACCGTTCACGTTAAACGTAAGTCAAGTTTACGTTCCCGACACGGTTTCTTGCTGTGTTGTGAATGGGAAAGCATTTTGGCATTAATTAACTAATGTTTTAATGAAATTTTGGTGAGCTTTTCTATCGATGATATGAAGATACATGTGCTGAGTGACCGGTTGGTTCGTTTTATTAAGTTACTAACGATCACCCGCGATTGGCTTCCGTGGATTCGAATTCCGCACACATAGTTGATATAATATTATAGCTTAAAAACCTTCTTAATTTTTTTAAAAATCGAAACAATTTTTCATGTGATTGCCACACAAACAAACAAACAAACTCTTTAGCTTTAATAAATATTATTTGTGGATACAAATTCCTTCTCGGTCTGCCCCTTCCTCTTCATTCCTCATTCTTCATTCTTCCAATAGAGTCTTCAATAGTTTGTCATGACAAACTAGAGTAGGTACTACGTACATTGTACATTATACGTACATTGACTGACATAAGTAGATCACCCAAGGCATGTCACTACACGCGTTGAGAAAAAACAAATGCACCGCGGCCGCCGTGTAAACAAACACGCGCGTGCGCAGCCACAGAGTAGATATTTACAGAGGTGATGATGATGGTGATAATCATCGACCAAAATCATCATCTGATGATGATGATGTATTCACAGCCGATTTCGGTCACGGTGACTGTATTTAGCTCCGGTCTTGTCGATGGTGTGCTCTCTATATTGCCAATTTTGTTTGTACAGATATACCAGTAGACATCCGGTTAAAATGGTTTACTTACGTGAATATCCCATTGTGCGATAAAAGAAAATTAAGAATTTTTTTTATTGGTATATAAACGTGCATAAAACGAAGCATATAAATTGCTTTAAATATGAAAGGAGACGATCCATTTTGGGCTTGATTGTGCATGGATAAATTATATACCAAAAAAACTGTAAATTTTTGTTAATTAACCTCTGTAAATAACAACGGAATAGGCTTTGGCCAACTTAAGTTAATTGCATAATTATATATTTTTCATTATCAAACACACTTTATAAACGACATAGCACTATATTTTTTAATTTTTAACTGTCTTCGAAAACGCACCTAATAACATAACAGATTAAATAATCGATTAGAGAAAATCGATAAGCGGAGATTAAATTAAATGCATCATGTTTCAGTGTCTTTTTGCTAAGTTTTTAAAAACTAAAATCATTTATTATTTGTAATATTCGTTATATCTTAATAATGATCTACTTTTTACGTCTTCATAATAAAGATAATAATAAAATCAAACAATTGATCGATTAAACGATCAGTACAATTGAAATGGAGCCATTTTGGCACTGACCTATATCTTGTCTATATAATAGATCAGTGCATTATGGTTTTACGTCATACGTCAATGTCAGTCCTGTCACTTGGTGTCACCCCATATAGATACGGCAATAATTATGAATATTCATGCATGATTTTAACATATTTGGCCGTTGTATTCAGCTATTAAAATTGGGCAAATGTAATCTTTTGAAGTGTTCTAATTGGTGACCAATTTGTAGCCGTGCTCATCCAGGCCCCCGTTTGTATGAGAAACGGATTTCTCCTTTGTGTACCAAAAAACTTATATCTATAAAATGTTCTAGTCATTGATTAATTTCACTGGTGATTTATAATTTGTAAAATGCATTTTTTTACTTACACGCTTTGCGGATAAAATTCACAAGGAGAAATAAAATTCAACCTATAACTCAAATAAAAAACTATTTTTTTTTCACTTTAAACCCGCCGGATGATAAAAACCAAACTATGAATTAATTGTCTTACTCTCAAATTGTGTGTTTAATGCATAATATCAGTTTGAGCTAGTAAAATATATTACTAATTAATTCAAATTACTCATACTAACCTAACCACTTTGTCGGAGGCCAAGAACCACTTCACTAGGTGACTGAGCCAGCGTAGTAAGTAAGAATCTTACTCTAACAAGAACACTTTTAGGCATCAAACGCATAGTTACACCAATTTATCCCTTCTGTACATAGAGCGTCTTTACTCTATGTCGAAACGTGAGCCAAACAGCGTCGAGGGCGGGCGGCGGGGAGCGCGCGCCCGTATATGGGTGCGTTGGCGCATTTACTATACACTTGTGAGCAGAAATCGTTTGAAAATTGTACAATAAACAGACTTTTATTATTATTTTCTTCAATTTTTTTTTACTAGCTTTGCCCGCATTATCAAGATTCTAAGTCAGCTGGTCAGCCCATACCGTGTGTATTCATTAAAATCCGATCAGTTTTTTCAGTGTGATTGACGGACAAACCAACATACTTTCACATTTATAATATTAGTGTGATTATTTTGGCAGATCAGTTGGTTAAGTATCCCGTTTCAGAGTGAGGGCGGCGAATACTGTTAGGGGCATATTAATGTTTTTGTATCAAAAGGGGCATGGGCACATGAGTATAAGGAATTTTTATAAAAGTATGTTTTTAGTAGCCAATGTAAAAACTTCAAGCTTATTTTAGTTCGATCATAGCTTATAATGTGAGCTTGGTAATTGTCGTGTTTTTCAGAGGATTTTTTTCGTATTTTTTGTGTGCCAATGTTACTGTTACTAAAATCGCTGCAAATTCCGCACTATCTTGACATTTTCTTATGGAGATAATGCTACCATTCTTTGGCATCCTCGTAATTAATTCCACATATTCATTCCCACAATGCCACAGTGATTTACGTGTCCGACTGTACGGGCGCCTGTCGGCTGCGCACGCGACGCCCCGCCCCCTGCGTGCGAGAGGGACGCACGATCGCTTGACAGTTGCGGGAAAACAATGAGACGACGAGCGTACGGCGGGCGGCGCGCATTTTTCATTCAGTCAAAGCCGCATTTTTACAGAATTTGGTATTAGTTTTTTATTGTTGCATTTGGTCTTGTTTTTGGATTAGGCAAGTAGCTGGTTTAAGTTGAATAAGGCTGATTACGATTAAAAAAATCATATACTTTTTAAATATTATTTTTTGTAATGCTAGCGTCGATTTTACAACATCATGATTTGTCTTGGTCTAATCAGATTAATATAATGATGTCAGAGTAAGCTAATGATTCAGGATTTGGCAAGCCTCCCATTACTCCGTCGTCAGTCCCCCGTAACCATTATTAAGGAACTAGTCCAATTTAATCATAGCTGAAGAGCCGCTGAAGTGTTATTGTACAATTTCCACGAGGCGCTTGTCAAACACGTTCGCAAGTAATTAGTTAACTACGTAAAAACATAAGCCGAGATTTTCTGACTTATAACTTCACACAATGGTTGACACTCTACTTGAAGTTAAGTGGGTTCGATCATGTTTTCAAAGATCAGCTGATTAAAATAATAATATTATAAGCATAAAAAATTATGTTAACCATAATCAAGCGAACAGCGAACTAGCATAGAGAACTTAGAGACATGGCTATGTATAACGTCCAAGTTTTTTTGTTACTTTTTCTAAGCTCGGGAACATTTTTTTCTACAATTCCCCTGTCATATCACATAGCCAAGCCATATAAAAGAATTCCATAGATTATTTCATTCACAAAAAAAATAAGCCAATTACAGCTTCGTTCGAGAAACTCGGGCCAATCAACGCCCAAGAAAGTCTTCCACGTAAACCCCATTATTTCTAACCCCATATGAAGTAGAATTGTACCATAACCTATTTAGTTGAGTCCAGCACGCTAGTAGGAAGACACGGTTTATAGGTCGAGAGTCTGGACCGGTGCCAGCGGATTAGTCACCGCGAGTGTGGCCAACGAGCGACGTCTCTAAAGGTTATGCCTGAACACATAGCTAGGCGTGTGACATCGTGGTGTTTGAATCTTGAAGTCTTTGGTTGAGACAATAATATTATTTCTATTGGAAATGCGTAATTAGGAAGGGTTTGGGGTCTTAAGGTACAATTCCAAGTTGGGCCGCAGACTGCAGACTGCAGACCGCAGACCGCAGAACGCAGACCATTGCAGCCGCGGTTGGAATAGCGACCGCAGGCAGCATTGCGGCGACAGTCTGCAGTCTGCGGCCCGACTTGGAATTGTACCTTTAAAGGAAAGCAACGCATCTGCGACCTGTGTGCGGTTGCTGATGTCCATGTGTAGCGGTGATCACTTGTCATTAGGTTAGATATTGTTCGTTTTACCAACCAATAACAAGAATAAAAGAAATGATCCACGTGGAAACGACGTACGATGAGATTGTAAAAATTGACGAAGTACAAGTTATTCGGGTTTTTATGGTTTATAGCCAGTGGTGTTTTCGACATTAAAATGAATGGTGTAGATTGCTTTCAGCTTTGCTCTAAATGCATTTAATAGTTGTATTTTTTCTCCGATTGTTTTGTCTCCAACTTGTCAAGGTGATTTGCGTCATGATCTGTCCTACTATAAAATTCCTTAACTGTTGAAGTCTTTTTTTTATCTGGGGGTCCTCCTTCAAGACTGTCTGGAAAATACGATAAAGTTTGTTTATACAAATTTACGACAAACAAGCTAGTTAATAAAAAGATTCATTTTCTCATGTTCAATATTCAATTTTACATGAAGATAGGGATTTCTACACTGATTATCTCATCGCAATTTTTCCAATGACCCGAAAACTTCTTGCCTCTATAAATAGATGCCACGAATTATCGTCACCTTGGAGTGACACAAACTCCATGCTAACTGTTTTAAATGATTTTGTGCGCCTGAGTCTACATTCATTTGCTTGTTTCTTACTTGCCTGGTTTGCTATCTGAGTGTGGGGTGACGATGCGTTGATATAGTTCAGGGACAGTTTCATAGCGTGAGCAATAAGTTTGTGATTTTATGACAGATCAGTTGTGTTGAGATGCAAGTGTTCCTATTGAAATCTGAGTTTTACTGCTGTCTCAGTTAATCTTGAGTTTGCATATTTTCCATTTAAAAGGTAGGCTACATCTTTTTGATTTCCTGAAATGTAGTTTGCTTACAATATTGTGTAAACTGAAATTACTTGGATCGGTCAGAATTTTCATCTTTCAATTATACAGGACAAAGTTTTATAAAAACATTTTTTTTTCTATTAAAATAACATTTGATACAGTGTCGTTTCGAAATTTACAGTCAGTAATATTCGTAAGTAGATTTTTTGGTGCTTTAAGTAACATTAAAATCCTTATATCTTAAGAATACGAGAATGCACGTATTTTTCGTAATAATAAAAACACACGTAAGCTAAACTCTGCACACTGTGCATAATTTACGACGGTAATTCCGCAAGGTGCGAGAATGTCCATTAAAAACAAAATTAACAGCCACACTAACCGCCGCCCACCGAACCGCTTGGCAAAGGAAACATAAATACTACCGAACAGTCATAGGTGTGTCAGACTATTGTCGTAATGTCCTCAGATTAATGAATACCATAGATGCTCCAAATGTCACATCTGAGTGTCACCAAAACCACCAAAACGTCAAAAAATGACTGAACTTTTCACTTAAGTCTGTTTTTCTCTCAGTCTCAATCAACAGAAGACGAGGGCCACGCGATAATGACGTCATCCCACTTGACAGTTCAAGTGACAAGAGCACGTGTTTCTGCTATCTTGCTCAATCACACGTGATTCACAATAAGGAGAAACAGGATGGCCTAACTGTCAAATAATTCGTTGCATCTATTGATATTCATTAATCTGAGGTCAGATTATTGTCGTAAAGTCGGTGGAGTGGCTTGATTATATTTTTTTAAATAAAATCCGATGGCAGACATTGTCCCTGCCAAGTTTACATTTCATTGAGCTGTATCTATTTTTGAAGTTGTTGACAAGCCTTATCTGAAAAAGAGCGTTTCATGATCATATTTTGTATCCAATAGACGGGTAGATAACGCGACAAATTCAGCCTAATTGGTATTTTTGTGATGATGTTAAAAATTTCACAGTGTTATGAAATATTTCACCAATCATGACCAATAATTTGATTATGGTTTTGATTTGCAAAACTTTTTTATAAATGTACCTACGTTACCTATACAGTAAAATGTAAAATTTTATTGCAAATTACCTGTGGATGATTTTTTTGACGTGCTATGTTTCTTTTTAACGTAATGCATAAAACTTGGTTTTTAGGATAATAAAAAGATGTATATATCATTCATGTCATCGGTAAAGGTGATCGTTCTTCTTCTTCTTCTTAGCCTTTTTCAACCGCATGGGTGTAGGCCTCCTTCAGTTGATGCCACCTGCATCGATCTTGTGCGACCTCTATCCACTTCACTCCCGCTGTTCTTCGGATATCGTCATACCATCGCATTTGCGGCCTTCCTTGTGGGCGTTTCTCTCCCCACGGTCTCCACTCCACCAATGCCTTGCACCACGAGCCTTGCTTTCTGGCAACGTGTCCCGCCCACTCCCACTTCAATTTTGCTACACGTTTTGTAATATCCGTGACTTTGCTTTGTGCTCTAAGCCATTCGTTCCGTTTTCTGTCCCTCAGTGTAATACCCACCAGTTTTCTCTCAATTGCCCTCTGAGTCACTTGAAGTTTATTTAAACACTCTCTCGTGAAAACCCAGGTTTCAGCTCCATAAGTTAGCACTGGTAGAATACACTGGTCATGTATACGCGCTTTTTGTTCGGCCTTCAGGTTCATCTTAAACGCAAATTCAAGCTTGGAGTAGGCAGCCCACGCTAGTCTGATACGCCGGTTTATTTCGTTAGCCTGATTTTCTTTCCCCATCACAACCTCTTGACCAAGATACACATACCTGTTTACCCTCTCGATGACTGAGTTATTAACCGTGATATTAGCGGTTTGATTTGTGCAGTTTGTCATGACCTTGGTTTTAGTCAGGTTCATTTCTAAGCCACATCGACCAGAAGCATCGCTAAGCTCCTGCATCATGATCTCGAGGTCTTCCGGGGTGTCAGAGAATAAGACGATGTCGTCTGCGAACCTCAAATTGTTCAGCCTTCTTCCCGCTATATTTAAGCCGCGGTTTTCCCAAGGCAAACTCTTGAATATGTCCTCCAGCACCAGTGTGAAGAGCTTTGGTGAGAGAGTATCTCCTTGTCTAACTCCTCTTCCTATTTTGACTGGCTGGGTTTCAGGTGGGAGGTTTACCTTCAGGGTCGCATTTCTATAGATGTTTTCTATGAGGTTAGTATAGCGATGATCTATTCTGGCGTTTTGTAGAGATTTCATCACAGACCAGGATTCAATGCTATCAAATGCCTTTTTGTAGTCAATGAATGCAATCCATATTGGCATTTGGTATTCCGTGGTCTTTTCGATCACCATTCGCATGGATAAAATGTGATCCAGGGTATTGTAACCACTTCTGAATCCGGCCTGCTCGACTGGCTGGTAAAAGTCAAGTTTATTTGTCAAGCGAATAGTGATGATCTTCGAGAATAGTTTATAAAGATGCGACAATAAGCTTATAGGACTGTAGTTATTTAGGTGTAGTATACTAAAGGTGATCGTTAGTATACTATAAAGGGGCCCCTTAAACCTACACGCTGGGTCGAAAGTCCCAGGCGCCGACTGACGTTCCTCTCTGTTCCACGCGATGGACCCGGCACCCGCACGGAGAATCCATGGATAGCGAAGGAGTTCGTCTCTTCGTCTCATCATCCTTGTTTATTGCTTTGTAGTATAGTATAATTTACATTTATGTAGTTATATAGTATCTATATAAGTGGCATGTTTATCTATTAGCTTGGAGCTGGGACGAAACGCAAGATCGGCATGCCGACATTTGGCTAGACGTCCATTCGAGGTCATCGTCTCTTAACGCGGTACAGTCGTGAAGATAAGTTTGTCTTGTGACACACTCATATAATGCAAAGATCGTGGTCGAGGATCGAAAAACAAGACGGCTAAAAGCAAATTGATAATCACATACGACGAAAGAATTAACTTCTATATAAAATTCCAGTTGATGTGATAATAATTGACACTAAGGTTAATATAATGCTAACACTTAGACAAGCCGCCAGAAGACCGGGGCGTCCAAAAACAAGCTAGAGTGAAGAAGTCCGCCTAACCCTAGGACCGTAGGTACTTGACCAGAGTTGCTGTTGATCGAGCTCTATGGAGGGAGTCGGAGGAGGCCAATGCCCATACCCACGCCGGATTTCCTGATAAAGGAAAAAAAACTCATACAATCATTCCCAATGGTCATGTATTATCTGCAAAATACGGTATAAAAGAGCTTAAATCAATAAAAATAAGAAACACTTAGACAATCGTGCAGGCACTCTGAAAACTTAAGTGGATCGAATCTCTCAGAATTTAGTTTCTTTTTCGTAGAAATTTGTTACCGCTTAAATTGTGATAACGCGAAATCATTTCTGAGATTTCCCCTTGATATTGAAAATATTAAATTTCAAGAAAAACAAAATACCTCGTTCCTTTAGAAATTATTGAACATTTTCTGGTTTTCATTAAAATGTCATATTTAATTTCAAAGACCTTATTGCTTTTCATACTTCCCTTTCATTCATAAAAGATTTTACTTTAGTCTGCCGCAAAATTAAATAAGCATAATGTATTTCGCAGAGGTTTCATACATTTAAAGAATATTATTTCTCATAAATAACGTTCCGCCTACATACGTCATATACCTTCGAAATGAGTCAGAAGTATTGAGCCCTACGAATGTTTAGAAGTGATTCACTGCCTTAGCAACCGATATTCGTCATCCATATAATCGCAAGGTCAATCTGAAATAAGCTGAAAATTATACCATAAATTAAAGTTGACCAAGAACTTTTTTTATAATGAAAAATTCATAACGCAAAATTACGCATTCTATGTATAAGTAATACTCAATCTAGGTTGTATGAGACCCAACATGGTAAATCATTATATTGTTAGGTTTTTAGTTAATCCCCAGCTTCCTCGGCTCTCATGGAACGAGAGGGATATCCTCAGGTTTATAGCATATAGCCGGGTCTCTTTTTGAGACATGGAAGTCTTGCATAAATACTTTTACTTCGACCATGGCGGCCAATCTTCCGATCAGCCAGTTACGCAGTATTTGTAATTAGTGCACAAGTGAGTGCATAGGTGCTCTCCATATTCCCTCACTCCGATAGTTCGATGGGACAGCAATCTGACACGACCGTAGAGAGATCAGGTGCAGTGCCAACATTTTAACGTGCTTTCCGAAGCGCGTACAGGCTCGAAAGGAACATTTTCGGTCACCCATCCGATGACGCGCCTCTGCGACAGTTGCTTAACTTTCAGGCCGAGCGCGCTTACCACAGCGCCATCGAGCTCCCCACTATACAACCAAAACTATGTTCAACAATGCAAATATACAGTACCTACATATATTTGGCTTCTACTAAAACGCTTTCGATCTCGACCGTACATTTTCACAGTATATGCAAGCAGATAAATTTTCACCACAGCTTTCAGAGTTGGCGGTCTGCCAGGCCTCCAGTACTTACGTGTGATGCGTTCCTTATAATTCGAATCATAATATTTTTTCATAGTTTCATTGAGAGTGGACCAAGATAATGGTATCAGTTTCTCATATCTCATACCTCGATTGACGGGCCCGTTGGTCGAGTGGGCAGAGACCCTGGCTACAAAATCAAGGGTCGCGGGTTCGAATCCCGCAAATTGGTGTGTTAGTCCAAGGCATTTATTTATTGTTTAATATATCGATTCATTTGATTGATATGATTATAAATATTATGCCCTCGCCATACTTCGACTCAGGCCGTGTAATATGAAGCGACGTTCACTTAACATTGCGTAGTAACCTTAGTAACCAACGAACGTCACAAATTCTGGCACAGTTGTCTGGTGTCGTGCACAGCTAACATATTATGTTTAATTGGGTCGGAAAAAGGAAACTATGTCTGTTTAAGTACCCAATCTGGAACGTATCAGCTTTGTTTAGTTTGGGTCTAGACCATTTTGATTTAGAAATTATGTTTGAGAAGTCGGCTATTAGACCTGAGTCTTCGTGGTTAGATTCCCGTGATTTCGTGAACGCTCCTGTCTTTCTTGTAAGTATTTATTAAAAACATAAAATGTTTATCATTTTTCTGACGATAGATGGCGTTGAGTGTTGAATTTCTTACGATATTTATTAAAAAGATAAACAAAGGTGTACAATATCGGACGTCAATAAATATTGGCATTGCAATATTGGCTCATTCATTGAGAATATAATTTGTTTATGTTTTCTTCCCCTACGCGCGGAGAATGATACATTGCAATATTGGCTCATTAAATGTGAATATAATTTGATTTCTCTCCCTACACGCGGAGAGTGATGGGTTATGTTTGATTTCACTAGTCGGTATTCACTACTATATACGTTGTGTTTCGTAAATGTGTACAATTAAATAAAAGACGGCGAAACATTTCAGTGAAGGGACAAGGCTGAAATTACGCGACCGAAGTTCGGCGGCAATTGATTTTTTTTACGCGACGTAATTTCGATATATTGTGTCATCATCTATTTTATAATTGCAGGCATAGTCACGCCGAACTTAAGTCGCATTCTTTTCGTCGCCTAGTGAGTTTCTATTCAAACGCTTAAAGCAAAAGATGCATCGATCGTTACGCTTAAATCATAAATCATATTCAATGGCTAGATGTGTCCTTCATGCTGTCCATGGTTTATGGACATAATATGTGCGTCCATAAACTAAAAACAATAATCATATCATCAGCTTTCTGCAGTCGCTTCTAGTCTTGGCCTCCGCTAGTAAACAATAAAACACAGGCGACCACTGCTGCCCACCCCTTAGTCATTCGGGAGAAATTACTGAGAGAGACGAGGCGACTAGAAGAAACGGATTAGTACTATTTCCAGTACTACAAGACAACACGGCGTATCAATACAGCACAGTAGTCCATTTCTCCCGAGCGTCAAGGCGATTGGAAGAAACGGGGTAGTACTATTCCAGTACTACAAGACACGTCGTATAATCATGTACACTTTACCCCAAACCACGTGACATGCTAGACGGCAGCCTGTTGCGTTGGCTGGGAGCCAGCGACCGCTGCGGCTGTCAGATAACGGCCCCTTTATGACCGTACGTGTATGTGTGTCAGCCAGTTTTCATTGGCTATTGTAGCTTCATTATCTGTGGCGGGTTTACGAAGTCGAGATTGGGTGGTAACTGGAGTACATTGTTCTGCAGTCATGGGCGGTAAGGATACAGAGGTATCGCCCACTCCCTATAAGATAGAAGTACCTCTGCCAAGCTATAATGCTTCTTGGTCTGAAACCTTGTCAAAAGTTTGATCATTAACTAATTAAAATGATTTGTCTATCAGAAAACGTTTTAAAAAATCTAAATAACGTTTCCAACGTATTTTTTTTACATTAATCACCCATTTCAAGGTCCAACAACAAAATTTAAAAACGACTTAAAGCGATAGAAAACAATTTATAAGCTTTGAAGAATTAAATTCTTGACGAGGTAACAAATAAACAGTTTGTAAGTGTTTTTTTTTATTTACTGGTGGCTTCAGTCCTATCACTGACATCAATTTGATCTACAAATGTGGTTACCAACCTCAAAGTAACAATCCCAGGTGCACCCGCAAACTTCAGCCATAACTTTTGAAAACACCGTGTGACGCATAACCAAGACGCGCGACGGCCGTTTTTTTTCCACTGGCACTCGTTTGGCATCCCGCCAGAGACGCCGCTTGGCTATCTGCCAAGCAAACCAAATCACCCCCAGGGGGCTTACTGGGGAGTGCGTGAGATTTCAGTGTGAGTTGAGGCGATTGTCGAATGGAATGATTTGCGTGTTTCATTTGTTTTGATTATTGAGTTTTTTTTGTAAAAGAGCATGTTTTTATAGTAAGTGACTATCTTTTTTATTGTCAGGGGTGTCGCAAATGCCCGAACACACTCATACTCTTATACCTCCAGCTGTGCCTTTATAACGTAAAAAAAATACTTCTACAATTAGAATGACGCTACTTATTCGGTTCATTCACAACGAAACGAAGAACCCTGTATGGGTTGAAATATGTTTTGAAGGGCTAGTATATAAAACATTGTAATTACAAGAAATTGTTTATTTCAGTGTTTCTTGCAATTTTCTGTCATATTTTGGAGTCTAAAAAACACGATGCCATACAGCATTCAAACAAAGCTATTCTGCGTAAGTTTCGCTACACAGCCAAATATCCCCCTGGGCTTACGCGATCAACGAACTAAGGGCGTAGTTGAAACGCATTCCTAGATATTGGTCGAGTTTACGACTGAGCCGGCTTCGGGCAAAGGTTGCAGTTATCATAACGGATTTACTGCCCTCGTCTGCACAAACACTTGTGCACTTAAACAGTTGAGTGGTTTGTCTTCAAGTGACGGGTTACGTATGTTTGTCCATTTTCTTTTACGGCTGGAAGAAGAAAAACTTGTAAATACGAGTAACTGTGTTGCCGAAGCTGGTAATTATACATAGTATCCAGTTTTATTTAAATCATTCATCATGGTAAAAAAATCAAATTAAAAGCAGACGTGTGTTTATCAAAAAATAACATTCGTAATGTAATTTGTAACTTTTCTTATCTTATTTTTTTTCACACAAGTTCTATGTCGGACTATCGACAACAACTCTTATTTTTTCAAACACATTCATAACAAAATTAGGTAAAATATGTACGGGATACGCGTGTTCTTTTAACCTAAAAAGTAAAATGGATCATGCCCTGTATATTATTAAGAGCATAGAACAGGTGGATCATTTTCTAATTAACGTACATTGTTAAGATATGTTTTTGAAGTTAAAGATGATAAAGTGGATTGGCCTCATAAAAGAAAAGGATATCTTAATTGATGTTGTACTAGTCTGTGCCCTTAAGATGCGTATTTCCAGTTGTTGACACTGAATTTGCCGCCAATGTGGATTGTATCAAAAATTTGGATCATGGTCGGGACCAATGGCTTTATCGTGCCTTTTGAAGCACGGCATCATCATTCTTATCGGAAACATTTTTATATAGTACTAAGCTAGCACTTGACCACAAAGTTGCCTGATGTTAAACAACTATGCGGTCTAGGATGGAGCGTGCTTGCTCAGGAAAACCCCGTTTATTCTGTCCTTGAAGAATTATTTCTCTACTGTGCATTTCTACGATAGAACCAGAGAGATTATTTTCTCATTAGTGCTATAATTTATTAAAATATCGAATAATATGTAGAACAAACCAGACTAAGGTCCAACAGTGAACGGCAACAGCTTGTCGACACACATATGAGATATGAAAACATAACTGCCAGATGTTTTTAACCCTTTGGATTTTACTTCCAAGGTACATAAAAATATGTAATCTTCAAACGCGTCTGACCCCTTCGACTGAGAACTAATTCAGATCTTACCCACGCATTGGCATTTATGTTAAACCATTCAGCTCCTTTGAAAGAAAATAAAGTAGAGTTAGTACCTACTGTCTAGACATAGGCAATTGGATAGGTAACATAGAAAAGAAACTAACACAAAAATAAGTAATGCAAATGTATAATTGTTGCTGTCCCTCCCACTGTACTGAAGAGTAGGTAAATAATAAGTACTTGTACGTTCCTTTGTGAACCGCATACGAAATACCGAGTTCGCAGATTATAAAGTTTGGTCAAAGTCAGAGCTCAGTTGGGGAGGGTATGGGTTCTTGAAGGCAGGCAACTTATCTGCGACCCTTATTTCCATGGGCAGCAGAGATAACTTATCATCGGGTAGGCTAGCCAAGATGAAGATTGAAATCCTATTGGCTACTTACTGCATATCTCAGCTTTAGCAGAGTCTCAGCCTGAAGCTTAGGTGGGATGAAGTTTTTATTTTAAGAGAATTAGTTTTACTTGTATTTCTCAATAATAATTACAGTATCACATCCGCAGCTCACCTCCCTGAGTCAGACGGGCGTCACAATCAACGCGCAGCTGCCAAAGGTTCTCGGCTTACTCTGCGCTTGCGCACGTGTCGTTTCAACATCTTTTAAGACAAAACAACACATATCAGCCCCTTTTTACAAACGAAAATGTAACATAAGATCATCAAGTTAGGGTGGAAATTGTCTCGCAAGACATAACAACACAGATCAACCACTTTCTTTAACCGAATTGTAACTTAAAACTACTGAGTTAGGGTGGAAGTTCCCTTGGCAAGGTTGGATAGGTTTCCGATTTCTGGTAAGATCTGGATGCAAGGCACCGGTGTTTTGGTAGATTGTTTGCGTTTCGGTAAACGGTATTGTTTTTATTTAATGCGCTTTTATAGTTTTGCACAATTTGTTTGTAATACACTATACATGTATTCTGTCGTTCTCTCTTTGCTTTTCTTTGTAGAGCAAAACAACATTATTGTCACTGTTAAATCCTGAAAACCCTGTCAGGGTTATTATTGAACATACTGGCCAAATGCGGAAATTAAGGCCAATTTTGAAATCGAATTCTTTTTTTTTTTGGTTTTACAGGACAACTTATATGTGTTGTGCGTTATACATTGACGGACCCGTTGGTCTAGTGGTCGACCCTGGCTATAAAACCGAGGGAGGCGGATTAGAATCTCGCTAGGGGAAAAGTTTGTGTGATGAACATTGAACATTGGCATTTGTAATTGAGTATTGGATATTTTTTAAAAGTATTTAAGTATGTCTATCCGTTCCCTAGCATCCATAATATGTTAAGCTTTGGGCTTAGTTTGGAGCTAGGCAAGTGATGTGTTAGTCGAATGTTTTCTTTGCAGTTTAATAATAAATAGTCAGCCTAATTTGGTTTTATGGAAGAAACTATCTACGATAACAGTACATAATTTATTGATTATTAAGTTAACTATGGGACGAAATGTGCCAAAGTTTCAACTTTTAATTGTCAACTTTATTTGACACACAATAATATGAAGACTTAATATAAAACAGAGACATATCTATCACAACCACTCCTCTTCCTCATCTAAATCACACTTTTTACTCGTTGTTTAGTAGAAGCAGCTGTCAGTGAGACAGGCGACAGCTGCGCCGGCGTCTCTCGTAAAGCATCGCCAAGTGAGGGCATGCACCTAATGAGTCTTTAATTAACCCGTGAGCGGAGATTGTGTCTGTCAATTTACCTTGTAGATGAGCATATTAAATCTTAGGAAGATTATGAAAATACGAAAAAATATTAGTTGTCAGTGTTTTTTAATCAAAAGATTAAAAAAAAGAAGAAGAAAATTGAACAATAGGACAAAGCATATTTAGTATTTTGTTTAAAACACTTTTTCAATCTTACAGTCAATATATAAAGTAGAAGAAGCTACTGCACTTGTATTGTTATAATACATATAGTCAAAAGTAACGACAAAAAAATACACTCAAAAATCATCGGTATCTAGTGAAAGACGTATCAAAACACGAATCATCGTTGAGAACGATTTATTTATGAAAATTTAATATTTCTTGAAGACACTAATGAGCTGTGTATTTTTTTATTACAATTAATGTTAACTCTTAGTTATATTACAACGCGGCGCAGTTTCCCTGTAGCAACATTGCAATTTCAAACTAGCTCACCAACTCAAACCCAACTCAAGAAAAAGTATAACATTGCTTAAAAACAAAACAATGATTAAGAATCTCTTGGAAATCTCCAGGCTGCGCGCCGCGGCGGGAGGCGTCTATTTCGGTGCGCGCGCGCCGGGACGCGTGCGCATGCGCGGCCGCCATCATGGCGAGCGGGGGCAGTGAGGTAACTCGAGACAGTGGGTTTATCACACTGATTTTGGTGTGAGGTTGTTTGCGATTGAAAAATCCGCTAGATATCAATACGTAGGCGTGGTCTTACTGCTATGTCAGTGGTGAATTTTGTCATTTTTTTCAATGTCATGTATTGCAGCGGATTTTACAATCGCAAATACCCTCATTGCACCAAAATCAGTGTGTTAAATCCATTGGCTTGAGTTACCTCACTGCCCCCGCTCGCCATCATGGCCGTCATGACCCCACGTATACCTACTGCCATCTAGGATTTTCGCAGTTTCATTAGCGAAAACCCTCATCCACGAAAGATTATCAAATGTGTTGTCAAATTGTTACCAACCCGCCTGTCCAGGCGTGGTGACAAGAAATGTGTCGTCTTGACCTCATTTGCGAACTCTGCGCTGATATAGGGAGGTTCATTTATATGTTTAGTCTATGGTGAGGTTACTCGCATATAAAAAAAAGAAGTATAGTTATTAATACAATCCAGTAGTAGGTACTTAAGTTACAAACATTTTTGTGATAGATATACCTCCTTTATTTATCTCATGTATGCGAATGAAATAAAACTTCTTAAACCATATGGTTTACTGATAATTTTTTCACTGTACCACCGCGAATATGTGTGCGTGAGCTCCGACCGAGTATGCACGCCTGGTACTTTCGTGACGTCGATGTACCTGAGGTGCAGTGAACCTTGATTTTCAAGAGGTAAGCTCTCGATTTCACTAGAAGTTTCTGACAGAAAAAGTATGTTGGTCTCCGTTTGTGAACGTCGAAAGTTTATGAATGAAGCATAACAAAATTATAGACAAGATCGACAGGTGTCCATGAACTTTTCTTAGAATAAATGTCGTTGGTTTATTGCTTTGGGGATTTATGAACAACTGAAATATTGTGTCCTTTTATAAACAGCTCTGCTTTTTTATACTGCTAGACTTTTTTATTTTTATAAGAGCACATTTTCTATCGATTTGAAAGTACAAATAAAATCATAAGTTTATGCTGTATAATTATATGCCCTGAGATCACACCCCGTCGCACTAGATTTCAGTAACAGAGTTGTTGAACGCAAATTCCGGGACGGTTGATACCAGTCGCTTTTGAGATAAGCGCGTTCAAACAAACAAACAATCAAACAAACTTCTCAGATTTATTATAATAGAAAAGTTGATTTGGTGAATTATCACCATAACAAACAACCGTAACTTAACGAACTACATACTACGATAACAATATGAATTAAAAATTTCATTCATTATTCCCAAGTTATGATTAATTTCCGATGATTCATCGGATTTATGACTTAAAACATAAAGTATGTCTGGACCATATGTGAGATACGAGGTATCCGGACCAGGACGTGGTGATATGATTCATCACTTTCAGCGGTTGACGATAAAAGGAGACAGTTTATTTTTTGACGTACCAGACAGTGAAAAAAATGGTGACTAACATTTGAGTGGTTTAGTGATAGACAAGTCGCAACACATGGTATGTGAGTCAAGATTGTAAGGATAATTTTAAATCAAGTATTTCATTGAACGCAGTAATGAATAAACCAAACTTCACGGGTTGAATCTGATGAAAAAGTACTGGACAAATTGATTGGAGGATACACCCACTCATTCAATCGCAAAACTAATTCCAAATCACGATAACTATTAAGAAGCAATTTTCTTCTTTAAATCTTCAAAAAATGTTCATTCATTTTATTTTGGTTTCAAAAGTTTACGCTTAAACTTATTTAATACTTGAATCGTTTCCGTTTGTTTTTGTACCAAATAAACGTTTCTTCTATTCTATTCTATTTATCAACGTTATCAATGCACATTAGTACTTTTTAAGTAGATGACTCCTTATGCTTTTTTGTATTCACTATAATTTCTCGACCCAAACTTTACATAATTACTATAGACATTAATCATACACAAACACCAACGAGTACCTGCAACCACTAAAGATTACATAAGCAAAAACCCAGTGTATATTTCACAATGTAAAACCCATGCCATACGCTGCGTCTGCGTCGAAGCGGGGCGGGCGCCGCCCAAAATAGCCCGCACGTGCCGATCGTTCTGCCCACGCGCAGCCAAGATGGCCGCCGGGCGTCGAGCGTATGCGTGTGCGCAACTGTAAGATGTTAGAGTTTACGCGCTTTTATTTTATTATGTAAGATATTTTTTATTATTTATTCGAGCGCGGTTTTAGATGTTGTGTGTTGGGGGATTGAAATTTATTTTATGTCACCTGTTGAATGATTGATGCTATGGTGCATAGTTTTATGATGTTTACCGTCGATTTTGTATGCAATTCAATTAATTTCATCTATAATGTATAAAAAGTAAGTACTTCAACTTACAATATTGAAGTTTATTGTGAGTTTTTATACAATATAAACTTAGTTGTATGTAAATTGAAAAACCTGAAAAAATATTCAGCTAAAGAGTAAGTGGAGTTCAGTTGTTAAATTTTATACATTTCATTGATTGTTATTCAGGATTTCGATAAGTATTAATTATGTAACTTTAACTAAATGAAGGTAGGTAGGTACATGTTTGCTCAGTTAACGAATCAAACTATTTCTCAAGCGAATCAAAAATTATTAAAATCATTGTGATTCACTTCGACATCGTATACACTATTGGCACGAAACCTAGAAATCTTACATATCTACGTTTCTACTTCGCCGTCTCGCTTCCTTTGCGTCTCGACCGCGTCATCTGCGCTTGCGCACATTTCCCGGCCGTTTTAATGCCCCGTTAACTATGACGAGAGATTAGGCTCACAGTATTACGTGTTGCTATATAAACAACCGTAAAACGATTTTTTGAACCATAAAATTGGGTTTTATTATTGTTTCTGTGTTGTGATTGTCCGACAGCGGCTGTGATGTGCTGTCACCCCATAAAAGTTATGGTTTAGCCGGGTTTTCACTGAGGTTTGGGTTGGGATGATGTGTTTATGATCTGAGTTTCTGTCATATTTTCGAATGAAAATATAATATTTGTCTGAGATGAAACTACAATGAGCATGTTATACACAAATGTTTATAATAGAGGAAAATGATGCTTGCAGCATCATTTTCATAGAAGATGCATTATTGCAAACGAGTAAAGAGTAAATGAGGCCTTTGACAGTATACCAACCGACTAAGCTGTATTACTAAGACTGCTTAATATTACAAAATATACTTCGACCCGCAAGAAGTTGTTTTAGTAGTTGAAATCTACAAGTGAAATGAACATTTTAAATTGTTTTAAATGTTTGATTTTTAAAAAATATGTTTCCAACATACAAATACACGCAGACGAATTCGAAGTATGAAAGCTAGTGAGCAATACTCGTATAATAATAAAACGGCTAATATCTACAGCAACGTTGTCTTACAAAGCGGCGAGTACAAGCGGCAGCCGGCACTCGTGTCCCATGAATAACTGATAAATGCTACCGGCACTTCTTACTGTCTGGCGCGAGTGGAACTTCGGAGTTAACAATGCTTCTGTTCACTTCTTGCTTGTTGGTTAAACTAATGGAGTTATTTTCTCATTATTTTCCCTTTTTTTTGTCGTTGCTGAAAGGGATCAAATTTTTGCAGTTTTGACAGCGTGGTAACACTAGATTTTTTAACCTTTTTGTTGATTTTTACTCATAGATAATTATGCTCACAGCGTTACTTGGATTGAAACTACAGAGTGTATAAAAAACGTTGCTATGAAACTGGTTAAAAATCAGCTACATTTGAATAATTCAAGTATATTTACAATCATTCACCTATGTGAATCATTCACCTATGTAGTCACTTCAACAAACTTAGGAATAGTTAATAGTTAGTGACTATTTATTACAGCCAGGAGGTATTGTGATATTGACACATTATTATTATAGTCAAAAATTTAAAAATTCAATTTGCCAACGGAAATTGTAGACAATGAACTATTAATAAACCATGATTCTTGCTCCTGTCCGGACATAGTCTGACTGTTCTGTTGCATCCACGATCAATAGAGTTTTGTGCACGCCATTCGGATAGTTCTCAAGGAATTCGGTTCTTAATAGTTTATGAGTTTATTTCTGTTAACAATAAAACGGCTAATATCTACAGCAACGTTGTCTTACAAAGCGAGTACAAGCGGCAGCCGGCACTCGTGTCCCATGAATAACTGATAAATGCTACCGGCACTTCTTACTGTCTGACGCGAGTCGAACTTCGGAGTTAACAATGCTTCTGTTCACTTCGCCTTGCTTGTTGGTTAAACTAATGGAGTTATTTGCTCATTATTTTTCTTGTTTTTGTCATTGCCGGGATAGTCAAATTGTTCCAGTTTTTGACATGGCGGTAGTATGTATGTAAAACGCTAATGTACAGAATATATATTTTATATTTTGTGTTTTTATTTTTACTCATAGATACGTCAAATGCTGTATTATTATGCTCTTAGCGTTACTTGGATCGAAACTACGGAGTTTGAAAAAAAAGCTGCTTTGCAACATATTAAAAAATAACATGTGAGTAATACATGCGACTGCCTCCGTGGTGTAGTGGTTAGAGCGCTGTGCTCAAAAACTACGAACACGGAGGTCGTGGGTTCGAATCCCGCGGGGAACACTTTCACTTTGTGTTGGTTTTCCCAGTTTGGTTAGGACATTGCAGGCTTGAATCACCTGATTGTCCGATAAGAATGATGATTCCGTGCTTCGGAAGGCACGTTAAGCCGTTGGTCCCGACTATGATCCAAATTGTCTGGTTTCCCTTGTGGTTACGGAGGTCAGACGACAGTCGCTCCATTGTAATAATCAGGCAAGTCAATTCAGGATCATAGTCGCAGCGTACCCTGGGCTCCAAGGCAATGGCCGAGGATGCAACCGGGAGAGGCGCTAGGATGATGATGATGATGATGTGAGTAATACATGCATTACTTACAACCATTCACACACTGACATACAATCACATACAATCAACTTCAAGAAACTAAGGAATAATTAGGCACTATTTATTACCTACATCCATGAGGTATAGTGCTATTGACACATATAATAACAGTCGATAATCTAAAAATTCAATTTGCCAACACTTTGCACTACGGAAGTTGTAGACAATGAATTGCTAATAAACCAGGACTCTTGCTCCTGTCCGGACATAGTCTGGCTGTGCTGTTGCATCTACGATCAACAAAGTTTGTGCACGCCATACTGAAAGTTCTCGAGGAATTCGCTTCTTAATAGTTTTTGAGTTTATTTCTATTTATAATAAAACGGCTAATATCTACAGCAACGTTGTCTTACAAAGCGGCGAGTACAAGCGGCAGCCGGCACTCGTGTCCCATGAATAACTGATAAATGCTACCGGCACTTCTTACTGTCTGGCGCGAGTCGAACTTCGGAGTTAACAATGCTTCTGTTCACTTCGCCTTGCTTGTTGGTTGAACTAATGGAGTTATTTTCTCATTATTTTCATTGTTTTTGACCGATTTGTGCAGTTATCCCTACCAGTGTCTCACTTGTAGAGACATGTCCACTATTTTTATTGCATAACGGGATAATACAATTTTTGCAATTTTTGACAGCGTGGTAGTAGCTATAACGTAGATGAACAGAAGACTAGATGTTTGTACTTTTTTGTTGATTTTTACTCATAGATATTATGCTCACACTAATGTAGGTATTATTCATTATGTAGCTAATTCTTAATATGTTGCAAAGCAACTTTTTTTTACAAACTCCGTAGTTTCAATCCAATTCACGCTATTTATACAAGTATTATTTAAAATCATTCACATAGTATGTACTTCAAGAAACTAAGGAATAATTAGGCACTTTTTATTACCTACAGCCATGAGGTATATTGCCATTGACACATATATAAGAATCCATAATCTAAAAATTCAATTCGCTAAGAAGTTCGTCTCAACTTTATACTACGGAAGTAGTAGACCATGAATTCATAATAAACCAGGATTCTTGCTCCTGTCCGGACAAAGTCAGGACTGTGCTGTTGCATCCACGATCAACAAAGTTTGTGCACGCCATACTGAAAGTTCTCGAGGAATTCGCTTCTTAATAGTTTATGAGTTTATTTCTATTTACAATAAAACGGCTCATATCTACAGCAACGTTGTCTTACAAAGCGGCGAGTACAAGCGGCAGCCGGCACTCGTGTCCCATGAATAACTGATAAATGCTACCGGCACTTCTTGCTGTCTGGCGCGAGTGGAACTTAGGAGTTAACAATGCTTCTGTTCACTTCGCCTTGCTTGTTGGTTAAACTAATAAAGTTATTTTCTCATTACTTTCATTGTTTTTGCCATTTAAGAATGGGATAATCTAATTGTTCCAGTTTTTGACATGGTCGTAGTATGTAGTAAATATGACTCTCAGGTAAAAAAAATTTTTTTTTCCTTTGTGTGTATTTTTACTCATCGATACGTTAAATGCTATAATATTATGCTCTCAGCTTTACTTGGATTAAAACTACGGAGTATGTAAACCAACGTTGCTATGCAGCAGACTCACAATCAGCAACATATGAATAAGACAAATATTATTTACAATCATTCACATAATAATTATATAAGTACTTCAAGTAACTTAGGACTGAGTACGAAATTGTAACTTCTATGGTAATTGGTATTGGTAATTACACATAATATAAGAGTCCAAAATCAAAAATTCAATTTGCCAACACTTTACACTACGGACGTTGTAGACAATGAATTACTAATAAACCAGGATTCTTGCTCCTGTCCGGACATAGCTGACTGTGCTGTTGCATCCACGATCAACAAAGTTTGTGCACGCCATACTGAAAGTTCTCGAGGAATTCGGTTCTTAATAGTTTATGAGTTTATTTGTGTTATGTTGGATGTTGCAAGTCTAGTTCATTGTTGGAATTACACGATGTGATGTTTAAACACGATTGTATTTCTTTTGTTTTAGGTGAGATCATTGAATTAGATTTGTGATGTGACGAATCGACCGATGAATATGAAAGTTAACGGTGTGCAATGAAAAAGTAGACCAAATAAAAGATGGATGGATTGTGTGAAGAATGATATCAGTGGTATGAATGACTCGATGACGAATGATAGGCCTCTAGGAAGAAGTCAACATATTCCACCGACCCCAGACAGACTGGGAACAGGGCAGTCAAATAATGATGATGATTGAATCAGATTTGTCTATGGCAATAACAGGATCAATTGTGGTTATGTGTATAGGTATTTTCATTTACTTTCGATTATGTGGGAACCCAATTTTGTATGTAATTTTATGTAAGTACCTACATTTTATAACTTAACAAAATACGGCTGTACAAAATGCTATGTGTTGGAAACTTTCGGCTCCATTCAGGAGCATTCGCGGAGAGCAATGTTAATGGCATTGGCAGAGTAACTCTCTCGGGAGTTGAACCCCACACCCGCGACGAGCCGTTGTGACAATACTTTGACATTTTGCATAATGGAAGTAGTTCAAAGCAAACGCCGCAAGTATGCTTTCACGCTCGAAGATGTCTGACTGACGGGTGACTGGTCGGAATCACAGTAGGAATTTAGTTTGCATTGACAAAAGTTAGCTCGTTTTCACGTCGAGGCGCTGGTAGGGCGTAATAAGTTTTGACGTGCAAAAGAAGTCTAAGTGAATGAAATTACTGATTAAATTAATTTATTTCAGTTCTCTTACAATGTTTTTATTGGTATTTTTAATAGTGTAAAAGCTATTGTCACAGTATTACATAGGAAATGAAGTCGTTAAGTTAATTTCGTATATAATGGCGTGCCATACATTACTCCACTCGTTGTAACAATACGATTCGTTAGGAATAGGAAACCAAAGAAATAGACTTGCTGATTCTAGGATATTGGCAAAAATGTTTTCAGACTAGATATTAGGATCTCTTCAGCAAAAGTGGTTGTAAAACATTAAATTAGGTTATTATTTGAGAAGTAGAACCATCGTGAATGGCGTTAAATTCATCTTTACCTTTGAATACTTTTGCTTCTAGGTTCGACAAGTGTTGACATTAGATGTTTTGATTCACATTACACTATAATGCAATTTTTTTATATATTTGGATCGCTTAGTTGGTTTATATTGATCTTCAAAGAGCACACATTTTTTCGTCTATGAATACTCGTGCTTTTTGATTCGCCAAATGTATCAAAATTAGTCCTTTTGATTTAAATTCAACTTCGTTTTTTTCCGATAGCGTAGTGGACTGCAATTTAATTTCAAAACGCGAAAACAAGTCCCCCCAATTCCTTGTCACGTACTATCAACGTGCTTGTAAATCTTTTGTCAGCGCAAAGAAAGAATTCGGCGATGGCATTTAATAGTGCGTAGTACATAGTATCGTCATTGTCATCTTTTGGCGTGATCCCAAACTCCGCCAAGGTCGATTGTAAGGCTACGTTTCCACCAGAGAGATGCGAGGATGTTTGTTAACAACCATTATAATTTCTTCTTCTACTCAGCGCAAACTCGAAGCTAAGAAAATAAAGTGATTCTATAGGTTCTTAACAAGACATCCCTCGTAACGCATTCTCGCACTTCTTTGGTGGAAGAGCAGCCTAAGAGCGAGACCTTATTATTTCGTGGCTGCGTCGTCGCAACAGATCAACGAATGTTATGGCTTTCCGATGCGACGCACATCGATGATTTCTGCTCTACCTATTGACATTGTCCGACATCCTACTACTATTATAAAGGCGAAAGTTTGTATGTATGGATGTATGGATGTTTGTTACTCTTTCACGTAAAAACTACTGAATGGATTTGAATGAAACTTTACCACAATATAGTTTATACATCAGAATAACACATAGGATATTGGAAATCGAAATCCACGCGGACGGAATCGCGGGCGGCCGCTAGTACGTAATACGGCTGAAACGTCGCAGCGACGACGACGCAATAGTGTAGTGGGATATGCACATTGTTATTATTATTTCATTATTGTATAGTAAAAACAAAGTCGCTTTCTTCTGTCTGCCCTTCTATATGCTTAAATCTTTAAACTCTGCAACCGATTTTCGTGTATTTTTTTATCAGACTGTGGTTCAAGAAGAAGCTTTATGTTATAATTTTACTTGCACGAGCGAAGCCGGGGCGGCGAAGCAAAATGTACATATTAGCGGCCGATTTTGTGCAAACTTCACATCTACTACTCGCATATAGGCCAAACAAACCCTGATAATTTAGTTTGGATAGGTGAGCCCGAGTGATAATAATAAAAATCTAGATCTTGACTTATAAGTGACAACAAAAAATGCCACTTATTCTAGAAGATACGAAAGACATATTAGAAGAGAAGAAAAAGATAAGAAGAAGAGAATATAAGATAGGAAACACTGCAAAAAGACCCAAGACGCACCAGTGGGACCTCGCTCTAACGGTATTTGCATGTAGGTTATGTTTTATATCGTAAATATTGTTTATACCTCTGTCGGTCGATGGAAAAACAAGATGCAAGGCAAGTCTGAGCTCAATAACAAAGATTTTGTAGGTCGAAGAAAACTCATTGCCAAATGTTAAATCTTTTGGTATTCGTTTCTTTCTCTTTCCTTTTGCGTTGAACGTCAGAATATTTCGATACATTCTGGTTTCAGTCATAGCTTTTCAATCAAATTGTCGTTCGTGTTTTTAAATATGTGTTTTAAATAAAAGTACACAAGTTATGCATATCAAAAACATTGATTGATCACAAAGTAAGTAAATAAATAAATATTAAGCACTTGTTATTTTGTCACACTTAGCAGAAAAAACGTGTCCGAATTTCGACCGAAGTTCATTTTGAATACAATATTATGCGGCATCTTTTCGGAACAGTGTGTCATCCTTAACACATTGCGGGCGTAATCCCGCTGAACTTCGGTCGCATTTTCTCGGCCTAGTGTGATTATATTCGAACGCAATATTATAAGCCGGGAATCATCACGTTCCGAATTGCACATAAAAAAACAAATATTTCACAACATCACATATACTTAAATAGATACATATAGCACCCAGACCAGAACAAACAGACATGTTCATGCACACAAATCTTTGTCCTGTGCGGGGATCGAACCCGCGACCTCTTGCGTAATAGGCAACATCTTGACCATAACACCAAGCGGGTCGTCAAACACTAACAATTTGCAAACCAATCAATCATGTACCTACTTAAGATTTCAAGAACGCATTCGTGTTGTATATAAAATTCCTTGAAATAAAATGATAAAAATAAACATCTAGATTCCAATATGGGCCCTGGCCTACAGATGAGGCCATGACATTTATTTTCTATAGAGCCTTGTTTTCTTAAGTCTTGCAAAGAATTATTTCTTTAGAAGCTTCATATAAATCTTAGAATGACGTTTTATTGTACAGATGCATTGATGTACAAAACCCAAGATACACAATCAACGTCTCAAAAACGTCCCCAAAAAATAAGTGCTGAATGCACTTATTTCAAACAGTCTCACGTCACCCGCGTCATCGCAATTTTGAACACTCCCTTGTGAAAACTATCTTAACTAATCTGCATAAGGTTTAATTTGCAAGCTCATAGTTTGACTTTGAGTTTTTGGTGACAGTATTTACTACTGTTTCTTGTTCGGGACTGTGCATCTATGGTTTTTTTATATCAATGTACAGATGGCATAAATTATAAACATAGTAACTGTTCCTTTTTAATAGTTAATAACCAATAATAATGTCAATTTTGTTTTTTAAAATATCAACTAATTTTCGGAGAACGTTTCGATTGGAATCTCGTGCCATCTTAAGATTAGGTATATATTTTGTGAAATACCCTCCACTGACATACAATGGTCAATATAAAGAAAAACAATTTTCTATAACGAAATTGTATTAATTCTTAATTGAATTAATCTGAGGTGGTAGAAAATTCTATGAATCTACATAATTATGTTTATAGATGGAATAAGTTCAATTGTCGAAAACATTTTTTTTAGATTCTAATAACAGTCAGAATTCTATATCTGAGTTCTGAGTGTCTCTAACTTCCGAGCTTCCGATTTCTTCAAAATTTTTTCTTTCTTCTCTTCTGAATATAATTTGATCAATGAAGCCCTCATCTGATCTGTCAAACGTTTTAATTGTTGTAGCTCTTAGCTCGACGCCCATACACTTTTATTGTTATGTCAGACGTAGGAGTTAAGAATCGAAGAATCATTCAAAGGGCACCTCACGCGGGCTCGACGTCAACTGATTGGCAATTAAGGTTTCTTGTCTGTTGCCATGGCAACGGAGCTTCTCTTAACGCTTACCTTCAGACGGCGGGAAGCGATTGTACTCAGATTCAATTAAAACATTCTAATGGCTCCATTCGTAGATGTAAATCCTTAGACCTGGCCTCGCGATACTTTAAGTCACTCTAAAATTAGTTCTATTATATGAAGCGACGGTCGCTTTTTATCGCAGCTACAGCATGTTGAAACGTACGTCACGTCAACCAAATAAGGCCACGTTTTTCCGATGTGAGGGCTTTTCTAACGATTTAAATCAATGGATCCACTGATATCGTTAATGCGAAAGTAACTCTGTTTGTGACCTTTTGAAGCGGAGACGCTAAATTGATTTAGTTTGAATTTAATAGTTCGAGAATGTGGGAAGGAAGATATCGACGGTGGAAAGCGGAAGTGGCGTATCTCAAAAATTGGCAAAATTGTTTTTTGATGCCATTATGTTAAGAAAAAAATCCCGCGTCGATTGGTGTATGAATTGTCTTTCTACGATGAAAAAAAATTAAGATACGTCAACGATTTTTTTCTACTTTTTTTACAACTCACTTGACCAATTGCTGTAAATGGGCAAAAAAACGCTACTTTTGGAAATAAAACAGATACGACACTACTCGAAGTACGGTAAACAGTTACAGCACTCTTTTCCCGAGTTCAACATTGATATTGATTGAGATACATCATTTCTACCGCTGCAAAATCTTACGTTGTCGAACATACAGCAAATAGACCGAACTGACGTGAATACTAATCAAATTGTTACTGCATTTTAAACGTCATAAGAGTAGTCTTGTTTCTCACCCGCTGCGTCGCGTGTCCTGCTTACGCCATTTTGATCGCTCGGCATTTGTGCGTTAAAGCCGATAGTGAGAAAGCGGAATTGTTAATTCATTTTATGAACTAACCAAAGTAACAAAGAAGAAAAAGGTACATGATATTATTTAATTACTTAAATACTGATTTGAACATATTTAATGTTGAAACTAATGAAGCAGAAAAACGATGACAGACTGATTGTTAAACAATAGAAGAGAAAATGTCATCATTATCATCCTAGCGTATGTCTCGGTCGCTTTTTCCACGAGCTTCCATAGCCTTGGAGTCCAGGGTCCGCTTTCCTTTACTTCCTCCTCCACTTTGCACGACCTTCAGCATGACGTCAAGCCAGCATTTCTTGGTCTTCCGGGACCTGGCGGGAGTTGCATGGCGATGAATTTAGTTCCCACGTAGTTTGCCGGTTTCCATAAAACATGGCCGTAACAACTTAGGCGACACTCCTGCAGTTTATCTGCGGCTAATTTAAGGCTGCCCCGAATACATGAGTTCCTAACGCTGTCCTTCCGTGTCAATCCTCGCATCCAGTGCAAAATTTTCATCTCCGTGAATCTCAGCCTTCTTAGACCTCAGTGCCCACCAGATGGTCACGCGAGGAACACAGTCGAAGGCGTTCTGCATGTCCAGGAACAGGAAATGTAGAGGCGTATTCTGTACTTCTCCATGTCATCATTATTATTATCCTAAGGGCAAAAACAGGGTCTATGGTACAGGTCGGTTAAAATGCCCACACCACGAGGACTTATCGCCTTCCAGGCTTCGATGTGGACGGCATCGGTGGAACCAACTGCTTACCGATTCTTCATGTGGCGAAGAGCTCTCAGAACTTCATCAGGCGTTATGGGTGGTATATACTAGTCCTTGATTTGGAGGAAGATTCGGTGGCTGCACCTCCTTATGCTGCCTCATAAAGCAGCTCGTGGAAATACAAGCGCCATATCTCCTTTACCACGAGGTCCTCGCATAACACATTGTCACTATGGTCTTTTACACAGCGGCACTTGGAAATATCCAGTGCAGCTTTGACCCTTGTACCAGCTACTCTGAACACAAGCTTCTGCCCTTTTGACGAGTCCAGCTTATCATAGAGCGGTTGTAAGTGGTATCGGCAACAGCTTGCTTTGCAGCGCGTTGTGCAGCCCCGTATCGTCTTCAGGAGATCTGGACAATTGCCACTATGAGATGAAGGATTGATTTGCCTTGATCTCTCTATGATCTTCTCCGTTCCACCTCTATGCCTCCTTGTCAAACTTGCGTGCACCCTTTGAGATCCCGAGGACCGTGCATCCCGAGCATCTTGACGCAGTTTGTGATTGCATCCTGAATCCCATCCCAGTGGTCTTGGACCGGTTTGCCATCAGCATCGCCACAGGTTACGCCAATCTCTGATGCAAACTCCTGGGATCTGGATTGATTCAGCAGCTACTACCTGGCATCGGCAACACTCAAGGGATTTCTCAGTAGGTCTTACGCAGAGATCCATAAAAAGGTGTCGGTGTTGAGCAGTGAGACTTTCACCGGTTATGGCCTTGCAGTTGGCCACTTTGCAGATGAGATGCTCCTAGTGAGCAGGTGATCAATTTGGGTAGCATGCCGCCCGCTCCTGTAGGTGATTAGGTGTTCGGTTGTGTGTGTATACGTTGCGACCGCCGTATCCGAAACCACCGTGAGTACGTCCAAACTCCTCACACCTGTCACACACATGGCCGTTCAGATCGCCTCCCAAAACGATCACCTGTGAAATCGGGAAGCCACTCAGCACATCTCCAAGTTGGTTCCAGCACCTCACCCTGTCAACATCGCTACAGCCGGCCTTCGGCGCATAAGCTCTCATCAATTGGGGCGTGATTCATCAAGTAGCAACTTAATCACCATCAGCCGATCGCTGCAACGATTAACTTCCAGAAAGCTGTCCCGAAACCGCTCAGAGAGCACTATAGCAACCGTGAGTACGTTGGCTAGCTCCCTTACTCGTCCAGTTATTGTGCCAATGTTCCAGGTTGCATAACTGAGCTATTTTCTACGGTTTGGGGCTCGATAGTTCAGCTGTGCACGCCCAGTGCATGGTAGCCCTCACCCAATTGTCGTAGAAGTTGGGCGAGGCTCCTGCGCGCCGTTTTCCGTCAGCGCTCTAACCACAACCGTATTTCTTGAAATTCCTACTATATGATTTGGCAAGTTTTGGCTTTTATAGGGGCGACTGCCGTTTGATTCTTTTGTATTAGCAGAAGAGAGATAAGAACAACATTCAATATTTATGCTACTAATAAAGAAGAAAAATTTTGTCGGTCTGATTAAAATAAAAATGTTACAGATTGATCTTTGGGTGTCCTCACATTCTTTAAATTTGAACAAAACATTTCAGAGAAAGATACAGTATTTTATTATTAGTACATCTGTGACTCTTATTGTACTTAAAACATTTCAAATGTAAAAAGTTTTTTATTAAAAGTTCATACAGCTAAAAAGCCCTATAGAGTTTATCCTTTCTTTGAGATACAGCACATCCGCTGCATGGAAACTGAAGTCTACTTAAAAAAGCCATATATTTTACCTAACAGATACGACATTTCTGCTGCTCGATATTTGAACATCAATTGCTGTAACTAGTCGAAAATCAATGAAGCAGTAACTCTAGAATATTCTAATCAACTTCATGTAATAAACTTTTATCAGTAGAAAAATCATGTAAAATTGCAGCTTTCTAACATTCTTAATTTAAGAGATATGAATTTTTGAAATAGTTTTTTGGCTCTGGTGTAAAGTTGGACTTTTTGAGATACGCTACTTCCGCTTTCCACCGTCGATATTATGATAGTTTGGAATTATAGATTTTCCGTTTCATGAGCAAACTTTGAATTGTTCATGTATATATTTGTAATTTGCTTCAATAAATATTATTAAATCGCATAGTTTTTAAAACGTTGCTTAATGTTCGAGTTCGTGTTCATCAGAGACTTTATTGGCCCTAACTATGTTCAAATGCGGGATGGCGATCACAAACCCGTGCTGTGTTCAGAAAATCTACACAAATTTTTGCCTGACCCGGAATCGAATCCAGGATCTCGAGGCCCGGTACTTAAACCTCAATATATAATGATAGTAAATTTCAATTAAAATAAAATTCAGATTGGTATCAGGTACATTCGCATACACAATTCCATACTATCACTGCAATAATAGTCTACTCCGTAGTTGGCCATCAATAATTGCCACAGTAGCCGAAAATAAGCCTGGATAACAGTACAATAAAAGTTCAGAACAATGGTTTAACCGCGTGCTGGCTCACATGTTTTCGTGATGTAAACAACAACATTGCATAACGTGGCTTGCATTAATATTTTGGCAGCCGTTTCTAGTACACTTCGGAGTAATAACAAGTGATTCGTTGTTACGCTTCTGTTAACATTTAGGTAGTAGTAGGTGTTTGGCTTCATCTCTGGTTTTGTCTTATTTTTGTAGATATAAAGTTGAATAAATCTAGGTTTCTAAAGTTTTAATTAACTTTGAGTTCTCTAATAGACCTTGCAAGAAGACAGTCGTCATGTTTTCTATAACTAATCATAGGGTCAAAATGGCTGTAACGTCAAGAAAAGTCACTTGTTCCTAAAAGCCCTACGCCTTAAAACTAATTAGCACTACGTAGAAGATCTTAAGAAGGTCTTAAAGGCCGGCAAAGCATCTGCGACCCTTGTGCGGTTGTTGATGTCCATGGGCAGCGGTGATCACTAACCATCAAGTGACCGTCTTATTCGTTTTCCTTATAGTATAAAAAGCGTAACTATTCAGAGGATCCTGCAATACATTAAAGAAGTTTTTGTAGTCATAGCCCTAATCGGCCTTCGCCTGAATTTATTCCTTATCCTATCTCATGTTGGGATTGCCACCGCTGCTGACATAAAAACATGACTTTTTGTCCGTACAGAAAGTTGTCTACCTTGGAAGAAATTTCCAAAGACCCTTTTTGGTATGAGAGAAACACGATGTTTGTAGTTACAGCTAGCAAACATCGTGTTTCTCTCACCCTTGGAGTAAGCAAGCGAGCTAACTAAATTAACATACGAATATGTAGTATAACAATTTCACGTGTTTATTTATCCCGTCATATTCTTCCCGCAGGGCTGAATGCCCGAACCCTTTGATTTGCCGCTCGACCACATTTCATTGGGTCAAAGCCGACCTTAATAGGCCCTGGAAATTTAAGGTCCATGAATTATGGTTCGCATAATTTTTTACAGTTCAAGCTGACTGCACTAATACAAATTAGGCGTGGTCAGGTAATGGTCATTCTCACGATAATTTATTTTTTTCTATTATTTTTATTTATTTAGATATTAACATTAATAAGTCGAGAGATGACGATGATGAACTGGAAAATTAATCATACTAATGTTATAAATGAAAAAGTTTGTTCGTTTGGATGTTTGTTTGTCAATCACGCTGAAACTACTGGCTTGTTACATAGTTAAAGCTTAAACTAGGATTACAGGAAGTACCATAGGATAAAACTGACATATTGATACCGCGGGTGCAGCCGCGGCTAAAAACTAGTACTAAATACAAGTGTTCAAAGTACCTATTACATATATATATTATAGACATATATTGCAATTTGATTCACAGCAAAATTCTTCCGCTCAAATCAGTGAGTGAGCGTTTACGTGAAGGCATTTTCATTGCACTTCTCTTACACTGAAATTCTCTTAGGTCTCAGCTAAGGGGAATCCCCGCCCAACAAACTAGTAAAGTATTGAACAGAGATTGTATGTGAGGGGATTTCTTAGAGATCCAATAATCTTAGAGCTCAGATAAACAGATGATAAGATGAGAGATTACCAAGGTCTTCTTGGAACACCTTAAACTCGTGTCAACCTTGTTCTATTTATTTGTGAGATACCTAAACATGAAATATAGATAAATAGTTAAAATAAAACTGTCTTGCAAGATTTTTCATTTTGAGATATGTATCTGCAGAGCGCATTCTGTTAAGTCTGTCAACAACTCTGAATGATTTATGAATGTCTAATTCTGCATGATGTTTATGAAAATGTACATTACTGAAACATAGTACTTTGGTCTGGGGTTGCATTAAAATAACGATAATATTATTTTTAATTTCTTCTAAGATTTTTTTTCCCTCGACAACAACAAAACCAACAATCGGACTAATTGTACTGGAAACCTATATAAATATTGTCAATATTTTTTATGTTATAAAATAATGATTTTATTTAAATAAGCGTGATTTGTTCGTCAAATAAAGCAATGTTTTACGCTTATTTTGCAACATGGTTCAACATTATATTCTTTCTAAGAAACATTTAGTGTCAATGAGCATCAGCGTAGGTTTACATAAAAAACCCGTCGAAAATGCATCGAAAAGAATGTTTCAGGGTGAGACTTGGTGGAGTCGCACTCTCATGCATGCCGGTCTTGAGCCAGTAAGATGCTCTCTGGACGAGAGTTCAACCTAACTTTCTCCAGTCACCAGTCCACAATGGAACTGCCCAATCTCCCACTTCTCGCACACTGCGCTCTCTAAACAAGATGCCATCGAGTCACCTGGCAACATGGCCGTCTAAAATGGAATGTCATAAGTTTGGCAGTTACGTAGCCTGGCGCTCGCTGAATGGACAGCGTGTCGTCACGATGAAGCAGACGCCGTCTCGTGGAACTCAGCACTAATTTTACCAACTGCTGGCACACCACGCACCACTAAGTTTAGCCGCCCCAAGATAGCCGGTCCACGAACCATCGCGCATAAACTTTTCACAATTAGACTATTATTTTTGGTAGCAAAGTCAGTCGGTCGATTATTAATAGAGGCTTTTCCGAGTTTATATTCGTTACGTGTGTTGCGGTGTTAACTTTTAGTGAATTTATACATAGCCGCTTATAAATAGGTTGTGCTGAAGTTGCGTCTGACGGACGGGGGAATACCTTCCTGAAATATCGTACTACGGCTGGTGGTTTGCGTGGTTTCGGCCGCATTGGTAAACGATTATTTATAAATTGATTGTGAGGATTACCGGGCGTCGCCCGCGCGTGCTTTCGTAGATCTCGCGCACGCCCCGCGTACACGAGCCGCTACGTAAGGGTAAAGGTCCTCGACACTAAAGATTTGAACTTTTTTTTCAATGATATTATCAGACAGTAGCATTCCATTATCAGCCTGATAATATATAGTAATGCAGTGACGGTTGTTGGCAGCACTTTTTCAAATGACATAATTAATCGATTATATTTACATTACAATAAATTGATTTTAATTTATTTAATCTTGTGTACTACATAAGAATTTCAGTAAAGAAATAAGTTTTATTTTCAATTGGTAAAGTTTTCAGTCGGTTTTTTTTATAAGGCATTATAACTTATACATAATTATCAGCTCTTTGTTCCGCTAATGAATCCTTGAACAGCTAGTAGAATATAATATTCTTATTTGATTTTTTCAGGTACCGTCGTACATGGTGGGATCCGAAATCAACAAGTATGTATAAATAATGTTATTGTATTTTTTTCTATAAAACATTTGCCCGTGTTTTGAAATCTACAAACGACGAATATCTAAATATCTACAGTTTGATAGGTAAATTATTTTTAATGAAGATAATCTTCAATACTTATGGCGGGTTGGAGAGGCAATTAAAATGTCTAGGAGAATACAATTTTTTATTTGGTAAATAGTAGATAACATATTATAAGTGTTGTCAAGTTATACTTTATAAAATGAAGCATTAAATTTTTCAACCTTATATCGATTCAAAGGTATTTCATAAGCATTAGTTAAGAGTGTAACTTATGGAGATTTTTCTTTCGTATGATTTGTGTCGGACGTACGCAATTTTCACGACATTCGTTATTTACATATATAATTTATTATATTTAAAAAAATAATATATTTAGAAAACAGAACGAGGGAAGTACGATTAGCTTCATTTAATCATTAACATAATGACATTCATATTTACTCGTTGACATTGTAAATACAATATGAAAATTCACGTAATATCGCAGAATCAAAACAGCATTGCACGCCGACATCATTTATCAATTTAAACTCAACATTTTCCGAACTCCGCCGTGTTAAATGCAAAATACAGATAAAAATGCACACTTCTCATGAATAGGAGTGCCCTGTCAAAAAGCATTATGACAACAGAGTGCATTCTGGATTCTCGGAGTGGGGTACCTACCCTGCCTCCCCCTGGCGGGCAGACGGGGTATTTCTGTCTGGCCCGAAGTGTCAATTTGAATTAGCAAGTGCAGTAGCCGAATGGGTAATGATGTTCGGAACTGATATACTTCGGTTGCGGTAGGTCGAAAACCGCATGAGAAGGGAGAAGGATTTAAATTTAGAAGGTGGGTTAAGTTGTGTATTGGTCGTTTTTTGTTTTTATGGTGTTCTGTCTGGCCAGAATATTTGACCGTGGGAAATAGAATCGAATGCTTTTAAAATTAGCTGATCAGTTAAATGCCACTACAAGTGACCTCCTGTGTATTGTTACTTTTTTAATGCTCAGAAGGGCTTGAGAAACAATCCTTGTTGACCCCAAGAGTTAACGAGTCATTCTGTGTTGGACTCTTTAAAGTTAAGAATTGGGGTAGGTGACTTTCTAGTACCTACCTCAATTTCTAACTTTATTCAGTTCTCAAGAAAGATAATAGAAACATGTCCCCAATCCATCCCATCCCAACAGTCCAAAATAAAAGGAAAAAAACAAGAATAAGAATCCTATACTAAAGTGTATGTAGTGCGTAGTGTCGTTTGATTTCCAGGGCTAATGGACCTTAAGGATCAATGACCAAGTAATCACCTTAAAACAAGATGTCTGGAAGATAATTAGTCACGAACTAAACATCAGATGCGGAATGACTTACGTATTCAAGGGTATTTTAGGGAAAGTAAAAAGACCCATGCTAATGATGATGTCGGAAGTATAATTTGCCAATAGAGTGTATAGACTCTATTGACAAATATCTGAACAGTAGGTAACCATAAATTTCAAGTTTTGAAATTCAGTAATAGAAAGACAAATGTAAAAAAAATCGTTTTTAACATTTGCAAACCTTACAAAAATCTGCCTTAATTAAAGAGGAGCCGTAAAACGCCATATTTAATACTAGCGGCGGCTCGCAACTCCGTCCGCGTTTTGTTAAAGCTCAAAGCCTTCCTCGTCAAATGGACTATTCAACGCAATATTTTTTTTCAAATCGGACCAGTACTTCCTGAGATTTGCGCGTTCAAACAAACAAACAAACAAGCTCTTCATCTTTATATATTAGTATAGACATAAAAAAACTTTACTGTAAAGAAGTTTTGATAAGATTCAGTCAGAATCCCATTGAAATTAATATTGTTGGTACTTTACCATTTCAAAGGACATTAATTCCCACATTTCAAATGATTAAACGTAACGGTACACCGTCATTACAAAAACTCCATCCCTGTAACGGTGTCACGGAAAAAAAACAAAAAAAAAACAGACAAATTGTGACGGGAAGCGTACCGGCTGGAGAGAAAAAAAAACACGGTGAATGACCTCACCGCCTTAGCTTCCGCTGAAATCGCCGCCGCTTACGTGTCGCACCGCGCGCCGCCCTGATTTTGAGCTCACGTCGGGGCGGCAACGTCGCGGTTTTCGAATTTGAATTCTTTTCGAATTACTCTTTGTTTTTCTTTTTTATTCTTATTATCAGGAAAGAGGTCCAGTGTCAGTTACCAAATTGTGTACCTACAGTTAATATTCATAAATTGAAAGTAGAAATAGACGACAAGCATTTAAGGATTATTTCTGTCAATAACGTTAAATTTAATTGAACTTGTTTTAATTTATTTCCTGATATGATGGTTATGACATAAAACAGTATCATTATTTGACTATTATATTCAAAATGTAGATCGTTAATGTTCTTATGGTGCTGATATTTCGTAATTTTATGACTTTATATTTGCAAGATGACGATGACACTACAAAATGTAACCAACAAAGAACTGCAACAATGTATTAAGGATATACATTAAAGCTCTCTTATACTCCAATATTAAACAAATAGATACATATTTCTACACAGTACTAAAAAAAAATTTGCTCGCTTTTGTTTAAATTTCAGTATTGCAACAAAAACATGCCAGCAAAATCAACCACACCATTACAACTCGTCAATCACATTGATAAATCACCAACATCAACGCGTGTTTTCTTAAAAATCAACTCCGATTCCTCGGTCGAATGACAAATCGTGATTTGAACACACGTGAAATCAATTTTCACGTTGAGTGCATTATAACATCGTTCCCTGTTACCGGCGCTTGCGCAGGAAGGAAGGAACCATTTCATAATATTGAGGGTGACAACGTATGTTGTAGGGTGGGTTTTTGTAAGTGAATGTTTATAATATCATTTGGTACGTTGAAAAGTTTATGGCACTGGTACTCTTTGGTAGTGAAGTCAATTAATTATTCACTAGAGATCCACCATGGCTCATATAGGTGTAACTAAAGTTTTCAGCGTTTCTCTACTATAAATTATGCTTGTTGTAATTTTAAAGATCATAGATAAGCATCCTAGGGACAGACAAAATAACCGACTTTGTTTTAAACTATACAGAGATTACGACGTATTTCTACGGTACGTAAGCTTCTTTTAATTAAATAAAACTAACATAATAAGCGAACAAGCAGTTAAATAATAAAAAGTGAAAAAGTGTCTTTAAATAAATGAAATGTTGTATAGTAGGTATATTATCGTCTATTGTCATCATCCATATGAGGATAATTTACAAATTGTCCTGGTTATTGACATCAGTGCATTTTACAACTTATACAACTTTACTGACTCGAAGCGAATTACATTGGATGGTCTAGGATAAGCGTTCACCTGATGAAAATGTCTAAACCTGCGAGAAAAAATTCGCGTTAAACATATTTTTGCTAAAACTAAACATAATCTGTTGAAGTGTGGAAAGAAGCAAAAGCTCACCACTAGTATTTTTCTAATGGTCTTTGATGGCCACTTGATAGTTTTTAATCACCGTAGGTACATCTCCAATACCAATCTTTAACACAAGAAAAATCAAACGCATTTCCTTTAAACTATTTACCTAAGCAACTTGTCAGTTGTTTCAGTGTAACCTATAATCAGAGACATAATGAGTCCGAAGGTGTATAATTAATGCGCCGCACGCGCCGATGCCGTAATGGCTGCGAAGACTTTACTCCATGCATTTTTAACACTGATATTTTTCCACAAACGGTTTAATTACTCACCCCTGTTTCAACAGAGGCACTTTATTTATTTGTCTGCAGAAGTCTAATAAAATAAATATGGATCAGTTAAAACACGTGTAAGAAAATCGATTGATAACATATTTGATTATGCGAAAGGACAAGGAAATATTCGGGAAAGATGTACTGTCACAATATTTCTTAAAAAAGCAATGTCGTAAAAGCACCAGAGGCCTATTCCGTTTTTGAAATAAATAAAAATGTTTTGGGAAAGTTACATTTACGGTTACATTTTATGTTATTGGTAACTCTGCGTTAATTGTGGTAAATCGTGCGTGGTTATTGTGTTAAGATTGGTGAAAAAGCCAAACCTATCTTTGTAAAGAAAACATGATTTCAAATGATTGAGGCCTTTGCCCTGCAGTGGGACATTAATAGGCTGATATTAGTGGTAAATCACTAACTTGTCTCAAAAATAAGTCGTTACGGTCGGACCAAAGTTTGTGATTCGGTTATCCTGTTCGGAACAACTCAATTACAGTCTGAAAGTTGCCGGTTTAATTAAGCCCACCTGACTCATAAGGCTATGAACGTAACGGTTAGTCTTTCGACATTGATTATAATATTTCAATTACATAAACAAATTATATCAATAATGATTTTGCGCAGTTGATTAATGACAATTAGCTTGAAAGACATTTTTGTAATTATTTTTCGTCCTGAATAATACTTTTTTTATTTCACCCTTCTTATACCTATCCTACTACTATTATAAAGGCGAAAGTTTGTATGTATGGATGTATGGATGTTTGTTACTCTTTCACGTAAAAACTACTGAATGGATTTGAATGAAACTTTACCACAATATAGCTTATACATCAGAATAACACATAGGATATTGGAAATCGAAATCCACGCGGACGGAGTTGCGGGCGGCCGCTAGTACATTAATATTAAGAGAAACTTGCGTTAGCTCCTCACCCAATATAACCTCCCTATACTGCAAGGATATAATTTGTTGTCGCAGCAAATGCAGACTGTCATATATCATGCATTTTGCAGCACTCATAATTTCCCTCTAAGTGGTAGGCGATACATTTGAACTAGCGCATAATAATTTACCTCGGATAGAGCTGTACTAACTTTGACGTAGACACTTTCTTATCTATTAGGAATATAATAAAGCTAAACGGTTTGTGTGTTTGTTTGAACGCGCTAAACTCAGGAACTACTGATTCGTTTTAAATAAATATTTTTGTATTGGACATTCCATTCGTCAAGGTAGGCTTTAAGCTATAGTATGACACTATGTGTGTGGAAACCGAAATCCACGGGGACGAAGTCGCAGGCGGCCGCTATTTAATGTAATATTTATGCATGGTAATGGTAATGAATTTCTGTGTGCTTTTTACGAGTTGGTGAGTGCTGCATCTTATGCGTCACCTGCACCATCAGCTCTTAGACACGTAGACACCTTGTTGCATTAGACGTTTGCAACACTTAGAGAGTGTTGCGTTTGCTCGGCGACTTAGCATACCTTCTTACAGTATGTATAATAACATTTCGGCCGGACTTGGACCATGGCAGCCGATCTTACGATCAGTTAGGTACACAGGATATATTAAAGTTCACAAGTGACTGCGCAAGCACATGTGGACTCCCTTTTCCTTCATTCTAATAATTCGGTGGGTTAGCAATCTGACACGACCGTAGAGCGTTCAGGCGCAGGACCAACGGCCTTCTAAAGCACGGAGGAGCTCGAGATCGAGATGTACTTTTTTGGTCACCCCAGAGACCCTGGCTATAAAATCAAGGGTCGTGGGTACGAATCCCGCTAGAGGCAAATGTTTGTGTGATGAACATCGGCATTTGTACTAGAGTCATGAATGTTTATAAAGTTATCTAAATATGTCTATTCGTGTCCTAGCTTCCATTATACAAGCTTCGAGCTTAGTTTGGCTTGAGGCTAGTCATTTAATGTGTTACCAAACAATTTGGCTACTTTATTTTTATTTAATTAGTGGTTCTGCCAAATGCGTTGTATAGTACGAAATATAACAAACACAAGTAACGTATATAATCAACTTAACTAGCATGTAGTTGCTATTATCAATAATTATCAGCAAAAACACAGATTTTGTGTATTTTTTTCCTTCAACAACATGGTATTACCTGCAATTAAAGCATATCGGTATGGTAAATTAATTAAAAGAATTCATTTTAAATCAAAACATTTTTCAATATCAAATTAATTTTATATTTAGCTGTGATTTACGTGACAAACAGGATTATTTGTGCTTTTGTTCATTTTCCTTAAATTCCTTATGGATAATTAATAATTGTAAAAATGTTATATCAGTAAATTTAAACCTTTGTTAATGAAAGAAATTCGAAACTCTAAATGTTCTCTATTAAAGTGGCTACGTCGTTTTCATGTTTTCTCTACCTATATTTCAAAAAGCATGGATAGCATTATTTAGGACATTTTTTTACAAAATCAGATATTCTACATTTACCTACACGTAAGTTCACACTATTGGAAGACGAAAGTACCAATCTGTGGGAAAACTAAGCATTTTGAAAAAATCGTTACGTTAGTCATCTGTACATAATCATATATTATTTTTATATATTTGTAACTAAGCTAGAACACAAGTATCTAATGTATACAGCACCAAATTCATCCCAACATAAATAGTATTACCGTTCCCTCACAACAATCGAACGTGACCAATACCATAGACGTAAAATCTCTCCGAACAAATTCAGAACGAATCCTGTAATCTGTCGCAATCCCCACTTTTGAAACGCGACACGGTCACGAAGGAGGAAGTCCACTTTGACCACCCAATTTTGGAGCACCTGAAACTTGATTTTGCAAAGTCCATTTTGAGCACCGATTATTATTCCAGATAGACTGATTTGATATTATCGGCAAGCCTATAATATGAATAGTTGCTTAAAGTGGACTAATACTTTGAGCCGGCTGATTTGATATTATTGGCAAGCCAATAAGCTAAAATGGACAAAGCCAGGGGCTCAAGTTACCCGTTCAAGTGCCAGGGAGGATGCTATAGCTTCTTGCTAGTTACTGTGATTCTATCCCAATATAGTGTCTAATTAGGGTTTCAGTGGGTACGCCAGAGGGAAAGCTCCACATAACTTCACATGCCATGAGGCATTAAGTTCGCCTTTTGTACAATAATTTGTCGTGTACTAAAGTTTATATATAGTTAATATTTATAAATAAATAAATAACCTGTCTATCCCGGGCGTTGGATACGCTTAAGGAAGCATTTTCCCTACGGCACAAGAAAAGTGCTATACTTGCCGGTGTTCAAAGACTGGGTGCTCAAAATGGATTACATCTCACGGAGTGCTCACCCTCTTTCTTCCCCCTCCCCGTTCCCCTTTCCCCTCATCCTCGGAGTTTCAGCCGCATCCGGCGCGACACCTGCGCGCGCGCCGTCTCCATCCGTCACGCATGCGCACTGAGTTATTGCGTTTTAATACTCTCTTATACGGTCCCGGTAATGGACTTTTTGTTGGCGGCGTTGAAAGTTTTGAAATATAGGGGCTACAGTAGTTTAATAACTATTTCTCTACGCTTTCTGTTATTGGGTGAAACGTTTACTTGAAAATCGGATTTGTGAAGGTGTACAGAAATCGGTAGCAATTGGAATATTTTACCTATCAACGTTACAGAATTGCTTAACCGCTATAAGTAGTATCAAAAACATACATAAGAGTAAAAGCAAAGATATAATTTTGATTTGTTCAAGGAGACAATTGGGTTTACTTCTTAAAAAAACTTCTTGAAATTAATATAAAACTACAGCATACACAGGCAAGAACACTCAGTTATGAAAGGGACAATCATAGACCGCAAAGACAAAAATACACTAAATAACATGGGCACATATCAATATATATTTTTGTTAAATCGAATTTATATTGTACTAACGTTTTACTTTTTTTGTAGAAAATTGTTGCTTACGTTGAGGCACTTCTTTCATAAAAAAGAGAGCATTACCAAATAAGTATCCGAATAGTAAATAACAATTAATTGATTTTAGAAACAAAAGATGGCGTCATGGCTTTCTTAAGCGAACACAGCGCACCAAAATAAATTAAATTAGCGAAATTTATATTCTACATTTACGAATTTCTGCCGTAGACGGCTAACAGGAGTAAGCTTCTAGTCTAGATTTTGGTGACATGGAAAGCACTGTAATAATTTAGTAATGGAAACAAATTAAATTAGGAAGCTAAACATGGTTGGTTCCCTTCGTAACTATGAGTGTTACCTAGATTTTGGAGACGTTTAGTGTTTGTTTCGCGAAATAACGATCAGGTATAGGAAAACAGGCTTGCGTATAAAGGTTTTTTAAATAATTGTTTATTCAATGTGAGTTTGTAGTGACAGAAGGTCAAATTACTATGGTATTCCTATATGCTATACTTTGTGATTAAAGATTTGATTATCAAAATGAATGTACCTACTACCTACATTACTGTCCTTTGTAATATGTAGTGAACGAGTGAGTACGTTGTTTTAATCTCAAAACTTATCTGCCTCAATTTTTACAATTATTAGTTTTAGATATTCTGCACGCCTATGAGATACATAAGTTTCTTAGCGTTAATCATATCTATTTACCTAATAATATGTACTATTGAATTTATTTATCGAAAAAACTATTCAGGTGTCTATCTATTATCCGTCGTCGAATAAAAGCACAACAAAATCCCCGTCTAAAACTATTTTCTTTTCAACGGACCTACACTATTCAAGTCGAACAATAGTTGAACACAAACGGCTTAACCCTTGACAAACATTTTCCAAGCGAAAACCTTAGAGCCGTACGGAGCAAAGCAAGCGATTGAACTGATCCCTAGCTGTACCATGAATTATTGAGGCATCGCTAAGTGGCAGAGCCATCCAGTTCCACTGTCCATATATTATTCAGCTTCCGACTTGACACGTCAACGCCCGCCAGGGGGGTAAAGGGGAAAGGGGGGATAAGCGGAAAGGGGGATCACGTCACTTCCCCGGCCAATTATGCACATACAGAACGTCACAGGCACTTAGCGACGAATGACCCTTAGACCTATTGGCCTTTTATTTTGGATAGAGGTTAGGATGACGACTAAATTATAGATAGGGTCGTTGGGAACCGGACGTATGGGATTAATGTGCGGACGTGTTTCGGTAATGGCCGTTTTTAATTGTCGGGTTTGTTTGCGGCTTTTTTTACTCTGATTTGGTGAAGGCTTCGTCCTCTCGGTCGGTTTAATGTGTCGCGGTAATCTTTTAACGTATTTTTATTTTCTACTCTTTTGTTTTGTTCAGTTCGTTTGAAATCGAATACAGAGGCAATTCATACGAAGATAAATTCTCTCTCAGATTAATAATGATATTTCGATAAAAAGTAAACGTAAATATTTTAATTTTTTGTACAGTTTCAAAAGAAAATATTTTGCCCAAGTTTGAATATTAATGTTCTAAAGAGTGTTTATTTCACTCAAACTTATTTCACGTATGCTTAATATTCCGTATCTTTATTGACAAGCGATTTTCCTGTTTAATCCCTTTATATTTTTTGTTATCACAGTATTAAAGAAATAATGTTTGCACTGCGTGTTTGATAATATGGTATTTGACTGAAAAATTTGGAAACTTACAATTGTTTTTATTTATCTTACTAACAAATTGACAAAACACTCAAAGACAAACATTTGGCGCAATAATCATAAGACGCACTCATAATCTATGCAATTAACTTCAGATTTAATCACACCCACCCTTTATCAAAGCCTCTAGTAAAAAGTTATTTAGCATAAACATACTTATAATGCCTACGATTGTCTTTTGTTACCTAAAAAGTTGGTAGATATATTGAAATTCATTTCATCTTCACAAACTGCAAACATCAAAACATAATAAAACTCCAATCCAGCCATCGAACGCTGAACAAAACGAGAGTCACAAAATGCATTCAAAAAGTTTAAATGTCCCTAATATCTTTTAATCAATCTCGACACTTCCCCGTTACAAAGTGCACCAGGTGAAAACGTTATTTCTGGAAACACAGAAAAGCGCTTACCGCAATAGTTTATTAATGAAAATTGAGCGACGGGCATAGTCCGGCTACTGATTTAGACCAGACCTTACCGGAATCTGGGACAAGATATTTTCGTTTCGACTACCGAATGAACAATGCACTTGATTTTAGTTACATTTGGTGGTAGAATCCAGGTTAATTGACGATTGATGGCTTACTCTTGGAACATGGTTTCCGGACTTATTTCGATTTAAATTTTTCCGCGTTCTAAAATTATCTTCTTCCGTTTTTCTTCTTAATGAGATTCTGGATTCTGGGTTTATAAGATATGACTTCATCCTTAGAATGTTCTTCGTACTATCCCATGAATAGAAAGAGATAAAGTTAAGTAACCACCTACAACCGTATTTTTGTAAATTTAACCCAATCCTGTATCAAAAACAAAAGAGCTTATGTGCTAAGGTTAATGATGAGATGTGCGGAGCGGAGCGGAGATGGGTTGCAAGCAGCCAATAGGCTAAATTTTGGCCTTAACAAATGACCAATGACCATCCCAGCATTAAAATCTATAGGCTGCTAACGGCACATCTCCACTTTGCTCCACACATCTCTGCTTTGGTGGAGTCTCACCCTTAAAACCACTCTGATAAGGAACAAAGTCCAAAGGTAAACAATCATGTTTTTATTTATTCACTAGCCTTTCGCCTTTGACTTCGTCCGCGTCCCGTCCCGTCGCCCAGTCCCTTAGTTTAGATTTTTTTCTTTCCTAAAAACCATCCCTGGACATAAAAGAACAATCGAAAAAAATAATTGACCACATTGGTCCAGGCGTTATTGAGTTATGAAATGAAATGAAATGACATGAAATGAAATTATTTATTCAGCAAATTGATCTACATAGTAAATTCTTTTGCACACTTTATGCACTTTCCAACACATTTAGCGAACTTTTTTTATATATAAGATGGAGCCCTCAACATCCATGAAGGCTAGAAGAGAACGGCACTGTAACAGCTCTAATACTACCCAACTTACTACCTCCTATTGTCCAACCATACTATTCGTCTCTACTGTGGCTAAGGGCTGACCTTCCCGTGGGAGGTTCAGTTCACGTGGCCAGCCGGGAATCGAACACGTGGACCGGAGGCGAGCCCCGGACACGGTCACATGCATAGATTTGATTAACGCAGTACGCCGGCTTGTTTGGACAGGCTAACAATATTTACGCGGGTATTGTTGAAGGTATATTAAGTTTGAGTTTGGTGAGTGAATGAAATTACGATATTGTGCTTACGGATATCTAGGTTGAAACTAAGCAAATAATGTACTATGTAATTTCCGTACATTATTCTCAGACATTTGTTATTTAAAATACAATATCTCCATAAACCAGTATAGAGTAATCTCCATCTTTAATGAATAGTTGTTAATTTAATTTTAATTAAACAATACATACATTATAATAATATGTACAATTCTGCAGTCAAAATCTTCGCACAGTTTTGCACTCAGATAATTATTCGTTTAATAAATAAATTAAATAAAAATAATTCTTATTTGTTTCCTACTAGCCCCTCGCTAACTAGAAGACGTCACAACTCCTCTTTTGACAAGGCTTTGGGTTTTGATTAATTTTTAATTATTACACATTTTAATTATTACACATTTTTAATTATTACACGTATAATTATTACACATTACATTTTATAAACACTCTTACATGAAAATAATAAGCAAAAAAGTTTACGTTTCCCCAATTCCCAGTTATTATTCTTGCCTATGTCCTAATCACAGACGATATAATTTGAAATCAATGTTTGAGCGTTTGAATCTTTTACATAATATTCACAAAGATTGATGTGTTTTTGATAATAAAAGAAATCTTCATTTAGGTATAATTTTAAAACTGAACAGGGCACATTCGCTATTCCTATCAACTTAGTAAATTAATCAATCCTGTAAATTATGTTCTCATATCATAAAATGTCATTTACTTTTAATGAAATAGTAACTGTACAGCTTGTCACTCAAACGTAACGATAAAAGCCGTCAATGAAGAAACCTTTCTTATAACTTATAATTCGCAGTACCTGTATAACCTAAAACGGAATATATTAAACACTTGTACATTCCCTCGTTTAGCGAAAGTCTAAATTGCACCACTTAGCAGGTTACCGCAGTCAGAATATTGTAACACAGACATTGAGGTATTACTACTACGTATAGAGTGGACATCGCGAACAAAAATTTTGAGTCAAATTGGAGGGAAGGGGGCGGATAATTCAGTGATATTTTTGTCTTTTTGTCTATTTTATAACACGCCACCATCTTTATTTTTCGTCTTGTAATGATTGTACATATTTTTAAAACACAACACGGCATTTTTTGATTTAAAATATGGTCAAAAAAAGGAAAATAGACGGCATCTTTGTGGTCCATGGACCACAATGCAGGTAAGAAAATTTTTGTTCGTGATGTCACCTCTATACGTAGTAATACCTCAATGAACACAGACGGGTAATCACGTTCCGTATTTATTTATACGGTATCGATCAGCTGTTAATAATAGTTTTATGTGAGGATAACTCGAATCCTTGACCGAGTGTTACGACTGAAATAATCGGGGGTTAAATTTATCAGTATTCGGTTATTGTTTTTAGAACGTATCTCTGTAAGCGTGCTCTTCAAAGCACGGGCCATTGCACTTCGATAGCATTCCGTACTGGCAAATAATGAAAGAAAGTCTTTTGATGCCAGAAGATTGTGGGTTCAAGGGTTCATATTACTACGGTTAAAAAAAAGTTGTTTTAGTGAAGTCACTCCCGTTTAAACATTGTCACGCAAGCAAAAATGAAGGTTAATGTATAAAAAAAATGTTGACACTCCGTAAGGAGGACCACGAAAAAGTATTTTCGTACTAATTAATCGATTAAATGTATTTACTTACTCCAATTATAAAGCCGAAGAGTTTGTTTGTTTGACGAGCATAAGTAGATTCCTTATATAAAATCTAAATCCCACAACTCGGAATTTTGATTACCTTCATATCATATTGAAGCTCCATTAGTCAAACGAGCGACAAGTTGCAATCAATCATTTGTATGCGCACGAGTAAATAAATTGCATTCTATTATTATTATGTTTATTTTTATGCATTACCATCTATTTTTATAAATTATAATCATATAATATGAAATGTGAGAATGATAAATAAATAAAGATTTTATCCCTTTACTTCCTTCACAAAAAAAGGAAAAATTTTCTGACCAAACATTGTAGTGTACAACTGTTAGCTACACATCATAACATTTGCACTACCGAAAGTAACATGAAGGGAATCAAAAAGGGTCAACCATTGCATATATCTCGTAAAAAAAATATACCTCTTAAACCACCCGATCCAATCGCAAACAAGTTGCAAGTGGATCGGGTGGTTTTAGTTGTTAGTTCCAATATTTATCGCACTTTGATACCAACTCGTATGTAATGTAATAACTCAAGCTTGTTACTTTAAATACAGACCATTTATCCAGATATTCATAATCCAGAAATTACTTACTTACTGCGATGGCGATGCGACCCAAAATGAGTCTTAGCCTCTGATAACAAACGTCAATTATCCAGATATTATTCCGAAAAAACCTTGTTTTATTGTGACAAACAAACAAACATTTCTTCCTTATTTCCTTTATACATTAACGGTACACCCATCAAAACCGAACATTAAAATCCAATGCTTACAATGGTTCCCGGAAAATCAACTTACCTTCCCCGCGACAGCCGGGGAAAAATAGTACTGGAGAGAACTATCGGCTCCTGAATTATAAACCGTTAGACATCACTCGACTCTGCTTTCAAGGAAATGAACACTTTTGATCGTTAGTACATAGACGGGTTGAGTAATTGCTTCTAAACTTGAGCCTTGATATGGTGGGTAGTTCGGTGTTAGGATGAGAACTGTGAAGTGTTCGTTCCAAATGGTTTTTGAACGGGGAGATGAATTTGAAAGCATGTTCGGGACTCACTGAGTATTACTCAGGTATGATAATGACACTTTTGAATTACAATTTGATCGATAGTATCATATGCTAACTCTTCTTTCTTATAAATTGTGTTGAGATGCTCTATCCTAACTACATACCTCCGTGGTCTAGTGTTTGGGGCGCTGAGCTCAAATTCCTCGGAGGAATTTGAGCTTGGGTTCATCCCGCGGGGAACAATTTTATCTTGTATAGGTTATTCCAGTTTGGTTGGTAGGACATTGCAGGCTTAAATCACCTGATTGTCCGATAAGAAAAATAAAATTCCACGCTTCAGAAGACACGTTAAGCCGTTGGTCCCGACTACGATCCGAATGGGCTGGTTTTCCTCGTTAAGGTGACGGAGGTCAGACGACAGTCGCTTCATTGTAATAACCTGACTTGTCAATTCAGGATCATAGTCGTAGCGTACCCTGGGATACGAGGCAATGGCCGAGGATGCAACCAGGAGAGGCGCTAAGATGATGATGATTAATTTGATAAAATTTCAACTTCTTGTAGAAGTTGTCAAACAATACAAGGTTACAATTATACCAGTGTATATTTGATCTGGGATTTAGCCTAGTTTCCTAGTTTGCTGTTACAAATGTACGAGTATAATGAGTTTCAGACCAGTTTCAATGTCAACGAAATTACCATATAGATCACAACAAACCCGTGGAGACTCAAGTTGTGTGGGATGTTCGAATGAACAGATATCTGTGAGTTGTAATTTTCATTCGACGATCGTATTAAATAAGATGTTTGACACGAGTGTAGTGTGATAATTGGCTAAAATATTTTGAAAGCATTTTTTTATCCTATTTGAAGAATAATGAAACGTATTAACCTTAAGCTACTATTTTTAGAGCCATTGACTTTATTGTTGTAAGAAAAATAATTTTTGACAGTATACAAAATAGGAAGTAACACAATTTTTGGTATTTTTTTTTCCGTTAATAATTATAGATGGCAGCTTTATCACCAAAAATGCATAATTGTTGCTTATGTCATGTAATTAAAATAATGTTTGTAAATATACATAATTATCATATAAGGATATAACATAAAGTGTATTCACAAAGATTAAGAAATCTCTGTCAAAATTTTACCAAACACAGCTCATTTCACTCATGATTTACATCTTTAACATGCACTTAGTAGTCAAAACAATATAGTTTTATAACTGTCGTTAACAGAAAATTCTGTTCCTTCTCGTAAAATAACACTTTGGGCTCATTAGCGGATCGTAAAGTAGAATTAGGTAAACAAAAAGTTGATCGCTCGTCAATCAATGACTTTTCACAGTTTTTTGGTAGTTCTTTTTTGTTTCCCTTAGCTTAATGAATTTCAGTAATTGAAGAACTGTTTTTATTGTACTATTTATTATGTAGATAATGGACTTCAGAGTTTTCTAATTGTTAGAATAACTACTGAACGTTAAATTTATTAATAAAAAAAATCTTGCTAATGAACTACAAACACAGTTTCCTAAATAAGGTACGTTCTTATTTTTATGCCTATTAGAAGCAATAAAAATATACAATTGTATTCGTAGGTTTTTGGATTTTGATTTGGTTTGATAAAGATTTAAATTAAACAGTGAGTTTGATGTGACACAGGAGATCTTACTTAGACGGGTATGCTATATCCTCTCCCACAAGGTCGAAATAACGTTTGTAAGTCTAGCAAGAACAAAAAATTTGATAATATATACTTACTAATATATAAAGCTGTTTGTTTGTTTGCTGCTGCGGCGGCTGCTAGTTATTGCATAAAATTATGCCATAAGTATGTCAAAGAACCATTTTAAAACATTTCAAAGCCAACAAAATTTATTTCAATTTATACTAACAACTACCTACACAATCCCCAAATTCGTACACTCGCCGTCAGCGTAGGTGATCTGCTCGGTCCCTTGAAGAGCACCGCTGTAACCTGAAGAGGGGTGCGGGGGGGATGCAGGATGTGGGGCCACATGGCCCGCAAGCGGCTGCGGCACGGGCGCCCGCGCATACACGGCGCCGTACGATTAGTGTGGACGCGTCTTTAAGAAGATTTTGACAACATTACCTACATACATCAATATTATTATGTAGGTACAATGGAAATTCTCCGGTCCATATTATTATTATTATTAATAATATCCCCCCCCTCCTAGCCGAATTCGGTCACGGCGGCCAATCTTACGATTAGCCAAGTACGCAGGATATATTATAGTGCACAAGCGCGTGCGCAAGCACAGGTGCACTCCCTATTCCCGCACTCTCATAATTCGGTGGGACAGCAGTCTGACACGACCGTAGAGTAATCAGGCGCAGGACCAACGGCTTAATGTGCTTTCCGAGGCACGGGGGTGTAATTACACCGTTAACTTCCAAACTCCGGACTGTATCTGTGTTATCACAACCGGAAAACATAGACACATTTTCATCGGTCCGACCCGGGATTCCAACCCAGGACCTCCGGCGCGGCCGCATTAAAGTGCGACAAACTAGCCACTGCGCCACTGAGGATACGCATACATACATTGATATTGTGGTACACTCGACGTTAGCGTAGGTGATGTGCTTCTTTGCGGTCTCCTAAAGTGCACCGGGTGGGGTTGGCAGGATGTGTCCTACCAAGCCCGCAAACGACTGCTGTACGTGTAATACGGCAGTTTATTTAATATTCACATAGATATATCTGACTAATCATATCAATGGCCGGCAAAGCGTGTGTGTTTGTGGGAACCACTTAATAATTATCTGGCAAAAGGAAGTTTCGTCAACTAAGCTATCTGATATGGTGTATTAATCTTTGATAGGAACATAGGTATGTCATATGGAAGTTTTTGAGAGATAAATAATATTTCATACGAAACTTGATAATATAGCAAGCCAATTATCTCAACAGATATTTTGGATCCTGGGTTGTTTTCTTTTAAATCTTCTGTGGTTAACTACATATAGAGGCAAAGGGAAGCCATTCCATTATAAAATAATTGCCAAGAAAGTCTTTGTGTGTTTCATTTCATACATTGAACACAACCATCTGCCAAAGAAGTTAACTAAAAATGATATAAGTTTTGAGGGGATATCCACATTTTCATAACGGAAGGCGGTTTGAAGAACTTTTAAAATCGAGGTAGCTCATACCACGTTTGTTTTGTAATTTATTAAAATGCATCACAATATAGAGCTAAGTAGATTTGTTTCAATTAAAAGTATTACTTTGCCATCCAATAAAGTATAAGTGATTATAATGCTTTTAATATTTTTTTTGTTCGTATTTTTGATGGATTGAGTGTAATATGTGGCATTGGCACACATTGATAGGCTTTTATATTATACCGGTAGGAGCTACAATATTTTATAATGTTTCATCTTTCTTTATCATCGTAATTCAGTAAAAGCAATTCTTTATTTGTTTGCAAAATATTGATATCATCATTATCCGACGAGACTTACGATAGCTCAAATTCATCAAACAGCTTATCTTTTATTTATTACACTTATTTTGCCACCTGTGTTCATTAACGTGATTCATTCTCGCTTAGGTAGGTAGATTAGTTAATGATTTAAAAAGACGGATAAGTATCTAATCCTTCTTTTATTCTGAATCTTTCTGTAACTTCATGACTTCATCACTTCATTTGTGGAATATTCATGATAATCTTTTAAAAACTATTTGTTTTATATTGTTTTAGCAGCCACCCGTGACTCGGTCCGCGAGGATTTAGGTTTACGCACATATATTTAGTGGTTAACTATAGTTAAACCCTTCCTCGACAAATGGACTATCCAAAACAACTAACAAAAAAAAAATTGCGCTTCTAACCAAACTCGTCAGCTTTATTATTAGTATATGGTTTTCGGGAAAACTTCGGATTACAAGTACCGTCACCATATTATTTAGATTATAATTTCTCTGCGATTTGGTCGCCATACGTTTGCGACATAACCACAATCAATACAGTTCAGCAATAACAATCATAAATCCAACCGAGACTTGTGATTAAGTACAGAACCAGCTGCATGCCACGATACATTAACAGCAGCCAGCAAATCTGCACTTTTGCACTTTTTATGGCCAGCACTAACGGCTTTACGGCACACGGAGCCCTCTGATAAACATTCCTAAGGGGGAAACATAAAACGACCCATATAGTTCTAAAATTAATTTAATGCACGTGCTTTTGTTTATAACATTGTAGCCGTTGCTAAGTGTGTTTTGGAACTGAAGTCTTAATATTGAGTAATTAGTGCTGGGATGTCTTAATCGCTTCGCTTATTAAATGGTAATGTCTCAATATTAATATTTTTTGTAACTAAATGTTTAAACAATAAAAATCTTCATTTATTGATTTTGATAGCTTATTGGAGGAGATCAAATATAATTATTATGGTCATTACTTATCTCTTAGTACCTAATCCGTAGTGGCTATTGGTAACACACGTTTGACTAGCATAGTGATGATGACAGTTGCCAGTCAAAAGTGACGATCGATTGACTTGAGAAGTAGGTGTGCCTTTGACCAGTGAAGTTTTAATAAGCTTATTATTTTTTTAACTGAGTCTGTGGCTGACTACAGTTGCTGGTAGGGCACACTTTATCAACTTTATGCCAAGGGGTCTGAGGCTCGTATCAATAAATTGCACTCAACTCTGAGATCGAACTTGAGGTGCTGTTTTATATGAGAATGACATATCAAGTTCGCATTCAAGATCGATCTCAGAGTTGAGTTGGATTTATTAAAACGAGCCTTGGTGCTTTAGAATAGTGTCGATTTGTCTTTGAACCGTCTTCTGTCACTAGATTCATCTTAGGTAAAATGGACTCTAGCACCACCTGCAAGAATGGTGTAGCACTAGGTATTCTAGGCCTGCATGAGACGGCACGAATATGTTTATACAAGTGACATTTTCCTCGCCATCAAGCAAGCAAGCGACCTTCCGAGTCGACACGACACCGCATGCATCGCACGCAACGCTTTGATAAAGGGTGACTTATGATGTAACGTTGGAATTTGCCGTGAAAGAACTGATCTCATTTGAATTAGATTAATACTTTGCAAAATGGTTACACTGAGACTTGTAATTTTTATTGTAGTGGAGGGAAAACGATGGTGTAACTGGTATATGATTGGGTGGTAGAGAGACCGTTGATGATACTTGTTGTTTTTTGACAAGTAAAAAATAATAGGTAGCGTGCAAATTGTCCCTTATAAAACTGCAAGTAGGTATGCTTTGAGTGTTATTAAATATTATTATCAGAACTAAATCGCACGACTCAGATTATTATTTGAAACTACTTGTAATGAGACTAAATAAAAATAGCAGGATATTTTTTCTTTCATCACTTTTATTATAACAAAATTCTCAACTATGACAGCTTTTATTTAAATAAAAACTAATTAACCGCTCAAAAACTAACAATAATATTCGGTTATTAGGAACAAAATGTTTTTGACAATGTCGAATTTTAAGTAGAACCATATCCTCTCCACCTTCCCTTATCCCACACTAGGTGGGGTCGGCACAACATGTCTTCTCCTTCCACTCACTCCTATCAGCCGTCAACTCTAGAACTATCCTCTAATACATACATAAGTTCAAATCGTCAAAAGATCCCTACATTACGTTATTTACGACAGTTAAATCATTTTCTCTGACAAGACAAGACACGGATAGCGGTTCTATTAATAATGGTGGAATTTCAGAAGACAACAACAAAAAAATACTCGTTACGTAGTTTTCGAACCAACAAGATCTTGTTATCAATTTCAATCAGAAATTAAAACAAGTCTATGCCTTAATACTCGTATGTCAGACACAAAGTGAGAATATTTGAAACATCATATTTTACAGAATCAGTAAAATACGTGTTACTTATTCACAAATTTTTACAACAAGTAAAAAGTTATTTAAGAATCCAAAATCATAATCACACGTTTTTACCCTAAAACATTCGTTTCTTAATTGACCTAATTTTCACATGAATTTTTAATAACTTAGCTTAAAAACTCTTTCCTACATTTCATATGCAAAAATCTATAACAAAATTTGAGCCATATGGAACTTTTGTACTATCGTAAATAAAGCTATAACTAGAAACGTGTACCCAACAGGAGTTGAAACCGGACCTGCCCCTGGGCTAGCTGTAGTAGCTGAATCCTCTGGCTCTGGAGTCGTTCCATCTTCCGATCCAGGTGTCGTACTTCCCTCGTCAGGACTTGGAGTTGTTACATTTTCTGGATCAGGTGTTGTGTTTGAATCTTCAGGATCCGGTGTTGTCCTGTCATCTGGATTAGGTGCATCTGGATCTCCCGGCTCTGTAGTGCCTGACTCTTCTGATTCTGGTGTTGTTGGATCTAATGGGTCAGGCGTAGATTCTGGTTCTTCTGGACCTGGAGTTGTTGGATCTACTGGGTCAGGTTCCTCTGGCCCTGGAGTCGTTGGATCTACTGGGTCAGGTTCCTCTGGCCCTGGAGTCGTTCGATCTACTGGGTCAGGTTCTTCTGGACCTGGAGTTGTTGGATCTACTGGGTCAGGTTCCTCTGGACCTGGAGTTGTTGGATCTACTGAGTCGGGTTCCTCTGGACCTGGAGTTGTTGGATCTACTGGGTCAGGTACCTCTGGCCCTGGAGTCGTTGGATCTACTGGGTCAGGTTCCTCTGGCCCTGGAGTCGTTGGATCTACTGGATTGGGTTCCTCTGGACCTGGAGTTGTTGGATCTACTGGGCCAGGTTCTTCTGGACCTGGAGTTGTTGGATCTACTGAGTCCGGCGTAGGGACTGGTTCCTCTGGCCCTGGAGTTGTTGGATCTACTGGGTCAGGTTCCTCTGGCCCTGGAGTTGTTGGATCTACTGGACCAGGTTCTTCTGGACCTGGAGTTGTTGGATCTACTGGGCCAGGTTCTTCTGGACCTGGAGTTGTTGGATCTACTGGGTCAGGATCTTCTGGCCCTGGAGTTGTTGGATCCACTGGGTCAGGTTCCTCTGGACCTGGAGTTGTTGGATCTACTGGGTCCGGCGTAGGGACTGGTTCCTCTGGCCCTGGAGTTGTTGGATCTACTGGGCCAGGTTCCTCTGGAGCTGGAGTTGTTGGATCTACTGGGTCCGGCGTAGGGACTGGTTCCTCTGGCCCTGGAGTTGTTGGATCTACTGGGTCAGGTTCTTCTGGACCTGGAGTTGTTGGATCTACTGGGTCAGGTACCTCTGGCCCTGGAGTCGTTGGATCTACTGGGTCAGGCGTAGGGACTGGTTCTTCTGTACCTGGAGTCGTTGGATCTACTGGGTCGGGTTCCTCTGGACCTGGAGTTGTTGGATCTACTGGGTCAGGTACCTCTGGCCCTGGAGTCGTTGGATCTACTGGGTCAGGTTCCTCTGGCCCTGGAGTTGTTGGATCTACTGGACCAGGTTCTTCTGGACCTGGAGTTGTTGGATCTACTGGGCCAGGTTCTTCAGGACCTGGAGTTGTTGGATCTACTGGGTCAGGATCTTCTGGCCCTGGAGTTGTTGGATCCACTGGGTCAGGTTCCTCTGGACCTGGAGTTGTTGGATCTACTGGGTCCGGCGTAGGGACTGGTTCCTCTGGCCCTGGAGTTGTTGGATCTACTGGGTCCGGCGTAGGGACTGGTTCCTCTGGCCCTGGAGTTGTTGGATCTACTGGGTCAGGTTCTTCTGGACCTGGAGTTGTTGGATCTACTGGGTCAGGATCTTCTGGCCCTGGAGTTGTTGGATCCACTGGGTCAGGTTCCTCTGGACCTGGAGTTGTTGGATCTACTGGGTCCGGCGTAGGGACTGGTTCCTCTGGCCCTGGAGTTGTTGGATCTACTAGGTCAGGTTCCTCTGGCCCTGGAGTTGTTGGATCTACTGGGCCAGGTTCCTCTGGACCTGAAGTTGTTGGATCTACTGGGTCCGGCGTAGGGACTGGTTCCTCTGGCCCTGGAGTTGTTGGATCTACTGGGTCAGGTTCTTCTGGACCTGGAGTTGTTGGATCTGCTGGGTCAGGTTCCTCTGGCCCTGGAGTCGTTTGATCTACTGGGTCAGGTTCTTCTGGACCTGGAGTTGTTGGATCTACTGGGCCAGGTTCTTCTGGACCTGGAGTTGTTGGATCTACTGGGTCAGGTTCCTCTGGCCCTGGAGTTGTTGGATCCACTGGGTCAGGTTCCTCTGGCCCTGGAGTCGTTGAATCATCGAATACTATAATATTGTCTTCGCCATTACGCAGTTCCTGAAATGAATGTAAAATGAATAAATTATAATAGCTTTTACTTGGTGGTCTTTTCTTAAGCAACTTTTTCCTTTCAACTTTGATAAAAATGTCTCGCGTTACGTTTTCAAGTAAATAATTTTGTGAATGCACTTTAAAACCGCCACAATTTATTAAAAGCACATTCCTGTTATTTTAGGAGCCAAAAAATTCATTCAAAAGAGATGTCCCATCCCAGGCCCGCACCATGTACGTGGTACCAAAAAATCGGTAAAATATTGCTATTTCCATTAAAAATACAATAAAACATTTTTGGTCCGTAGTTTAGTGGCATAAAAATAAAATCAAATTCATAATTGTTCACTTTACTTCGTAAAGATGGCAACTGTAATTTTTTTCTTTACTGGGATTTACAGCTTTGACCCCAGCCTTTTTAGGTCGTTTGTAACCTAAAAATATAAATACTTTGTGAAATAAACTGCATACTGTCAAAACAAAAATAAACTGACGGATAAACGACATGAACGTCATTCAAGTTTCAAAGATGCGTCTTGGTATATTTACTTTACTCTATGGATGCGTCCTCCGCCATATTGTACTGAGTTGCAATATTGTGGTTTAATTTATTGTTTCAGCCAAAAAACTAAGGTTTTCCATAAGAATTGGAGTAATTAAAACTGTAGTACACTTATTCGCCTATATTTAGGTATAGCGTACATGGTCCAGGCCGAGGCTTCATACATTTCTGGGACATCTCTTTTAGTTAGGTTACATACAAATATTTTTTTTTTTTTTTTTTTTATTTTACAAATAATACCTACAAAGGATTGAGCAAGTACCAAAACCGGACCTTGATTCACTAGTCGATTTCCCAGCTCATACGCCAAATCGTTGTCATAACCATAACGAAAATAAAATAAGAAATTCTTTAATCCTACGCTATTAGTTGAATTGTTACTTATGCATACGACAGTCATACTTAAATGTACGTGACTTACCGCAATGGTTTCAGCATGTGGATAAGAACCATGGTCTCCTTCCACTTTCACTCGAGTCACAGGTGCCTGATCACTCAAACTGCATCCAACCACTAAGAAACAAATATAACTCAAAAGAAAACGCATAATGTTAAGACTAACACTAACAGATCACGAATGCGTCTTTATCTTGATTGAATTTATCGACGATTTGAACAAATTGAAAGCCGGGATGAAGATAATGTCACTATCAAAGATAATAGATTTCTGTTGTGACTTTTCGGTGTTTTACTATAAGTCGGTTTTCTGCATGATTGTTACCTTGAACTGACCAAGGTCAAAAGACACTCATTTGTGGTGAGTGAAAATCAAAAAATTAAGACGCCGTATTTTTCAAATCGCATATTGATTGATTTTTTAAACATCCTTCAGCTAAATTACATCATGATTTTCTTGGTTCAAAGATCAGTACCAATTACTTGATAAGTATTTGGTTTCTATGTACATAACTACAATATATTTTAATTTTTTTTCAGGAATTTAGTATTATTAATATTTACAGGGAGGGAGGGTTGGATAGGGATATCATATTGAACACCTCGTTCTTGATAAAGGGTGACTTATGATGTAACGTTGGAATTTGCCGTAAAAGAACTGATCTCAATTCAATTAGATTAGTTACTTTGCAAAATGGTTGCACTGTGACTTGTTACGTGTTATTGCAGTGGAAAGAAAACGACGGTGTAACTGGTAAAATGATTGGTTGGTAGTGAGACCATTGGTGATACTCGTTGAGGTAAAAATAAAAGGTAGCGTGGAAATTGTCCCTGAGACTAAATAAAAAGAGCTGTTTTTTTTATTTCATAATTTTAATTATAACAAAATTCTTAACTATGATAGAAGATGCTCTTATAAAAATTAAACTAACAATAAAATTCTGTTATTAGATGGTTATTAGGAACAAAATCTGGGGGCAAGGCAGTGCCCCAGCCAAGTCTCGATGTTTTTGACAATGGCTTATTTTAAGTAGAAGCATATCCTCTAAAATACATCAATTCAAATCGTGAAAAGATTAAAACATTACGTAATTTTCGACAGGTAAATTATATTCTCTGACAAGACATGGATAGCGATTCTATTAATAATGGTGAACATAGTTGAAGGCAAAAACAAAATTAAAAACTTTTTACGTATACATTTCGAACCAATTAGAGCTTGTTATCGATTTCAATCAGAAATTAAAACAAGTCAATGCCTTAATGCTCGTATGTCAAACACAAGGGAGAATATTTGAAACATCATATTTTACAGAATCCGTAAAATAAGTGTTACTTATTTACAAATTTTAACAAAAAGTAAAAAGTTATTAAAGAATCCAAAATCATAATCACACGTTTTTACCCTAAAACATTCGTTTCTTAATTGACCTAATTTTCACATGAATTTTCAATAACTTAGTTTAAAAACTCTTTCCTACATTTCAATTTATAACAAAATTTGAGCCATATGTAACTTTTGTACTATCGTAAATAGAGCTATAACTAGAAACGTGTATCCAACAGGAGTTGAAACCGGACCTGCACCTGGGCTAGCTGTAGTAGCTGAATCTTCTGGCTCTGGAGTCGTTCCATCTTCCGATCCAGGTGTCGTACTTCCCTCGTCAGGACTGGGAGTTGTTACATTTTCTGGATCAGGTGTTGTGTTTGAATCTTCAGGATCCGGAGTTGTCCTGTCATCTGGATTAGGTGTATCTGGATCTCCCGGCTCTGTAGTCCCCGACTCTTCTGATTCTGGTGTTGTTGGATCTACTGGGTCAGGCGCAGATTCTGATTCCTCTGGCCCTGGAGTTGTTGGATCTACTGGGACAGGTTCCTCTGGCCCAAGAGTCGTTGAATCATCGAATACTAAAATATTGTCTTCGCCATTTCGCAGTTCCTGAAATTAATGTAAGATGAATAGATAAGTAAATGTATTTCACCATCAGCTTCATAATGCTTATATTTGGTGGTCTTTTCTCAAACATGGTCCTTTCAACCTAATTAAATATGTCTCGTGTTACAAAATAATTATGTAAATGCACTTTAAAATTGCCACAATTTATAAAATAATGCAAATAATATCTAGAATCCATTGAGCAAAAATCAAAACCGACCCTTGCTGCACTAGCCCACTTTTCAACATAAACACCAAACTGTTGTCATTACCACAACAAACTCAAAAATTAAACCTTTTTTTGAACTCCGTTTTTACTTAAATGTTGTTATTTTTGCATAGGAAAGTCTTACTTGAACATGTGACTTACCGCAGTAGTATCTGCAAGTGGAGTCCCATAAGTATCATGGTCTCCTTCCACCAGAGCTTTAACAATCCCAGTCGTGTCTTGAGTTACATCCACTTCAACTCGAGTCACAGGTGCCTGATCACTCAAACTGCAACCAACCACTAAGAAAAAAATAAAACTCAAAAGGCAACGCATCATGTTAAGACTTACACTAACCGATCACATATGCGTCTTTATCTGGATTGAATTTATCGACGATTTGAACAAATTCGAAGCTGAGATGAAGATAATGTCACTATCAATGATAAAAGATTTCTGTTGTGACTTTTCGGTGTTTTACTATAAGTGGGTTTTCTGCATGATTGTTTCCTTGAACTGACCAAGGTCAAAATATGTGATCTGAGCGTGTGAACATCAAAAAATTAAGACACCGTCTTTTTAAGTCGCATGTTAATTGACTTTTTTCAACATTCTTCAACTAAATTCTTTAATTACACGATTTTCTTGGTTTTTCAAGTATTTGGTTTCTATGTATGTACATAGCAACAATTTTTTTTTTAATTCTTTCATGAATTGTTATTAATGTTTACAGGTCCCTAACAGATTGAACACCTCGTTCTATTTCCGATACTCATCTTATTCTCGTATATACGAGTAATATTTATCTATAGTTTGCTTATAAATACCTAACAACATTAACTAGAAAAAGGCAAAACAATATAAATATTATAATCCTATTGTAATTCGACCAGTAAGTATTATGACTTTGTGAGCTTACGTAGCCAGCAACCACATAATTCGATTCTAATGACAAAGAAACTTTGGTGTTTTTCAGTAAAAAAGTAACGCCGTAGTTTTTGCAGCCATAAATGTGGCACTTGAACCAAAAATTAATAAAAAAAACGTCTTACCTTTTCCAACGTCATCTTTAAAACAGGTCGATGACCCCATTATCATGATTCGCAGAAAAAATATGTCCCTTCAGAACCGTTCGTCTTAAGGTACCGTTGTTTTAAATTAGTCAATAATGTACCTTAAGGGTATGGGAATAAGGATGGGATTTTTTGCTGTTTTTCAGTGGTTCCCTTAGCGGGGTGGGGGAGCGTTTCAAAATGTGCTCGGCATATGCCGGCAACCGCGCCGCTTTGTCTTCATGAGAATTTCTGATTCATTGGACCTTATGTTGGAATTATTTGAAATTTTATTCGAGATCCGTCTGAAATGACGCGATTCGTGATATCACTTGTAATTGTTAGACGGGAATGAGACATGCTTATAAGTATTTTACTACCGGCAAACGTTAATGTTACGTAGGTGCAGAATGAATTCATATAGAATGTTTATGAGTTTTTAGATCAATCATAGAGGTTTTTATGATATACATGCCTACATGTATTCAGTTTTTGTTGGCCTAACATTATTGGCCAAAATCTACATTTGATATTGTAATGAAATATATTTTAATCATTAGTGTTTGTAATTTTACAAATACCTACTGTTAGTTGGACAACTTACATATTTGATAATGAAAATTGTCACTATGGACAATTGCTATATACTCGTATATTTTACTAGCGGCCGCCCGCGACTTCGTCTGCGTGGATATCGGTTTTCATGAGCCTATGTTACTCTGCATCCCTTCAACTATCTCCACTAAAAAAAATCACGTCAATTCGTAGCTCCGTTTTGCCGTGAAAGAAAGACAAACATACAGACAGACAGACAGACACACTTTTCCATTTATAATATTATATATTAGTATGGATTTATTTCTTCATTGACAGGCAGGTAGTTCATAAACAGAAAATAGACTGTATCGTACTTGAATATCTTGGTGGTCTGTGTGGAAATCAATCTCTGCTGGCAATTTGTTCCAAGCTTCAACCATTCTGTAACTAAAAAAGTGTTAGTGTGGATCGTTCAGTGAAAACTAATATTTTAAACAACATTATAATCCAATATGTATTATAACTACATTACGTTAGTACGTAGTATTGCCACTAAAACTTGTGACACAATTATTTTTTCTAAAATATCTGAAGTAGGTAAACAAAACATCTCCCCGAGAAATGTTTTGAAAAACGAACATTTCATCTAATTTCTTATCTGCCTCCCGCGCCGAAGATGCGATGGTCCCAACATGTGGCACACCACGTGGGGCTTAGCAAAAAACTGTCAACAATAACGACTTAAGAACCAGTCTTTGACCAAACAAAAATAGACTTTACTACATGAAAAGTAACATACAGATTTGTGTACATGAATTTTTGAGTTACAGGGTAGGTGGGGTAAAGCATTACCTTGTGGGGGACACCAATGGGACAACCGAAAGGTTAAACATTATGCGTAGCTTGTACAATGTGCATCAAGGAATATGACACAAAAAATTAAAATGTAGGCCATGCGGACCCCACCGCGATGTTAGATTTTTTAATTATGTTACAGTTTGAAGAGTAATATTTTATCAAATCTAAATTGCGTTAAATTGTAAAGGATCAATGCGTGTGTTTGGATGTTAGATTGTACAAGAAGATTGTTATTGACTAAGTAATGTTTTAAAAAGCTTTGATACTATTCAAAAGCTTATTATTTTCGATTAAAGTTCCTAAATTGTGTAACTTCCGTTACTTTAAACAGAGAAGTCAGATGTTGAGAAGAAAGTTAATAAAAAGAATTCAATGCCACAATGCATTTAATCGAAGAAATCCCATTTTGGTAATATAATTTTGTTTAATCTATTCAACATCACTGAGTACCGAGTTAAAAGGGAAACTTTAATCAAAGGACACACGTAGACATTTATTTTTGCTCATATCTCGTGAATATTACATCGTCTTCAATACATCTTAATGAATGATGACATGAGGGAAATTGAAACTTCCAATAACTTTCCGTCTCTCGGCGTGATGTAGTTGTAATTAGTTGCTACTGCTAGTTTTTATTATGTTAGTAGAGGGCGCTGTGGTCACGTATCCGTTAGTTTACAGCTTTGCCGATACAAGCATTGTTATGCTTTGTATTAGGGCTGGCATGTAAGGAAATTATAATAGGTTACCTTCGATTATCAAATGAATGGACTACTTCGATTATAAAATAAATGGCTAAAACTACCACACATTTTTCTTCTCTTCTAGAGAAATGGGTTTTATTAGATAAATTGAAATAATAAATCACATTCTATTCTAATATAGTAAAGCTGAAGAGTGCCCTTGCAGGGCGTCACATGTACACCTCATATATTTTAAGAACTATGTATCGCAATGTGACATGCATTAAATAAATAAAAATATCAGGAAATACTGGGTCGAATGAAAAAAAAAATGCTCTGTGTTGAATAGTTAATTTGATGAGGGAGGTTTTAAGCACTATGTATAACACTATGTGTGAGGAAACCGAAATTTGCGCAGTCGGAGTTGCGGGATCCGCTAGTAAATAATAAGCTTTTTAAATAACCAACTGAATTTGAGCTCAATTTAACAATGTCTGCAAGTTAGCAAGCGTATTTACTTACCTTTTATACGTGAAATTAAGAAAAAGATACCAATCGCCTGTGTGTAGCGTTGATAATCATAGAATTTGAGATCAAGTTACGTCATCATCTTCCATGTGATTTTCTGCTTTTCATGTTATTAGAACTGGCCATTCAAGGTCATCTACTAGCAACCCCCTTTATGGTGATTCAGTGTAAGCCCTGGTACACAGTGGAACGTGCTATGTAGCAACGGAAATTGTCCATAAGCCAGTTCCCTATAACTACGTGTGCACACGCCACAAGCCGCAGCTACGTATTAAAGCAATAACCGTTAAAAATGTTCTTTCTTACTCAAATACACAATTTATTTTAATATCAAATGTTTTATTTTTTTAGATTGAAAATATAATGTCCAAAATCTCATCAAAATATCACCTATGTGTACCTACCTCTAATTAAATTGCATTAAAATATGTTATCACCATCTTCTACATTAATTAAATTTAAAGGAAAAATAAAAGACAAAAAAATTGAGAGAAACGTAGAGATGTTAAAATAAAATCAATTGAATCTTGGATTATCCCAACTAATATTATAAATGCGAAAGTAACTCTGTCTGTCTGTCTGTCTGTCTGTCTGTCTGTCTGTCTGTTACGCTTTCCCGCTTAAACCTCGCAACCGATTTTGATGAAATTTGGTACAGACAATCTTTAGACCCTAAAACAGAACATAGGCTACTTTTTGACCCATTCCAACCCCCCACTTCCCCGAAATGAGGGGGTGGAAGTTTGTATGGAAAATCTAAACTACTTGAGTTAGACGCTTGAAATTTGGCATGCAGATCTCTTAGTAAACTTGATGCTTAGTTGCAAAAAGATATTGCAAAAATCCCACGGGAACGGAAGTTAGCGGGAAAAACATTCGTATAATGAAAACCGACATCCACGCGGACGAAGTATTATGACTTAATTCATGTTTCGACAATCCTGAAATGACTGCAGTAACTCAAATGTTTTTTTTTCTCGTTACTCTAAAAGTAATCGGGCTGATATTGATTAATATGAGCTTCATCAGAAAAATGTAGTCTCAGTCCTGACAACATTATGTGTCAGATATAGGATAAGCTTTTTGCCGGCGGCTTCCATCACGACCATGCAATGTAATTATTGGACGAAAGTACTGGAAAAATTTCAGCGAGAACTTTCGCGTCCTCAAAAAATAATTCACTTATGTTTTTTAATCACTAATGTTACGGATGCGTTTAAAAAGTCTGTCACTACATGGCCTAGTCCAATTTAAATTACTTGAATGCCGTTATCATGGCTGTAAATTAATTTTGACGTGATTTAATTACGTCTGAAATTAAAGTTACGTTCTGTTTTACTTTGGAGAAATGTTTACAAGTGATAGTTAGGGATTACAGTGTTTTGTTGCGGCTTATAGATACTTATAACTCTCAGTAATCCCAATTAACTATTATGCCCATTTTCATTAAAATATTTTGTACCTTTAAAACAAGAAAAACAAGGATATGTAGGATGAATAAAAACATGTAACAATTCTGAAATCAATGTTATCTAATATATCATGATCTAATATATTTTTCTAACAGAGCAGATTTGCCGTGAGGGGCTGAAAAAATTAAAAATTAAAAACTACGTTAAAATTATTCTACGCTTTCTTGTCATGGCGGCTGAAAATGTAGAGACTACCCACATGCCTTACACAGTTACAACTTAAACCTCTCCCCAATTAGACCCTGAAAAACCTTGATTAATACAAAATGGAAAAGAAAATGTACTTCAGTATATCGTAGTTTCAAAACTACGGCCATGGGCACAAAAAGTTGAAGTGTTGGTAGCCTAAATCCTTACATTTTATATTATAAATTATAAATACATATATTATAAATCTGAAATTGTTCAACTTTCACGCTGTTACTACGGAACCGATTGCTTTAAAATTTTGTAGACGTAAAGTTAGAAGTCTGCATTTACGAATAGAGTACTTTTTATCCCGGAAAAAATTCCCGGAAAACACACATATTGTTTGCAATATAAGCGAATTCATATATTCATATTCATATATCTTTATTTCACGCGGGCGAAGTCGCGGGCGGAAATCTTGTATTATATAATGAGCAAAAGAATTTATCTGTAAGACTCATTGATAAATAAACGCCTTAGACTGGCCAAAAAGAAAATTGTCTTCGCCTAACAACTTCGTACGATCTTCATCTTCCCCGCGTAGCACCTTAAAAGCCGAACAAATTTCCAGTGCATCGATTTCAGTACATCAACCCGGTGCCGGCGCGTGCGCAGAGGGAGCTCCCGAAATAGACGCGCCGTGGATTGCGCGCGCTCATTTATTTGGTCGCCGCTGGATCGCTTAGGCTAGGCTCACGTGGATAGTACGGAGAGGTTAATCATCGTTGGTGTTTTTTTTTTGGCTACGTCGTCTTATCTTTGTGTAGGCTAAGTACGTAGGATATAATCAAATAAGTAGTGTGTGCGCGAGCACAGGTGCTATAACTCAACAGTGCTATAACTCCGGCGTCATATCCTGGTGTTGGCTAAGTACGTAGGATACAATCACAGGTGCTATAACTCAACAGTCCTATCACACTAATATAACTCGACCAGAGAGGTCAGGAGCAGAACCAACGGCTTAATAAAGGGCAGGCGAGTAATTCTTTAGCTACCAAACTCCGGACTGTATCTGAGTTATTATATTAGTAAGAGGTGTTCTAACATGAAAATTTCCGGTCCAACCCGGGATTTGATCCTTCGCTCCTATAAGACGGCAGCCACTTAAAAGTGCTACTGGCCACAAAACACGAGATTTGCCTCCCTCTTACAAACAACAAAAGAGTTGTATTTCACTGTTAAACTGTTTCATAAACGTAGGCTCGTATGAATAAATCGCTCTCAACTCTGAGATCGATCTTGAGAGCGAGATTAACTTGAGGTGCTGTTTTATGTGAAAATAATATCAAGTTCGCTCTCGAGATCGATCTCAGAGTTGAGTGCGACTTATTAATACGAGCCTTAATTTTCTTCAATTTATTAAAAGTTACAAATGTTTTTAAAAGAAAATTACGCTTGTGGACCCGTGTGTACCCAGCTTTAAGCGCACGCGCCGACCAAGAACTGTTGCTAGGTGTGAAACATTGAGATTGATCGAGCCGGGTTTATGCGCATTTGTTTATTGACTAGCTTTCGTCAAGATGGCAGTCTATTGCTTTCCCTCTGCTTTGTCTTCACGACCCTGATGTTATAACAATCTATCATATTATATGAAATCTATTTCATCGTATGGTTACGATTAGCTACAACTTGAATAAAATATTGTTCGACGTTTAAACGCTTAGTAAGGTATTTGCAAGCTATATTGCAATTAAAGAATTTGTAAGCTTTTTTTTTTCTGAACTTAAGGTCTCCAGAATTAAAAGGAAAAGTGTTTTGTATTACAGGGTCGACACACGAATTAATGCCTTTACAAGCTTATGGTAACAATTAACACCATCAGGCGGCATCCAGACTTGAGCGCCACGTAATTAGTCTAAAAACTTACAGATGAATAATTTTTCCCTACTTAAAACTTCTTCGCACTGAAGGTTAATTGGAATGGAATATATGGAACGAGACACACATACTAAAAATACTTTTTTCAATGTACAGATGTGGGCAATGCGTTCCATTCGTTGAATGTAAGCGTAAAGACATATTAAATAAACTACAGGCATGCTTTACCCGACCGGCTGAAATATTGTAGGTACAGTGTATGTCTGAATCAGAGTCAAATAAGATTCCGCGTACATATGTACCTAAAGAACCAATGAATTTGTCGCTATTATAACTGTGTACATTTTATGCCTTTAAATTATTGTGTCGTAACGTTGCCTCCTCATCATGAGCTATGATAAGAAGTGTAATTCTTGTATTGCGGATTTATATTACTTCAAGAAAAGCAGACTGAAACTCCTTAACCGATGGACATCAACCACTCTACAAAGTTCTCATATTATTTTTTATACATACATATAAAATTAGCGGACGCCCGCGACTCCGTAATCATAAAATTTACGTAGGCATAAAATTTGTAAATATTTAACAATGATCGTGAAAAATATCGAAAAAATCGTATAATCACATTGTAATTCCTATTTCATTTTATTTGGTATTACCCGATATCTTTTGTTCTCGATAATAGAGGGTTTTCCCTTTCTCATTAATCCGATGATAATATTAAAAGGCAAAAAGGTTTTTTTCGTTTTTTTTCACCCATTTTAAAAGCTTTGTTGGCAGTCCGCTTTGACCAAAGATCTGAGGCAGGATATCGAAATACATTATTAAATGTAGAGTATTGAATTTCATGTGACGTTTATTGAATTTACCTTTATTAATAAAACCCTCATAACATAGCTCTATCTATCTATAGGTCTGATGTCAGTCGCTTCATTGTAATAACCAGACTCGCAAAATCCTGGATCATGGTCAAGGCGGACCTCGCATAGAAACGGGATAAACGCGAGGAAGAAGAAGAACAGAGCTCTATCTAAGCTGTCTCTCCGAATGTTGTGTATTTTTGCTGAATTCGAACCAGTGCCCACAGTAAGCGGGTGAATGCATGCCACTAAGAGCTAACTAGACATGTTTTTTTCCTGTTTGGGTAAATTTCATTCTCTTACATTCTTTTTATTACAGTTTGACCTAAAACATCTACTAGGCAAGCGTGCTCCATCTTAGGCCTCATCTACACTTTCCATCAGGTGTGATCCAGGTCAAATGTAACCCTATCTTTAAAAAAAACAGATCTAATTATAGGTTAATGTAACTAAGTTTATGTGCCTGACCTGTTGAACCCTGAAAAACTTCTAGTGTCAACCTACTTTATAATTATTCTCCTAATTGTACAGCTTTATATTTCATACAAAGCAAATTGTTATGTAATCTATTGTTTAACGTCGAGCCAAAATAATGTTACATAGCGATCGATGAAACGCCAGCCAACATTTGATAGATTGTAAACAGATAGCGTCTCCTGTACAGACCGGATTACAAGGGAAATAATTAATAAAAACAAACATTTGCTTCACGAAACAAAGAATATGAATGTTTATAAAAGAGCACGGTTGTGCCGTGGTTAATGTGCTCGGTCAGCGATTGTTAAGTTAAGCAACTTTTGCAAAGGTCAGTCATCGGAAGAGTGACCTGAAAATCTCATCTCAGGTTCCTCCGATTTTTAAAAAGCTAGGTCGTCGAATGTGTAACCAAAAGTTTTAATCGCCAGCTCCTCCAAAAATGTAATGCCGTTGTTTCCGGCTGCATAAGCAGTCACTTATGGCCACCAATCCCCACTGAGCCCGCGTGGTGGGTTCAAGACCTGATCTCCCTATCCACCCAAAGGAAAAGTGGAGAGAGTGCTCCATCGATGAAGACGATAATGGACTGATCATGATGAAACATCCACTGGAGAGGCTAATGCTCCACCAGTGGCGACAACATTGGGCTAATTATATGTATAATGTTTTTTTTTTGCAAATCCGATAATTTATAATCCAGGTCTCAGAAGGAAATCCAAGCACATATCTGCTGAAAACCTGACCGTGTCCCTTACCGGTTATATCCGGATTTTTTATTCCATTTTTGACCAGATCACTAATAGAAAATCATTGTTTTTTGGCTTCTTTCTAATAATTAGTTATTGTTTCGTTGAACTGGTAATTTCTTGTACCTAATAAGTAAAGAAAAAACTTGATAAAATAAAAGTAACTACATTGATAATATTTTTTTTTCATTAGGTTATTATTTATTTAAATTAAATTAGATTCTGTTATCGTTAGGCGTTCCAGTCTTTCAAAACTTACTTTAAACTATAAACAAATTGATGGAAAGCGCCAGTTTTTAATACAGGGAGTTTCAGTTTTTCTTTGCAAAGTGAAATATTTAGATTCACAAATCAAAGATAATTTAATACAAACCCCAAGTGGTTTGCGAAGATATTGAACTTAGTAAATACAATACAGTTGCCAACTTTTCAAATGAATGAGTATTTATGGTCGAATAATCGTTAATATTAAAGTACTTGTTGAGGTTTGATTCTTGTTATCTCAAAGGAGCTGTAGTAATTAATTTGAAATAAGTCATGATGACAGTAAAATAAAATATTTTGATGTTATTTTCAATTGCTTTTACTACAAACGATAGAGAGCTGCGGTAGATTCAATGACGGTAGGTTTGTAAGAATACAAATATGTTATTGAATATGACTGTGTAAAGTATGCTTTATAAATGGTACAAATCCATTATAAGCTTACAATTTATCAGTATGTGGGGCATCATTTGTTCCTTTTATATACTAAAAGTTCCACAAATAATGACCTAAGGTGATATTTTTAATCAAGAGACAGGCTTTGCCTAGTCGCCTTAATATATAATTCGGCTATTTTGGCAAATAAATACATTTCATTTTATTTTTTACACTATATGTGGTGTTTTACTATAGCTTTAACCTTCTTCGACAAGTAGACTATACAAATCAAACAACAACAAGCATATTTCATCTTCTCGAACCATTTCTTGTGATTAGCGTGTTCAAACAAACAAACTCTTCAGCTTTATTACATTAGTGTAGATGTGGTGCATATACAAGTAAACTACTTACTGTTTAACATTTCTATTGTGTTACAGCACCCGTGATCTCAAGCATTACAAGTATTTTAGGTGAAACAAGATCTTATATGCTTTAAGCTCCATGTACCAAGCTATGAACCAACCAAGACATTCACACAAGCTCCGGACATTTGATTCTCAACACGAAGGTCCCCGTCATTAGAAGCGAGTTGTAAACAAACCAACGCGCCCGAGGGAACGACAGCTGTCTCCAAGCCTCAATCTTCGACCATTAAACACCCACGATGGTTTTCAATAACAACCCCGCACCTCACAAACGAATATCAACCCTCAACCACACCTTTACAGTCCATTTTCCTAAACAGCATTAACTAAAATGTCCATGAAATTCATCGAAAATGAGACGCGTTCGAAAATGAACTTAATGAGCTAAATATCAGGTTGCTTTTGGTCTGCTTCACTGGATGAAATGAAAGGAAATTGTATCAAAGATATAAATGATATAAAAAGTGATCAGAGGATAGACATTCTACTTGTTGATTGCGAAGGCTCGTTTGCTCTGAAATATTGAAAAGGAGGACTGATAAATCCCCAGGGAAATGGACAATGTTTGTAAATATTTTTTATGTAAAAAATACTTTTTTTTTGTATTATGTTCTGTTAAAATATTGGATTAACTACCTTCTACTACAAGTAAGTCGTCAACACGTTACTAAGCATTATAATAATATAATTTTTGAAAACCACAAGACAAAATAAGGGACTCTAAAAAAAATCATGCACCGGCTTATTTCATTGAAAGAAAATCATAATTTTATTACAAGAACGATATTTTCCAAAATTCCCATTCAGAGAACTTAAGGAGAGAAAGGTGATGTCCAAAAAATGACCCAGATTCGACAGGAATGAAATGTATACCAGTGGATTGACATTGGAATATAATATAATGTTACCAAAGGGGCAACTCTGAAATCGTTATAGTATAAGAGCTAGGAGCAAAATAAAATTAGGAAAAAAATCGTTCAAAACAAAGTTTACGTCATGTTGTAGCTTAATATGACGTTGTTTTAATGTTGTATCACTTGTGATAATTATCAACAACACATTTCTCAAGCAACAGCAACATAATAACAACGATATTCTCACCCACAACATAGCTCTTTGCTCATATACTATACCAATTATTTTTATATTTGCAATCTTTAGCCACAGAATTACCAAATACACACAGTACTGTAACGATTGAAGTATCCATGGCCCAGAAAAAAAATATTCAAAAAAACAGAGTGTTTGTTATGTTGTGATTTAATATGATGTTGATATTATGTTACTGTTGCTTGTGAAAGATGATGATGATAATTATCATAAGTGATACAACATTAAAACAACGTCAAATTAAGTCACAACATGACGTAAACTTATTTTATTATTGTTTTAAACGAATTTTTTCCTTATTTTATTTTGCTTCTAGCTCCTATACTATAACGATTTCAGAGTTGCTCCCTTGGTAACATTATATTACATTTCAATGCCAATCCACTGGTATACATTTCATTCCTGTCGATTCTGGGTTTTTTGTCCATACATTTATGGACATGTCCTTTGTTTCATAGTTTAAAAGTTCGTTAATTTATTAAAGTTGAAATGGTACTTGTATGAGGCTAGTAGATGTATGATATTATTCATTTGCAAAAAAAAAATGTTCTACGTAAGTAACAAATTACCTTTTTGTCGCGTACATTTTATGAATAACATAACTTAAAAAAAATTAAAAAGACAATGAACAATTTGAATAATTTCTTTCGCATATATGTAGCTCGTGAATGATTTCGGTTTATGGATTTGTTATTTTTCATTTGCCTTTGGATAACTGGTATAGATGATTGAAGGGTGGATCAACTTTTTAACCGACATAAGTTTGTCCCGACGACATCGCATTCGGAAACGACTAAATTCAGACAATATAGAAATTATTTCTATGTTTTATTCAACAGCTCATTAACCTTAATAAAAAACATATGATATCGAGATAAAACGAAGAAGTAAACGTAAAAACTATGGTAACTCAGTATACGACTTTGCATAAGACATAGCTTTCCATACAAATTTTAGCTGTCCCTTGATCGAGGTGGCTATATGTAATTGCTAATTTAAGAGTTTTTTTCCTTGGAACATTCTTAAGTCTGCTTATATATTGCTTATTAATGAAACAAGGTTTAGTTCTTACTATGTTAAATATAAAAATAGGTTTTAATTTTATAGAAATGTAGGCTTTAAAGCTCTGTCCCTAATTCATCTCATTTTGTGGTGTATACTGAGTGACCGCGAAAAAACGTAAAGAAAATTATGCAATACGTCACAAATTTCTAGTAAGGAACGGGGATACGATGTAATTCCTTGCACGCGCGGCGGCGAGCCTTTGATTCCTGCCGTTGCGCTGCCAGTCCGCAGCAAACTCTAGAGGAGTGCGCGTGTATTTATTCAGTGTCGGCAGAGTTACCGGATTATTTCGATGAACGGGTAAATGTTTTTTAATTTCTTCATCAGATTTTGAAGGTCCTTTAGGCTGGTTTGCTATGGGTCAATTCAAAACGTTCGCCATATTAGTAAATTTTAATTTACAATCCATTACGTAAAAAATGTCTGCTGAGTTGCCTGTATACTGTGTAACCTAAGTGGTAACTCCAAAGACAATTTAGGTAACGCTTTAGACATTATGCGATTTTCATAGACATACTGTCATAATCAAAACTACTTTCAGATTGTAAACTTGCTAATGGCGGTATCCATGGTGGAGAACATGCATAACACACCTCAATAAGCCGCTCAAGTTGTTACCTTTTTGCAACAAGGACTCAGACAGCGAGTGTTCGCTTCACAGCTTCTCTTTAATCTGTCTATTGTATCCCGAGTATACATACAAGCAATATAAAGAGACTGGATCATTATTTTGAGGCTAAGAACCAGCCGCCACCGGGATACTTCTGAACGAGACGACCGGTTCATTGTTTCTACCACCCTGCGAAATCGGCACCTTACGGGTGTGGACGTGCAGGTGAACTGAGACATGTTCAAGATGTAGCTGTCAGCGAGTAGACGGTAAGAAGACGTCTAAAGGAAGCCAACCTGACTCCAAAAAGGCCAGCAACAGGCCACAAATCGACTGCAGGCCACCGACAAGCTCGGTTACTGTTTGGTTGAGAGCATCTCAACTCGAGTTTTGGGCAATGGCGGTCGATCCTGTTCACAAAAGTGTGCAGGGTGTGTGTTTGCATGGCAGTGAAAGGAGAGGCCAGGACTACAGGCGTCCGGGAGAGTGAATTTCCCAATGCTGTTTCGCAGAAACCGTTCCCTTTGGTGGCGGTTCTGGCATGATGTGGGCTAGTATCCCGTTGGAGGATAAAACCGAGCTTGTTTTCGTGCCTGGAGGAGGCCGAGGAGGACAAGAAGCTGAGGGGCACATCACAAATATTTTCCTGGAACATGTTGTGCCCTACGCAGGATTTGCTGGCAAAGACTTCATCCTTACATCATCATTATCATCAGCCTGTCGCAGTCAACTGCTGGCCATAGGCCTCTCCTAATGCAAGACAAAGCTCTATGCCACAAAGCGTGCATTCCGCAGCAGTTTCTTCAAAAAGTCGATTTGCACACCAGTCCAGACCTAAATCTCATCGAGAATTTATGGGACGAGCTCAAACGCAGGGTACGAAAAAGAAATTTAGCCCAATCTAGTCTAGAAGAGTTGAAGGCAGTTTTATTAGAGGATTGGGGAGGTATCCGTCAAGACACCTTCAATAAATAAACAAGGTCGATGAAGAACCGATTACGGGCTGCACTTAGGGCTAGTCAGTATTAAATACTGGACCAATAATTTTTATAATCCCTAAGAAAAAAACATGTTCTAGTTGTGTCAATTCTGAAATCAACACCTTTACCCAAAATCCCATTTTCCCTCATTCAAGTTCAAACACCGATATCAAAAAAGTATACATTGTTATTATTAATGATGATATCTCATAAAAACTGAAGTTTTAAGCTATTAAATGACATATCTTTTCTATTTAAATGTTGCATACTTTTACTTAGAACTATGTTTGAATGCAGAGGTTGGGCTTGAGTCGATTAGGTTGCTTGCGAGTGTAGTTATGTTCAGAAGTATATAGATTGTTCTTGTCTCTTGTCTCTTGAGTTACCAAAAATGTCTCAGGAGTTACTATTTGTCCCTAAATTTGTAAGCCGTTTTTGGAAGATAACAATGTGTGTTTGATTTCATTTGTATGGTTATTTTAGGTTTACCGTAAAATAAGGTTATTTACTTTAATTTCAGAGAAAACTGTGATTTTATTTTAAGTTTTTAAAGAATAACAGAGAAAATTTACAACATGTATGACTCGTTAGTAACTCAGCATACATATATATCATATTTTAGTGCCCATATACTAAAACTATATACAAATGCTGTATACCAAACTATTTGATTTCGCATGACAGAATAAATCCACTAAAATAAATATTGAAGTGTCTATTTATTCAAGAATTGCAGCGTTATAACTTTGGGTAACTCCGGTGACAAAACTATGGGTCAAGATTTAAACATTTGAGTTTTTCAATAAGAAGTAGTTCAAAAAGTTCGCTGCTCGATTAGGAAGCCGTATCTCAGATATATTTGACACACTTCTGAGTAAATAAAATGGATAAATAACCAAAAAAATTTTTTTGAAACATGCCAAAATTTTACGCTCGTTTTGTCGGTTAAAAAGTTGATCCACCCTGAAACGTTTTCAAAATCTCTGGTCAAAAATTAATGTTTATCCAATCTTGATTATGTTGTTATTTATTTACTGACAATATAAAATTATAAAATCTGATAGTTTATATATTTTTTTCACTAATATAAAACTACAATCTACAGTTTCGAACCTGAAATTTGTATTATGAAACTGATGGTAGAGTTTTGTGCCGAAGCAAAAGTATATTGTCACAGCAAATCGGTAACATGCTTTAACAGTTGTGTTGTGTAGATAACAATTACATACAATAATAAATCATTTTAATTCTTGCAAGTTGCAGTTAATGTTACTCTAAAATGCCCAGAAAAAAATCGCTCTTCCCAAAAATTCGTAAAAAAGATGTTCTTTATTAAAACCTAAGTAGATTTTTGGATATAAGTATATCCTTCCACAACTTCACTTACAGATAATTATGTGTGCAATGCTCAACTAGTGATTATAAGAAAGCCACTCTATGGTTACCGCCCTTGGAATTAGTATAATCGTGGAAATGCCAACGGTTTTTCATCGAGAAACGGCAAAAATTACGATGGAATCTATGGGAAAATGACAGTTGCAACTAAAGTGTTAATTGTTGTTTCCTTAGTTAAATTATACCGTTACTTTCTGCTAACTGCTTAATTGGAAGTTAAATGTGACGTTTGTAAACATTGAGTACTTCTTTTATGCAGATAAATCTTTTTAAGTTAGCATTTCTTGAAAAATCATTCGGTATTATAGTCATTCTTAATTGGATTTTGGACAACAAAAAAGTTTTCATTTAAGACGAATGAAATAAAGTTCAATAAGAGTATTTTTCATTCTATAAATATACCTATTGATATCTGTTTTAATAAACCATAGTCTAATAAACATATTATTTACGATATATGTTTAATGATTGAGTTGCTCTAAGAATCGTGACTCCGTCCTTATTACGATATGTGTTAACCTTTTTTTGGCAAATCTCCAACACATTATGACGCGGAGTGTAAAATTTCCGGAAAACATTTTCAGTACAGACATGTGGGTGACTTTGATTTACAAACAAGCAAGCCACTAATTAATAAGAGTAACGCCGCGAATGAACTCATTACTGGTTTACATTTCCTTGACAAACCCGGCATCTCCGCCCGGCAAGCATACGCCCAAGCTGAAGAAAGCTCGGTAGGGCGGGCGACTTCCTCGCCGGCAGCGCCCCTGGCGGCGGACGGGCCGAACTACGCGCCGCGAGTGGATTGGCAGGCGCGCGTGACGTCACGCTGCATCCAGCCAATGGGGGGGAGCGCGCTCGCGGCCGGCCGCAGTGCTCGTCGCCGCGCCTTCGTATGAGCTGTGTGTCGCCGCCGGCCTCCCCCCGCGCCCCGCGACCGTATCGCCCGCATTCTAGTTGTGGGTGTCGCTGTGTGCAGTCCTCGCGTGTGCCGTCGAACTCAGTGCGCCGTTTGTGAGTGCTTTAGTTCCCGCTCGAGTGTCAGTGTGACGGAGAACCCGGTGCCCGGCCGCGGAGGATGTTAACAGCGCACGGTGAGTGATCCTATCGAGTCGTCGGACGCTTATCTCGTGACAGCGCCACGTGAACACGCTCTATTTATAAAATGTAAACATACCGCTAATTTGATTTGAGACGTATTGCTTGTTAAAAGCGAGAGTACGCGTCCGGCCCGCGCTGAAGTCGCAGTCGCAAATTAACAATAAAGACTCGGGACAGCGCGCGGCGAGATTGTCGAGTTCCTGTAAGATTACGGACGCAGTCGCCGAGGCGGCGATGTCGATGGCTAGGCCTGGCCTGGCGTCGAATGGGTATTTTGTGGATAACCTTGGATTGGTTCAGGGCTGCCGATAGCGCGATAACGTGACCTTGAGGCGAAGTCTCGCGAACGCCGGCCGGCGCTGGAGCGCACGGAAAATGTCCAGACAAACAACGATAGTGGTGTCGCAAATACAATGATAATACTGTTAATGTGAGACACTCGTTCAAACTACCGGCCGAGAAATTGCACTCAAGTACGATTTATATGTAATTATTATTTTATGAGTTATTCAAATTGGAATCTTACAAGACAACCTCTCGAGAAGCGGGATTCGCTTAATAAAAGAGATCAGCCTGGCAGTTTTGGATGCGTTTCAATTAAGAACGAGTGAGACTGTGTAAGTGACTAATGAAACGATTCAATGAGTAATTCAAATGAACATAAACAGGAATGTTCCTGGCGAATATTGTAGCGACATACATTAATAAGAGGAAATAACAGCCCACATTAAAACAGTTACAGAGAATAATCCACTGGTCTACAACAGCTACGACTGAGATAGCGCGTTGAATTCCCGTAAGGTGGTTTCTACAACACCATTTCCATTGCAGCCTTGGGATTTTTTCTCCGTCAGACGTATCAAGTCTGTCCGGTTGAGATACCTCAATACAGTCAGGTTCGATACGCTGTCCCACGCCTCGTTCCACATACTCGCTTATTTCTTGCAATCGGAACGGTCAGTGGGGCTGACACCAATATGCAATTTATTACGACGAGTTCAAGAACCAAAGTTGTGAGTGGACCGGCCGGAGACCTACCGTCGTCGTCGTGTTTACCGACGACACGATGTTTTGAATAAACGCTCAAACGAATAAGAGCAACACAACTGCCGCCTCCTAAGCCAAGGTCGCAGAACTCCACAAAAACGAGAGTAGAGGCAAAAACAAAATTACAAAAATTAATAAGATTTGGGATTCTCATTCGCACTTACGCACAGTTGAATGTTGAAAGAGCGGTCGCCATATGTATTCGCGATTCTGGCTCTTTCTCGTGTACTAGTTGCTCGTGCGTGCGAGTGGGATGAAAATAATTCGCAGCGACCGAGCGAACCGGCCATACGAGATGCTCAGTCGTATCATAAATATTAATCAGGCGGTGGTGTCAACAGCCACCGCGTAACGTGACACCGGCGCGATCCGCCGCTAGCCTGCTACTCGGAGTGGTGGCCAAACCAAACTATTGCAGACAAACATGACACTGAACTTTAGTTCCCCAATTAACTGTCACTTGCAAAATACAAGTACTCCTTTTGTCACTTTTATTGATGTTTGAATTTCATGAGCGTATGCTAATGGCATTCGAGAGATAGCGAGGCTCCGGCGGCGTGTTACAAATGTTGTTGAGAAGTTTAAGTCGGCACTTCGCTTAACAGAGAACCAACAAACACGAGATAAAAATGATTAATTCTTAATAAAATTCCACATAAACAGTTCTCGCAATTACAACAAGCTCTTTAATAATGATAATGTTATCGATGAACATCCGTTTATGCTTACGCATTCAGCCATGACCTGCCCTACAACTCTCAGTCTGTGATTGGAAAATGCACTATAGTTTTATGCTAATTTGCTTCATTCCACCTTGCATCTTATGTTGGCGAAACATAACCGAACAGCGTATCGGTCGGTATGATAATTTCTTATGTGTCCTTTTCAAGATGTAGCGTTTTCTATGCAAATTGGGCAATTGAGCATGTCGATGAATCGAATAATACGTGAACCTAACAAAGTATTTTATCGTGAAATTAATATTAATAAATGCTTTCCTAATGGTTTATTCAAATATAATTAATCTACTACAAGTATGTAGCTCCTGATAAAATTTTAAAACTACATCTATATCTATAAAACTCAAAGGTGACTGACTGACATAGTGATCTATCAACGCACAGCCCAAACCCCTGGACGGATCAGGCTGAAATTTGGTATGCAGGTAGATGTTATGACGTAGGCATCCGCTAAGAAAGGATTTTGGTTAATTCAACCCCTAAGGGGGTAAAATAGGGGATGAACGGTAGTATGAAACTTTGTCAATTTTAAACCTATCGGGCTGATATTTTGCATACATAAAGCTACTATGACGTAGGCATTGCCTAAGCAATCATATTGATAAATTCTAACCCCCAAGGGGGTAAAATAGGGGATTAACTTTAGTATGAAACTTCGTCAATTTTAAACCAATCGGGCTGATATTTTGCATACATAAAGCTACTATGACGTAGGCATTGCCTAAGCAATCATATTGATAAATTCTAACCCCAAGGGGGTAAAATAGGGGATGAACTTTAGTATGAAACTTCGTCATTTTTTAACCGATCGAGCTGAGACTTTGCATTCATAAAGATAATATGACGTAGGCATCCCCTTTTAACCTTTTGAACGCCAGTGCTCAAACGCATCGGCGCCCTTCCCACGCCAAGCCATAAATTCAGAGCAAATACCTACAAATAAAATAGGAATGCCAACGATGTTATCGATAAGTTGTCAATAACCGATTTAATCTCTGCTATTCGTCACATATTTTTGAAATAAAATATTTTTTTTTGATTTCGTATTATTTAACAGCAGTTACAAAATTCTATACAAAGTAAAAGTAGACATTAGAACTACAAACGAATAAATCAGGTAATAATAAGATACATCACTAATCTCGTTCGTGTAGGCATTCGCTGTCGGGAAGACCCGACTCTGGCGTGGTTGGCACGACTATAGTTGTAAAAAACCCGTTAGCTACCGTTAAATAACCAAATTTTTGGTTAGCTACCGATAAAATGCAGTTTTTAACGGTTAGTTATCTGACAGTGACAGCTAAAAAGGGTATAGTTTTTTTCCTTTGTGAAGAGAAAATCGATATTCAAAAGATAAATAAAATTCATTTTAGATGTTATCCTACTACCTAATCCTACGAAGATTATAAATGCGAAAGTTTGTAAGAATAGATGGATGGATAGATGTCTGTTACTCTTTCACGCAAATACTACGAAACGTAAATGTTAAATTATATGTCGCTTTAATTTATAATTGCGTCTAATATACAATCTATTACGATTATTATTATACAAACACTTATTTACATCTAGCGGAATCTAGTTGAATTTAACCGTAAAATGCATAAAATGCGGGTTATTAACCGTTTCTAACGAAAAATGCATATTTACCCGCACGGTTAAAATCGTTAATAACCGGCGTCGCATCTATAGGCACGACCTTTGACAGCTTTCTTGCGTGCGAGGTAATGATGTGACATTTCAAGTAAACTTATAATTATTATTATAAATTATAAACAACAACGTAAAGAAAGGGTTGTCTATTAGAGTACTAATTAATTACTTAGCTTTAGTTGATTTTCTCCGTTTTTACTTAAAGAGGCCTGTTACATCTCGATCATGATTTTTGCGTAAAATGCCCCTTTTCACATTTTATAGTAATTTTCCAGTTGTATTTATCGTTTTTATGGAAATAGGATAATAAATTCATGCTTAGTATAACAAATTTTCACTCTGCGAGAAAAAGCTGAGTTCGGACGGCCGGCACATATTTTGTAGTAATTTTGCAGTTGTATTTATAGTTTTTATCGAAATAAGATAATAAATTCATTATAAAATATTATGAAGTAACAATTATTCTGGTATAAATTTTGTTCAATAATATTATCGTATAGGTGAGATTCACAGCGATCTTAAAGCGATTTTCGACGTTTTTTGGTTTAGAATAATTTCTAAGTAAAATCAATGACATCTAAAAAATCAGAGGCCGCTACGAACTATTCGACTATTTAAGAGATAACATTCTATTTTTTTAATTTCATTTGTTTAGAACAGTAGTACAATCTAGGAGCTCAAAAGTGCCTTCGCGCACTTAATGAAATTTCTAATATAAGTAGGTATTTTGGTAACCCAATGAAACAAAAGCGTTCAGATCTTGAAAGTTTTATTCATCATCCTCTTCTACACTTCCTAACACACGAAGGAGTTCTTCGGTAGTCATTTGACTGCTATCCATTTTTATTCATATTACACTCCCCGTTATAAATTATAATAGGGTAGGACATCACTAGCAGTCTCCCGTAGCGCTAATGACGTCACCGCTTGACGTGTCTTCCCGACTGTGGCGTACAGGTAACTGTCTATGCGCTGTTCCGTAGGGATGCGCGAGAGTGAACAGTTAACTATCGATCGATAGATATAAATAGTAATCATTTTTCAATAATTTCATTAATATTACGCATTAAGAATATTCAGATACAAATAGTTGCTATTAAAAAATAATTATCGATGTAGTAGTAAGCTGCTTTCAATAAAATATTTCATAAATTCAAAATTTAATTTACCTAACTTACCCATCACTAGCTGTCGTGTCTTGCCGACTGTGGCGTGAGGAGAACACCATTTCGGTTAGCAATATTTAGTGATAATTTTTGCTAGTGAAATGTAACTGATGGATATATCTTCGTGCCATTTTACAATACTTCATTAAAGTACTTTTAAATAATAGGAAAAAGAAACACAGAAAAGTTGATTTAGTATGTTTATTTTGTGTTTTAAAAATGTCGTTTTCTCGTCGGCCATACACGACGGTGGCGTGTTGGGCACTTTTTCATTTGTCGTCCAGTGCCGACCGTGGCGTTCTAAAGGTTAAAGAATATTTGAGAAATCTACTACTAACGGGAAAAATAGGTGATAAAGAATCCGAAATCCACGCGGACGAAGTCGCGGGCGCCCGCTAGTTCCTTTATATAAATTAAGAATATATTGTTCGAAGTCAATTTTCAAAGGTATACAGGTACAAATATATCTCTTTAGTTTTGTAGTTATTATATTGAATTTAACAAGTAACATGGTATTTAAAATTTTAAAATTCACCACGTTCGGAAGTTGTACGATGTCAATACTTCACACTATCGACCTTCGTTTGGTATTAATTCAGAAAACAGGTTCCACTTATGTTGCAAACAGCAACAATATGAGTCTCTCAAAATTTAAATTGGTGATAAAATCACTAATACGTACAATTTCTATCATTTTGAAAACACATTTCATTACAAATATAGAGTTTTGATATCTAATATAATAATGGCGTTTTTAAGAAAAATATAAATTGAACGTGTATAATTGACATCTTTATTTACTCGCTTCTTTAGTACAATTATTAAATAAACAAAGCACCATGATCGTCATAGAAACATTGAGAGTGACGTCAGTTTAATACAAAGCTAATGAGGCAATTAAAAACTTGTAATTTTAATTGTATTTACTTTTCAATACGCTTTATTGTTTGACGGATAATCCATAATTATCATCATCATAATATATTCAATCTAGTTTTTCTGTTCGCTATTCTAGAGAGTACCCAACATTAGCGTCAAATGTACCCAATCTTTTGCATAAGTTTACGTTCTATTTCTACCAGCCATATAGTCTAGAACAGTTTGACAGCATTTATGTAATGACATCGCATTAAAAGATAACCAGTGCTGTTGAACATCGTCTCTAGAATGATATAAGTACAAATGTACTTAAAATGTAATTAAAAACAAGTTACCGCGCCGTGGGCTGGGGATAATAAAGGATTAATTGCACTGGTTCTGAGCGAATAGAGTTGCACGAGTGAAATTATTCAAAATTGCACAGCAAAAGTTGTTGTACCGCATGCTTTGCGTAGATTCAATCATATAAAGAAAGAAAGAAAGAGAAATAACACATTCAGTTTAACATGGAAAAAAATATTGCACGAAACACTTATGTAAAAATGCCTATTACAAGGGCATTGCTGCTAAAACAATTACTTAAGAATAATCATATTTATAATTATACTAATCAAAATGAATGTACTTATTCAAAAATACTCGTTATGTATCTACTTAAATCATCAAATGGTGATTTGCATATAAAATGCAAAGCTAATAATGATTGAAAAGCCTTATATTAATTGGTATTCTTTGACACTGGGCAGAAATATGTGCAAACACTTACCCAGGTGTACTTGTTGAATGAGATATCAATGCTTGTTAAACTAACATTTAAATCATATTTAACGATTAGTTAAATGCTGAAGGCGTATTTATAAAATTTAGTTCAAGCATATGTTTTAAACAATAAAAAGAAAAATATCACGACAAGAAGGAAAATGTTTTAAGAAATACTTAAGCAGTCCTGACATCGATGCATTGAAAAGAAAAAAAGCAAAGATTTCCTACCTGCCTGGGATGCAGTTGAAAGATGTCTAATGCAATATACTGCACTGTAACTCCGACTAAAAAACTAAATACTTACGGTGGAGTTTCAAAAAATCATAGTTTATAATATCCATTAACTTAAGTATCATTTAAAATTCACTATGATGACAAGCGTTTTCTTCCATGTTCTTCTTCTATATTAATTCTGGCAAAATTGACTTAGTAACTTAAGGGTCTAGCAACTGAATATACCATTAATACTATGCGAAAATGTTGATAAACTAAAGAATAAACTTATTAAACAATCACACGTAAGCCTAATAAAGAAGAGAGAATAAAGACCAAAAAAATCATAGCTTACTTACTTTATTTAGAAAATTGCTGCTTAAAGTATAAAAATCTACAACATGTGCAGATGCAACCTAATGCAAACGTTTTACAGTAAGCGTTACTAAAATATGTATATCCTGATACATTCCTGACAAGTTAAAAAATAATGAACTATTCGAAAACATTCTTCGTAAATAATTTTAAATACTGAACAATTCGAAAACGTTCCTGTTCAAAACTTTTTAAATAATGAACAAGTTAACAGTGATGTTGCGCAGACGCAGATCAAGCGATCGCCCGCGGTCGATGCGTGTGAGTCCATCTGCGTCTTTGCACTTGTGTTTGTGTGCATGTGTAAAACGTTTTTTATGTGTGTCACGGCGTCTCGAGTTATGCGTGCGGACTTCTTAGTTAATATTGTTAAGTTTATTGCGGACTTCTGCTTTTATGATTGATATAAGATGGGTTAAAGCTCTTGAATTTGCCATAGTACACTGTTGTTTGAATTTACAACGTTGTTTTCTCTATGCAAGTGTAAGTTCAGACTTGTATCTTTACTAAAATGAAAAAGACAAAATACATCTTGTCTTAGGTTGTTGTAACAGTCGGAATATTGTAGCTTTGTTATAATGTGACATGGTTCATGGTTGTGAACTCAATAGACAACATGAATACGCAATTTTTTTATGTATCACATGCGTGCGGAAAAAAATCTACCATAATTTTTACATAAATTTATAGATTTCGACTAAATTTGGAACCGACTAAACAATACAAGTGGCTTTCAACTATATAAATATCTTTACTACGTGTGTATAATTAACTCATCAGTGTATTTAAAGAAGACAACTAATCTACTATACTTGCTTTGCTATCAGACTTATTCCTTGTCACAGATCAATGAAACAAGCATTATAACAATATAATGTGTGACAAACCACCAATGTGTTAGAACAAGTGACTTAGTATTCACTACTGTAAGGAAATGATTAAGTCTTAGCCAAGAACATTTTGAACATTACCCCAATATAGATAGGGTTTAAATTTCTTTGTCAAAATTAGCAAAAGTTACGACATTTCTTCTCCGAAGCGTTCGTAATAAGAGTCACGAGTTGTTACGTAATTTGAACAATCTCGCTGACTTCGTGTAGAATACAACGTATAGATTGCTTTTTATTTACATTAGATGTAATTTTCCACTACAGACATTTACATCTGTTTAATTTACTAATTGTCGCCTGATTATACATTCTCAATGAGCATCAAGAATTTTTTTTTTTTGGATAGCAAAATTAACAAATATTCCAAATGCCATATTATCAATGAATTTTGTTGTATTTGAAATAATATAAAGAAAGATCGTCAATTTAGTAAGCGTTACATTACTGCTCTATCTTCGTTTTCTTTTAAAATACGGAAATCTTCTCTTATTTCAATTAGACACTACCCAAGATAAGTTGATCGCTGAAAGTGTACTCTCCCTTGGGGCAACAGTACTCTCAAAACGGCCTTCGAAAGCGAGCTTAACAGATTAACTCGAGAGCTTCTGTTTTAACTTGAGTACTTTGTATTTGGGCAGAACTTCCTACAAGTGGTGCTAGACTAAATGAATATTGATAAGAAAATCAATTTAGTAATTTAGGCTCAGGCGGCAGAAATGATTTTTTAATGACTATCCCTTTTAAGTATCAGAATGGGCTACGTCAAGGCTCCGTACTAGGTCCTTAATTTTAAATGGTTATTGAAACTGCTTCAAGACGACTTATGAAAGCAAATAGACTTTGTATATATCGTAATATTTTCCAGATGTTATACAAACATAAAGGAGTGAAACAAAAAATCATCAAATGCTAAGTGAATATTGACACCTTGACGTGATAGATCACTGTTGGAACTAAAAATCTTCCTCGCGCTTGGTCCCAGAGCGGCGCAGTACGCACTGTGATGGATGAGCTCTTATCACGACTGATAACCTTCTGCCCCCCTCCCGCCACTTCTCGGGACGATGAGACGTGTTTTGCGAAAGTGCGTCTATTCTTATCTGACAGTAATTGGGCAATTTTTTTTTTCTCGTGGAATTTTTGAAAGGGTTTATAGGGATACCTATAGGTCTTTTATAAGTTTTAAATTTAATACGCATCTTATAACTGAGAAACTATATAGAATACGTAATTCAAAATATAACACGCAGAATAATTACGAGGAATTTCTTCTAATCAAACTCTACATTCTTGGAAAATATAAAAGAACCATTTTATTGCCTATCGTTTTGGCACTGAGAACAAATTGCAACATATTTTTTTGTTACATCATTAACAGTATATCTTTATCGTATGAAAAGGAAGATTTTTAATTATTAATAAGACAAGATTGTAATTTATGCGTGAATCTAGGTAAAGACAATTGGAAATTATAAATAATATATCCATGTTTTTAATTAAGAAATATATAAGGTTTCACGTTTACATTCTTACATTAGGTATACGTATAGGTACTTAGTTCACATTCTTACGTTATCTACCAAACATTTTCCTAAGTATTATCTTTAGCAAAAGACCTAATTAACAAGTATAATAAGGACTGCATAATATTAATTGTTTGAAGACACATACTCGTAATACGGTACCAACTTCGGTTACTATCTAAGGTTTTTGTAATTAAGAAGACAGTTTACCTTGGGACTGTCAAGGCAGGCTAACTAAATAAGTACCAATTAAAATTAAAGATACCGACAGCCTATTGGTCCAAATTGTGCAAAATTTTTAGCCTTTTAAATTGAATTTTCTGCAGTAACTGTTTAACCAAAGTTATAAAATTACATATATTTGCCTTACAGCAGGGAATAAGCCATCAATCCTAAAAATAATTATATTGTTACAAGGAGAATTTCGCCAACACTCTAGCCAATATGGGTTACAGATTGGTGACCACATAACCTGTGACCAAAGAATTCATCAAAAATTATAGACACTAGACTACCTTGTGATTTCGCTAGTCCATTCCATGCACTTAAAAAGGGTAGACGTAACAATATACGAGTAATCACATGATTTCAATTATGTAGAGTTCAGTAATAGCGAATAAAACTTACTATCAACTTAAGTAGCAATTAAATAACATGGTGTGCGTTGCTTAACTAATGTAGCTACCAAGCAAAATGAAGTCGAGCCCGCTTCGCTCGAAGGTTAATCGCATCGATAACCTCGGCGTTTGCCGGTTTTTCGACTTGTTACTTTTAGTGTTTTTTCGCGAGATGTTTCCTAGTTAGATGACCACGTGGGTTGTTACAATAACGTTTAGATTTAAACTAAGAAATGTGACCGTTTTGAACACGTTGTTTGTGGTGGAAGCTTGTGATAGCAGAATAAGTTATTATTAATGCTGCTAAAATAAATTTCTATTATTATATTATCAAGTTTTATTTAAAATTTTATTACTTTTATATTTTACATCTTTTACACTAACCATTTCTGGAATAAAACCATGCAAAATAACAATTTAAGTTAATGAAAACTAACCTTTTTGAATACATTCGAGTATGTCTGACAGTCTGAAGGTTCAGACATTTGTGTACAGATCCTACTTAATAATTTTTAATATTATTCTGACGACTTGGTCTATCAGTCAATCCATCACTCAATAATTGTTGTCTTCTTAATCATTGTACAAAATTTGAAAGATGTAGTAAGCGAATCCTTGAATGGAATCGACAATTATGTAAAAGCTGTAGATAAAAATAGAATACTACATAGTAACATAACAACAGATCGAATACAACCTTTGCCGAAACCCAGCCGTCCCTATGTCGATGACCCAAGAAAAAGGGTAAACTTAAACGAAAATACGTAACCAAGAGTTCCTTATAATCTATCTTAATTTGTTTGGAAATCCAATTTCGTTCGAAGTGACCAAAGTGGAAAGTTATTGAGCCTTTCGAAAGGTAATGAATCTGGGAAGTGTTTCTATTTAAAGTCTAATCTTCTCCCTTAAAGGTGAAAGGTTATATAATATAGTTACATGTTTTGCCTGTCATATCCTATAAAAGTGGTTTGACTAGCCAAATTTTCCAGCCCTCAGATCCAGAATCAATTGGATCGATATTTAATCAACTGTAAAAAGGACTTTCAAACGGCCTCGCTCTGACCTTATCACCGGCGTAATTATTTCACAAAATCAGCTTTCAAGTGAGTGGACATTCTCAATTAATTGGGCTTTGGTTTTGACAGTCAATGGAACCAATTAAAGGTGATGGTAGGAAACCAAAACATCAAGAGCTTCTTGGTTAAAACTTTCTTGTTAAATATGGAAGTGGTAATACTGATGACGGTGGAAAGTGATTCTCGTCATCCTTGATTCAAAAACATTGATATACAAAAGCCTAAGATACACAATCAACGTCTCATAAACGTCCCCAAAAAATAAGTGAAGAATGCACTTATTTCAAACAGTCTTGCGACACCCGCTTCATCGCAATTTTGAACACTCCTTGTAAAAACAATCTTAACTAATCTACATAAGGTTTAATTTGTAAATAATAATGTTTATAGTTTGACTTTTTTGGTGACAGTATTAACTGTTACTTTTGTTCGAGACTGTGCATCTTGGGATTTTGTTTATTAATGTTCCGAAAGAATATAGCGTTTTCATATGTCAAAGGAATAAGGTTTAATAAAAGAAAACTCCACAATTCATATCATCGTCAAAGTTTTAAGAAGTAATCTGACATTTTGAGTCACCAAAATGCCTGATTGTCTCTGATAACGTAAGATCTGACATTAGTGTAATATGCAGCTACTTTTGCTCTGAACTGTACACTATTGGTTATTTTGTCCTTGGAATGTGCTAATAAAGGCGAAGCTGTTCGTACAATAAATACTGTGTTAATGAGACATTGACAAAACATAATTTATATCTTAGAATTTCTGTAAAAAATAACGAATCTAGTGAAAAAAATATATTATAATCACATGACGACAATGAAATTTAATCATCATTGCAATAAGTATAGTAATCCTTGATTAATAGTAGGAATAAATATTAAACATTATCTGTTATTTTATCAATGCCATTTTGACGAAAACCTGAATTATAAGAATGCTGTAGAGACATACCAACATTAAAAAGCCAAATTGATTTATTAGCCTAAGTCCACTTCTGAATGTTGGCTCCCCTCAGAGTACATAACAAAACAATAACGCAGACAATTTACAAGTAGTAGGTAGGTAGTTAAAATGAGGTTTAATTTAAACTTATGTTTACAATTGTCAACTTCATATGAATAAACTCCCAAAGTGCTTAAGTTCAAAACACCTTCATTTTCGAAAGAGTCATTGTACCTACAATTTATTTAAGTTACTACCTAAAATTATTTATAAACCTTGTACTAAAAATATACAATTATAGAAATAAAATTCTAATTTTACATTCAATCTGATTAAACATATTTTTTCTGGGTTGGTTATCAGACATGGTTATATCATTTTTCGATAATACGTGGTAAGCTGCGATTTGATCACTTAATTATGTATTGAAACGTGATACTAGTTTGGTAACATGATAAAATCGATATGAATGAAACTATGAATCAATTTCTTTTTTTAACCAAAATATAAACCACGTAATTCAGTATGATTTTAAGTGCAATTCGCTTGACATTGAAATATAAACTTTACTGCTTTGACATAAGAGTCGAGGTGTATACATTTTATTGCTCGTGACTGTACGTGTTAGCACGAGCAAATCCTTTCCAATTTTATTTTACAGTAAATTTTTGTAGTATGTAATACCTAAAGGATACACTACTTAAATGTCTCTATCTTCTAAATTGAAGAGAGTTTCATCAATGACTTTCGTCATGTATCTTGTCTGATCATTGCTATGTAAAATCAGAAGTCAAAATTCGTACAGCCCAAATTCTTTCGATTCGTGGTACACTAATTCTCACCATTACTTATTAAGTCAATAAACGTTTTTTTACCTTTACTCCACACGATATGTTGGCTCTACCTGGTTCTTGAAATTGCATAAGAAGAGCTTTTATATAGAATACGGTCGAATTAAGAAGTTTACTTTTTTGGATTCGGTTATAAATCATGATTATTACTGGATTACTTGTTTTTACTCACGGTTTTGCCGGAATTATCAAGATTCCAGTTTTATCTCATAGGAGTATTTAATCGGAATAAAATGTCTTATCGCCTAAATCAGCCCATACCCTGCCATGTATACCAAATTTCATCAAAACCCGTTTAGTAGTTTCAGCCTTATTGACTGACAAACGTGCAAACAAACAAACTTTCACATTTCTATTATTAGTATGATATATTTATATTGTTTACTGTTTATTCCTCTTTGATTCACGCGTGTAACTTGGCGATGTCTTCGCCGACATCACAGAAGCATCGCAGCTTCTCAAGTAAAAATCGATTTTATGCTTCGAGCAATAAAGTCGAAATTAATAACTTAAATATGTAAAATCCTTAACGTATTATTATTGTAATTTTATTGTAAACGGTGGCAGGCTGTCGCGTCTTAACGCACGGCCTTTGACGAGCGATCTGGATGACGTAATGCGATAGCAAAACAGTCAATATTTGATATAGCGCCATTAGCCGCGACACGCGATAACAGCCAAGTTCACTAATGAATACGGGCCACAAAGATAGTGTTTGAGCAAATACACAGTGCGGTAACGATTACGTTGATCTGGTAACACGCGTAAGGAATGAATAGTCACGGACAGAAATGCTGAATTGTATAAAAATGGACAGGGTATGGGGTATTAAAGGCAGGCAACGCAACTGCAACCCTTGCGCGGTTCTTGATGTCCATGGGTAGCAGTTACCATTTAAAAAAGTATCAAATATTTATTCAAGTTTTTAAAGTCAAACATACAACTATTGACTAACGAGATAAAACACAACATTAAATAATGTACTACATGTCTTCTGCTTTATCTGTTAGCCTACAACAATCGTTTCATGTGAACTGGTGGAGCACGGAAATTTCTGCTTAATTAAATCAATGGCAAAAACGCATCACGAAATTCTTAAATCTTATAGCGTCTTCTTATGCCAGATTAGACTATTCCTAAGTATCGTTCTAATATTACAAATGAGAAAACTTTTTTGTTTGGATGTTTGTCCGTCAATCACGCTGAAAATACAGAACGCAAATTTGATGCATTTTGGTATGCAGGCAGGGTATGGGTTGACTTAAGTGTTAGGATAATTTTATCCCAAATAATGTTGCCATAGGATAAGAAGAGTGGAATCTTGACAAAGCGGGCAAAGCCGCGGTCAAAAACTAGTTATTTCAAAAAACTAAGTATGGCTGTTTGCCTGATGTCTGATGTGACAGACAAACATAGTTGTTAAGGTGTCATTGACTTTTTGCTTCATAATAATGCTGTACAATTACTTCGTTGACGAAGGTATGACACTAGTTCCTAAAACAAAGTAAACTGATTCAAACATTAGCTGATGACTCATAAGCACTTAAATGTTCATTACGGTTTAGTTTATTCAGTGATCTCCAAAGTGATTGTGTTAAAATCATCAGCAACTGATACTAATAATTTTTAATACACTTACTTACAATTTTCAGAGTGTAAATAAATGAACATCGATTAATAAATTGATAACAGTACTAAAAAGTCATAAAATATATTTTTTTTAAATATGCTTTAGTAGATTTGACAACATTTAACAAAATTTCGGTCACATGATCACCAACTATCTTCTTCTTCCTAGCGTTTATCCCGTTTCTATACGGGGTCCGCTTCGACCATGATCCAGGATTTGGCAAGTCTGGTTATTACAGTGAAGCGACTGCCATCAGACCTTCGTAACCCAAAGAGGGGAACCAGACAGATTGGATCATGGTTACACATTCAGGTCTAACTTAATTAAAGTCAGAAATCACTGAATGTACACGTACAGGTTTCCTCACGGTGTTTTCCCTCGCCGCCGAGCTCATGGCATAAATCCACGCATAGATTTCGAAAAATCCAGAGGTGTGGGCCCGGATTCGAACCGCGGACCTTACGCATGTGAGGCGCCGTCCGTACCACTAGGCCACCATCACCAACTATCATGCATGTTTTATCTTCGTCATTTTTTAAAGTCCTTATATCTATTTGCTCATTGGGACATTGATAGGCCTACACTTTCATTCCTAATGTTTCTCATAAACAATGCTAAGTAAAACAATCTAATCACTTCTGGATGTGCAGGAAATTCCAAAGGTCAGTAAATATTAGCAAGTATTGATAACGTGGCCCTGCATTGTATTCATTACCTTGTTTTGAAATATTGCATTTCTATAATTAAATTACGGAGGCAGTTTCTATTGCTGTTTGCGAAGCATTTTCTTTGAGTCTTATTTATTATTTGTTTCTCATTTAGTGCAATCTGGTGTTGACTAGCTTAATAGGAGAACTCGTTTCTGTCCCGGACTTTAAAAAGTCACAGCTAACTATTAAAAGGGAAAATGCACTATTAGTTTGTGTTTTTTATACAATGCCTACTGAATTCACCGATCTAACGTTAATAAGTACATTATATTATAAATTAAAAAATATAAAGCAAACATCGACTTAACTGTAAAGTATTAATACTAAATGCACTCCGGAATCTACGATTAAAAAAAGTCACAACATGCTCCGAAATGACGCAAAAGATTTTCCACTTTTTTCCACGACGCTAAACGTCGCTTTTTTGGCGCCACAAGAAAATAATTACACCGTTCTGCCCAGACAAACTCGCAATTACCGAAACAAAACGCTTAACGTAATTATAAATTGTATCGCGTTTCCCGCATCAGAATTCAAAATCGTGCCCCAGACGAAGACCGGGGGTTTCGATGAATGAAAACGCTCGTGTGTTTTCGGTGGTCCTCGGGAGTTTCCGCCCAAGGTCAGGGGGTGGACCGACACCCCGACCTCGTTTCCAGGGGATCGATGGTAGCGCCCTAGTAACACCCTCAAATTTGGCTGTTCAGCTGTGTTCATGCGGTTTCAATGTCAAGTGATTCATGACCAATAGGGAAGGTGGAGTTAGTTACGGTAGTACCGGAATCATTACCGGATCTTTTGGATAATTTTGAACGAATGAAAATAAGTAGGTAAAAGGGTGGGTGTCGTAACTGTTAATTTACAGATCCAATTGTGTTTTTAGAACAATCTAGTCGTTCTTATATTAAACGATTCTACTCTCAATCGAAACAAAATAAAAAATAATTTCAAACATTTTAGACAGTCGTGTTCAAATTTAATTAAAATTAATAGCCGTTTAATATCTGTGACAGTTTAATGTGTCTTAGTCTTTTCTTCTCGAAATTTCGTATCCCTCATGACAATCCAAATGATTAATAACGTACATAGTGTAAACATTTTCTTGGCGTTATTCCATACAATGGCGAAGGATCACCAGTGCTAATGCCTTTTCGATTTCACGCACTATTAAATACGTGAACACGTTTCCAGTGCAGTGTTTGGCTTCACTTGCAGGTGACACTTAGAAACTGCAGCTACGGTTATGTGTGCAACCTTGAAATGGTGTTGGATAAATAAATTATAGAGGTTAGACTTTGATAACTTACTTACAAATGTAGCAAGCAATGAATTAGATAACAAACAATACGTAAATTGTTTTTAAAGATACGTCTTTTATAAAAGAAGGGAAGACTTGACTGTTCGCTTGTTTGGCTCGCAGGTAACGGGCGACCGAAAGTCTAGCAGTAATTTCGGTCCACATATCGGCTTACCTGCTAGTATTTTGGGCATTTTATAATAGTAATAAAAAGTAAAAAAATACTTAATTCAAAAACAGTCTCGCCTTTAGACAATAGATTGAGTTCGTGAAAATTTGGTTACTTTACCTTGAAATTCAATGAAACCCAATCCTATTTCTTAGTAGGCTAAAGTTCACAAACTAAGTCTAATTAGTGCATTCCATGAATAACTTTTTACCGCGAACGTCCAACGTTATCACCGCAACATTCGTAAACGGGAAAATACCGGTTCTGCGTTCGGTATTCCCTTCCCTAAAACTCGTCATTCGTGATTATTAAACGTTTCCGTGACTCTGGATTGTTAAACGATGCCTGTTCGTACGGATTGATACAAGCATCGCTCGGATTTACGAGTATTCGACCGAATAACGTTATGTTTGAGCTGTTAGAGTTAAACCTGGACATTGAGGTCCGTTCTCGCGTGAGTTTGATGGTCAGAATAACAATCAAATATCTGTAGACATTCACATGCCATATTGACTCATTGTATTTAATAAGGGTCACAAATACTTATTAATGTAAGTGCTACAAGACATATTGGCAGTTGCCAGAAAATATCATATTATATTGCGAAAATTCATTTACTCGTAAGGCTTTTTCTTTTTAAATTGTGAGTTACAATCAGTAGAAATATGACCTATTTGTTTTGGCTGCAATTTTTTTTTTAATAATTCGGAAGTTAACCACAATGCTAAACTTTATGAATTCGAGCCGATACAGATCATTGACTATGCCTTATAAGTGGGACATTGATATGCTGAACGATCCTTTCATTACTTTCCAAACGAACAAAGTCTTGTAAAATAAACTTGTTTCGAACTAAACTAAAAGTTCTTGCGGTCTCCCACGAAGGGTTGTGTTTATGGGAAATTACTAAAGTACATTCAATGCATTTAGCTAAATTACTTTGATACCACTTTCAGTAAGTGCAGGAAGAATAAACTAGCTACTATAACTTTATAATGGGCTCGTTTTGTTAATCGTCCTCATTTATACATTCTGATACTTAATTGCAGTTTCAATTACAACTTTTTACAATTTCACCTAATGAATATTCGAACGTTGGTATACCTATTCACAAATCAAATTGTCATAGCAACGAAAACAGGTAAAACTTTTCTTGCATTTTAACTGTTGCGTTGTAATCACAGTTGAATTTATCAGTTGTAGGTTTTTGAAGTTAATAATGGTACTCTTATGAATTATTCGTATTTTTGTACATCTAATCGAGAAGCTATCATCATCATCCTAGCACCTCTCCCAGTTGTATCCTCGGCCATTGCCTCGGAGCCCAAAGTACGCTACGACTATGATACTGAATTGACCAGCCAGGGTATCAGCGACAACTGTCATGATGCAATTAATTTCGAGTAGTTAATTATAATGTATTTACTTATATATTTTTTTATTCAACAATTTTCAATTGGCTCTGCGAACTAAAAAGTTTTACAAACAATTGACAAACTACTATTAGATAAGTTGTTAAAAGCAAAATGACGACTTTATCTACGGAATTCAAAGCTTTTTATGCATATATTTATTTGAAATATGAATTTAATATTCGTACAAGACTAAAAATTTAATTCACAGTTTTGTGTATAAATGAGTGCAAATAAAATTATACCCTTCATTAAAGTGATATTGTTTGCCATAATATTGTGTCATTAATATAATCTTTTATGTCATTAAAAATGATAACACGATTCATACGCCGTTCAACGTTATGTTTTATATCAATAATTATGAATTAAAGTAAAAATTAATCTTCACGGAAGTGATAATAGTATTAGCAATATCGCGAAAATGCCAATCTTATATCATCAAGATAAGGTATTGTTATACAAAAAACACTATATTTTTGCAGCATAAAGTAGGTTATTTGAAATAGTGATACGTGTGTAGACCGTTTCCGTGGTTTTTAATGGTTCAGATGTTGACTGGTAAACAAACAGGTCACGGGTTCGATTCTCACTTCTGGATTAGACATCTGTAGCATGACCATTGATCATGTCAGAAGTTCTGTACTGCTCGGGATGCTTATAAATTGAAGTCAGGCTTGATGAAGAAAGGCTATTGTAAAATAGATGAATATTTGAATGACAAAAATGCATGGACATGATAATCTGCTCAGTCGGCCGTAATTTGTGATTGAATATGACATACTCGTAATGCTAAAAAAAGGCGTAAGGGTCCAGCCACAGCTACGGCGGCGTGCGGCGCGGCGAGCGGCGCGGCGAGTTCGCCCCGCGCATCTCGCCGCCGCCGTAGCTGTGGCATGCTTCATACAATTTCCTTTATTTGATTTTTTCGCTCGCCACTTTCGCTGGCGCAAGACGCATCGCAAGTCGCACCGCTGTGGGCTGTGGCCAGGGTGTAAATGCTGAGTTTCCTCCGGCGGCGTCTTTCCTCAGCATCCACGTCGAAGCGCTGGTAGGGCGAAAAAGTTTTGACGTGCAAATGAATTTCCTAAGTGAATCAAATTGCTGAACAAATAATTTCATTTCATGATTAATTTGTATCTATTCATGTTCCACTGGTGATGCTGGCATGTCAAACATTCTCTCGAACATATCCTACTACTATTATAAAGGCGAAAGTTTGTAAGTATGGATGTATGGATGTTTGATATTCTTTTACGTAAACACTACTGAATGGATTTGAATGAAACTTTACCACAATATAGCTTATACATCAGAATAACACATAGGATATTGGAAATCGAAACCCACGCGGACGGAGTCGCGGGCGGCCGCTAGTCTTTTTATAAAAACGTCTATTGATAATAAATATCTCTGGACATTATTCACACAGCGCCATCTAGCCCCAAACTAAGCATTAGCTTGTACTATGGGTGCTAGACAACGGATAAACATTACTTATATACTTTTTTTTTTTTTTGTATATATATACATATTATACATAGAAACACCCAGACCGATACAAACAGACATGTTCATGCACACAAATGTTTGTACCGTGCGGGGATCGAACCCGCGACCTTTGGTGTAATACCCGACTTCTCGACCATTACACCAAACGGCTCGTCAAAATGATAAAGCAATATGTATGATGTGAATGTTTTCCGTTTCGATGAACACAAGACACGTGACTGTCTTACATCTGATGAATTTATAAATACCACGTGAGAGGCTAAAAAAGAGATATAGCTAAAATATCCTCAAAACGTAAAATAGGTAGGTATTTATAGTCGATGTCGACGAAAATATGTATGCTGGTTTGTAAAAATATTCAAAAGAAGTAGTATCACGTATGTACCTAAACTTTTGTACAAATTCTTTTACAATAAACTGCCACACTGGATTTAATATATATACTATTTTATGTTTTATGACCTGTTAAATAATTCGTTTTGTTTTGGTCCATGCCGAGTAAGGCTTTAAGCTTTAGTATAACACAATGTGTGCGGAAACCGAAATCTACGCGGACGGAGTTGCGGGCGGCCGTTCTAAGATAATATTTTAATTTGGAATTCGAACCCAAAACCCCATATCACGTCAAGATACTGAGACCACTAAGCCAACGTAGAGTTTGCTGTGTAGTCATAAATCAAGTGAACATTGTATATTTTATCAGTAACTGAGTGGCTGCGGCAAATATCGAGAACTTGGTTATCACCCGTTATCACCGGTTATCGGATATCCACCTCCTTTCAGTTTCGGCCGTTTTGCTTCTGTTACTGATAAAAAAAATGTTTTGGTGTTGTTTTTTTTGCATCAGATGTTCTATTCGTCTTATCTACTGAGCCTCATTCATATAATGCTGGAACTTTTTTTACTTAATATATTATTTGATGTTTGCTTAAACTTAACGTCAGCTCTTTCGTCTTTGAGCTCTATCATTTTAACTTCAGTACCTACCAAAAGAATTAATTGTTAAAATGGCCCGCTGATCTAGTGGCTACTATTACTGACCCTGATCACAAATCCAAGAGTCGCAGGTTCGAATCCCACTAGCGGCAAATGTTTGTATGATGAACCTTGACATTTGTATGTCCAAGAAATAGTATAATTAATACTATGTTATTATTATTATAAAAGGCCCATAACGCATGCAATATCTTCTTCATCATCCTTGGAGTTGAATATGTGTATTAAAATCAGCCGTAGGCCCTTATCATACAGCAAGTATCTTAAAACAATGTGTGTCGGATCTGCCAAACGTTACAAACGTTACAAAAAAATATGGAAACCCGTCCTATAATTTGTAAATCATATTAAAACTTGTATCAAGGATGTTTACGATTGACGTAACGAACCAGTTATTCTTCCGTGCAATGTTTAAGACGCCGAACACCTAGATTTCTAGTTGGACCGGTGACATTCGAATTTAGCCTTGATTTGCACTATCAATGTAAGAAACACAGTTATAAGATGAAGTGTAACTAATTGATTGTTACAATGTATTAATGAGAAACTGATCTGCGTGCAATTAATAGAAGAATTTATTTTTGAGGAGATAGATGTTTTGTCGAAAGTGGTAAAACCGTTTGAATTTGATGCGTTAAATTCCGGTCTTATTAACTGATAAGTATTATTGGTTTTATAATTATTTGTAAGCTTTTACACAAACTTGGTACCTACTATGTATCTTTATATTATAAGATATAAATACAATGTTCGTGATAAAATAGATCTGAGGAGATTAAGGTATGACAATACGTTGAAAGATTCTTTTAAATTTCGTATCGGAATCTGATTTTAAAATATTAATCATTAAATCCTGTAGTTATTTATAATAATTGGTAACACAGGCTTTACTATGTCTTCAATTAACTTCGTATATTAACTTACAAAAATATGAAATCAGAGAAATAAAATGTTATAGTCAAAGATAATTACATAACATGAGATCATTACAGTCATAAAAAAATAAGTTAGCAACAAGAAAACATTAGAAATTTTTAAAAACTAAAAAATAATACTAAATAATGAAAGCCTGTAACAAGTTCATAGTACTATTAAGTGTTTTGTGCTTACTAGCCGTAGTAATAAATTATACTAATGTTTTTATTGCGCTACGCTTAACGCGCTTCACGTAAAAGTTAGCTTTGCAAACGAAATTGGAGTTACTAAAGATAAAGTTTGGTTGAGACGAACTTCTTAGCTATCCATGGATTCTCCGTGCGGGTGCTGGGTCCATGGCGTGGAACAGTGAGGAATGTCAGTCGGCGCCTGGGACTTTCGACCCAGTCCCAGTTGATTTATCTTTCATTCGAACTCGTATATAGAAGTTGAATTGGCTTGTCTCTTCTTAGCATTTTTCAGTTAATTTTCTAATGAAAACGAAATTATATTTTAATCAGATGAAAAATGTTCTAACAATTTAACGTTAAAATATTCAATCATTACAAAAATATACAAAAAGTAATTTATATCAAGATACATTACTGACACGTTTATTTTAATAACACGCTAAATAAGCAATATCCGACCAAACTCTTTACCGACAGATCGTGGCGATAGCTTACACTTTAACACCTCGGCTCGACACTTCAAAAACAGTAGCAATGGTTATCCGAGATAGCTGAAAGTAATTATTTAGTTGTACCGCATTAGCACACAATACACTTGACGTGCCACGCCTTCGAAAGAGCTGCTCATGCGCCGAGCACACCCGACTAATTTAAAGACAACACACAACTTAACACTATTGCAATTATAAACCGTCCACTGACGAGTTAAAGTTGATTTTGACATGTCAAAGTGGACGGTAGAGTGATGGCAGACTTCCTACTTTAGCCGGGTTGCCGTTGCGAAAACGACGCACGCATTGTCTCTACTTCCTCGGGACCAACCTTGACTGTGACGCGATTTGTCGCTTGTAGTCATCGCAATTAGCGGTTACGATTTGAATCGAACCGTTTTTTTTAGAATAATTTGAATCGGACTTTTTTTCGAAGACGACTTTTTTATAATATTGGTGGCCAGACAATCAGCCCACTATAGCAAAAAAACGAAAATCCCTTTTTTAAAAACACATACTTTTTTTTCTTTTTCTATTGGTTGCCAGATATGCAGCCTACTTATGCAATACAATAATAATATGTGAATCCTTTTTGGAATGCCTCGTTGGTCTTGTAGTATTAAGTACCTTGTAACAACCTCGACGTCTTGGCCTTACAATAATAGTTTAACCTTTAGAACGCCACGGTCGGCACTGGACGACAAATGAAAAAGTGCCCAACACGCCACCGTCGTGTATGGCCGACGAGAAAACGACATTTTTAAAACACAAAATAAACATACTAAATCAACTTTTCTGTGTTTCTTTTTCCTATTATTTAAAAGTACTTTAATGATGTATTGTAAAATGGCACGAAGATATATCCATCAGTTACATTTCACTAGCAAAAATTATCACTAAATATTGCTAACCGAAATGGTGTTCTCCTCACGCCACAGTCGGCAAGACACGACAGCTAGTGATGGGTAAGTTAGGTAAATTAAATGTTGAATTTATGAAATATTTTATTGAAAGCAGCTTACTACTACATCGATAATTATTTTTTAATAGCAACTATTTGTATCTGAATATTCTTAATGCGTAATATTTATGAAATTATTGAAAAATGATTACTATTTATATCTATCGATCGATAGTTAACTGTTCACTCTCGCGCATCCCTACGGAACAGCGCATAGACAGTTACCTGTACGCCACAGTCGGGAAGACACGTCAAGCGGTGACGTCATTAGCGCTACGGGAGACTGCTAGTGATGTCCTATCCTATTATAATTTATAACGGGGAGTATAATATGAATAAAAATGGATAGCAGTCAAATGACTACCGAAGAACTCCTTCGTGTGTTAGGATGTGTAGAAGAGGATGATGAATGAAGGCACTTTTGAGCTCCTAGATTGAACTACTGTTCTAAACAAATGAAATTAAAAAAAATAGAATGTTATCTCTTAAATAGTCGAATAGTTCGTAGCGGCCTCTGATTTTTTAGATGTCATTGATTTTACTTAGAAATTATTCTAAACCAAAAAACGTCGAAAATCGCTTTAAGATCGCTGTGAATCTCACCTATACGATAATATTATTGAACAAAATTTATACCAGAATAATTGTTACTTCATAATATTTTATAATGAATTTATTATCTTATTTCGATAAAAACTATAAATACAACTGCAAAATTACTACAAAATATGTGCCGGCCGGCCGTCCGAACTCAGCTTTTTCTCGCAGAGTGAAAATTTGTTATACTAAGCATGAATTTATTATCCTTTTTCCATAAAAACGATAAATACAACTGGAAAATTACTATAAAATGTGAAAAGGGGCATTTTACGCAAAAATCATGATCGAGATGTAACAGGCCTCTTTAAGTTAAAACGGAAAAAATCAACTAAAGCTAAGTAATTAATTAGTAATCTAATAGACAACCCTTTCTTTACCTTGTTGTTTATAATTTATAATAATAATTATAAGTTTACTTGAAATGTCACATCATTACCTCGCACGCAAGAAAGCTGTCAAAGGTCGTGCCAACCACGCCAGAGTCGGGTCTTCCCGACAGCGAATGCCTACACGAACGAGATTAGTGATGTATCTTATTATTACCTGATTTATTCGTTTGTAGTTCTAATGTCTACTTTTACTTTGTATAGAATTTTGTAACTGCTGTTAAATAATACGAAATCAAAAAAATATATTTTATTTCAAAAATATGTGACGAATAGCAGAGATTAAATCGGTTATTGACAACTTATCGATAACATCGTTGGCATTCCTATTTTATTTGTAGGTATTTGCTCTGAATTTATGGCTTGGCGTGGGAAGGGCGCCGATGCGTTTGAGTACTGGCGTTCAAAAGGTTAAATTAATTTTGCGAACACAGCTGCTCATAAGTCATAACTAACGGAAAATTTCAATTCCGAAAGGTTGGTGTTGAAATCTTTGCATGTCACGAAGATTATACATTTCCATTTACTGCAGCAAAGAAATTTAAAATTGAAAATCATCTCTATTCAATGGCAATTCAATTCTTTTTGCCGAAACAAATTCCGATGTAATCGAGCTACGGATCATTATCCAAGATTCGAGTGGTTGTTGCGTAGTTACAACTACCGTTAGACCACAATAAACACTGAGAATCATACATACAATGGAGGCTTATTTAATTTTCTCATAAAAAATGGCTGAAAAAGTGTAAAATTAAGTTAAATGGGAACTACTACTATACAAATGTGAATTAATTTGCTTCCGACGTTGTTTTATTAGCCAATATCATTACAATAGGATTCATAAAACTGGATTGCAAAATGTTATAGGTAAATATGGTTTTAGTCAGGATTTCTACCTCACAAGAGAATTTTGACAAATTGGTATTTTAATAGCTTAAATTTAATTAATTAAGCATGGTCATTAAATTATCTGTCAATAAATGAGCTTGTTAAAGAAGTAAACGTAGACTAATATTTACAACTTTATATATTAGTATTTCTTTAATTCACTGCTAACATCATTGTAATTCAAATGTTTGCAACATTGACACTACCTAGGTAAGCTGGTTTTCCTCAAATATACAGGAAGTAATGATTAAACACTAAACGTTGTATGCCAATGGAATGATGAATAAACCCATTGCCAGCAAATGAGGTTAGTCTGACATCTTTCCCGTATAAAACATATGTTTTACAGTACATTAATACACTTATTAAAATAAGTCAGAAAGTTTTTAACTAGTACATAATATAATATGCTGTAGGCGTTACTAATATACTGTAAAATTACATTTTACGATCAATATTACATAAAATGCCACAGTCATGAACATGACACATGCATTGGTCCTTAACTTTTGTGATAATAATATTCTCTTAGAATATGAGTACATACTACAAAGCAATTTCTAACAGCATGATTTTTTTATCAATGTTGAAAGTCTTTGAGTCTACTATTTTTCTATTATTTAGCCATTGTAATGTAAACTGATCAGGAAGCTCGGTATGTTAGGTCTCATCACAAAAACCAACTTGTTTCTACATACTGTTTAAAATTCAAATCAAGACAAGCTGAAAGAACAGAATAGCGATGTTTATACAAATTAATGTGGAATAATGAATAATTAAATGAGTTTTTGGCTGGTTGGTCGCAGCCTCGAAGGTCGCACGTTAGGGAAACTAATTTGCTTGATACATCTTAAGGATGTTATGTCAGCTTCCTCCTTCATAGTACAAAGTATGTATTTGGAAAAACTTGAACATTGTACTCTCAATCTTATTGAGTTTACTTAAAGTTTCTTTTACATTTTTCTGAATTATTTGATACAAGGTCAAGTTTACGGAGTTCCACCAGGTGTATCGATTAAATTGACTAGTTCATTATTGCAATTAGATTTGATTGACGTATGTAAACATTGAGTACAAAATTTATTAATAAATAGACGCCACAAATGATTTGGCCCACGCATAAGGTTCGAAGCGAAAATAAACGAAATTGCTCTCACGCTAAATTGTATTATAATGACACCCAATTGAGATTGTGATAGTGACACCAAAATGATGAGAAATATGAATGTTTTAACACAATAGTTTCACTGTAGTTAACTGCTCTACAATATTATGGAAATCGGTAGGTAAAAAATAGTGCTCATGACACAAAGTTAAATTAATTTAATGATGATCATTGACGCAGTATAACGTGTGAAAGGATTAGCATATTTTAAAAGTACTTGAACTATGTTAGACAGTATTGTCTATCATAGTTCCAGTGTGTATTCGCTTGTAGTGGCAATTTTTATAACATATTCGAATCATCAATCACACAATGAATGTCGCATCTTATCTACTTTATAGTAGGTATTACAATTTGAACTAGACGCCACTAGTTTGCGTATCTAACCCGGCGCCTTCGCTAGTCAGTAAGTACAGACAGTTTTTATTAATTAAACCTACTTAATCGCCGCTGGGACAATTGCCTTAACCACTGGGCTTCTGGGTCGGCTATTTTTAACTCTCAATTCTAAATATTATTTTTAGCAACAGTATTTTTGTACACTTAGCGGTAGTTGGATTCTTCGCGCGTTTCTTCACAGTCTCTTAAACGTGACGTCGAATGAAAGTTTAACCGTTGATGAGTCTATAATAATAAAATATTATGTTTTAACTACCTTCCGATTATAACCGATTGAACTTTAGCAAAAAATAACAAATTAGTAATAACTTATTCGATATCTCATCGATTCAATAATACAGAAATTTTATTATAATTTTTTATTACAATCACTTCAAATGTCAGACTTTCCCCAAAAGTGGCTTTATTTTACAAGAGGCTAATACCTCGTGTATCGAACTTGAATTTAATTGGCCTAATTATTTCATTATGTTAAACGAAGAGGGTACTTTGAAAGTAATGTTCTTAGTTTTATTAATAAATCAAATGTATTCTTAAAAATAGTTCGATTTTACGAATATTTTGAAGTAGGTATAAGCATTCGGAATTAATGGCCGTTTGGTAAAACATAAGACTATCGATTTGCAAACTGATGGAAAAATTCTCGAGTACGATTCAAGTGTACACTTATTATTTTAAAGAAGTCTGAATACTGGTTTATCATATGAAAAATAATCCAAGTTGGCGTACTAAAGACTTTCAATCTGGAATGGAAATATTATAAAGACTTTTTTATTGTTTAACATTTTATTGATTAGAACTCAGAGTATTCATTTAAAAGTGTCTCTTTTGTCAAAGAATGTTGATATAATGTACTTCTTTTGCGCTGAACGATACTTGCACAAAGCCTCCCTGAATATAATATTCCACCCAGTAACTTGTTCGAATCATTGTATAAACTGTAAAAAAGTCACTGATAAATTACACACCGTGCCACATTTTAAATTAAAGGTTCTTACGTCGCCTTACAGCCATTAACTAATCCATCATGTCAGTTGTACGTCTTGTAAATATTTAAGTACAGGATAGCTCACACTACCGATCGTTTGACCGAATGACTTCTTTCCAAGCCAATTTGAACTAAAACAACGTAACGTGAACATTTCCTTGGTATGGGAATGAATGCCATTGTTTTAATTTTACATGTTAACAAAAAGGCTTTTAAAGTTTCGTTCATTAGTGTCTTTTGTTACGAATTAGACTCATTACAATACAAAATTGTGTTCAAATGTCTTCATGACTTTTGTGTAAGAATTTCAGCGTATTTTGGTTTCATGTTCAGTAGATGTAAAAAAAAAAATTCAAGCCATTACATGATTAGTTGATTCGTTAATAAGTGATCCAAAAAAAACACTTTTTATCTCTCGTAGTCATTCTCAAATGAAAATATAGATGGAAGATTTGATACTGGCTATATTCGTAACAACACAATTGAATATTCTTATCACGAACGTACTTGCCGAAGTAAATAGAGACCTGACCACGTGTTGATGACGATATCTACTCAGACTCACACTCACTTATAATGTTCATAGTTGTACTATTGCGTACCAAATAATACTTGTCATTTGCGCAATGAGAATCAAATTATTGTACAAACTATTAATGTTCTCTTAAAATACTCAGTATTGGTGCCGACTGCAGGCTGGCGAGGAAGCTTTTTTAAACATCTTGCTCTTTTCTGTCTCCTTCCAAGCCATAAGGGTCTTTTGGTTTGTTTTTATTATTTTAATTTTATATTTATGTTATATTTGCCTCATTTCCTTTCATTCTAAGCGTTCCCTTGCTCACTATCGCGGACATTTGGTAAAAAATATTATTTTGGGATGTGGCAAGCAAATATGCTTATTCAATACGATGATTTTACCAATGACAACCTGTCAACTTGTAAGATAACAAAATAGGAAATATGCAATGACATGAATGGATCCGCTCTATCGGAAAGATTAAATTGATTTGATTTTACTTGTTATCAACACTTTGATAACGATGATAACGTGTACAGGAGGCCAATTCGAAGTATCAGCATATAGATATTGCATATGTCATTATGCAATGATTGAATATTTCATTAGCTGACGAGTAAAGTATCCCTTTTCAGCTCGAGTTTAATATAGAGAATGCAATAGAAAAATAAAACCATTCTAAAATGACTGCCAAGAATTTGGTCGTGTGTTTCATCTCATGCGATGATCACGACCCTCAGCAGTGTTTAGTAAGTAAAGTACCCGCCAAGATTCGGCTACGGTGGCAAATTTTAACAAACTATATACAAACGACGTGATTTATCATAGTGTTCACATAAGTGAGGTCCGTGGTTCGATTCCGGGCCCACACCTCTGGATTTTTCGGAATCTATGTGTGGATATGTGCCATTAACTCGGCGGTGAGGGAAAACACCGTGAGGAAACCTGCACCACATTCAGAGAGTTTCTGACTTTAGTTCAGTTAGATCTGAATATGTATCCATGATCCAATCTGTCTGGTTCCTCTCTATGGGTTACGAAGGTCTGATGGCAGTCGCTTTAATGTAATAACCAGACTCGCCAAATCCTGGATCATGGACAAAGCGGACCCCGCATAGAAATGGGATAAACGCTAGGAAGATAATGATTTATCATAGTATAGTTCATAGACTATAGAAAGGATAACAATGACATGCACGCCTACTAGATAACGGTTGGAGATCATAAATGTGCTATCATCGAGTTTAGTCAATAGTTATTTATGGCGCATAAAATGCGTTTCCTTGCGTCAAAGAATCAAAATGTTTTAGACTAGGAATGCCCTGTCACATCGCTTATAAATTAACTACCAATCGGAATGTCAACAGACCCGATTTGCGGAAACGTAACGTTTTTTCAAAAGCAACGTTAAGTCATAGTTTCACGGTCAATGTCGGTTTGCGGCCTTGCGGCACGAACGTTCGTCTCGCCCGAATACTGGCCAGTTGCGTAACTCAAACTGACGATTAGTTAGCAAATGTGCCTGTACTGAATTCAAATCGGATTATCAGTGATGGGTTCCGAAAAGTTAATGTTGACGAGTGAATTATGTGAGACACAGTGAAGGTACGGTGTGATTTTTTTAGCCATAGACTTGAAACGTTATATTTGCAAAAATAAGAGCGAGACAGCACGTTGACCATAGATCTAAACGGGTAACTGTCCATGTCAGTCTCGCTCTAAGAAGCGACTGTCGCTCTTATTTTAGTGCCAATTTCGAAGTATGGCGAGGGCAAATCTTACGATTTAAATATATGGTTTGAGCAACACTTATTGATGGTTTGTTGATGGTTCGTATCAAATATGAATGGTGACGTCATTATGTTATGTTATGATTGCACTTCAGTTCCTGTAATTGTATTATATTCTTTTGAAAATAATATGTATTCAAATTAGTGCACCAACTATAGTTGAACACCGGTATTACTCCTATGTATTTTACATGAATTTAAAGGTGAATAAAAAAGCAAAAAACATTCCATATCATAAATTCATCAAAAAAAATAACAGATTTTACGAATTAAATTCTAGTAGCTGTGTTGCTAATTTGTTCGAACAACAACATTTATCTACCAAAAAACATCACACAATCAAATTTAAACCATAAGGTTTACGTAAAAAGGACTTGATTGAAGTAACTTGACAGTCTATTCAAGTCATTGCCATTGAGTGAAGAGGTTATCCTAAATGACATATCAACCCAAGCGAAAACTTGTTTAGTCTCAGACTAATGTATAGTAATGTTTAGCTCACAGAAATGACGTAAATCATACTAATATTATAAACTAGCGGCCCGCCCCGGCTTCGCCCGTGGTACTTGTCCACTATTTAATGGATGATATTATACATAAAAACCTTCCTCATGAGTTACTCTATCTATTAAAAAAAACCGCATCAAAATACGTTGCGTAGTTTTAAAGATTTAAGCGTTCATATGGACATACAACATACAACATGACAGAAAAAGCGACTCTGTTTTATACTATGTAGTCATGTGAAAGTTTGTTTGTTTGGATGTTTGCCCATCAATTGCGCTGAAAGTACTGAACAGATTTTGATGAAATGTGGTATATAGGCAGGGTATGTGCTGACTGAGGTGATAGGATACTTATTATCCCATGGAAAATTTTTTCCATGGGATAAAACATGAAACTTAATAACGCGAGTAAAGCTGCGGGTAAGACTAGTACTAATATAATTTATTGGCTTGTCAAGTTTCGCTTTGACGTCTAGATATAAAACTAGCTGCTAAATTGTACATTATAATATTTTATTGCTTTTAAATATGTGCAAAATTTTATGTTTTTTATGTGACATTCTTAACTGAGTTTAGCCATCAAAGCAATTTATAGAAATTTAACTGGAATCTAAATTCTTTGTGACGGATTTAGAGGTTTGACTCCCAAAGAGTTTTGCCCCCGTGGTAATCCCACGATTTAGTTAACAGCTGATGTTATTAGTTTGAAGTCTTCTACATCATAATATGATGTAGAAGTTATAATTTCCGGAACTGTCTTTGCCACCGTGCTGTATGCCCCCCAAAAAATTTTAATGCTATCAAATGAAGAAGAAAAAACGTACTACAGCGTTTTTTCATCTACAACTTGTTTACTCACGTCCTGCGTTTGCTCGCGATGTTATCACTGCAATCGTATACGTCATATCACAGCAACTACCTTACCCTGTACTGTGAATACAAAATGCAAGCTTTTCATTGAAAAAAACTCATTTAATAACATAATTGAAAACTAGCTATACTTATTCCATTAGCCTTCTGTAAATAATAGCAGCCTTCGATATCCATAACCGGAAAACTGTTCAGAATCTCCTATTTTGCAACTCTACCCTGAAAATCGATCATATTTTTCCTTGCAATTGTCATGAATTTTTACAACCGTAATAACAGAAATGAAGTTCAACTAATGCTTCAATAACAAAGGCTCAAAGAATTTACTATTCACGAAGATTTGTCGCCATTTGTTATGATGGCGAAGTCGCGAAAGAATTTGAACGGCGATTTTTGAACAATGACCACACAGAACAGAATTTAAGATGGCTCTTATCGGTATTGGTGAAACGTCACGTAAATTAGTCACGCCAATACGGCGTAGAATAAATCTGTGAATGGGAAAGTCTCGTTTTGAAACCTAATTGAAGCCATTTACATGTTTTGATTGATCTTGAACATCTTTTTCGTGCCAGATACATTTAATACAAGAAGTTTGCGTATTAATGTTGCAAAACCACAGCTTTACTTACATTCACATTTTCGCAAAACAATTTAATGATGTTACAACTTATATGACTTTGGAAAAAATATATTAAAAATCACAGTTTAAATGATTACTGCACGATATATTCCAACCAAAATCCTTCGCTTTCCTCTAAAACATGTGTACCTAAATGTTATGATGTTATGATAGGTACCAAAAAAATAAACTATGACATAAAACAAACCAAATACCCATTCTCGATGTCAAATATCTTTTTTTTTTGCCCATGGTTTGACGTTTACACACACACTCTCACACAACATGTTCTGAAGGAAACAAGATATGAATCGGCATGTTCATTGCTAGAACAGGCCGTAATACGAACTGATAATGTCTGCGAAAGAAGTGGCTGGAGGAAGCGTGAACTTTCCCAACGCGACCTTTCTAGTAAACACGTGATAACCTCCGATCACAATAAATCGCACGAGTCGTTGACTCTTATGAGTAACATTAGTATTATCACGCGGGCGTCATTGCTCCAACGTATTTTTAGCCTAGGCCGCACTAAATATAGTACGGTAGTTATTACAGAATTAATATTTCTAAAAACAGATCGTCTACGCGGCGCTGATAACACAGTCCGAGACCGATAGCGCTGTGACGTAGTTGTATCGTTTTTAAAGCAACATCTGGTAGTACGATGTGGCGGCGGAAAAACTATTCTCTTAGTGTAGGATTACACTAGACTGAAATCACGCGATCAAAGTTCGGCGACAATGCATTTTCTAAACATAATTACGCGACGTTTATTCGGCATAATATATCATCTTTCATTAAAAATACATTGAAGGAGTAGTCGCACCGAACTTCGGTCGCGTTTTTTCCGCCTAGTGCGTTTCTATACTTAATGTATTCACGTATCAACTCGTGTCAAGGTTACGGTGGAACAAAGATTCGGTTTTGTGTTATGATGTGGATTTTTTGTTTTCATTTTTTATAAGCGTACGTGTGTAGTCGCTCGGTTTTGTTAAATACGTTAATGATATTTAAATTCAAATTTTATTGTCCCCATTAGATATACAAGGAACATAACAAGCGTTTGCCTTATTCCTTCTGTGTGGTAGTGTTAGGTTCAAATTACCTAAACCTAAGGCTTTTTAGACTTTGTAACAACGCAAGCTTCATGACAATAAAACGCGTTTACTACTTACAGCATAAATGACTCAATGATTGTAATTTGTTGGTGTACTCATAATTACTTTCTCACTACAAAAACGTCCTAACTCAGAAACAGTATTTTAATGTACGCAGCATTTTTATTTTAAACTTAATACTTATAGAAAAAAATCAAAATACACTTTGTATCATAATACTATTTCATATATCCGCTGCCTTCATTGCGTAGTGGTTAGAGCGCTGGGCTTATACAGCGCGAAGGTCGGAGGTCGTGGGTTCGAATCCCGCTGGCAACACCACCAGTTTGTGAAGGTTTATTCTGTTTCATGAAACCCTGGGCTCCAAGGCAATGGCCGAGGATGCTATTGGAAAAATCTCTAACATGATGAATGTACCTATACTGTTCTTATATAAATAAGTACTTTAATAAAACAACAAAACAAAAATAATAAAACGTAAAAGTAAGTCAATATGGTAGTTGCCATAGTGTGCTAAGGTGTGAGAGTGATATCAAATTATGTATTCATGACATCGATAACGGTCCGCCAGTATTTTTAGAGCATTAGCATTTAGTGGAGTTATAACTGGTCTCTGTTATAAATCTTATACGAATAAAGACTATAAAAAACATTAAGACTCTCACTATGGTAATTCAGACTTATTGCCCGTGGTGTACACACTAGCGGCCCCCCGCGACTACGTCCGTGTGGATTCCAGTTTCCGCACACATAGTGCAATACTATAGCTTATAGCCTTCCTCAACAAATGGACTATCCACGAAAAAAATATTTTCAATTCGAACCAGTACTTCTTGAGATTAGTGCGTTTAAACAAACTAACAAACTCTTCAACTTTATTATTTACTATAGGAGTAAAGATGATTCCGTACAGCCCGCAGATAGAAGCCATCAATACAATGCCGTTGAATAATACTCGTAGGTAATGTAGTAGAAACAAATGTATACGAAACGTTGTTTCAAAACATAGTTGTTGCATACTCAGTCATATTCTTTTGCAAAATTGAACACACGTCGTCTTCATTATGCCTACAAATGATTAAATTAATCTACAAAACAATTACATTCTATTCATACCATGGAAATAGAATTTAGTGACTAAAAGGTGAGCCAAATTACCATTGCGGTACTAACCACACGTTCTAAATATACATCAACGTGTATTTTCTAAAAATAAAACTATATGAATAAGACAATTATGTTTCTTTTGCGGTGATGTCGTCACGGCTACAAGCTTTCTCTGGGTTCCCTCAAATTTAAGTGAAAGGTTTTAATGTAACTACGCTTCTCTGTATAAAATTATCATACGGCTATATCAAAACCGCCGATGTTTGTAACATTTACAGTATAGAGATAGCAGGCAATTAAAGTCTGAAGAACGGATTCCGTTTGATACGGTTTTTAATTTAAAATAATAATTGTTTAATAAATTAATTTGAATTTTAATAAGTTAATTTCTGCTGGTAATAACTGAATGCTTAATGCTTTAACGAGTTTTTTTTTTTTTTGATGGAATTTCAAGTTCACCTTAACCTGTAGATAGCTGTGAAGAATTTAAGAAAAATAATATCATCATAATCATCATAATAATATAACAAAGAGCCCGCCGGGTGCTTTTATTTTTTTAATTTCTTTAACATAAAAATTTCCCATGATAGGAAATTCTTATTATTTATGCTTGTATCTTAAGCAAGGACTGATAACTTCGTCGTTATTTAAATTCTCTACATTATTATCGTTTAAATAAATATGCTTAGAATACTAGAATTATCTTGACGAATGTTTGTTTAATGTACACAAAAAAAGTATAATTAAAAGATGCCTTGCAAATTTCTTGAAAATGGGAATAATGGCGTTGTAGGCTGAAGTTGCCAGCATAATAAATACATTTTGCTATTTTTCCATGAGAAAGGTAGGCAAAGGAACAAACTATTCATCTTACTTTATAGTAAAAGATCACTGCTGCCCATGGACATTAACAACTCAACATGGGTCGTAGATGCGATGCATGATGCCTTGAATATGCCATAGCCTCCCCAATTGAGCTCTGAATCTCTTCCTCGTACTTACAAATCAAATAACAGGGCCACCCTACATTAGACTCTAGTTCACACACTACCCAACTCATAATATTAATAATGAACCTCTGCGAATGTAACTTGTGTGAAAATTAAATTTATTTTATTTTTATTATTGGGTACTTTAGTATTAACAGTATGAATTCACAACCTGTTTCTAGAATATTCCGTGACATCCAGATGGTTATCAGCAATAGGTTACTGCAACGCCCGCATCGGAAACCGGAATGCCTCATCAACATTTCAGCGGCATAGTTCATGAAAATCAGTTGTGCTTTTTGTCACAATTTGCATGATTATGGTGTCATTAGTAGAATAGTTTGCGACTATGTAGTAATCTAGTTTTAGTTGATCATACCTACCGTTTCTTTCCACTAAGACGTCTAAGATTCAATATTTTAGGAAAGCCCAATCCACCGAAAACAAGACCAATCCACCGGTGCTGAAACTGGACGAGGCTAGGTGCTCAAGTTCCGGGTCAACCGCATTTTTTTTTTATTAATCTAATTATAAAACTCAAAATAAGGTAAAATATATGTGATCGATCAAGTTAGGTTTCTATTGTCGACATCTTGTCTACACTATATGAGTATGTCCATGGATACAAATGTATCATCATCATCATCATCATCAGCCTATTCCTACAAATGTATACATACATGTATTATCCAAATCAGACAAATCTGTAGGTGTATTTACACATAGTAGTCTCGATGACACATTCGTTATAGGTACCTGCTCGGGCAAAAGCAACCTTAACACGTCACTAAGAAGACTGTAATTCCAAAAAATTGCGAAAAAATTTAAACCACATTATGTTGTTTACGGAAATCACTGCAACGCTTCAGTAATTTTAAGTTGGGCATTTTTTCGTAGCAGCCTAATAGCTGTGAATTAGCTAGTTGTTATGATACAGGGAGATCAGTGTCGTGATAGTGCTCATGTCGAATTAATACGATTTTTGTACGCTATATGATACTTCATATTTTTTTAAATGGAAATATTACAGTTTTTACTAACTAAGATCAGTGATATTGTACCGTACGTTTATTAACAGAGCAAATGTATATTATTTTCTATCATCAATTAATCATTTCATTTCATGTAGATTTTTTGCTTTTGCCATTTATTTGAGAACTGAAAAAGTTACCATGGGATTTTTAGTACATAAGGTTTTTTTTTTACTTTTCCTTAAGTTATTTTAAAGCGCATTTGGTAGAACGTGAACGTGGTATTGGGCTCAACAATTGGTTTACCTTTATTGATTCCTATAATGTGCTTAACATCGAACTATTGACTTAACGTCCTTTTTTATTTTGTTTCAGGTATGTACAAATAAACCTTGAAAGCAGAACCTGCCGTTCTGAACTTCTGGTGCAGCCTGGACATTTTCAAGGTACGGGAGGGGGGGGGGTGTAGGTTCTGACCTCGGCCTTGTCAACGGCACGCATCACCATTCCTAGGCTTATTCTACATCAATAAGTAATCAACAACAGTGAAAATTTTCTCAACAAGCTTACCTACTGTTAAATGAAGTAGCAACACAAATTAATTTTCATGGACATTAGGTACAAGTTAATAAAAAAAATATATAAACTAAGCAAAGACCGTGTTTATAGAAATCTTTTAATCAAATTCTTAAGCATTACATCGCAGCGGCAAATTATAGTTTGAATTAATTAAGACGAATCGTAACGTCCTATGAAATCAGTCAGATGTCTGAACTAAACAACCTTCTACACTCTAACTAAATGAATAATATTTTATACACCTTATGTTAGAGCAGTAAGGTTCACTTTTGTTCGTGTTTGTTACGTTATAAAACAGTGGCTGTACATCTAGACGAATTAATTCAAGAAACCAGAACAACTTTTTACATAACACTGATACACAGTCTAAAAAAGTAGTTAACATAATTTGCCAAAGTTTGGCTCGGCTTTCACTTTCCGTTTATATCGTAGACAATATAAAAATGACTTTGCAAAAATAGAATCGGTCAATGTTACGGTTATACGAAGCAAGTCTTGTATCCAAGGTCAGGTTTTATAACCGATAGAGTCAATAGAAATTCAGAAAAGTAATAAAATTATTGGTATTTTCCGCTTATACGCGTTTCGGTGCGTGTTCAAGTCCTGCCTTATTCTTGAAACTTTTATTCTTGTTTTTATAATTCATCATCAAAATTTAAGAGCGTTGCTCTTGTCGGTGAAGCAATCTCCACTCCTCTCTGGACTCTGTGAGGTCCTTAACTTTCCTATACGCCGATTTAAATTATTTCATCATGAAAAAATTCATTCTTTCTATCACTATTTTAGCTAAACTCCATTATTGAAGTACAATGCCCATGCTTATCACACAAAAATTTGCCCCAGTTAGGACTCAAACCAGACCATCTGTTTGTAGTCAGAGCCACCTCTGTACTTGGTTCTAACGGGATTCGAACCAGACCCTCATTTAATGCCCAAGGCCTCCTCCACCACTGGACCAACGGTCCTAAAAAGTCGCCACGCATACACGCGCCAAATTTCGTAAAGCTGACGTCATCACCTGCGTAATAACGGAACAATGCCCTTCTTTAGAACCTAAACATTTAACTTCAAACTGTTCACGGCCGGAGGGTGAAGGTTATGTAAATATATAGAACAAGATTTCAATTGTGCGTTTCATGTATTGTAGATGGTAGGAGAATGTGTTTGTGAACGGTACCGAAACGGTGTACTCGTATGTGAAGCAATTACATTTAGTTAGGAATACGCTTTGCTGTTTAGTAAAATTATAAAGATCAATATAAAGAAAACTAGCAGCGGCCGCCCGCGTTTCCAATAGCCTAAAGCCTTTCTTGGCAAATAGACTATCTTTCAGAATGTATCAAATCGAACCAGTAGTTTCTGAAACAAGCGCGTTCAAACAAACAAACAAACTCTTCAGCTTTATTATATTAGTATTAGATAAAAAAGGCGTCCATATTTTCAATCAAAATATTACGTAACAATGGCTTATTATAAAGTGATTATCAGAGAGAGACGGTCACTTAATTTTTTTCGACGATATTATTTCTATTATTTTTCAAATTCAGAATTCGTGCAAAGCAGGAACGTGCCGCTAGTTAACAAATAAACATCGAATTAAAAAACAAAAAAAAAAGAACAATTGTTGTCGGAACCTAGTGATTTGAATTACACGAGTCAACTGTTGTCATTCTGAAGGTTACTCAGAATAATGATCTCACTGCAGCGGTTTGAGGAATAAATAACGACTGTTTTACTTAATTGTGGGACTGATATGTGTTTCTCTAGTTAAAAACAAGTGTGAGTATTTTGATCGAAGGTGTAGAGGTCTACTTGCTATTGATTGAAGGGATAAAAGAGTGAAATACCTAATGAATGCTTAAAAGACGTCAATAGTACCTATATATATATTATGTAGTTTTGATCTAAGTGAGTTGAGGAGAAAATATGATTTGAATACTTTCAAAGGTTTATAAACTGATATATTGTTTTTTTTTATATGACAACTCATTATACAATTAGGAAAAGTGTAACGTGACACTAGAGGAAAAATTATAATTTGATTGCTAATAATCACCTGATAGGCCTAATTATTCGTAGCCATGTTTGTCGTTTATTATAAGTTTAAGCTTCTACTTGAAGTCTACGCGTTTTGGTTCACAAATTACTAAATTAAACAATAAATTAATCAAAATGCGTCATAATAATAGTCTGATAAATGAATAAGGATATTAATTATTGTATTACCGTCAATGGTCATTTGAAATTATTTGAAGCTCTTGGAAACTCATGACGTCACGATGGTCGTATAAAAGGTCAAAGAGGAAAGAACCAGCATTACTAATGATGCAAACTTAAAAACTATAACAGAATTATACTATGATGACGTCACCTTAGAATCCGATGGGTGCTCTTTGGAGGATTTTTGTGCATGAAAAAATGGTGTATAAATATTTTTTATGATTATCACAAAAACTACTTTTAACCCAGTAATATTTTTAAGATTTAATTATGTACCTATTTCCATTAATATCAACCAAACAAAAGTAACATTCTATGCAACTAAAACGTAGGTAGGTTAAAAATGTAGTCGTAATTAATCCACAATTTAGTTATAATTATTAAGTAACACTAATTTTCTTATCTTTTGTGTCAAATAACCTTGTATGATCTTAATTTTCCGATCGAATACCAATGATATCCAAACAAAAGTATTATTTTCTATTCTGAACGGATACCATTTTTGAAACGAATACCAAAACAAGCTTTTTAGTTTAATGTACATGATCATACTAATAAAAAATATAATGCAGAAGTGCAAATATTTAAAACACAAGCAACTATAAGTACTTCAACTGTGCTGCTTCTAAGATGCGTAACCCAGTAGCGCAGCTGGATTTTTCTGACTACACGACACCTGTACAAATAGGGCTGGTACTTCGTTAGTTTTATAAACTGTAAACTTTTCCGAAGACTTTTTTATCATTTTTCTGTTTTTCGACGTGCTCTTTAAGTATGTGAAAAGTATACTTATGAAATAAATCGCACTTGTCAGAATAGTATACTTTTACAAATTGGACGACAGGAAAAGAAATGAAGGCAGCATGATGATGAATGGTTATGTGACCTTTCCCATGCTAAGACACTTAATGAGAAAACATTTTTATGCTCAATATAAAGAGTATTATGCTAATCTTAGAACCCTACATTTTTTGTTACCTAGCCTTGCACAGTATTGTCAGAGAAAAGAAATGTATTTAGTTTTGATTTAGAACCATTCAGAACCAAATACCGGAATTAAAATTGAACTTTATACCAAGTTTATGAGGTGAAATTATCGTTTTAACTTTGTTTACGACGAATATGACAAGCTCTGCCCTCATTAAATTTCAATGGTGGTTGTAATCGTATTTTAATTAATACATCGAGCATAAAAGACCGAATAAAAATATTTTACATCGAATGCGTGGGTTTACAACTCTAATTTTAATGTCGGTGACAATAAAACCGAAGCATTGGAACCTTTCAAGGGCAGCTTTTATTTGTTCCTCAAACAATTACTTCTACTATATTTTATCAGAGCATACTTATATATCGATTAGTTTGAATTTGAATAATTAAAGGGGAAAACAGTTTGGTAGAGAACTTTAATATTACAGTTTATGCTAACAATGGGTCTAATGTTTGATCGAGTTGTAATGTTTTTAGGCTTGAAACGATTTTATCTAGGAATTGTACTGTACAAGTATGTATATATTATCAAAGACATCAACTTATAATTTTGACATGGTAACGCCTTGGTCTTCATGAAGGTGTGGTAGCTCTCACCACAGAATGGGCCAATCTGATTAAAGATTCTAGCTAGGTTGTTCTGTTGTCCTTTGTTTCTGCTGGGGAGTAAGGTTGCCAGAGCTCGGTTTAGGATGGTATGAGGTCTTAAAGGCGGGCAACACATCGCTGACTCTTGTGCGGTTGTTGATGTCCATGAGCAGCGACGATCACTTACCAACAGGTGATCCTCTTGTTAGTTTGCAACCCTAGAACGTAAAAAGGATAAAAAGAGTTTATGTCACACACCAGTGCTGGCGTCAGCGCATTTCGCTTGAGAAGCTCCTGGATGAATTAGGGGAAAACTGTAACCACATCATGCCAATGAAAAATAACAGTCTCAAAATCTGTCTTGTAAGTGCACGCGTGTGTATAGTGCAGCGGACGTATGATAGCTTGTACCATTTAACGTGTATTTGGTCAATAAAGTTTTTATTATTATTCTTACGTCGCCAGCCCTATCAACAGTAGGCTAGGCCGGCAATCAGGCGGCGCGGTGCATCGGCGCAGTTAGCAATTTAGAGTCGTTGCTACCGACCCGACCGGTCCCGCGTATGTGACACGCTGATGTTGGCGTCAGCATTCCGCTTGAGAAGCTCCTGGGCGAATAAAAGAAAAATTAGTTTTTTTTTTCATGAAATTAATAATCAGTAAATTTTATTATTTAATAGGCATAAGTACTAATTTGATGGTAGAAGCATATTTATTTATTTATTTATTTATTTATTTATTTATTACAATTCTTACACTATCATTACAGGCTCTTAGGCCTAATGCAATAGCGCAATTAATTAAAACAATAATAGAAATATAAAAATACAATAGAACAATAACAAATACAATAAAATGACAGTTAATAAATCAATGTCGAAATCAAATTCAAATAATTAATTATACAGTTCCAATAATTTCCAAACAATAATTTAAATATATCAATCAGCTTAATTCGAAAATAACAAAAATAAATAAAATAACAATTCATAAATCGATGTCGAAATCCATTTCAAATAATTAATTAATTTACCATTCTCAGCAATAAATTTAATTGTACAAAAATCAGCTTAATATTGTGTAAAAACGACCGCCTAGAGGCGGTTCTTTCCATAACAAAGCTCTAAAAGAGTAGCTTTTGTAAATTCAGTCAGAGAGCAATGGAATACGTCTATGTTCTTAGCCACTTCATTAATAACTTGCAATGCTCTAGTTATGGGTGCTTTTTTCAAAAGATTTGTTCGCGACTTTGGAATGGCAAATAATGGAGGCCGGAGAATGAATGATATTAGAGTCGTTGCTACCGACCCGACCGGTCCCTCGTATGTGACACGCTGATGTTGGCGTCAGCATTCCGCTTGAGAAGCTCCTGGACGAATGAGGGGAAACAGTAGATTTTTTAATGTTTATATATGTAAAATTTGTAAAGTTAATTATTCTAATATTGTTGTTATTCAGGCATAGTAACTATGTATGTTGACAATAGATGCAATTTAGAGTCGTCGCTACCGACCCGACCGGTCCCGCGTATGTGACACGCTGATGTTGGCGTCAGCACATTCCGCTTGAGAACAGCTCCTGAACGAATGTGGGAAACAGTATTTTTTCATTTTAAATATAATAAGTAAAGGTTTTTTATTTAGTATTACATTATTCATTAGGCATAGTTACTATGTTGAAGATAAAAGCAATTTAGATTTTATATGAAATTTGGTATTCCATTTATTTAATTTTTACAACTCAATTTATTGTAATAAAAATGTATGTATTCTTTAAAACGGATAGTCTTTTTGCGAATCTTAAAATTTTCATGTAAGTGCACACTATACACCAGCGATTACTATGCACACAAATGCCCTATTGAAGTTTTATTTACTCTTTCCTAAAATGTGTTTACGTCTGAATAAAGTAGTATTAAATTACATACAAACAGAGTGAAGGTCTCCATCTGAAGTAAACAAACCAATTAAATTTTTTCTTCCAATGTTTTGGCAACGCAGGTAGGTACTTGGTACAATTCGTAGCATACCTAATGTCGTTAACGAGTTTTGAGATAAAACGAAATGAGTATTTTTATCGTACAATTTAGCGTATACTGTTATTAATATTCAATGAAATACCACAAGAGTTAAGCTAAGAAGGCATAATTTAAATTTCCCTTTTGTGTTAATTTTGTGGGTTTTAGCATTTTTCCTGATTTTTACAAAAAGGATGGTCCCTTTTCAGATGCAGTAATCACGAAGGGCTAATATTTAATAACATAAATGAAATTGACTTGAGCCGTAACAGATAAAACATTTTGATGAGAAGAATGGATGTCTATGGCACTGCAAACCCATCTTAATAGCGATTTTAAAACCTAATTCCTACACCAGGTCTAGGGGTATCTAGTGACAGGTGCATCCAGACCGTTTATGGCTTAGCCAAGTTTTTTGCCACACCACAATTGACATTCAATAACCGCCCTTAAAGGCTAAGAGTTACGGTTCACGTCGATTGCACAAAAACTTGTCGGCGAAGATGCGCTCACGCCGGTTCCCAGGCGATCGTCGCGTACAGCACGCCTGTTTTTTGTTTCTTTTTTCGATTTTTTTTTCTGAAACGGGTCTACAATGAGAAGATTCTGGTTTTGCAAGGCAACTTGCAAAGCCGATACTCGATAGCGCCGTTTCGATTTTATCGGCACGCCATAAGTATTTAATATTTCAAGTCGATATCTTGTTTTCTGGAAAACATTTGAAAATGTGTGCACATTGTATTTGCATATTTTATGTGTGTTTATGACATGTATTGTTATCTCTTGCAAAACTATGGAACAACTTTTATTTTATATAAAGCAATATGCAAAAAGTGATGCCATTTTTTTTTAACTCGCTTGATGTTACTTTTTATACTAAAACGTTATCTTTGATTTCTGAAGGGGCCTGACTGAAAACGATGATGCTAAAATTTTTTTTAAATCAGATTAGATTCACTTTTTAATTCCGATAATTTTTGTAAACATGTTACATGATTTTGATGAATAAAGTTTTGGGTACCTTGCCTCGAACAGGTGAGCTAGCTGAAATTTTTTATTTATAGGAGTATAATTGTGATGATTTTGTACTTGAAATTTGAATAAAGTTGTATTTTAATTACCTGTTTCATCAAATTGGACTTTTCATGCTGTATTTGCCACAATACAAAAGAATTCATAATTAAAATGCCGTACCTAATTTGAATTTGATAAGTGTCGCTGGAACATTTTTTTTCGTACTTCATCTGATGAAGCTTATCGACTCATTCAAATACTGACAAATATCACATTATACATATATTTACCTACTTGTTTAAGTTGTAACAATTATGTTTGCCAATTTATATGTATGTTTGTTGAAAGATAAGCAGGAAATAGAACTTCATCCGTGAAAAAGAAATTGAGATATTTCTTTACAGCAAGTAGCTTAAACCTACTTTCATTTAAGAAAAAATAAAAAAAGCAATTCTACCTCAAGTAATTATTGTGGTCTCCCACTATTTATCCCGCCGTCGCAACATACGACCGCATGATGTATAATTTTTATATCCACCCGCCCAGCAAGCCCCTGTTGTGGTGATAAAAAAATGTAAATGCCCTCCGTGACTAGGACAGCTTCTCGTGACCTTGGCAGCGGCCATTTGCTTTTTTTCGCGCGCTCAATGTAACCAGCATGACGGCGCCGCGGCGGTGCGTTCGGTTTGCGCTTCAGGGTTCTGTAGGGTATTGAAAAGTTTTCGTATCGGAGACAATGTGGTAACTTTTATCGCAAGAAGAAAATATATATAAGAAAAATATTTTTTCAGAATTCAATCGGCACAAAAATGATTTTTTTACAAGAAAAACTCTTTTTAGGAACTGGAAAACCTTATGTGATTAAAATCACTCATTACGGGACAAGGACATTCACTCGAATCAAAATAAATAATGAGACATAATTGGAAAATTTTGTTTATTTAAAATAAATGTTTATAATATGACAATTTGAGACTATATTTATAAGAATTACACATTGAAACAAATAGTTAATCGTTATTAAGCGTATTTTATGTTACATTTGAATATCTGACAGTAAATAATGCCTCAGTACCTACTATTTTCGTCGGGATTTCCGAAAACATAAAACTTCAACAGAAAGAAAGGAAAATCAATGAAAATGGATGTTTATTCCCTACCAACGCTTTGTGCGGTACAGTTCCTATTGCTTTACTAATGAAAACGAATGTCCTGTTTTGTTTTCAGTCGGTTTAACATTCTATTTTCTTGTTTATATCACAAACATTGGAGAACCCTATGAAGTGCGTGTCCAACGCGTTCTTGGCCAGTTTTTTTATTTTGTAAAAGGCATCTCGTTATGCAACTTTTCTTGTTCTTTATTTTGAAATTGGAATAGTGGTAATTAGCGGCGAATGTGAGCACGGAGGATGATATGGAATTAAAACCTTCATGCAGAAAGTGAATTAGTTTCGCATTTTCGTACTGGCATGTTATAATGGTATTAAATCTTTTTCTTTTATTTCAAACAAATTTTACATCTTTTTAGTACGCATAGCTATTTGATGTGGTAAAAGTAGTGCAAAGTATCGATGCGTCATTTCAAACATTAATTTATTTTAAATTTTGAATGATATCCGTTATTGATGAAACAATTTATTGAATACACCAATATCTGGGATCTTACTACATTTGTTTTTCCACAACAACGAAAATCTAGATATCAAAATATCACTTGTGATAGTATAATGATCGAGATATCAAATATATTTGATATAAACCGCTGATAGCATTGATAAGAAAGCAATCAATTAAAATGATTGTGGCATCAAATTGAAAATGCTTGAAATTATTTTAAAGCTATTTCTATGTGACACTACAAATATCCTAATTATTAGGAGAATTAGTTAAATAATTTAGTTTCCTCTTTTATTTCTGCAAATTTTCAATATGCCTGTGATTATGAAAAAAATACAAACCATCTTGGTAAAATATCCCGCATTCTAAATAATGTCGCAGTTTTAAATTTCATGATAAACAAGAAAACACCGCCTTGCCTAAGCCTGAGTCCATGCGCTCTAAACTATTCAATCAAAATCGTTAATCCCACCGCTTTACCCCCTACATCGCTACTCGCGTCTGCATTAACCGAATTTCCTAATAACTAACTCGGTGCTAATCTTAACGCTTCGCTTCCACTCATACGTGTTATCTGCCCCAGGAAACAGATTAGGAACCTCGTGAGCTGCACGTCAGTGATGAGTGGATGACCCGATCGATCGGTGCTGCGGAACGAGAGAGATAATCTGAGGGCGTGCCAAGTTTGAACAACTTGAGTTTGATTAGTGATCATAATTTGACCATGATTTCATTCAAATTACCAACTGAATTAATGTGGATTTTGAAATGGCTAATGTTTTACAAGCAAAGGGGGGGGCAACTATTGTTTTAAAAAGAGTTAAATCTTAACTCTGAGCTGTAAAGCCAGCTATAAGACTGTCTGTCATCATAAAAATGATTTTTTAAGTTTTACTGGTGTTAGCAGACAAAATGTCTTATTTGAAATTTCATTCGTACTTTTAAATCTTAAGCATATTGGTAATATTTTTTTCATCAAAGTTTTTTTTTCTCATTTTAATTTGCACTACATCGTTCCTTTAGTACGAAAATCTCTTGATTTTTTATTTCGGCACCTACAATATACGTGAAATAAATGATATAGAGAAATGTTATTAAGAACTTACTCACCGAATTACCGCGCCATTTTTGGCACGTGTAAGAGAACTTGGCCTACTTTTTACATTGTTACAGTATGTGCGTACATTGATATAAAGAACAGGTGTAAATATTATCAGATATGCGTCTCAAAACCTTTGTTATTTGTTATTCCTAACGGTTTATCCAACTTAAGATTATTGCAAGTAAATTCGATGCTTAATTCTTCTCTACGAAAACTGTTAATTAATATGGCATGAAAATGAAAGCATGGTGCACAATTATCGAATGCAGTATGTACTAAAGGTGCGTGTGTTTTTTTCTTATTTTCATCATGCGTTCAGTCCACTATAATTTGCTCTGGACCACTTAACAATAACTGCAAGTAATCAGACATTCTTGGGGTCATTAAATTATTTCCTTGTTTTAAGTACCAGATGTACGTGTATGTAACGCTGTATTTTTATCAGCATTTCCTTTAGTTTCCACTCACTTTGAACGTTTACGTTCCTTTTAAGTGTCTTAAAATTTGTATTAAAAATGTTTAGTTTGCTAAATTTTTGTGTTTTCTAAGTACTTGTACTAAAAAAGTTTTATTGAAGTGTTTTAATATCGCACATGGTAGAAAACCTTAGTCTTAACTTACTGACTATTGACTATTCATCTGTTTGAATTAGTTCGATCCTTTTTTACTTACTAAACTTTTATCTATAAAGTGTAGCCTTACTTACTGCGCTTAACAAAATAGCAATGTTTTTCTAATTACGATCATTAATCAAGGTCCGCAAACTATAGTTTCAACAAACATTCCTTTGCTTCCGAGTCGTTAGCGCCGATCCAAGGACGAGCACACCCACAAGGGCGTCGGCTTCCCCATAAGTCTAGACTAGGCAATTCGCACCCTATCCCTATAGTGGTAGGACTTACATTCCCGTGATGACACGCCAAGACTGAGAACACAGATTGAATAAACTGCTTGACACAGATTCGCGTTTCGGGTCACGCCGTGCCGGTACCCGGTAAACAAAATGCCCGTTACGACATCGGCTATTGGAAATGTTATGCGTGAAGGATTGGGGCCAGTGTTTTGGAGATGAAAGGGAATAGATGAGATATCACAACTGTTTGAGGAATATTTATCAGGGAAAACTATGATATCGTTCTTGTATTTAAATAACTGACTTGGTTTTTAGGGTTCCGTAGCCAAATGGCAAAAAACGGAACCCTTATAGTTTCGTCATGTCTGTCTGTCTGTCTGTCTGTCTGTCTGTCTGTCTGTCTGTCTGTCTGTCTGTCCTGGCTCGTTCTCCGCCGTTTCTGAACCGATTGCCACGAAAATTGGTGGAGAGATGCATAGTGATAATTCAAGAATTGGTTTTTAAAATAATCGAAAAATAATTATTTTTTACCCCCCCTCCCATACATCGAAAAGTAAATTGGAAAAAAAAAATCGACTCAAACCCATCGTGTGGGGTATCGTTAAAAAGGTATTTTTAAATACAATAAAACTTGCCTTGAAACCATGAGGATCAAACACCCCAGTCTCGAGATATATTAATACAAAGTTAAAATAAAAGCGTCCCCCCCCCCTTAACTTTTGAAATACTATTAAAATAATTCTGAAAAAAATGTCCTGTATACCTCCAAGTAAGTACTTTCAACGAAAACTATAGCGAACTCTGTATTATACATAGTTATTTTTATACAACTCGACCAACTTATGACGTGCAGTTGCCCTTACTAAATGGTGTCTTAAGCGGTCGGGCCATCTTTTAGCTACGGAACCCTTTCATGGGCGTGTCCGACACGCTCTTGGCCGGTTTTTTACAAATCGTGGTGTGGGCAATGAAAGCAATCGTTCAAATTCAAAGTTTGTTTCGAACAACATGATCCATGGATTAGTACAAAACTTCTTAAAATGTGTAAGTAATAACAAATTAGACTTAAGTTTAGGTAATCAATATAATTAGGTCATGTACCAATGCCGAACTCAATACAGTTGTGAAAAAAATTAAAAATAAAGTATTTTACTTTACTTCTTTATAAACGTATGCCATGGATGGATATCCTCCTCACTTAATACTCCAGTCAAAATAGACAAAATTAAGACTCAAGTTTGCATTAATTCCCAACAAGCTGGATTTTTGTGCAGGGCTTGAATACGTCATTACAAATGATATGTCAAAAGTCCCCATCGATCCCGCTTGTGCGTTGTTTTTTATTCGTGGTCAAAGGGCCCAAATTTGCGTTTTTTGCTTATATCTCTGAAACTAAGAGAGCTATCGAAAAATGGTTCAGGTAAAGTTTGTAGATCGTAAAATTGTCTACTTAAAAGATCCCTACACTTTTCTTCTATAAAGCAGCGCTGTCGAGATATCGTGACTTTAAGCCGCAGGAAAGTCGTATTTTCGAGTAGCCCACATTATGCAATTACAATAAATTGTGTTGAGTAGTTTATCTGGAGCAGTTGGCAGTTAAGTATGGATTGGCTCTAAACTATTATTTAATAATTTCCAGCCCCAATTTTCAGGATTTAGATCATTGAAGTCAAAAAAGACAAAATGATGTATTAAGCTTGCATTCATTCCCAACAAGCGGGACTTTTGTGCAGGCCTTGAATACGTCAAAACAAATGATATGTCAAAAGTTCCCATCGATCCCGCTTGTGCGTTGTTTTTTATCTGTACCGAAAATCTTCGGATCCTATTTCTAACCTTTCTGGTAGTCAAACCTTTATGGGCTCCATAGAGACTTTTACTCCTTACATGAAATGGGATCTATTGGCGCGAAAAAAATTTTTGGAATTTTCAGTACAAAATGTATGGGAAAAGTTTTTTGCGATTTTTGACATTTCTCGTACTCAAACCTCAAATGGTCCCATAAAGTCTTTTAATTCTAACATGTAATAGGATCGATTGGCATGAAAAAAAATTGACAGAATGCGCAAAAAACTTTTCCCATACATTTAGTACTGAAAATTCCAAAAATTTTTTTTCACGCCAATAGATCCCATTTCATGTAAGGAGTAAAAGTCTCTATGGAGCCCATAAAGGTTTGACTACCAGAAAGGTTAGAAATAGGATCCGAAGATTTTCGGTACAGATAAAAAACAACGCACAAGCGGGATCGATGGGAACTTTTGACATATCATTTGTTTTGACGTATTCAAGGCCTGCACTAAAGTCCCGCTTGTTGGGAATGAATGCAAGCTTAATACATCATTTTGTCTTTTTTGACTTCAATGATCTAAATCCTGAAAATTGGGGCTGGAAATTATTAAATATTAGTTTAGAGCCAATCCATACTTAACTGCCAACTGCTCCAGATAAACTACTCAACACAATTTATTGTAATTGCATAATGTGGGCTACTCGAAAATACGACTTTCCTGCGGCTTAAAGTCACGATATCTCGACAGCGCTGCTTTATAGAAGAAAAGTGTAGGGATCTTTTAAGTAGACAATTTTACGATCTACAAACTTTACCTGAACCATTTTTCGATAGCTCTCTTCGTTTCAGAGATATAAGCAAAAAACGCAAATTTGGGCCCTTTGACCACGAATAAAAAACAACGCACAAGCGGGATCGATGGGGACTTTTGACATATCATTTGTAATGACGTATTCAAGCCCTGCACAAAAATCCAGCTTGTTGGGAATTAATGCAAACTGGAATGTATATTTTGACTGGAGTATAAAGTTCAGGTCCATTATAGAATTCTCTAGCAAAAATTATGATAAGATAATGTTTGTCTGCAATGTGTGTAAGGTGCAATGAACAAACATGGAACGATCATAACAACAAATATGTGGTAAGTGGAATAAAGAACCTATTTGCAAAACAAGAATAATCAAATTGACTAAAGTTTTAATCAACCTTACTTTTAAAGGATATGTAAAAGGTGTTGCTTTTCTATATCTATACTAATATTATAAAGAGGAAAGGTTTGATTTTTTGTTTGTTTGTATGAATTGAATAGGCTCCGAAACTACTTGGCAGATTTGAAAAATTCTTTCACTGTTGGAAAGCTACATTCACCCAGAGTAACATAGGCTATATTTTATCCCGGTACGGGAAGTAGTTCCCCCGGGACGCGGGTGAAACCGCGTGACGGGCCGCTAGTAATTTATAATTTTATAACATTGCCCTTTGAATATTTTTAATTGTTGACCTAATATAGCACAATACATAATTAGTAAGGGAAGGTAATCAAGGAAATGTTGATTAATATCAGGAATTCGTATGATACGAGCCATAATATTATATGAATGGAGGGCTAAGCATTCGCTCGCACTAAATGACAAACCAAGAACATACTTTATTGTCTCTTATGGATAAGAATTTTTTGATGTTCTCTGCGATAGCAAAGTACGCCATCTTTCTATACCCATTACCATATGAAGGACCACATAGGGTCACATCTCGACATTGTAATCGCCACCCAACAAAAGACTCACTTGACATCTCCTTATCTGCGGCAGACATTGTAGCATTATGTAAGGTCACTAGTGCAAAGAAAGACAGACTCTTATCGTAAGCTAATAAGAGTCATTTTGCTGAGTGCGAAGTTTTTTAAACAGCAAATTGAAGCTTGCTTTTGGCTCCAAACAGATACATCTTGTTGAATGATGGGCATTACTTATGTATGCTCATTGTACACATTACATGCTGTAGGTAGTCTTTAAGACCAGAATTTTTATGTGAAACAATTTTTATATTCGTGCAATAAGAGCAGTGATTGAATAATTAATCATTAATGTGGTTTCTTTGCCAGCGAACACAATCATAACTTTCTTGAGCATGATTGTACTGCAGAATTAAATTCTTTTACCAAAAATAAATATTACAAACTTTCAAAATACATTGTGATCATATTTAATTGCGTTTTTTTTGTAGGTTTAGTATTAAATAAGTAAATTGATAGGTATCTTTATTTATCAGTATAATCCAAGTAACGGTACGATTAGTGAGACGGCTACCAATTGGAAAATTGAAAGCTGTGAAATTATCCGGATACAGCCTTTAAATGATGAAATTTATCGCAGATTGCTATCCCTTTTCCAATATCCTTCATAAGAACTTATCGTTTATTCAGAATTTACTTACTATTTGATTTTCAAATATCAAGTGCACTAAGGGTCAAAACTTTTATTTCACTTTGCAGAACAGTTAATTACTTTTTAATTTCAACTCTTAAGCCATATGTCTTTGTTTTAGTGCTAACGTCATTAATGCCTTCGAGCAGATGTTTAATTTTCAGTCTTATTTATTCATTACATGTACGTCGCGCTTGTAATTGTCTCTCAAGAAAACCAATAAGACTTAATTTTGAATTTAAATACAATTTAACATTGATAGTCAGAACAATGTTGTGATAACCATATGGTTATCAGTTGCTGTATATACAGCAGTCATCATCGTCTTAGCGCTTCTCCCGGTTGCATACTCGACCATTGCTTCGGAGCCCAGGGAACGCTTCGACTATGATCCTTAATTGACAAGCCTGGTAATTATATTGAACCGTATTGCTGTATCAGTATGCTAACAATTTTCTCGAATGTAAGCATTAAGGTGACATATAGGAGCGTGCGATTACGATCGGATCTTGGCGGCGGAACGACCACCACCCACACACATCGGCCCGTGTACGTACCTACATGGTTACACAAACACTCATGTATAATACACTTGTTCTACTATCATCGCGCGGCTGCAACCGCGTAGGGTGACGTCATCCACAATTGTCAGCGAAGTCACGGCTAACGAGCAGTACTCGGTCACCCTACACTAGCTCTGTTTTGCGTTAAACATTTTGTTCGTTATTAACCTACCCTTGTTATTATGAACTCTGCGAATCGACATTGAATTTATTGATTCAGCTGTAACGCGCCGCGGAGTCAGTATTTTGTGATTTAGTACGTGCAACGCCACTACCAGTTTCGCGAGCGATTCACTCTCGTTTTCACTGAACTTGACATGGGTCAGATGACACTTGAAAACTAAACAAACCGTGCGCTGGTGATGTCATGCACGACGTCACGCGATTGTGGGCTCTAACGCGGACGTGAGTTAAGAGAATGGCAGCGGGTTTCGCGTGCGAAACGCCATGACTTTGCTTCGTACTTTTATCTTCCGCGCGAATGCCTCAAGGACAGCCCTTAATTCGGGTCTCAGGTCTCTTTTTCATTGGGAAGTGACACGGTCGTCGCTCGGCCGAGAGACCTTGCCCCCCCCCCCCCCCCTCTTCCTCCCCCCGCAGCTCAGCTGACGTCAGCCGCGCCATCTTGCGACACTTACGCGTTGCCTGGCAACCAAACACGCTACGCAGTATGTACAGAGGTTGTTTTGCGAAGTAATTAATTGAGATTTAGGATTTCTCTGCTCTTAATGGTTAAGTTACACTGATCCTGAATGTTTCCTTTCGATTTCGGTCGGGCTTGTGGGTACAACTTCAAGTGACGAACTGCCTTAATAAAGTTAAGTTTGGGAGATGTTAAAGCAATAGATTAACTGTTACGGAAGTTGCTGTAATTAATTAAATCTTCTCTGATTCTCAAATGGCTTTAGCTATTGACTTAACTATCAACTCATTCTAATTTTGCGATTTAGAGGTTGAATATATATTTCCGTTTTAGTTTATCCTTTCCGCTTTGAATCAATAGGAGTCGAGACGAACTTTTCAAGTTGCCACAATTCTGTATGCTCAAATTTCAATTGAATATTATCACATGGTGTACGTGCAAACATTTACTCAACACGAACGAATGGTTGATAATGCACTAATCCAATACAACCGCTTAATGAGTCTGGCACGATTGTCTTTCTAATAAGTTAGAGGTAATTGAGATACGCTGAGCAATTTGCATACTCTATTAGGAGTGGAAAGGCTAATGCAAAGAATTTACATTGGAAAAGAATTACCTACTAACTAAATTGAATTTAAAGAGTGTTTTTTTTTTGCGGTGGACTCACGTGTTCTGGACGTGAAATGTTACCTTCTTCTTAAATACGTGAAACATTTTCATAAAACACAAACCTATTCTCATACATATACAAAATACTATAACTTTGACAACAAAGAGTCGCTACAATGGGTCAATGGGTTATGGGTTGATTAACTACTAGAATGAAACTGAAGATTTTGTTTGTTTGTTTGAACGCGCCTATCTCAGGAAATACTGGTTCAAATTGACAGAAATATTCTTGCGTTGGATGTTCTATAAGTCGTGGAAGGCTTGAAGATTTATTATAACTCTACATATGTGTGCGGAAATACTATGATAAAATAATAAAAAAAGTTCAAATGTCATCAAAATTAGTAACCGATCTTTTTACCAAAAAAGTAGAGCACTTTTAATTTAGACATAACTGAAAAATATAAATTCCCGCTACCTCCAGTTAGAAAACAACAGTAATTAAAAGTATTTTCAAATGTATCAAAGTGTACGTTGTCACAATAATTCCGAGTATCAACGATATATGAATTACACAAGTTGAATTTTACATAGCTTCCTTTGCCCGTTTTCCCTTCTGTCAACAATTTATATTGCTTACTACGGGCTTTCTGTAATTATTACGTTGGCAGCGCCAGCCAAGCCGCCATGCTTTATCAATAAATTAAACCAGATACGTACCACGACGGAATAATAGGAGTACGACTGTATACGATGTGCAATCACTCGAGTTAATTACTGTACGTTTGTACGCAGCTTAAAGGATGTATACAATTTTAACACTTTTCTCTTCGTTCCCTATGAAGCTAGTATTTGATGCTTAGACTGTGAGAAATTTTAAAACAGCAACATGCATGCAAAACTCGTAATTCACCGTGTTATCGCAATTAACTGTAATGATAAAGTCAAATTGAAATTAAATATTTAACAAATAAAGTACGAAACAAAGAAGTGTCATCCATTCTGTCTGACGACTGAAAGTGAACACTTTTCCACAAAATAAGGACATTAAAGAGCCTCTGCCGTCGCTTGTGAAAAATGCCATCGTAGCCAAAATACCATGAAATTATACAGTTCATAATTGTTCTGACTGTATTACTTACACACATAAAATCACAAAATGTTCTCCGACTATCCTTCTTCTATACCTTCTCTCTAATCAAATAATAATTGTTCCTATTGTATCACTACCAATTTTCTCAGGCACACAGAAAGGTCATCCGTAATCATTTCTCTGAAGCGATTGATTGTGCACACATCTACCGAAGTCATAATCATAATTAATACCAATATCCGTATATAAGCTCAGGAGCAGAAAGCCGACAAAAAGAGTTCATTAGACCACACTGTAGCTCTTGCAATGAGCGTTAAAAATTACTATCCATCCATTACCCATGACATAAATTGAAAATTGGCTTAGTCTTCTCAACATCAAAAATTGATAATGTATGCTTGCGCCATAATTAGTCTCGTAAAACAATGCCATTATAACCAATATTTCTTTTAGTCGCGACTGGTTTGTTCTATCTTCAATATTTTGACAATGACTAAGTCTTCACTTCTTCTTTTTCTGTACAGTCATGAGCACTAACATGTATACACATCGTCATACACATCGACTCTTATGTCAACGCAGGAAAGTTCATATTTCAGTGTGTTTGTATACATGTTGGTGCTCATGACTGTACCTACTTACTGCTTAATCAAGCAATAATAAATTTGAAGATCTATAATTCTCTAAAGCCCAAAGGTAAACAGAAAGGTCATCCATAATGATGTCTCTGGACCGATTGATTGTTCACACGTTCACACATCAATCGCACTGAGAAATAATTAATACCAATATCCCTCTATAAGTTCAGGAGCAGAAAGCGGACAAAAAGAGTTCATTAAGGCTCCTAATGAAGTTATCCGGGATTTCCACGTGTTTCACACGACACTGGAGCTCTTCCAATAGGCGTGGGCGAGGTGCGTAGTAGCTGTAGGGCTACCTACTGATGGAACGTCAACGATATCGTCAATGCTTCATTTGGATAGTTAATTATTATTTTTTGTTATTATTTTTTTATGTCAGAGGCGGCAAACGAGCTAGCGGGTCGCCTGATGGTAAGCAACCACCGCCGCCCATGGACATCCGCGACACCAGAGGTATCGTTGATGTGTTGCCGGCTTTAACCCCATACCCTCCCCACTGAGCTCTGGCAACCTTACTCACCAGCAGAAACATAGCACAACAGTTACGAAATGCTACTTCACTGCGGTCTTCTGTAAGGTGGAGGTACTTCCCCAGACGAGCGGCTCATTCGAGTGGAATTTCTTAATTTATTCATTCTTGCACCATACATAATATTTCTGGTACAATTTAACAAGTACACATGGACCCTGTAATGGTGTGGCAAGATAGATAATAATACCCTCCTAGCCGAATTCGGCCACGGCGGCCAATTTTACGATTAGCCACTTGCGCGGGATATATTATAGTGCACAAGCGCCTGCGCAAGCACAGGTGCACTCCCTATTCCCTCACTCTCATAATTCGGTGGGACAGCAATCTGACACGACCGTAGAGAGATCAGGCGCAGGACCAACGGCTTAACGTGCTTTCCGAGGCACGGGGGTGTAAATACACCGCCAACTTCCAAACTCCGGACTGTGTCTGTGTTATCACAACATGAAAACATAGACACAATTTCATCGGTCCGACCCGGGATTCGAACCCAGGACCTCCGGCGCGGCCGCCGCTTTAAAGTGCGACACACTAGCCACTGCGCCACGGAGGCAGTTAGATAAAAGAAGATAGAAGCAAGATAGAAGCAGTTAAAAAAAAAATTTGTACGTATACATTATCACTTACTTTGACTTACTAAAATACTTTAGTCGAAGTTTTCGTCAAGAAAGTTGTCAGATTGTGTTTTCCCTGATAAATTATGCTAAAACTAACTAGGCAATGCTTTGTTAGTACACTGTATAACGATGTTCTATAGTTTAGTATATTATTTAGGCGGAAACTTTTGCTTTAGAAGAACATAAGTGGGGCAAAAATAATCTGGTTAGTCTGCCCATCAAGGCGGTATGGCGTTCTTAACCAGTACAATATCTCAACAAAAAATCAATGCTTTATAGTATTGAATAAAACAGTAAAAAATGACACAACCCTACTTGAAAGGACGCAACCATTCCGCCTACATAGCGTTGCGAGCGCTCGCTAGCAAAATGGACGTCCATTAAACACTGCCGTCTACTCCGATAGCTTGCTCTGAGATTTAATTAATATTGACAATACGGGTAGGTAAGATTTAAAAAATCTGACGGTTTTGACGTTAATGTTATGACTCTTTTTAAACACAAGCCATTCAAATAATCTGATAATTTTTTTTAGGGTTCATAAAGAACGAAATTCACTAAAGTCTGCCATTGCGACTGTTTAATTCGAGTTAAAAATATAGTGGTAGTATTTAGCCAACTGTTATAGATGTCTTGTTATATAAAAAGCCATCAATATCATTCCGTAGCCTGAAGGTACGCCAAAACTTTATCTTTACAAGAAGCGCCGCAAGAAACTCAACAGTTTTGCCTTTTTAAAATATTATATTATACATGATAATGTCATTTTAAATGAATACTTAAGTGGAGCTGAGCCGATTAAAATTACACATGATAGCTGTTGAATTTAATCTATACGCAAGTTCGATCCGATTTACACATGTCCGCGCACCTATGTATGTGTTTATAGCTTGTGTATAAACGTTTTACCTACTAGGGTTGCTACACAACAAATCCTGTGGAGATGGAGGTTTTTATTTTGATCTTAAATATAAAAACATAGAGTGTGCTATAAAAAATACAAATATCAGTTGTTCTATAAATGAAGTTAGTAATACACCAGTTTAGCCGATTTTAGGTCACATCAAAATTGATTATAAGTATTTTAAAGGGCTCTTCGTTTTATTGTGATACTAGGCTAAGCGGTATAAAAGGTTTTTTTATTTCCCAGAAAAAAGTAGCCAACCTTAGTGAGCATTTTTAATACTAACTCCGCATTTTCTTAATTTAAATTAGCATCTTATTGGTATCTTGTCAAAGTTGTCAACTTACCTACATCGTGTTCAAAGTGAACTCACCCACACTGCAGTAGAATGTTGCGTGTCCAAAAGAAAACTGACTTGCATATCATCTGCTGCTTTCAAACTGTCAGTTGCATCGTTGCAACCCTGCTAACTCGTGTTTGCACGCGTGGGTGCAAGCTGCAGGGGGGTGGCAAGGTCACAGGGTGCATAGGAAGGCGCAGGAAGGGGGGGGAGGTTGGTGATTTTCACTGAATTGTTTTCGAGTCGAGAGTGAATTAGCTAGAATATTTCCAGTGAAAGTGCTGGATTTGTTTTGCTGCTGGGCTGAGTATTGGTTTGGATGGGTCGATGGATTTTTGCACCTGTTGTGGTATCCTTAGCTAGGACGAATATAAATGTGATTAAACCCAGATATTTGCCTTATTTTACACGTTTACTGTGTAATTGGCTGTTTTCTTAGTGCACAGTAAGTCTATTTAAGATATATTTTTTTGTAACAAATAATTAAAAAACATATTTGATGGTTTGTAGTGCTTTTTGTCCCTACTGCATACTATACATGAATAAAGTCTATGCGATTGCATTGGTAGCTTGTAAATCATTAAATTGTTTTTCTTAACTCCATATTACATTATTTTTCGTGAAAATGTGTGCAAACTGTTAATAACATTTCGTCCTTGTCAGTCGTTGCACTTGAAACATAAACATATTCAACTCTTGAACAATAACAGAAGAGTATGTGGCGAATTCAAATTATTAAATAAATTCATCTGTAACAATAAGGTAAAGAGATTAAAAGTATGTATACCTATAATAAAAAAAAATTAAACTACCTAACCTACGTTTGCGAAAATTTATTTTAGACATCCTGTCAAGTTGATAAGCGGGAAGACTAAAAATATCCGTATCCCAAACTAACTCAGATAGATAACCACACAAGATCCTACAGTATTCCTATATTTAGCCACGAGAGATGTAATAGTTTCCAAAAACGGTAACCATGCGTTATTTTCAGCGTTGCTATCGAAAGAATCGAAACATCCAAATCAGATGAGGACGCGGGTTAAGGTTGAATACTAATGAAGTAAACACACAAGTACTTGCCAAAGTAACGTCTAGATACTCAAAACAATGTACAATGTACATACCTTACTATTCAATTTATACTTTAATTTTTTTTTAAGCCATTAAATTTTTACAAAATACCGGTATGTTACCTCTTTGTTCTATTCAGTTCAATACTTTTATTACAAATCCATTATTATATATTTACAAAATATTGCCGCTTAATATTTATTACAAATCCATGTACAAAAGATGTTACTATGCCACTACGATTACTACGAGTCCTTATACTAGAGAGTGTGAAATTGAACCATAGTAAAACCTACATAGAGTTTATTTTTAGGCATTCATGCTACCGGAAAATACAACAAACAAAATTGAAAGTGTACTAGATAAGTTTGTCGTAATATTGGTAATAGACTAGTAATCAACTAATTGATTTTTTTTGGTTATATCACAGTTTTTACTTATACGTTTATTCCTTTAGTTTTCGTCTTTTGAGAATAGTAATTTATCGACTATATAGAGGAAGCTATCTGCTTACCTGTTATGAACATTAATAAAAGTAGGTACCTACCTATAATATTGAGTACCTAACAAATTACTCTAGAGGAAATGTGGATTGTGTTAGTAATAACAAAATGTTAAGGAGGGAAAACCTGAACCGATAACTGTGGATCGGAACGGATGTAACTGACACTAATTAATTATTTTCTAATCTTTCTGTTGTTATATTCTACTCGTATTTGATCGAGCGGCAACGTATCGATGTTGCCATACTATAAGCTCATGAAATTCGCAATTAAGATTTATGAATAACTGCCGCCACCAAAACTCTTTTACCTCTTTTATCTCATAGAAAGAAGAAAATGCTCATACTTTTGGATTTGGGAACAAAGTACCTAACTATACAACATAACTGTAGAAGCAATTTAGTTGTGTATATAAACTGCTTTGTATTAAAATTTTAAAAAGAAAAAATCATCTGATCTCAGGTGGCCCAGGTCGAATCGAACCCAGCGCCTCTTCAAATTGGACAAGGGCTCTGTATTTTCTGTTTCGGATTGCAAGAGGCGCTGAGTTCGATTCCCGTCTCAGCCACCTGAGATCAGGTAAATTTTTCTTTGTGTATAAGTTTTAAAATTATTGATAAATGTATAGTAATACTTAGCACCTAAATGCTTAAAATAAACATACAAAAAGTAATTGTTATTGTTTACAAGCCGACGTCAGCTTGATGTAAAAATAATCTCACGTCACGAACTTACTTACTAAGCGATAACTACATTCATGTGGATTTATAAAAAGAAATGCTATGTAGGTCTAAAGTTATTATGCTGACGCGTAAATGTTACGTATAGGTTTTAAAATACTTAATTAGCAATTTTGCAAACGTTTTTAAAACGTTGACATTTCTAGGTTAAGTAATCCACTTATTGCTATGCGAATGCGCAAGGAATCATCACACAACGTTATTTGGATTTCGGTTTCTGCCCACATAGTTTTTATACTATCCATGTTTTTATAGCTTAAAGCCTTCCTCGACAAATGGCCTATCTAACACAAAAATATTTTTCTAGTCGCGGCAGCCGCTCGTAGCATTATATTATTATAAGAAACATAAGCGAGGTATAAACGTCTTAAGTTTTTAGGTTTCCTATCTACAGCCTTAAGAATGACGTCAATCGTCTACCATTGATCCCTGACCTCGGATACTTCAATAAAACTAAATCAAACAAACCATGTCCCTTTCTTGAAAACTCGTTCCTAGGTATTTCAAACTGGTGTGGGTGGCAAACAATCAAGATTTTCAGATTACCGTGTGTTCCACGCCTATATGGTCTAGTGGTTACAAGTATCAGTGAATGGACTCGCGGTCCAGGGTTCGTTTCCCGGATCGGGGTGAAAGGGTGTTGGTTTGTCCAATTTGCAAACACAGCCAATTATGATCACCAATCAGCATTTGGGAAACGAGGTGGTTGATCAAAATCTATCTTTGTAACTGTTATATTATATTCAATGAAATGATGAAGGTTAAAGCCATGCAGTGGGACATTAAATGGCTGATACTTTTCTTTTACTTTACATCGTGTGTTTTCGTTCATAAAAATTTTTGTTAATTCTCAACCATCATTGCCTCCCTTTCCTGTCAACAAGACCAAAAGAAGAAAGATTCATTAAGTAATTTCTTCACTAAGCTATGGATCTGGTCCCAACACTAAAGCGGGATTATAAATTTAATGCGTTTCATTAAATTCTTTAACATCCCTGAAGGGAGTTGGCTAAGCCATTTTTGGTTGTAACACTGCTTATACAAATCCGACGAGATGAAATCTTTAAAGGCTTAATCTCAATGTCCACATAATTATTAAATGTGTATGTGTGCCGAAGAAGATTCAAGCATACGTTAATTTTCTACATGGTTAATTTTCTAGAAAGTGTCAAGTCAAGCCTGATACTATTAAACATTTTTTAACATTTGAAATTATCTAATTGAAAGCTTAATATTAATATTTGAAATGACTCTTCTTTACAAGTCAATTAATAAACGTCAAAGTAGCGTTAATCCAATTAAAAATCTCTCTGGAATTCATCATATTTAAATACTATGGGAAAAAATGTGAATGCGTTAAAAATGTTCCATCACTTATCTTATTTGGTACGCTTATTACAAGATCATTCGGTGAAATTTGATATTTGTTAAGTAAATAATAGAGTTTGATATTCAATACCATCATGAGACCATAGATCAATCCAAAGAATTCATTCGCACATAGGCCTACCGGTCCATTCATTATCTCCCATCAAAGTAACGGGTAAGCGTTGCAGTGCTTGTAATTTGCTTACCAAGATGTTATCACGAAATTGCATCTTATGACTGATATGAATAAAGTGTAGTTTACCGTCAAAACCTATAGCGGTCAACGGGCGCCTAAATGTATGCAGATAAAAAGATCAAATAAAGTTAGGATGGCGCTCGGAAGATTCAAAAAGTAACATGAAGTATAGCAACATATTTATAGATAGGAGAATGATTTTCACTACTATAAGGGACTTCAAATCGTATATGAATATGACTTTTATATACGTGTACATGTGCGCCTATGAACTGTCGATTCAGTAAAGAAAGCAAATAATGGATGATTTATTATTATGAAAGCCGCTCAACAGTTGACCAAGATAATTATTAAACACTTCTGCTTTAGATAATCATCATCACTGATTCATAAAGTTTTAAAAAAACAGGATCAATTCAAATCCTTTTCCCTCCGGAACTTGCATTCCTCCCTCAGCCTACCCTCGCCTCTCCCGGGAATCGCGTAGGCGGATGCCCAGATACACCCACGCTTCACCCACGCATCAAACAGTAAAGCGAGGTGGCCCACTTTGAACACCCAATTTTTGAGCACCTGCACTTGAGTGCTTAGTTTTGTCCACTATAAGCACCTTTTGCTATTTTCGTCAGTCCTTTTGGTACTTACATATCACGATGATTTTCTTCACTGTACAGCTGTGAGGAAACCACCTTCTGTCTACGAATTAATGTCTGAAATAAAGAAGGCACACGTAAACCCATAAAAATATACTAATAAGGACTCTCCATCAAGAATTGCCAAGAGAGTTGCTGTGTGTTTCATTTCATACACTGATCACGACCCGATCGGTAATGAGGTAATACGACTCAAGCAGGATTTAATATTTTTGACAAGCCAATAATATTAATAAGTACCCTAAATGTACTATTCCAAAGTGATGAAGTTGCAGGTGCTCTAAAATTGGGTGCTCAAAGTGGATTACCTCAGTAAAATGAGCTCGATAATAATCTAGGCAGCAAAAGCCGAAGTTTGAAGCCTGATTTTTAATTACGTCTCGGATATTACACCTGTCTCGAGTTTGTTTCATAATTGAAAAGTTTGAGGTTTCGTTATCTTTGTAATTAATTCTTGTAAGTGATGTTAGTGGCATTCGTTTAGAAATTATTGACAATTGAGTACTGAGAGAGATACATTTTTACATTCGTTGGTTACGTGGTTTAGCTTATAACTAAATAACTAAATATTTCACAGCATCACATCTGACTCCGTGTTAGGGAGCTTAGGGACTTGTGTTTTATACATCAGAATCAACAGTTATAGTACCATAGATATATATAACACCCAGACCAGAACAAACACACTATGTTCATGCACACAAATGTTTTTCCTGTCCGGGAATCGAACCCGCGACCTCTTGTATAAAAGGCAACATCTTGACCATAACACCAAGCGGGTCGTCAAGCTTGTCACACCAAAGTTACTTCTAAAACAAAATCAGACCTATAACAATCTATCTACGTGTGACGTGAAAGATTTTTTCACACTTTTACCTCACTTCACGTTTACACGCTTGCATTAACCTTTTAAGAAAAAAATTTAATGAGCCGTGTGAAAAAGGGAAGTCAATGACGTCAGCGTAGCCGCCTTCAAACCCTTTTGTGAATATTAATTTTCAGTACATTAAGTCTTCAGCTTTCAGCGCTTCGGAGCGATTATTTGATGTGTGCAGGCATTTTTCTTTACGCTGTGAATTTTCAAAAAGGTTTTTTTAAGATTGTTTATGTGGTTGAACGCGGTGGAAGTAATTAATCTTTGGGTTCACTCTGGGCTCACTCACGTTGACTTTTCGGCTGATCTTTTGAGGTTTTTAGGTCTCGAGTTTGATAACTATAACTATAACTTTGCTAATATACCAACCCTTAAATACCTGTATTGTTTCCCTATTTTATCGTCTGTCGAAAATCTCTAACTCTCGCATTGTTAACAATTCTTTACTGCAGTTTTACTGTTACGCAGTTTGGCAAAATTATGCTGTATGTTAGACTATGTATGCTTGACATAAATAAAATAAAAGGAATAATTCATATCCACCTGAATAAGCCAGCCGCAATCGACACAATCCTTACTCGTTACGTCTACAAAGCTAAACCGATCCACCCATCACATGCATTCTCATCTTAACACTAATGCACTACGTGGGACAACCCCCTCAGACACAGTGACCCGGTACCCGACAACACCCCATGCCACCCACACACACACGTGTACCTACGGCGTGCCATAGCGTAAACAGGAAACAGTAGCTTGGGTTCACATCCTGTTGCATCCTTGAAACGTGATTTGAAAAAAAAGAAGTACCTAACAACTACCACAAAGTTTTAAGCGAAAAAAATTTAATTTTCACAACAGTAAATGAATATATTCACAGCAATAAAGCTCTCCATTTGAAATATAAAATACAGGTGAATAACATGGTTTTCAATCCTGATGATTATTAAATATTAAATTCATTTTATTTTCATGCGCTATCAAGCGTAATAAGCGGGAATGTTTAAGGAATCATAAATGTGATATCCTTTTTTTAATAGGTCAGACACTAACCTAAATTGGCAAGGCGTAAAGAGGATACAAAATATGCAGAGCACTTTCTCATAAGCAGCATAACTAATAACTATAGGAATAGAAATACTTTCTTTTGAATCTTGGAAATGTAATGTAGTAAATTATATTTCTTGTTATTTTATTGAAGCCTTCCTCGGGTTACAAAAGATTTATTGAGAAATCTGGCAAAAATTTTCATTTGATTAGAAGCAAAAAAGCGTATGTTATTGAAAAAAAAATACCAGGAAATATAAGACTATTTATTTGATATCTTATTACGTCAACATAATATTATTTTTTTCGATATCTTCTCATGTCAAATAATATCCCGATGAAAGCTAAAAGCTTTTGACAGTTATCTAATAGAGGGTTTGAGGAACAGCGTGAAACGAGTACTGAGTGCAAAGCTTCCTGAAAACAAAGTGACCTAACACCCGACTCTCCTCCGCACATAACCACACCTACCATTAGTGGTACGACCACAGTGTATCGGAATACAGTAGGTATGTTACACACACGCTTATCGCAAATGTGAATTAAAATTAAGAATATTTTTTAGTCACCACTTGCAAAAAAAATACGAGTTACTGAATTACAATTTAAATGCCTGTTCACTTATATTTTCATACACATTTAATTTAAAAACATTACTGATTTAAATAACGTGCTTAAGCTATTCTAATATTTATACCAAAACGTGAGTTTTAATACGAGTATAACACAATGATTGTAATTCGAAGATTAGACCATTAATCTCCAACTGTTTTGAACATTTGAACACCCTGATAAAACCTTCATGCAAAGATAGTCTCGCAACCGACAACACCAACAACCTAATGTGCATGTTAAACAATGCAAAGACTTCCACCGGATGACGAGGAAAACCGGCCCCGAATGAAATGGAAAGGCGACGCAGAAGAAATACGGCCGCGGGCAGGCGTAAACCACCTACAAACACGCTGACCCGACGCTACCCCGGCCCACCCTACTCACACCACTAGCGGAAAACATGCCACGGTCACAGTGCAAAACAGACAGTACACTGGATTTGTAATAGTAGAGATAATTTTGCAAAGAAATATAGTTTCGGAATGACGTTAGTATGTATAATGTAGTTGTATACAGCTTGGAGTCGCGTGTAGCTACATATTTCGTTAACATAAAAATATACTGTACCTACAGGGTACTACTCAAAAAATAAAAATTAAACATATTTCTTTTCCAATCGAATCTTAATTGCCAACTTAAATCATAAGAACGTAAAATACTCTTACATTAAATCGGTTTCAATTTTACTTTGATTAAGATTGCTTCCGCAAGACTTCAAAAGTTGGTTTGGCCTACAATAATTCAGTGCCTTCTGAGTCTGACTGAGTCCAACCAAAACTTAATTGACCTGTTTTAACTTTTGAAGCGGATATTGATGAATGAGTTAACAATAATATTACCAAGCTTGCCAAATAATTGGTCATAATTTAATCGCTTTCGCGACCTTGTCTCTCCAGATATTATGACGACAGTTTTAATACAAATCAATAAATTATATTCTAGTGTATTTTACTACGTAGCGTTCACCAATATATTATTATTTATGATAAGTAGAAAACAAGAATAGATTATACGTTTTTCAATCTCCATAAATCGACCTTAAAACCGTTTAAAATCATCGTTAGAATATATTAACTCGTGTTGTCATTAATTTTGATAAGTCATTAAAAAGCGCATAAAAATATCTGTTTAAACAGATGTTATGAGCTTTATGCTTTTCAATATCGTTATTATCAATTTTGTTGCTCTCAATATTGGCAGCACGGATGTGATAAATTGAAAGAAAATAATACTTGATGAATGGCGGCGTGTATTGTACAATAAAAAAAATACAGAAACAGTTATTTTTGCACGAATCCTGTCCCGGCTGAATCTTTGACTACATTTTTCGGAACAAACAACACAATTCGATGTAAGATCTGCGGCTGTGTTACAACAACCATGGTCTTAAGCGTGCTCAAAAAAACATTTTGTCCTGGTTTATAAAATCATTCGGAAAAAATTAAAAAGGTGCTTCAATTAATCATTTTCGTATAAAAGGTGGTGACAACTTTCTTCTTCTATATGTACTGCATCAACTGCGTGTTTCCAACCTATGTTTGCAAAGGAGCATGCTATGGCTCGCAACATTGAAACGGCGGAATTTACTGCACTGGATCTGTAATAAAAATCTTTTTCCTTGGCAACGGCATAATTAATGACGTCACGACGTAAAGTTTTGCATTTAGATCGCGATGTAAATAAATTATAGCGGTGTTTTTTTAAGAAATAACAACAGTGGCTTCTGCGTGTAACCAGTGAGTTTTTATAAATATACATTTTCATACATACCCGTCAACAATTTAATTGTAGAAGATATTTTACGGCAATAAATACGTATCCCGGTATTACACAATAATGTACATTTGAACTATATGAGGATTAAAAAATAAATGAATGCTTTGGTTTGTACCTAAGTAGTCTTAACCGTAGACGTAGACGTAGACGACAAAGAGAAAATCTTTCCGTTAAAGTCCCAATGCTCTTATTTGATCACGACTAATTAAAAGCCTATCCTATCTTCGAAAAAGGTTAAAAAGCATATCTGAAAACACGATTACCTGTAAACCGATGTTTGCTTAGTCAACCGAGTTAAAATGAGGTCAGTTAGCCTGATAACGGGGTCATTATGTAAATCAACGCGACCTAAGTCTGCAGCGTTATGGGCAGGTAATTCTTGACAGGTACACAGCTTACGTAAAAAGTTTTCCCAGCGAAACGTGAGATAAAAGGTTTTTGATTTTAAAACCTCTTTTTTCTTTTTAGACTATCCAATGGGGGGCTTATAAGTCATTTTACTTGTTTTTTTTATAGGCTTGGTAATGTATATTTTCATAGTTCGAATTTACGGGGTATTCGTTAGCCTACCCCGCAAGGCACTGGACCCGCGGGGTCAGTCGCGCACGGCGTTTTTTGAATTGGCCGACTGTAGACCTTTTCTGAATTAAGCAAATGAAGTGCATTGCGTATTCATACAAAATTAATAAAACAAAAAACAAAATTATTAAAAAAAAACAACAGTTTTTATAATTTTACCAAATTAACTTCACTGAATAATATTTTTAACGACTCTTAAGTTAAGAAAAAAAAACATCGCGTCGAATCGGGTTATTTAGGACCACTTACTTCGTGAAGTTAAACTGACGTTTTCCTAAAAACAATACTCAGAAACAGTTCCAAATATGTTTCTAAGATTGCTTTTTCTTTATTTCCAGGTAGCAGCTGTTGACGTCGAGTAGCAGCCAGCCTGTAGGCCACTTTCGTTCTTGCCCCAGCTCCTCATACCCCCTCCAAGATTGCTGCCACTATGGGTCGGAAGAAAATACAAATATCCCGGATCACGGACGAACGGAATCGGCAGGTGCGTCACTATCAACTTTTTAAGAGAGCGCTTAGTGGATCTACTTCTCGAATGAGTCGCTCTTCTGGAGAACTACCCCCACCTTACAGAAGACCACATTGAAATAGCATTTCGTAACGGTTTTGCTAAGTTTCTGCTGGAGAGTAAGATCGCCAGAGCTCAGTTGGAGAGAGTATGGGTATTACAATTAAAAGCATTTATTTCATTAGAATTACATTCCTTTATTTATTTTAATACAATCACTTATAACAATGAAATAAACAAGCTCTACCATTTTATTCAAACATACAAAGTCAAAAGGAGTCAATCGTTTTTGTATGGAGAGTTAGGCCCACATAAAATTTAAGCGTTTATTTACGAAATGGGTATCAATTTATTCCTTATAATCTCCAGATTATAGTGGTAATATTACTTTTTCATATTTTAACCGGAATCGTTAGAAATAAGATGGGAAAATATATATTAACCTCATAAACTAATCTGTCTATTTGCTTTCCTGACTTTTAACGCCTGAACCGTAAATACTTACACATAAGGGCGATTTTCCATTATGTTTTTCCTACGTATCTGAAGTAAAAGCAATTTATTATGACTAGTGTCCGCCTGTGACTCTGTCCGCGTAGAATAAGGTTTTTGCAAAAATATGTAGTCTTAAACTATAGCTTAACATTTTTTAGTTTAAGCCTGGCTCGACTAATAGATAATCCAACGGAAAAATATTTTTTCGATTCGAACCAGCTGTTTCTGATAGTAGCGTGTTGAAACAAACAAACTACAGCTTTTTAAAATTATATAGTAAAACCATTAATGACAGTTGACAGACTGAAGGTTTCTGACACTTGCGTTCCGTTATACGAATTTTTTTGTATTGTTTATTTTTCATTAATTAAATGATTAAAAGTCACTATCAATCACCGCCTTAGATAAAAATAGGCATGAAAACCGTTCCAAAAGTAAATTGCGTCTCCTTTATGTTCGATTTCAAGTGTTCCATTTTAATTCTATAGATAAAAACCTTTTTTCCTTCAGTTATCTGGATGTCAGCCATTGTTTACTAATCTTTGGACAGACATTTCACGGATATAATCAAAATAAGGCTTTTTATTTTGGTTTTATGACTCCGATTTCGTTTGAAATTCACTTCAATAGCAAAATTCATAAAAAAATATATACATTTTTTACATAGTTCTCTTTGTCTTAAACGTTACCGATTGTTGGTGGGCCCAAAAAAAACTGTGTCCTTTAATGCAGCGTTCAATCAGACAGTAGGTACGATATATATTCACAATATAAATTATTTGGAAGACATCTGATCAACTTTTGTGTTAAAGTCGGTTTAAATCGACAAGGCACAGGGCACACAAGTGTTCGCTCCAACCATCATTAACACAAATTAACAAACACAAGGTTGTGAGAGAAATGACCTTACTCGTTCTGACCTAACAGATGCATCATACCCGTATCAGCAACTCCGCTGCAAAACACTATCGCACGGGGGCGATGACCGCTCCTCTTGTAATTTATTAATTATACGATTACGCGTATACCAACCCTTTCCCAGTTTAATGGGGCCTCTTAAACTTAACATCACGATGACAGTTAAAGGGGAATAGGACATGGCGGGAGCTCAAAGTAAATTGGTGCAACAATAGAGGAGGCAGACGTCTGAAATGAAAGTTGCAAGGTCAATTTGCGTTTGACTAAGGTTTTAACTGTGCCTACTGACGTACCTACATGTTTTTTGGTTGTGTTTTCTGAGGTGATTCTTTGTGTGTTTGGTTGCCAGAATTCAATTTTGTCGCAAGACCCGCTGTTTTTAAATATGTTGGAATAAATAAAACTATTTTCAATTGCTTGTAACATGTAGTTTGAACGTGCTTTGTTACATACTACCCGCTGTTGATTTACGTTACAAAAAGAGCAATCAACATGGTTGAAAAAATATTAATTCATTCAATCTATTAGAGTTTCGATGTTATTTGTAAACACGTGTAATTAAAATTGTTTATGTCTATCGATAGATATTTTTTACTGACAGTCGTCAAAATAAGGAAAAGATACTGAATTATAGTGTGTGTCTCGCGGTGTGACAACTTATTGAAAATGGATAGTGCTTGAAAATCGATCGATATAAAATAATAAACTAATTCGTCATTTGAATACAGACTAGATTCCTATCACGAAAGCGACGCGACGGGACATAAAAAAATGGGCAATCACTCAAAGATGCAAGGTTTTAATGAGTATAAAATACCTATTCATATAAAGAAAATTATATTTAAAGGTTCAGAAAACAAAGAAACATTCAAACTTGATATTGAACAGGGGCAAACAATTGTAACTTATTAGGTACTTATAGAATGTCCAAAATTCTCGCAGTACCATCAATCTATATTGATGTTTATTTGTATGTTGATATACTGTATACTGATTTGACTAGTTTTTTACCGAGTTTTGTTTAATTCCAGGTGACGTTCAACAAACGTAAATTCGGAGTAATGAAGAAGGCTTACGAGCTGAGCGTGCTATGTGACTGCGAGATTGCTCTCATTATCTTTAGCTCCAACAACAAACTGTACCAATATGCTAGCACGGACATGGATAAGGTAAATATGAAATATAATGTAACATAAATATTCAGAAGGCCCAATGAAATTACCGTTATGAATCATAGCATTCGCAAACCGCGTAATAACAGTGATAGTCATGCGCACTGTTCCAAATAAAATGCGGATTGGATCTCAACAGCGATTTAGATGCCACTGTTGCAAAGCAGAAGAATTCACAAAACCAGAAACAAGTTGAATTTGTTTTTTATTGCTTTTGAAATTCGAAAAGGTGTTGAAAATTTGACCAAAACTAATTTTCAAATTGCAGGTTCTTCTGAAATATACGGAATACAACGAGCCCCATGAATCATTGACCAACCGCAACATCATCGAGGTACATGAAGTACGGCGTCATCTGTGTGCCCGTGATCGTAATGCGATGTCCATGCAAACTTGACTTATCCCATTAACCCGAGTGCTTCCTACTCACAAACAAACCTAATGCATATTTACTAAACCCTTCCCAGTTAAACTAAAAATAGATGTTGTACTCGTATCTGATGAAAACCTCTCACCCGTACCAAACATTAGTGCAATCCCTGATCGAAAGGAAATCGTAAGGGATCACACATGATAGACACGCGATAGATAAACACGAACCCAATAAACTATATACCAGCATGTTTATATCCCGTTAAAAGAAACAAAGTTAAACACCAGACACCCAGTTTTTATACTAACAGTTTATGACTAGGCACCCCCAGTGTTTATGTTATTTTTTCCTTGTACAGCATGGGTTTTGTAAATATTTTTGTGTTTATTTGAATTAACCGCGCCTACCTGCTCTGAGATGTTAGCCAAGGGTAAAGTCAGAGTTGCATCATTGCATTCGACACTACACACAAATGTACGCTAAAAAGTTTCCCAAAAAATATTTAGAATACACTGTAGTATTGAAAGCACTTTTTATTTTTACCCTCCACTACATACTTTTTAACAAGATTTTATTGAAAAGTTAATTACGTTAAAACTGATAATGATAACTAATGGTGTGTAGAGAGGGTTGCTTTTAATATTTAACTAGATATAATGCATGCCAAAATTAATACAGCCGATTATTCATAATTTTGGCTCGTCAAGCCACCTGAGCTCGTTTCGCTGACACTTGCAGGCCCTAACGAAGAAAGAGCATAAGAACGGAGTGATGTCACCTGACAGCCCTGAAGCTGAACCGGAATACAATCTGACGCCAAGGACCGAAGCCAAGTACTCGAAGATCGATGAGGAATTCCAAATGATGATGCAAAGGAACCAGTTGAACGGAAGCCGGGTGGGAGTGGGAGTTCCGGGCAGCAACTACAATCTGCCCGTGAGCGTCCCGGTCGGAAGCTACGATCAGTCACTGTTACAAGCTAGTCCACAAATGCATACCTCTATCAGCCCACGGCCATCTTCATCGGAAACTGATTCAGGTAAGTAATAATCCAAAGAAATTGACTTAAAATTTGAACTTAAAGGTTTAATAAAAATTTAAGTTTTGAATATAAGGGTGGCATTGCTTTAACAGAGTTTTAGTACTTTGGAGTCTTGTAATGATTTACTTTAAAAACTTGAGGACAGCTTAGCAGAGCAATTGACATTTTTATGTTCAAATTCGACAACTCACAAACAACCATCTCTCCAATTCCAGTATACCCAAGCGGCGGAATGCTCGAGATGTCAAACGGATACCCTGGTTCTGGCTCGCCGCTGGGTGCGGCTTGCACGCCATCGCCGTCGCCGGGGCCGGCGCCGTCTCCGCACCGGCACCCGCACAAGACGCATCACGCCCCGCCGCCGCATCACTCGCCGCGGCACAATAACCTGCGTGTGGTGCTGCCCAGCTCCATGCCACCGCCGCAGGACGAGATATCTTACACAGGAGAGGTGAGTTGAAAGATGCGTGGTGCGTGTCAGATGCTTGGCTCATCCGTGGTGCAGTGGCTAATAGGCACAAGACGCATCACGCCCCGCCGCCCCATCACTCGCCGCGGCACAATAACCTGCGTGTGGTGCTGCCCAGCTCCATGCCGCCGCCGCAGGACGAGATATCTTACACAGGAGAGGTGAGTCCATTATTTATGATCATCATCACAAACGTCAGCATCCAGTTGCATTGCAGTGCTGTAAAACCTACCAATTTAGAGACCATTGGGAGGTTATGCCAATTGTCACAATACTGGTCAGATGACTTGATGACCGCAATATGGTATGAGCTTAGAACGATTAACAAAATAAAAAAAATATTAAAAAATATAGTATGAAAAAAGAGGAACTTTTGCAAAGGTTGTATCGTAAACCTGACAAATACTAAAGACGATTCTAAGCGAGATCCTTATATGATAACTTCTGCTATTTCATCGCTTTTGGCTTATTTTCTAAGTTATTGAAAAAGTGTAATCGAATAAAAATATTATATGATTGATATAGCCCAAATTCCATTAAATGGAAAAGTTTTCATATTTTTCTCTTGCTATCCAAAAATAGATTGATTAATACTCCACATTGTAAACTTTATAACAATTTTCTGGAAGGATGCCAACATAATGACTAGCCATGATGATGTAACATTAGTAGATTCTACAAACGAAGCAAGGACGATCAGCTGTATGTAAATTATATACATACGTACTAGTACAATATAAAATCTTTGGCCATTTCGATCTGGTTAATAATGACTTGAGAAAAACAATAATTCGATTTCATGAAATACAAAGACTGACTTTCTGCTTCAAACACCTGAACAGTTTCATAAGCCTCTTTGAAATAATATGAATTTGATTTCACATGAAATCAAACTTTACTTTTATCGTCAAACTTAACTAAACTTGTGTTATATTCTCTTTTTTGCTTGAATAACCTTTTTTTCATACCAAATTACCATCTAATGCAAAGTCTAAAATCTTTCGTACCTTCAAAATACAACTCATTTTCAAATTTTATTGAACTATTGTTTTAAAATTTTCCTTTTCTCAATTCCAGACACCACTCAGCTACTCAGGAATCGGCAACTTCGGACCACAGGACTTCAGCATGACATCGGACATGGGCATCGGACTATCGTGGGGCGCGCACCAACTGCAGACGTTACAGCACAACAGGTACATGTCTGTGCCCAATTTTATATCCTTCTTAATATTTAATGCTAATTTATAACGCTTCAAGTAGTGAGAAATAATGGGATGAAAGATGAATGTAGAAGAATAACATTTTAAACTTAACTAACACTGAAAAGTAGACAGAAGTATTTTTTTTACTAATATTATGCCAACTAATTTAACGGTTTCATTTGGTGAGAAATAATGGGATGAAAGACGAATGTGGAAGATCAACATTTTAAACTTAACTTACACTGGAAAGAAGTACAGTTTTATGTCGGTCCTAATATTTAATGCTAATATATAAGTAATGCTTTCAAGTAGAGAGAAATAATGGGATGAAAATTAAAGTAGAAGACTAACATTTAAAATTTAAATTACACTGAAAAGTAGTTCAGAAAAAAATGTGAATGCCTGTGCCCAATTTGTTATACTCTTCTGATCTGGAGTTTATACTAACATTATTTGTATAATAAAATGTTAAAATATAAATATGGGAAACGAGAAAGATAATATAAGAGATTATTGAATTTTCAACAATACTAATAAGATAAAACTAACATTTAAGTTAACTGTTACTAAGAATTTAGAAACATTTATCGGCTATTGGAGTCCAACTTATGATGATAATATTATTACGATGACAGATTGAAAGAGAGAAAACATGTTATTAGTAAGCAATATGTAGATAAGAGCTACCACTTGAAACAATAACAAACATCTTTACAAGCGCTGAGAGTAGGTACCTAATAAATAGTGTCCCAGTATGTCATTCATTCGCAATATCATAAACACAAGATATCAAAGAAAGAAAGAAGCTGATTTGTAGGTTTTTCATTAGTGGTAGAAAACACAACGGAGAATAATGAAACTTTTGCGAGGTGAGTGATAATATGTATAAATAAATAGAGTAGGTTAAACTTTTTGTATTAGTAAACAAATAATTAATAAGAGATAAGAGAAATATGAGCCTGAGCATAGTGGCCAATTTAGACATTGTTATTTAATATGAATGCCGCCAATCCGTTGAACTGACAAACTATAAACAATCATAGTAATAGAAAAGGGATTGTACCTGTTTTAATGAAATTTCCCCATGACCAAAAGGCAAACTGTAAAATGTATCCTCAGTAACTGTATATCCTTGAAACAGTGAGGTATATTTTCCTCTTTTAGGTGGGATACTCAACAATTTGTTGCTTGCTATAAAATAATCTATTTGGGAATCCCTTTTTCTATGTGTTAACTTGTTTTATTTTTAATATATTATTTTAACAGCATAATGGTCTTCCAGTGTAAAAAATTGAGTATGTAAACAGTCGGCCTTAACGTTATGAATAGCTTCAGAAAAATAAAAAATATAGCTCCGCCGTAACAGTGATTTAACACTGCCGTGACCAGGATTCGAACCTGGGTTACTACGGCCACAACGTAGGGTCCTAACCACTAGACGATCACGGCTATCGGAGCTGATACCTTTACTGTTAAAAACTGCATTTATATTGCAAGTTTTAGGCATTCTGACCAGATTTTTTAGACCTTCTCTGCCCCTCTTACTCTTGTAGTAAACTAGAACTAGAAGGGGAATTGTTTATTAAACTGGAGGTCAAGCTTTGCTGGTTTACCTTCCTGTAACGTGACTGTAAAGAACGATGGATGTTACGCACGATTGAAGACAAATTGTAATTGTTCCATGTCAGTGCAAAAACTGCAACGTGTTTTGTTAAAAGTTAAATACAAGCAGGTCGTTCGTTTAATTCACAATTGATAAAAACTAAACTGTATTAATCAAATTAATGGTACTTATGATTTTATTTGCTTTTTATTATGCAATGAACTAAAATAAAAAAAACAATCTCTAATTAAGGTTATTATTCATTCGATTAAGAACAAATATTTTTCTAAACTTCATCATTACTGCCAGTACTTCGTCATAAAAAAAGCCTCCTTTTTGTATCATACTCTATAATAATAGAATAATTTTATTTGTATCATACTCTAGAATAATAATAATCTCGATGATTACAGCCTCATCTATACAAATCTATACTAATATATAAAGGTGAAGAGTTTGTTTGTATGTTTGTTTGTTTGTTTGAACGCGCTAATCTCGGGAACTACTGGTCCGATTTGAAAAAATCTTTTCGTTGGGCACTTTTTTTGTTCTGATGAATGATAAATATTTATAAGACCAATTCATTAATTATCTTTACGGCAATTTAATGTTAATGCTCCAGATAATAAATAATTATACTTACGAACGTATTAAAATAACAGATCGTTGTTAAGACTCACAACAATTTAAGGAAATCATTTAATATGAATACATAAAGTATTCAGTTTCAATATGTATGTATATGGATAAAAGATGGTAAAAAAATAAATAAAAATATAAGCTCCGCCATGACAGTGTTACCACTGCCGTGACCAGGATTCGAACCTGGGTTACTACGGCCACAACGTAGGGTCCTAACCACTAGACGATCACGGCTATCGGAGCTGTTGGGAACTGGTCGAATTCTGCCAACAAGTTTCTCTTGATACGCTAAACCTTGCATACTTTCACTTATTTTCGTTCGAATACCAGCGGTTGTTGTAGGTAAAAGTGTTTACTGTTAGTCAAAGATGGCGCTAGTTAACTCTACAAATAAATAAAATAGTATGCTATTCACTTCTATTAACATGCATGCATATCACTGTTGAAATTGAACAATTTACGCATTGTTGAAATTACAATTGCTGATACTAAAACATACGTAGTACATTAAATGGCTGATACTTCTATTTAATTTAAAATATTTAGAATAAGAAACCTTTATTGCTCAAACTGTGTACATACATTTATTACATTTTTAAAATTGAACCAACTACGACGTTTGATGGTCATTCTAAAAATTCTAATATCTTAAATGACAGCGACACGTTTCATCAAAAACAAAAGAGAAATGGCACAATTCTACATTTAATTCATATCTCCAAGGTACTTTCGCATACTGACAGCGCATTAGTGTTTCGTGGAGATAAAATAACGCCTACATAATTAACATTATCAGCAAGTTGTAGGCTAATGAATTTATTTTTTCTGATAAATGCTTCATGCCTGACAATTGTGGGTTTATTGTCAGTAAAATATGCCTGGATGATAGCAATGCACGTTTAAATAACATGAAAGATTGTAAAATGCTTCGTTAACCAATTCCATATAGCCTTACAGATAGCCCTTCGTAACTGTTGTTGTTCTATGTTTCTGCTGGTAAGATCTCCAGAACTCAGTTGAATTAGCGTACTTTATGTCTATGGGCAGCGAATAGCGATGGACATTTACAATACAAATCCTTTTCGTTTGGCTCCGTCACCGAAAACGTTTTTTTGGGGCTACATAATTTAGGTAATGACAATATTGTTTTTAGGATGTTATTAAATAATAATAAAATAAATGCCTTGGACTGAAACACCCATTGCCTAGCCACAAACTAAGCTTGGAGCTTGCACTATGCTAAGGAACTCGAGTACAAATGTTGATGTCTTATCTCTTGCTTTTGTAGCCAGTGTCTCTGACCACTAGACCAACGGGCCTGTCTATGATGTAAAGTAACTTTATCAAAGAAATAGAAATTGAACGCTCGTCTCTCTTGTCAACAGTAACAGTCTCCCAGTGTTGGGAGGGGGAGGGACGCCGCCGCCGGCCGCGTCGCCTAGCAACGTGAAGATCAAGGCGGAGCCGGTGTCGCCGCCGCGCGCGCCGGACCACCTGCACCGCGCCCCGCCGCCCGCGTCCGCGCCGCAGCCCGCGCATCTGTCCGGGGTCATTGATGGTGAGTCATCTTCATCATCATCTCAATCTTCTTCTTCCTCCTCTTATTCTTCATCATCGTCATCAACACCTTCTTTTTCTTCTTGTTCATTATCTTCTTCTTCTACATCATCACGAAGACCTAGATATAAAATTATATCTCCAAAATATTTTGATCATCTTCAAATTTTTCCATATTGTGATCAAAAAGTTCTTTTAAATAAAAGATCGAATGGATTTGAACAATCACTCTTTTTTTGTTTTCGTCAGTTATATTATTTAAAGCGCCCTCGTGACAGTTAAATCTGTAACCCTTGTCAAACATATTTAATCAATGACGACAAATCATAGGGGTGAAAAATCGATGCGTATTGTTGGGTCCCTCCAGTTCTGATGCATATTTAAAATTGTATCAAATAAATGAAAACGACATAAAAGCGCTATCTGTCGCACGCCGTTCGTCGTGAATCAACATAAGTGGTCAATATTTGACAGCAAGCAATGATGTATTTAAAAGATTTTATTGAAGATTTTGTTTAGTAGATGAACCAATATTTCTAATATCTGTCGTTATTTCCAGGATCAGTAACGTCAAGTAACATGGGCTCGCCGGCCGGGCAGGACATGAGGCACACCAACGCGGTCCCACTGGACTACGACCAGCCTCACACAAAGCGGCAGCGGATCGAGGGTTGGGCCACATAGCTAGGCTATGAGGCCTTCGGCTCATACCCGAGGCCCCTCCACCCGCACTGCTAATTCCGCTCTGGTCCCCGCGGCCATTTCTACGAGCTTCGGTCCACCGTCCTGCAAGATCTTACTCGTATCTCGGTGCTCGATCGGCACAGTGCTATCAAAAGTCTGACAGGGAATGGTGCATCATGGTGCTCACCAAGCATCTCTTCTAACCATGAACAGACAGCCCCAGGGCACAGGAACTAGTGATCGCCACGATCATATTATAACAAAATTGAATGTTGTTGAAGTCACTACCCTTCTATTATACGTAATTAATGATGTTATCGTAACTGCACATGTGAATACACTAAAGTAAATGTTAAAATTAAGTACAACGTTAAATGATAGCTGCAATCCTTCTGATCAATTTTGAAATATGTATGATAGATAGATTTCTAATTCCCCTGTATATACAAATCATTATATGTGCAATCCGTGCCATTGTCTGTTTAGCTTAAAGTTAGTCAAATTAAATTTAGTGACTATGGATTTAGAAGTAAAATGCACTAATATACCCGAGGTTCAGTGAACGCAGCATCGGTATAGAGACGGAGCTTGTGTAGTGCGCAATGAACTTTACATGAAAGTGTGCGAAGTGCGTTTAAGACTTAAAAACGACTGTTGACTTTTGTGTTAGTGTTTTAAAAAGTTTTTGTGCCATTTTAAAAATATTATAATAGTGTGACATCCGAACTTGAATCTTTGTAAATTTAGTAAGCGTAGTGTCATCACAGAAGATAATAAATCTATGTATTGTAAAATCTACTTTATCTATTGACATATTTATACATGAGAAGCATATAATATTTACATAATAATATGTATACACGTCCCGTTAGGAACGAATGTTATGTATGTAAGTAGGTAATGTTAGCTAGAGATGAGTATATAAAAGTACCACACGAAGCTTTAAAATTTCTTATGATAACACTCGCACTCTAAGCAGTCTGTAAGTAAAGAAACACAGTTATTGTATTCTATTAAAGTTAGATACCCTTTGAAGAAGTTTTTCACTTAGAATAGTGAAGAATTCACATTATTTTCAATAGCTAGTAGGACATTTATGTCTCAAGCTTGTTATCACTGAAACTCTATGGAACACTATACAGGGGGTGTCTCAATAGCAAGCACTGCATATCGTTAGCTACGTAGTTGATATGTATCGACAAATATTGTGAAGATATTATGCAAATACTACCCTTTTTACTAGTTGCTGATTGCAGCGCCCTCTGGTTAATAATATATTTAAATAACAATCTCGTACCCTTACGTTTATTAAGGAAGTTTACCTTTGATTTGCCAACCAAAATGTCGAGTCAATTTTTAATATCATAAATTTGTAATGTATTTGTTAAGTCTGGTGTACCTAGTTGCTATGGATATGTAAGAAAATTAATGCTTGTTGTTAGTACATTTTTATTTTGTTAGTGTGATCTGAAGATTCTTGCATTTTATTTCAACGTAGTCACGTAGATATTATAACAAACGAACAATATTTATTCTCTACGTATGGTTAAAGTCAGCTTTAATGCACTTCTACAAGAGTATATTAACAAAAATTGTACCTATTTTGGTATAGCACTATATCACAATCCGCCCTATTTTTAGAATGTATTGTCTGTTGGTCATAACGTACCTTGTAGTCTGTCACTTTTGACCCTTCACGTACGTCCAACTTATCTTGATCATCGTCTGCCACCCCCTCAGATAAATGAATATCAATAGATGCCATGAATCACGTGTGAGAGCAAGATAGCAGACACACGTGGGTGCTCCTACCGCCTAAACTGTCAAGTGAGATGACGTCATTATCGCGTGGCCCTCGTCTTCTATTGAAAGAGACTGAGAGAGGTTTTAATGCAAAATTAAGCGATTTTTTGACGTTTTGGTGGAGACACTAAAACGTGACATAGGGAGCATCAATGGTATTCATTAATCTAAGGTCACCCCGGTGTGTCTATGCCATGTTAGTTTAGATTATGCTAGTCCGTGATAGTCTCATTTCCTGGACCCGTTTGTTTGATCTATCCCCTCATATCGTCTCGCTGTAGATGCCTTACTCACAGTGCCTAAATGTACCATTTTGTACCAAATTTGTATGATACGATAGCATTTTTTGCTTTGATATATTTTCACATCCTAATATTTTTAAGTCTTAAGATGTTAAATTGTTATGACCGTAGACTGTTAATGTAAAAGCTATAGTAAATGTTCTATGTAATGATAAATTTGTACCCGAGCACACGTTTGTACACTTATGTAGGCGAATCTACGGTCATAGCGATTCTAGATGGCGCTATACCACTTTTTAAGAACAGTGAAACTGTTGAAAAAGAAACTTTGTGATTGTAACTGTATAAAATTTAATAATAAGTATAAACAAAAAATTGCAACATAGAATAAACCATTAGATATGTCCTTCAAATCACAGTAACAAAATGTTAATGTACGTTTGTTAAATTTGTACAGGGAATAACCATTTTTGATGTTCAAAAGTCTGAACGCATAAGAAAATGTATTTTCGCATTGTAAAATAAGTACACGATTAGTTTGTAAACGAATTAATATTTTAATACCGGAGCATAATGAATGTTGGCCCATTTTTAGGGAACTATAAAATCATGTAAGTACACCTTAAATGTTAGCATATATTGTTAATGTGATATAATTACATACACTGTTACGGTCCTTGTATTAGATCTACTGTTGCGTTATCTGAAATGGGTTTTCGGTCGTTCGTTCCTAATAGTTCCTTTGTCTGAAAACGTCAGTGTGCTTTGAATTAGAATTTGCTCAATCGTGTTTGTTTGTCGATGAAAGCAGCAATTTTCCGCGATAGTTTCTATTACTGCTTATATTCAAATATTAAATTCTATAGTTTCTTTGAAAACAAATTTTAAAATTCTATCTATATTTTTGTAAATTAATTCAGTATGTTTATTTAAACGTACACCATAAGAATAATAATGTTGTTACCTATATACCTATCACAAAATATGCACTTATTTACAATCCGATAATCATACTGATATGTATATGATAATCTAAAATCTATTGTTATTGATTTGCACAAAATTGACCTATATAATTATGGAGCTACGATGCACCCTGTACGCAAATCGTCGACGGTACTTGATTGAAATACCATTGTGACGTTAATCAAATATTTAAGCATGATATCTGTGCTTTTTACGAGTATATGTCACGATATATAATTCAAGAGTAATATTTTACTGTTGGATTACCTTGTATAATATTATATTTCAACAGTAAGCTGGTATTGGGAGCATTATTTCCGAGGTTGTGAGTATTACTATCGGGAATGAGTTCACTTTTGATTAATTAATATTAAATATTATAATATTCATTTTCAACGCACAACTGTGTTGTGTGTTCTTGTAAAAAGAGTTTGCTTGGTTTGTTTTAGATGTACCTACTTTTGTGTATGTTTTTACCCGTATTTATCTCGCTGTGTACCAATAGCAAACAGTTCACCTTATTCAGTTAACTTATTACCTTTAGAATGATTAATTCATTGCATTTAATGGAAAGTATATAGTCATAAGTGTAAAATGTTCGAAATCAGATACTGATTTCATCACCGTAGATATTATTACGTGTACTACGTTCCTTCTCTTTGCTATTGATTCACAGCTTATTACGAACAACCCAAATAAAATAGAATATAGGAATATAAAATACATATCCTTATTGAATACTCAACTCGACTTCACATTATTTCTCTTGTAACATCAGTTGTGCAATACATAATAACAAATGCTTAGGTAGGTATTAGGTATATTTTCGTTTGATTTTACAAATAATGCAAAATCTGTTGTATTTTATCGATATTTTTACTGGTAATGCTGGGGGCGCCATTTGTTCGCGGCGTCTCTCGAAAAATTAAGTCATAATGTATAATTATTTTGTAAGGTAAGGCCGGGCCAAATATTGCATTAATTTAGGTCTTACGGCGCCTGTGTTTCTGTGTCGAGGCAGCCTGATCTGCCCTGTGTATAATATTATGTACGATGAATGAAAACATCTCAGTGGCTGAATGAATATTAATGTTTATCGACAGTGTTAGAAAAATTGTTATAAATTATTTTGATGACTGTTCGAAGGATAATAAAGAGTTGGATGTCATTTTTGTGTTTGATTTTATCAATGATTTTGAAAGTACTAGTATGAAGGGAATTATTTGAAAGATTTTCTGTCCTTTTCCTCCTTATTCTTAATCACGTGTGATAGAACAATATACCTACCAGACACCCGACTGGTAGTCGTCTAAATGTCATTATGACGTGGATGGAACTCGGGATTCCAGTACATGTGTACCAATTTTAATCGATATCAACTGCACGTAAATTAGATACAGAGTATTTTTTGGTACTAGAGTTGATTTTAAAATAGCTGTTATGACGACATCAGTTATAAATGGGGCTTTTTTACTAATGAATAAAGATAAAGCCGGTCTGGCAGACAAAAAATTATATTAAGTTTGTTAAACTGAATCATGTATTACAGCATGTCTTTTTTTACAATTTATCACTAATTGATGAATATTTCAAAGATTATTATTTACTAGCCGCCACCCGCGATTCCGTCCGCGTGTATTTCGGTTTCCGCACACACTGCATAGAGCCTTCCTCGCCTAAAAGGGGATCAAAAATGTCATCAGATTTTACGTACGACGCATAGTTTTCGAGATATTTGCAGTTTTATAAAATTTTATTTGATAAAATATTCCCAAACGAAATTGGTACCAATTTTTAAAAAGTTACGTTCCTCTTTGCGGAACTGTTGTTATTTTGGGTTTTTCTGTTAGGCACTCGTGATCAGCCTATCGTAGGCCACTGCTGGATATAGGCCTCCGCTTACTATCGCCATGTTGTCGTCCTAACCTTGAGTTTTTAAGCAACCATAAAGTATCTAGCTTTATTTCTATTTAGTTTCCTTACTACTCCATGTTGGACAGACCTGCTCATCAATAATGCTATCTACACGCATGTTGAGACGAACGCTACGTCAAACAAAATAATAATAATGCTACAGTTTTCTGGCGTCCGTCAGGGCATTTCTAGCGAATTTCAATGTGAAGTTGTCACCGAAACTGAACTGATTTTTAACGCATATAAAAAGTCGACCTCGTCCTTGACCTTTTTGGGTGAGGTCATCGGATAGATCTAAAATATCTAATGGGTTTTCTTAAAAGGGGATCAAAAATGTCATCAGATTTTACGTACGACGCATAGTTTTCGAGATATTTGCAGTTTTATCAAATTTATTTGATAAAATATTCCCAAACGAAATTGATACCAATTTTTTATTTAAAAGTTCGTTCCTCTTTGCGAAACTGTTGTTATTTTGGGTTTTGCTGTTAGGCACTCATGATCAGCCTATCGTAGGCCACTGCTGGATATAGGCCTCCGCATACTATCGCCATGTCGTCTTAACCTTGAGTTTGTAAGCACCCATAAAGTATCTAGCTTTAATTCTATTTAGTTTACTTACTACTCCACGTTGGACACACATGCTCATCAATAATGTCATCTACACGCATATTGAGACGAACGCTACGTCAAACAAAATAATAATAATGCTACAGTTTTCTGGCGTCCGTCAGGGCATTTCTAGCGAATTTTAATGTGAAGTTGTCACCGAAACTGAACTGATTTTTAATGCAGATAAAAAGTCGACCTCGTCCTTGACCTGTTTGGGTGAGGTCATCGGATAGGTCTAAAATATCTAATGGGTTTTCCTAAAAGGGGATCAAAAATGTCATCAGATTTTACGTACGACGCATAGTTTTTCAGATATTTGTAGTTTTTTAAAATTTTATTTGATAAAATATTCCCAAATGACATTGGTACCAATTTTTTAAAAGTTAAGTTCCTCTTCGCGAAACTGTTGTTATTTTGGGTTTTTCTAAGTCAGACTATATCCTGCCTGTATACCAAATTCATCCAAATCCGTTCAGTAGTTTCGGCGTGATTGACGGACAAACATCCAAACAAACAAACTTTCACATTTTTAATATTAATTAATAAAAAATAAGATGATGACTGTTTCTTTTCATATAACAAATATATAAAAATCTCTTCGTAGAAAAATGTTTTGTTGACTCGAGTACTTTATCGATAGGAACAACACTAGGTAATTTTTTGAAGTTTTGGTGGCTACACCCAAACCTCACATAGAGATGATCTATGGCACTTCCAATATCTTTGGATTTTATAACTGTCATTAATATATTTATAAACAAGCAATAGGGCTTGTCTATACTTATAATAAATCTGTAGAGAGGTCAATTCTGTACCTACATGAAATATTTTTTCAAAATAACTATCAGGGGGTGATTAGTGATCGATACTGATGCCAAAAATGCAATCAGTAAAATTTTTGTCTGTCTGTCTGTCTGTCTGTCTGTCTGTCTGTATGTTCCTTATAGAAACAAAAACTACTCGACGGATTTTGACGAAACTTGGTATAATTATTCTTTATACTCTTGGGCATATTATAGGATACTTTTCATCACGCTAAAATCAATAGGAGCAGAGTGGTGAAGGAAAATGTTGGGAAAACGGGAGAAATTCCTCCATTTTTAAAGCTTCTGTCGCGTGTGCAGCCTTAATGGTTAAAGTTACATAGAAATCATGTAAGACGGAAATATTTTAAATAAAATTGCCTAAAAAATATTGCTTGACAGCATATACCTATATTTTACGGTTTACTCACAATAACCCGAGTAACTGATCCAGATAGGTTTGAACGCGCTAACCTCAGGGACTACGGGTAGGCTAGCCAAGATGCCACTTTGACGAATTCGCCATACGCTTTCGTCGCGACTTATAATATGTATTGCCACCCCGTACACGAACTGCATATTTATGTGAGCGGGATACCTATCAGGTTCGAATTGACAAAATCTTTTGAGTTGGATAGTCCACTTAACGTTTGTCAAGGAAGGCTTTAAGCTATCTATAGTAACACTGTGTGCGGAGACCGAAACCCACGCTTACGGAGTCGCTGGCGGCCGCTAGTAGGTGAAATAAAACTTAATGGATTAGGTACCCACAAATTTATTTAGTATTACAAGAATATCTTCCTATAACCTCGATTTCATCAAGAGAAGTTTAAAGATGTATCTTGTGGGCCGGTAGGGTGATGCCAGCGGATAGGATGCAAATCGAAGAAATCAGAGCTCCTCTTTTGCCAAAATGCAACCATCATGCAGATTGGAAACAATATATCGGCCCAATATATTTCAAAAAATCATTTCACAACATTTTATCATTAATTATTATCTAGTAGAGCTATTATTTAACAGCTCATTAGTAATCTCATGTATTGGTAGTGGTAAAACTTCAAAACTCTCAGCTGTGATAACTAGAATACATACTAAAAATTCATCCTACAACATAATGTACGTCTACCAAGTTAAGTAAGATGATCTCCAAAAGCTCCGTGGGACGCAGTCTGTTCCCTCTTTTCCTCTACAACTTCAAAACTCTCTCCAGTGCCTATCTTGCGTCTTCTTAGATCCTTCTCAAATATCTCCTGCACTTCTCTATCTAAATCTATGGAGCTTGATCGCCTCGAATCCCATCTCCCGACGTCCAACTGCTCATGTACTGTAATACTTTCCTGCGTAACATTGATCACTTGGCCGTCTAAAGTGTCTCTAGATTCAGCACTTGAAGGTCTTGTTTCAAATTTCAATTTGCTCCCAGTTCTATCGCTTTTCCCACTATCAATTTCTAAAGAAGATATGAGTTGCTCCTTAGAATTTGCACTGGATGGTGGCTTCTTTCTTCCCACCTTACAGTATCTAGTGATGCCTCCCATCCATTCAGAAATGAGGGCTGACGCGGCGAGGAGGAAACCGGCCGCTAGCAAAAGGAACATTCCCTGAGTATCTTCCAAAGTTAGACCTTTTTCTTCTGCTGTTACAATTTTTATACTCCCCGATCCAGCCTGCAAGAGAGATGTAAAGCAACATAAAGAATGAGACTCCATTAAAACGGAGATGTGTGAAGCGAAGCAAAACGTGCTGTAAGTAGCCAATAGGATTTCAATGCCGAGATGGTCGCTTCGCTCCGCTCCGTTCATCTCCGCTTTGGTGATCTCATTTCACGCTATTAGACTTTGTTCGTCTAATGTTGTGTATTGATCACAGTATGTGGTACCTATTGATTAATTTATTAACGGGGTTTTGCCTTACTGGGGATCAAATCAGATTACTTATGTATAAAGCGCCGTCATCGAAACATTCTTATTTCAAAACATCCAAATGTCAGTTACTCTTCAGTTTTGGTTAAAAATAACTCACAAATACATACGGACAGTAATTTTCCAGTTGTACTGCGTTGCATTTCCCATCTTACTTCGTTAGCAATCTTATCAATAAGGCCGTTCTGGAACATTTTCCTCAGATCACTGCTCAACTTGGCTGAGTATAGTGAATTTCTCGGGAATGCCATTGACACTCCGAATGGTACAAAGCATTCGTTGGAGATATGCAGCATTGCTCGTTTAGATCTGAAAATAATTACAAAATAGATTTTTTCTATTCAAACAAGTAGGTTCTGAGATTAGAGCGTTCAAACAACCAAACTATTCAGCTTCATAAAATAAGTAAAGATAAGTGACGTGATTTAGTAAATAACATTACTTGGTGACAGTGAAATTGGCTTGAACGATATATTCAAGTTCAGCCTTCGATCCCAAAAAGGCATAAGGCCAGAAGAAAGCCTTAGTTGTATTCCTGATTCCTGCGTCCACGTTTGGGACTAGTTCCAACTTCTTGAATAGTTTATTCGTGCTTGGATCAGAAGAGTTGAAGAACCATCGCTCCCATCCACCACGATCTGAAAAGGTGTTTTTCACGCCTTCCTAAGATAATAATCAATGGTAGCTGCTTTGTAGAAAGTCCCAGATCCACTCCACTTATGTCCCGACATACTAGGCGTTAATAATATCCATGGAGTTCAAGATGAGAACTTACTTTTAACTGAATTTTATGAATTTTACGATCTTTTGTCCCCACAAATAAATTTATTTTGAGAAAATATAGTCAAAATAAGGTGAATTGACAGAAGATAGAGCAGTGAAATTGAAAGGGTCTGGAAAATTTTAATTATTTAACCTTAAGAATAAACAAGACAAGTCATTGGTCTTTTACATACCTAAAGTACCCACTCGATAGAAGCCGGCTAACAGTTGCTGTATAGAGTCAACTGTTTCAGGGAAGATGGGCAGCGTCACAAATGCTATTATAGAGCCGGTGTAGCAACTTGTTATGATGATTGTGAAGATCCAATACCATCCTTAAAATATAATAAATTTAGTACTAAGGTGTAGTTAAACGATACAATACAGGGTAACGCTGATATCTACACCACGTGGGCAGTTGCTATTAAAATCGCAGTAATTTAATACGAATAAAATTAAGCAAACGTACCAATAAGTAATCTCGTTGTAATCTTAGTAGTCTTACTCCACGAGTTTTTCCCCATGAACGTGAAGCAGTTCGTGAAAGTACCAAACACGTACCAAAACATATTCTCAATTTCCCCGCTGTTATGCAATAAATGACGAAGGGTATGCTTGTCGGAGAATGCTAAAGGAAGTATTCCGATCAAATATGTAAACGTTAGAGCTACCCAAACGTGCCAGTGGAATGGTCCTAATATTGCGCGGTATCTGAAATTTTCATAAAATTAAGCATTTTCGAATGACTGAACCTGCTTAATTAAAAAGTCAAAACATGTATAGCACTTTATATAACACGTCATAAATAAATAAAATCATAAATAATAATTTAATTCATTGGTAGCCCAACGCACCAATTGTTTAGCCCCAAACTAAGCTCGAAGTAACTACTACTATGGATGCTGGGAACGGATACACATACTTTAATACTCTCGAGTACAAATGCCGATGTTTATCACCCAAACATTTTCCCCTAGCGGGATACGAACCCACGTCCCTTGGTTTGTAACCAGGGTGTCTGACCATTAGACCAACCGGCCTGTCAATAACACATGAGTGAGTATAAATGTAATTCCTTAATTTAAATAAAATTAAAGTAAGGCCTACTTATGCATGGCATAATATCGCACTGACCGTCGATTGACATATCGAAGTTATGCGGAGCGGAGCGGAGATGTGTCCTAATCCTAAGCCTCCATTTGGGTTTTGGCTTTTGCATGTGAGCATCTCAGTATTGAAACCCTATTGGCTGCATAATACACGTCTCCGATTTTGTGGAGTGTTAGTCTTAGTATACTATACCGTGGTAATGCCGTCGACATAAGGGTAACAAATGCTGCACAATCTTGCGAATGAGAAAACGACATATCCAATCCTTGAGTTCTTTCACTTGATAAGTATACACCCGCTATACCAATGTCTGCTCTACCCATGGATACTTCTTTAATTACTGCGTCTCCTGGGCTGAATCGTGAAAAGTTTGTAAATTATTTTTCAATGTAAATCAATCATAAACAACTAAAATAACAATAGCTGGAAATATTCACGCGTCTTTCACACCAGGAGCAACTTGAAATATTTAAATTATTCTAAATTAGGTAAGTATCTGGATTTTTCTCAAATACTATGCTAATCGTATATACCAATGAAATAAAGAGTTTCTGAAAAAAAATTAAGTGTCACTTTTTTGTTATGTTGTCGTGATGATAGTACTCACCCAAGATTAGGGTCTTGAGGTTCCCTTATTTCAATTGAAAAGTTGTTCCTAGCCGCTAGGAGAGCTAACAGTCGGAGTTCAATACCATCCCAAACAACTCTTGGATTACCACCGTCAGAATCTGATTTTATCCTACATAAAGATTGTAAATTATTATTTATTAAACAAAGTAAGTCAAGGGTTTTACAAAAAATACTTAAAACGTTCTAATACCTCCGAAAAACAAATGGCGGTTGATTAGACGCAGAAACAATAAATCTATGACCTGCGTAGCCTTCAGTCATCTTAGGAGGAAACAGATTCACGTCTCTTGAATACTTTCCATGGGACCAGGAATTTAATACAATTGGTTGACTAGCGCCCAATCCATCAGTATACAGTTTATGCGTATACAAAATGTATGGCGCTTCCTTGAGACAAAAAATTGGGAGAATTAATTTATTTTAGCTACAGATGGAGTTAAAAATTGTTCTGATAGTAATACGTACCATAGTCGCATCGTCATCGTCTTTAAAACTCTGCGCAATTACAAGTAAATTAATAAACATCCTAGATGCAGAACTCGATAGAAATTCTTGCACAGCCCATTGTGAAGATCTCGCAACAACAACTACTTTACTCTCTGATTGCTTACCCAAGACTTTTGCACTGCTTTTAACTTCTGTAGAAAATATTATGTAATGTAAACATTGGTTTATTGGCACTATAAGCTCTGGTTCTTTTATTTTGTTATTATCTCCTATGTACCCATGGACGTATGTAACTGGAAAATCTTTTAGAAGGTTTTGAAAAAGATAACTTTCTTTAGATTTTACTTGGCTGTCATAGAGTATCACCGGAATACAATCATTCAAATATCTGAGTGTAATATTATGCAGAAGGTTAATTAAAGACGGTGTTTGGTCAAACGCCGAGCTTTTGTTCAAAAAATGTTCAGCCCATAGCTCTTCCCTTGTTTTTGGGTATCCATGAAATACTGGATCGACTGCTCTTTTGGTTTTATTATTTTTAGTATCTGTATGAGCACTATTGAAGTGTCTCATCTTTCTGGGTTCCCTTTTATTGGATTCAGTATTATCACTCCTAATGTCATCGCTCCATCTTTTAACAACATTATGTTTGTTATCAATAGCTGATTGTGAAGGATAGTAAACCACTTCTTCGCATGATACATTGATATAAAATAGCAAGACACTTGCAGTCAAACATTTTAGAAGTGTCATCCTGCAAGATGTCTTATACCCAATGGTTTATGGGACTGAGGGCTGGCTTTTTATAGAGAGCTACGCTTTTCCCGACCTTGGCGAAGGAAATACCGCAGGTGTTATGATTGAAATTGAATTTTTGATGGCTTCTGCAAAGCAATAATGGTCACGGTCGGTGCGCTGGGAAGTCAAGATTCCCGCGAAGGTTATTCTTTATTTTTTATAACGTACCTTCAAATCACTACCTTGAACTAGAAACGTTAATAGTTGATTCTTATTTCAACTTTAGTATCATTAAATAAGAATTCCATAAAACCATGGAGTGTTTTTCCTAATATTCTTGAAATGAAGCTTTCATCGCGCAAGTGATAAGCAGATTTGAAATAAGTTACGTTTACACTTATGGATAAGGGACATTAAATCAGGACTTGTTTATAGCGTTTTATTGATCAGCACTGGTCACAAATTTGACAACCATTGTACATAAATAAGAATTTCACAAAAATACAAAAATCCAGCTAAGACTCAGTTGAGAATACCTTACCAATAATCACATCAATAATAAATTTATTTTTTATAAAATGTGTCAAATCTAGATAATACATTACAAAAAGTGAAACTACCAATTTTAAATATTATTCTAATATTTACAATAATAGGACTTATAAATAAGGGTGTCTTAGTTTTAAATAGAGTCGACGAAAGCGCATCTAGTTGCTTTAGTGTAACATACTAAAGCTTTAAACTAGTTGAGACTTATTACACGTGTAGATAATTATACTTTTAGACTCAAATGAAATTTACAAGTAACTTTTTTAGTAGAGTCACCATACATAATGAATCTATGCACAAATCATGCATGTGTGTAAAAAGTGAAATTTTAACAGTAATAAAAGACTTCCATAAGTGTATTTCATTAAACAGTGATACGCATGCCTGATGCGATCAATGATTTTATTTACGTGATGAGTCTTAGGGGTTTCTATGATGCCACAGAAACTCATCACAATAGAATTGGCGGTTTATGAACAAAATCAAAGTTTTTGAAAATTATTAATTAATGATAAAAAGTGACTCTATAAAATGAAATATTTCAATTCATATATCCATACCAAACAGTCATGTAGACATGTGCTACATCATATCGATGTCAACAGACGTCTACACAACAAACAAATTTTAGCCTTGATACAGAACATTGCAGTTATAAGAAACATCACATGAGTTTTATTGGTATCATTCTTCTAATAGAACAATGCAAACTTAACCTACATTCATTACAAACTAAATTTAACTAATACATATTTACATTTATTAAAAAAGGCAGTGTCAACCGCAAAGCTGGCAAGATTAGAAAAAAAAATCTAATAATGAATATGGCTCTTGTTAATATTATTGATAGTGGTAATCCTGATTCAGACATAAATACTAGACTATTGCGAGTAGTAAAATTTTGATAAAAAATATTATCACTTCACGACGATAAATATATTACTTAACTATCCCTGAATCAAATAATGATAACAAAGAGTATTTTATTACAGATAAATAAATCTAAGCGAACACATTGTAGGAAAAATATCGCAAAAGACATTGCACAAATTCTCTTAAATCGTAAACCATGCATGTATAAAATTAATAAAAAAATCTTGACACATTCTTCACACTAGACCATTGAAAACACTTAAATATCACAGTTTCCAATACGATCACGTGATGGGACTTACACGAGACAGTTTGATTTATAATACCAATTTGAATTGAAGTTTAAACGTCAAAGCTTGCTTTGTGACCATCGTTATCTAAATGGCACTCTTTAGTTGGTGACAAAACAATTCTACTTAGAATCAGTGTAGCTTCATAATGATCCTTTTGAGTTTCTATTACCTAATCAGTTTTGTTAAGGATCACCGTTTGAACAATTTCTATTTTGTCAATTATTTTTTAACTATGGTTAGGTTTATTCACCGATGTCGTTGTCAATGCGTGAAGATTTGATGCCAGTCTTGCCGGTCCACGGGTAGACTTCAGGGCATGGTTGGCAAGTTCTCATGTATCTTACTCCGGATTTGTGCCATAAGTTGCAAACTTTAGGGTTGTTGCATTTCTTCGGCCGGTCCTGAAAATGCAAAAAGCAATTATTAGTTAATCAATGTAGCATTCAACCTCCCATATTCATAACATGCTTTTCTCATTTCAGTCTTTTTTCCGACAAATTATGACTTATGTAATTTTTAGGGTTCCGTAGCCAAATGGCAAAAACGGAACCCTTATAGTTTCGTCATGTCTGTCTGTCTGTCCTGGTTCGTTCTCCGCCGTTTCAGAACCGATTGCCACGAAAATTGGTGGAGAGATGTATAGTGATAATTCAAGAATTGGTTTTTAAAATTATCGAAAAATAATCATTTTTTACGCCACCTCCCATACAGCGAAAAGTTAATTCTAAAAAAAAAATTCGACTTAACCCATCGTGTAGGGTATCGTTAAACAGGTATTTTTAAATACTATAAAACTCGCCTTGAAACCATGTGGATCAAACACCCCAGTCTCGAGATATATTAATACAAAGTTAAAATTAGAGCGTCCCCCCCCCTTAACTTTTGAAATACTATTACAATAATTCTGAAAAAAATGTCCTGTATACCTCCAAGTAAGTACTTTCAACGAAAACTATAGCGAACTCTGTATCATACATAGTTATTTTTATACATTTCGACCAACTTATGACGTGCAGTTGCCCTTACTAAATGTTGTCTTAAGCGATCGGGCTATCTTTTAGCTACGGAACCCTTTTTTTTCTAAGCTGCCAATTTCTTGATGATTTTTCTTAATTCATTTTCTTTTCAGAAGAACAAATCCATGACCAATCAAAAGTTTTATGTTGCGCAGTTAAAACGGGCACTAAAAACAAATTATGTAGAAAGAGTGTTTCCAGTAATAAATAATCAAAATAACACCAACCTGGTAATTACACTGGAACGGCTGGAAGTTGTTCAACCGAGAGATAGGTGTGGGGTCCCGCACCCACTGGAGAGCCTGCCAGTTGGTGACGATCCAGACGTCTTGCATCTGGTTGATAAAGTCCAGGAACATGATGAAGCCTTCCTTGTGGTGGGGCTGAGTGAACCAGGCCGCGTGGTAGTAGAGGCCGAAGGGTGCCCTGGAAGCGAATTGATGTAAATATTAGATGCGAGGTCATACAAATTAAGTAAGTAGTAGCATGTCGGTACTATTTATGCCAAAATTAGCAAAGAAACATTATTTAGATAAATTATACCTGTTTGTAAATTTGAAAGTCGACTTAATTCGGTAGTTAAGTAAATGTTTTATTAATGAAGAAATATCTCTCCTCTATTTATTTGAACTGATTCGATGTATTACTTTAGTGTGTACAATTTTTCAAAGAATGACCAGTTTAAATTGTATTGTTTGAATTTTACTGTCACATTTGATTTCACCCTTTTCATTTCGATCGAATTAGAATTGAGTCAAGTTGTTGATTGTTTTACCTGTTAGTCGTGTAATGTCTGTCAAAGTTCTTCAAGATCATCTTGTAAACGCCTTCGGCATCGGGAGGGTTGGCGCACGCGTCACCCATTGAGCAACGGCCACCGTTCAGATCTTGCCACATCACCATAGGCACTTCCCATACACCTGCAATTTGATAATGACGCAATTTGTTTATGAGGTATTTAAATGGTGTTTTAATTAAAAGTACTAAGATACACCCTAGTATGAAAAAGAAGCTATCTAAAAATTCGACAAATCAAATAACATAAATACGTAAAACAATACAATAATGTTGCGTTTCAGTTCGAAACGTATACAATAACTAAACAAAATTAAAATTGTCAAAAAATAACAAAAAAAAAAGTCAGAGAAACAATTTGATTGATTGATTTGTTAATAATTAGACATTGTTTTTTATTCAACTTGAGAATATTAAAAGTAAGCCTTACCTGGATAAGATTTAGTGGGACAAGGCGGGATCATACAGTCGTGGAAGAGCTTGTAGTCAAGTGTATAAGGCCAGCTGGGTGGTCTGTTTTCATACACGGGCAGAGATGAATCGTATGTGAAGTTCGAGTCGTACAACATCTTGAACATTTTGTTTCCTCCAACGGAAAGGAAAGGTGCTCTCATTCCTCTAACATCTTCGAGCTTCACTCCACCATACGCAGCGAGAATTTCTCTCTGTCCACCCACTTCTCTGTTCCATTTCTTTTGGGAGAACTGTTCTCCAAAACTATGGCTGTAATACCAAATTTTCATTTTATTTATTTATTCAAAGAATATTAGAGAATAATTTTATTGTCAGTTTAGAAAGATTTAAAAGGTTTAATCTTAGAAAAGAATAAGAAAAATTACAAGATAACATTTTTTAGTACGACGTTAAAGATAAAAAGTAAAAGATGAGAAAAAGTAGTCGTCATAATGTCATATCAGTCAAAATAAAATTGTGCAAACGTAAATTTTGTGCTGTAACATTTTTGCAGGACTTACGAAACTGTGTGCGAGGCCATCTCGTGTCCAGCGGAGTAAAGGTTCTGGACTTGACTGTAGTCCGTCCATTCGTGCGAAACGTAAAACGTCGCCGAGATCGGACAGCCGTTCGGGTTCACGCGACCCTTCTCAAAGAGGTCCATGTACAGACCCTTGTTCAAGTCATTAACCGAGTCATCGAATGTCAGAAGAACGATTTGCGGTACTGTCTCCACCGGTAAGTCACCTGTTGTCGCGGGATTTGGTATTGTGCATTTGGTTCAGTCGTGCCAGGAAGAGGAAGAAGAAGTACAGGTAAGTAGGATAAAAAGGAAGGAAGAAAAACAAAAGAACACATTAGTATTATAATGAAAGTTGTTACAGAAATAGGGGAAACTCCTGTAAATGGTAAAAAGATGGCCAAGAATGTTATTGCTGCTAGTCTACGAGAAGACACTTGAAAGTACAATCCAGAGAACAAACGTTCTAGGAACTTACGATACGGTGTGTGATGCAAATTCGTGACCATCTGCATACAAATTTTGGACTTGACTATAGTCTGTCCACTCGTGGGAGACGTAAAAAGTGGCGGCAATCGGACAACCGTTAGGGTTAGACCGGCCCTTTTCGAAGAGCTCTTCGTAGTACAATTTGTTCAAATCGTTCACAGCATCGTCGAAGGTTATCAATACCATTTGTGGTACTTCGCTGACGGGCAATTTTCCTAAGTCACAAATACTTTTAGTTCAAGAATTCTTACACAAGATTTTTTGTATTTATTATATAGCTTTGACAAAATTTTAAAAAGTTGATTTGTCCATTTTTATAAAGTTTCATTCTGTTATAATTAGAATCGTCATTTTACTCTTAAGACATTGAAAATATGTATAACTGAGATATATTTAAATGAAACAGTTCATACCAGGAATATCTTTTCCACCGCAGTAGCAGTCTGGCAGAAGGCACACGTCCTTCCTGCACTTGGCTGCTGTTTTGTCAGGAGTGGGCTGAGGGTACACAGCAGCAGGCCTGCTCGGCGGATGAGCATAGATGTCCACAAACTCCGTGCTCTTTGACACTATAGCTGTAGATGGCTTCAGCGTTGGACGGCTGCGACTGTACATAAGTTTTTTATTAAATTTCAATGTAGTCTTAACAGGATTGATTCTTTATTCAGCCGAAATATTTAAAAGTTTGAATGATTGATACTGATTTCCGCCCTTAAGTATTACGGAACTATTTTAAGTTTAGTAGACAAACAAGTCGCAAACTATGAAATAATCGGCCTGAATAAAATTGTGTGTGTAAAAGATGAAACGCAATGAGTGTACATACTAAAAGCATTCATAATGAAAAACTGGTGAGCTTCAAAGTTTGCATAATAAATGTAGCTAAAATAGAACAAAGTTTGAATATATCTTCGATTCAAGTGATTTACGATGGCTCATATATCTAAGGAACTAAAAATGGTCGAAATGAAAAGCAACGGGGCAAATGAAGGTCATAAATAAATGAAAGCTTGGTGAGTGATTCTGATCAGTTTCTAACGTTGGTGGTGTTCCTCTGTTGGGGATGGGCTGAGGCGCATCTGAAGCGGCCGAGTAGTGTGCCGAGCCGCGTCCACGCGTGCTGCTAGGCCTGCAACACACAACCGTTCCAGTTAACAGTTCACTCAAGTCACGTTGTTAGTACGCGTGGTTTTAGATCTTAAGCTTTTGTTTGTAAAGTTGAATTTTCATTGATAACATTAATAATTTTTTGAGGCGACATTATAAATAATAATAAGTAGTAATTAGTCTTATCAGGCTATATTTGCAATTAAAATTATTCAGTATTTAGTATTTGGTATAAGTGTTATATTTTCTATCGGCGATAAACATACATAAAATACATGCTAAAAGCGTACCAAAAACTAAAAGTTCCTGATACACCATGCTGGTGAATACAAGTGCTCTTAAAACTAAAATGGATCGCATGTGGTGCATAATTTTGTGTGACAGAAGACTACATTGAGGAACTTTCCAAAATTTACAAAACTTTTTCTACAGAAAATAACCACTTCTACAAACTTATTTATTTTGACATCGAAAGCTACAAAATATAAAGTAACAGACAGCCAATCGAGTGCAGGAAATGGAAATGGTCACGTCAGGAGTTAACAATTATCAAACTCAACCGACTAGAAGTCCCCCAATGAAAGTAGAATGTTAAGCGACAGATTTTTAGCTGACGGTGCTATTAAACGATATTTTAATGAAAATTCATGCTAGTTACTTCGCGAGGCAGAAAGTAAGGACTTTGAGACGAAGCCTCCACCTTCCATTAATATTATGAAATCGATCAGGCTTAGACTACCGGCCGGCGAGCATTTTTGTACCTCTGGTATTTGATTTCGTTGCATTTTGGGTTCGCTTGCAGACTGTTGTCTGATGAGCATTTGGTCGACGTTTGGTAACTCCTGCGCCCACCTCCAGGGTTTGTCGCAGCCAACTTTATGGCGGGATTGACTCGCGAGGCCCGCGTAGGGAAGGATAAGCTCTTAGTCGTAGAGGTCGTTTCGATTCTAGTAGTCACAGTCGCTTTAGTTGTACTCGTGGTCGAAGCAATTTCACTTACAAGTCTGTTAGTTGGTCCATTCCAATCGATTTCAATCGGAGCTCGAGCACTTTCAGTTGAGAACTTAGATGTTTCATCGTCAGAATGCGTTACAGAGATTGAATCGCGATCATTAGGTTTAGCAGAAGAAGGCTCTTCAAAAAGTTTTTGGAATTTACGAGAGTTTTGTTGTTCAGGCTTACTTGGGACAAAACTATCAAAATCGGTTTCATAAAACCGTCTAGTGGGCACATTACTACGGAAATCATTATTAGTTGAACTTTCTAGCATCATCGGTGTTGTTGGGATCTCAGTTATAACAATGGGAGCTGGGGTTGGTGCTGAAGTAACTGGTGCTGATGTCGATGAAAAATCTTTAACGACACGTTCTGAAACGTCTTCATCATTAAGTGAGGGAATAAAATCACTAACGCTTGGCTCAGTTATAATTTGTAGTCTTTTGACATTGTTACGTGAAGGTTTTTCATCGACATATTTTAACATTTTCTTTTGAAAACCAATATTTACAGTCTTTTCTTCTGGTTGCGGAGTAGTTCTTACTGTAGTATAAGAAAATTCATCTATTAGTTGAGGCTTGGGCGTGCTTATAAAGTTATTAAGGAAAGCTTTAAGTACATTTTTCACGACTTTGCCACTAAAAACTTCAGTCGTTTGGTCTGGAATGACGTCATCGACAACGCGGTATGTATAATAAGCCGGTTTTTGACGCGGTCTTTCTGTACGTAGGTTTCTAGATTGAGGAGATGTGTAACGGGTAGTGGAAACTGTGGTGGAAGACGTTTCTGGTACAACATTGTCTTGATCAGCATTATTCCTCAAATTACTTAATGTTTTAAATGGGGAAACAGGCGGCTCTTCCCACGTTTCATCGGATCGATCATTATTTTGAGTATTATCTTCTTTGAAATCTGCCAAGACACTGCTTTGCACGGATGGCAATCTATTCCTCCTTGTGTTTTCTAAAGCCGTATCTATTAACGCATCAGTATTTACAGAATTTTCAGTAGAGTCAATATTTTGCCGATTATTGGGCGAGAACGGGGCCGGACGTCTTAAAACAGTTTTGATGTAATATTTAGTTGTTCCGGTAGAGGTTGTTGTAGGCTCAGTTGTTACTAACAATCTAGGCCTAGAAGTGACACGTACTGTTGGTCGTATGTAAATGGGTATATCGTCGTCGCTTATTATTTCAGGACTAGAATCTTTTCTGGATGTGATTGTTTCTGAAGAACTCTCGTATTGACTCAAATCTAAATCAGCTGTTTTTGTTTCTTGCGGCTCTTTGCTATTATCACTTTCATAATAATATCTATTAGCCTGGGACTCTCGATTTTTTATATTTTCAGTTACCTTTGTTCGTCTTCGGGATTTACTGTACTCATCAAGTGGCCGAGTTAAGACAGTCAAAGTATAAGGATTATTCGTATTATTTGGATTCCGCCTGATTGAAAAACCAGAGGTTAGTGAAACAACTTTTTTATCATCTATATTAGAGGCAGGTTGCACCACATCCACAGATCCCTTATTATTGTTAGTCACTCGAGAAGAAAGTCTAGAAGTCGGAGTCCGTTCAGTTGATACTATAGTCTCACTCAACCTATTCAAGTTGTCAGTCCTTTCAAAGGGTTTAGCAAGGGAAGAGAGATTTATGATTGGCGGAGGAGTAGACTGGATTGACGAATTAGACCCGTCAACAGGGTTTTCAGCTGGATTGGAATCGGGGTTTTCAATAGGATTTTCATCTGAAGGTGATCTGTTGAATACAAAGCAAAACAAAACTTTCTAATTTAAGCTCTCTAAATAAATGCTACATACTATAATATATCGACGTATCTAAATACGAACCTATTTTGTTTGCGCTAAGATATTATTATGCATCTAAATTAAAAGGCGGAAACAGAAAGTTAAGAGTAAAGACAGTGTTTTGTGTTGGAGTTCAAAGGATAAAGATACCACAAAAGCCTAAGAAAAATTACTACAAAATCATTTTCGAAGCATATTAGAAAATGTTTCAAACTTTTTGTTACGATATTTACAATTTGGAATTAACAACCTTCAAACCGGAAAAGAAGTTATATTAGTACAAGAATTAGAGGTTAAAAAGTTTTGTTAAGAAGACAGTCTAAAGGTTGCTATTAAAAATACTGTTATGAAAATGGAAGATGATTGTGGTGATGTTAATGATCGAATTGATGAAATGATAATATTAAGCCTGGATGATTTTGTTGTCTTTGTTTGAAGATATCTTTTGTAGTACCTTGAGGTATAACGAGACGGGGTCATTGCTTCAGTGAAGGGTGCGGTAGTTGTACGTTGTGTGGTTGTGCTTGTGCTAGTCGTAGAAGGGGTAGTGCTTATAGAAGTTGCTTCGTATAGAGTCGTCTTCACGCTGCTCGGAATATGATCATAGCCCAACTCATTACCATCGCCCCTGGATTGTACGCAAGTTAACAGCATGTTAAGAAAGGTAACAACATTTATAATTTAAACATTGGCGTAAACATTGTTAAACGTAAAACTAATTATGAATTACATAAACTCACCTTGTGGAATGGCGTATGGGTGATTGGTACTGATTCTGATTGTTTATCTGAAATTACATTTTTAATAACATTAGTTGATTTAAATGTACAAGAACGTCATTGACTACTTATTTATAAAAATGCGCAACTAAGACAATTTTAATTAATATTTAGTTCATGTCATTTTGTTCATGACTTGACATGGCAAATGTATGCTTCACCCATATAATTGTACATTGTAATAAAATATTGCTTTCCTGGAATAATTTCAGTATTTTAACAGTAAAATATTGTACAGTTATAAAAAAGTGGAATAAACCTATAGGTTAGTTACATGTCATCATTTAGAAGTATGAAACAGAATATAAAATGTACCTGTCCCTGAATAAGAGCATCATCATAATCTTCAGCGGACACAACCGGTCGTGGAGTGTAGACTTCCACCGGCCGACGGGCAGGCGGCGGCGTACCCCGGTACGTCTGCTGGACTGCTGGTCGGAGCGATGCCGTGTTATATTGCTGCACATAGTCTGCCAACACCGGTACCAACCGCCAGTTAGTGTTACCATCGCCAATGTTTGGGCGAACGCCATCGCCAATGTTTGGGGAACGTTGGAGTAAGGTGCTTGATATACATGTTGTTGGTTACGCTAAATAATGCGTTACCTCACCATCGCTAATATTTGGATGAAGGGTGGAGTTAGGTGCTAGTTGGTTACCTGCTTTCCATTTAACTTTCATAGTTATGATTAAGGGTAGGTTTTTATTTTATTCATTGATGCTTATTTGTTTGTATTATTACCAAAAATACCCAAGGATTATTTTGGTGCCGCTTGTTATTGGGTTCAATATATTTGAAGAGGTTTAAAAATATTTATGGAAGAAAGGTGACCTTTATAATTAACCAAGAAATAATAAGAGACCTGATAGTTATTAAAGGGTTGATGCTTGGAACTGTACAGTTTTTAATGATTTTATTTAGGAGTGAGTGTAGATAGTATCATAAAGATATGAAAAAAATACCAAGTTAAATATGTAGAAGACGAACTATCAAATGTTTAAAATTGACATAGTCAAAATTAAAAGACATGCAGAAAGATATAAATCTTTTGTACAGACATTTTTACATTTGACACAATTGATAAAGTCATCATTCCATTAATATTTGAATTAAAACTGAACTGTATAATTTTATTTGTCTTTTCAAAATTTAATAAGCTTAGTTCTCACCTGTGTCTTTGTATAATTCACCATCTTCGTCGTATACAGCGTAGAATGGATCGTACTGATCAGGGTTGTAGGTCTGAGTTCCATTGTAAAGCATTTTAGGTCGAGGACTCGCTGAGTAAGATATCGGTGCAACGCTTTCCGTGGGTTCCAAACTGAAAACATTAATTAAAATCAAGTCTTTGATATTCATACCACTAAAACTAAGTATGAATTTGATACAATTTTCACGCAGAATTTTGCTATTTACAAAGCGTTTTATTAGTCCAGTCTACAGTCCATCCAAGTCCACAAAGTCAATATTAATTCATCGGTTCTATGTAGTGTAGGTGCAGAAGAAAAGATTGTGAAGAAATAAATACTGTATTGGAAGGTCATTTAAGAGTTTTATATAGAGGTTAGTTAGTAGTTTATACATTTGTAATAGTTATAGTCAGTACGTTAGTATTTTTGTTCTGCTCGCGTTGATAAAAATTACCTGTTCGTCTTATCGTCATGTTTAGTCTTTGTGTAACGAGTCTCTTGATTGTGGCTGTCTCGAGGAGTAGTATTTTTCGTCTGAACAACAATGTTCTGATGTCTTACTCTCCCTCGAGTCTGCTTGTTGTCATCATTCATAGTATCAGTAACAGTAGTCGGCTTAGCTAATCTATGCCTAACTGTATATGGTCTTAATGTAGTTTGATTTAAGTATTTAGGTGGCTTAAGAGTATATGGACCGCTTTCTGCATTACTTGGTTTCCTAATATGTACGGTTCTATTTCTATTGGGATGATGAATTATTTCATAATTTGATATTTCGGGACGCGTAAGAGTCGTAGGCGTAGGGGTAGCGTAGTTTACTAAAACAGGAATCGGTATTTTTCCATTCACATTTTTGTTATAACTCTTCACGGGGCTTTTGGTAACAACGGATACATCGTTATAATTTTTGGTAACGGCTTCTGGTTTCAATGAAAATTTTGTCGGTCTTCTGGATGACTGAGTAGGAGCAGGTTTGATATTCACCGTATGCTTTTCGTTTTCTTCTTCACTACTATCATCGTACTCTCTATAGTTTTGCGCCATCGGAGGTCTCTGAGGCCTTACTTCAGTACTAGGCATGTACTTCGATTTCACAGGGGGCTCGTAGTAATATTGTTCATCTTCTTCATCTTCGTCGTAATAGTAATCATTCATTTCTGGTGATGGTTTCGGTATTGGTCTACGTTTAGCAGGTGCCTTAGTTGTTGTAGAACTGAAAATGTTTTGGGTCTTGATGGGATTCACTGAGGGTCTAAACGTATTTAAAAACAAGCTTTCTAATTTAGGTAGTTCGGAAACAGCGGGTGGTCTTGGACTTGATATGATGGTATAATAAGATTCTGAAGATGGTTTATTCCAATAATTTCGCAAAGCAGAAAGTTGTTCATTGGCTATCGTCGTCAATGGTTTTGGTGTTGACTTAAATGCTATAAAAGCATTGTGTGGTTTTCCAGTCGAAACTAAGTATGGCTTTCCGGTCACTCCTGACTGAGGATATAATGAGAGTATCTTATCAGAATTAAGAGAGAATGGTTGTTTAGAAGTGGATAATATTAATGGAGCGCCTGTTCCTGTAACTACAACATATGGTTTTTGGGTAACAGAAAATATTTGTTGGTTGTCTCCTTTAACCTTTGAATTATCGTAGTTGGGCTTGACTGTAGCCTCATAAGGTTTATTAAAGTTAGAATTGATTGGTAACTGACGTTCGTCCTTAAAATTTGGGGGCTTAAGCTTAGGTTTGATTGCTTCTATTGGGATTCCAGCGTTTTGTTGAGGCACTCTATAACTGTGTTGATTTAGGGAAGGTTGTTGCTCCTGCCTAATGTTTTGCTGCTGGAATGTCGGTCTTGGTGACCATTGTTGTACAGTTAACGTTTGCTGCGTTGAAGAAGGTTGGTGAAGTTCATTTGGTCTGCCATTGTGATCAAAACCACCAGATCCAGTAAATGGTTTAGGTGTACTCATCCCTTGGTAGTTAATTGTTGAAGATCTATGGCCAGAATTAGAAGCTGTAGTTTGTTCTATACGTTGACTATGAGTTTTCAAACCAGCATTTTGGGGCTGTAATCTAGGTCTTTCTGACGTTATCACAGCATATTGTCCCCCACTCAGCTTCGATAAGAATGCATCAAAGTCAAAGTTTGGATTAGCGAAAGGATTTTCAATATCTTTAAATCGATTACTTGGATGGGTAAATTCATAAGGTGGTTCTGGGAAATCGTGTTCAAAGTCATGATTTTCTTCTTTCTCAGAAGAGTTGTTTTCACTGGATTCTTCTTCTTCACTGGACTCATTTTCGTCATCATAGTCATTGTTTTGATTCGCATTAGTAGGTTGTTTTTGATTTGGTTTGGAAACATGCGGATTCACTCTATATTTATTACTGGGTTTTAATGTAGTTGTCGCGAGAATAGGTTTGCCAGTAACAATTGTACTTGGAAGTTGCGATGAGTCAGGAAAGATTACTGAATGACTTGGCCTATCCGCAACAGAAGAAAATTGAGACGAGAAAGGATTATTATTTTGATTTATTTTTTGCTTTGGCGCATTATTAAAGAATCCTCCAGCTAGAGACGCAAAAGGGTTTTCGTTGTTCTTCAAAGCCGATATTGGTGGACTCTTTGTAATTATTTGAGTATTAACATGCGCCGAATTATGGCCCGCATTTGTATTTTGATTTGGATCTCGTAAACTAGGCTTAAACTGCCCTTGTGACTGTGAGTTATCAATTTGATATATTTGGTATGAATTTGCTGATGGTCCTACGTTAACGTCTGAAGCATAGGGTCTTTGGTTTGTATTACTGCCTATTCCTCCATTATAGTTTTGTTGAGGTCTAGTATTTTGTGGATATCTAAGCTGGCGTAAGTCGACCAATTTTACTTTCGGAATTCCCCAGTTTTTTCCAGGAATCTTGTATCCGTTTTTCAAATAATATCTAACTTGCCGTTTTCCCCTTTCACTGTCATCTTCCCCACGTTCATCACCAAAAGTTGGGATAGCTTCATCGTATTCGAAATACTCCATTTCTTGATCTTCTTTCATTGCATCGCTCCTTTTGGATATGTCATCTAATACCGTAGCATTTGAACTTTCAATACCTACATCTTTGCCTACTAAATCTCTTTTTTTACGTGAGACAGGTTTATCAATTACGTCCAGAAAAATTTCATTAGTCTGAATGTCGAGTTGTTGGTCGTTAGAGTCAGTCATGTTGTCACGTTTGTCTTCACTGAAATAACAATAAAGTCAATTAACAATACATAATGTAACATGATGGTCTTTTTGTCCAGTCCGGTCATTATTTTCATTAATTTACCTGTATGTTTGTGGAGCTTGAGTGACAGTGGCTGGTCTTCGCTCGTCGACTTGTGTACCAAAGGAGAAGGAACCAATCTTGCCATTGTTCTGAGGGATCGAAGCAGGAATGATGTTAGTGTTAAGGTTTCTGCCGGAGTTGACCTGTTGGTAACCGTCCCTGTCTTTCTGAACTTGACCGATTGTAGAAGGTTGACCTCGGTACACTCGTTGTTGTCTATCATTTTCAATTTCCTCAACAGGTGGTAAGTCGTCTACTTCAGCGTAAAGTTGTTGTTGCTGGAAAAAAAAGGCAAGAATGTTTACATTATGAATTGATTAAGGGATGAGAGTTACAGGTATAATTAGACTTAATGGACAGCCTTTAGACAGGTTCGGCCGTAGACTGCGAAGAAGATGTTGGGAAATGATGTGTGAAGTAAGTAGGTATAGATTTCGGGAAATTCTAGATGCGCCGATAAATTTACTCTCTTTTGAAGCAACAGTACTAAAACTCTGAAATTGTCATTGAATTTTTCATTGTTTTCCATACCTTTTCGTATTCGTCGCGGTTGAATTTAGGCTGGCCTCTGGACGTCACGACCGGGTTAGGCTGTGGCTGCGCACGCGGCGGGGGTGGGGGCGGCGTCCTCCTTTGTGGAGGGGGAGGGGGCGGTCTTCTCTCCCTCTCTCTTTGTCTTTCTTCCTCCCTCTCGTTTATCCTCTCCAGCTCATCGCCGCCGACCGCGCTGACGCCGTCGCAGCCAACATTCCTTGGCCAGTCGCAAGTTTGAAGCTCGTGGCTGGAAATTTTGAAAAGTGTTTGTTAGTTAAGGTGGTTTATTAGAATGTACTAAACCTTAATGGACTATAGCACACGAAATATTTTTTTTTTATCTTATTATTATCTTTCGTTTGCAATTTTTCATAATGTAGTCTTTTTATGATATTTCCAATCCTATTTGTTTTAATACAACAGCTTTATTTCTTTATTTTTATTCAAAGATCTTGGTAGATAAAAAAACGTAACCAAAACAAAGTTAGTACATTTTTATTTTCAAACCTAGTTCATCCCATACCCCACAATGTAATAATATTTTTAGACTAGCGGCCGCCCGCGACTCCATCCGCGTGGATTTCGATATCCAATATCCTATGTGTTATTCTGTTGTATAAGCTATATTGTGGTAAAGTTTCATTCAAATCCATTCAGTAGTTTTTACGTGAAAGAGTAACAAACATCCATACATCCATACAATTTAATAGAATTTTTGCACATGCTTAATCCCTCACCTGTACATAAGGCCACCAGTGCAAGATTCGAGTAGCGCGCCGCCGAAAACGCAGACATAGTACAGGGTGCAGTCGGTGGGATGCGGGTAGTACCCGAACTCTTCAGGGCAGTCGAAGTCGGCATCTCTCTTGATGTCCGCCGCTACCGGAACGCTTCTGATTGGGCCGGAGCGCTGCCGGGAACGGTCTGAGTGGGCGCCGAAACAGTCTGGAATAGATGATGGTGATTGTGAGATATAAAAATAAATAAAAAATAAATGGTTTTGACTTACACACCAATTGCCTAGCCCCAAACTAAGCTCGAAGCTTGTGCTATGGATGCTAGGGAACGGATAAACATACTTAAATACTTATATAAACATCCATGACTCGAGTACAAATGCCAATGTTCATCACACCGACATTTGCCCCTAGCGGGATTCGAACCCACCAATAGCAAAATACGCAAAAGCAACAAGTCAATAATTCATGATAGAAACAATGAAACAAGAGAAGATTAAAATATTAAGTTCAATAAGGACGACTAATCCCATTTCAAAACTAATATAAGTTCGTAACATTTGAATGAACATTTTACAGACATTACAAAATTATTTAACCTTTTTAACATACAACAATGAGAAATACAAAAGTACCAAAGCTTATTACGACCGTAATGTCTCTGGAACGCAGCATTTACAACATCGAAATAACAATAATACTTTAAAAGACGATATTACAATGTCTGCAGTTATTTCTCTGTTCAGATACAGCGTTTATCTTTGGTGCTTTAGATATGGCATACCGCAGCTGAAATATTTATAAGCCAGCTATGCAATCTAAATCATTGGCAGAAACGAACAGGCATTAAAGTGATCTATGGAATGCAGATAAAGTTTATTGCAAATATGCAGAATGCACCCTTGACTTGAATATGTTCGAGTTGTGGTTTCGTTGCAGAAAATTTTAACTCTCACTTCATTGGTACAGTAGAACCTATTATATTGTTGAATCTTGCAACAATCGGTTTTGATCATTAAACCATAAATCATAAAATAACAATAATTGTTGCTATCACAAAAAATGCCTTAAGTGTGTTGTAAAAAAATCTGCATTTGTTACTTGATATAAATTGAGCACGATGATCATTATGATGAAATAATTACTTGAACGTATACAATAAAATACTATTGATCTACTTAAATCAATAAGGTTTGGTCGTTAACGCAATGGTATATCAATAAAACAATGAAGATCCAACGCTTCGTAATATAAAATCAAAACATCTATCAAAAGTTTCGACTACAGATTACGAAAACTTAGTTGAAACATCACGTTATTACAAGACACATCTTTGCATAGACAATATAGTTATTAAAAGTATGTAATAAAGAATTCACAGGGATCCCAAGAGCGTTGTGAGAATAGAAATCGCGAGGGCATTGAATTTTATCTCATTTCGGCGGAATGATTTTGTCACGTTTTCATTGTGATCACGAACTGTGGGATCCGGGACAACGGTCACATCTTAACTCATGTCTGTTTTTTTATTCGTGTTTGTATTAACATGTTTACTTGGTTTCACATTAACAAATCATTTGGATATTTTAAGAATACATTATATTCTAAAGTTATTTAGTTTTTGGTTTTTGTGTTACACTTCAATTTATACATACTTGGAACTACTTCCGGATCCATGGTCTGGACTGTTTTATAAAAATTTACGTAAGTGTTGTCAATATAAGTTCAGTATAGTTTCACTCTTTGTAGCTTTAACAAAATTAATAAAGACTATACAGTTCATTCCACCTAAGATACCAGTTGACCGTTGATGGTTGAAAGTAAAATCGATACTTATTATAAAGCATTAAGAACCCTATGGAAAATTATATAAACAGTTCGTGGAACTTATTCCCTTGAAACAAAGTTCGATTTTGTATAAGAAGTGTACGTTCCTGTCACAGAAATCATCTTACCTGAAACGGACTATAGTAAAGCATTTGGACAAAACTAGTAAGGGATAAATAAGTATTAAGGCTGAGTGAAACTAAATATCATAACCGAGATTAAACATTCTTATGGCTATCATTATCGAGTTACAATGACAATTTCCTTTGTATTGAAGTAACACCAAATCAAATTAACAGAATGTCAGAGTATATGAGTAACGACCACCCACAGTGACCAAGTAACCTTTCCGATGATTTAGATTCATTTGGATGTAGGTTTACGATTGTTAAGTGATCGAAATTAACGTTCTCGATCTCAAGTGAATTTGGCAACTTAATTATTTCCTAAGGCAATCTGACTAGTTAAATGTAAAGATTGAGTGACCATTGAATATTTATGATAATTTCATAGTTCTTCTCTCATTTCATTTGGTTTATTTGAAACGTGAATTTTACCCAAAGTCTGATTTTTTTTCAGCTTGAAAATTCGCTGTTACTTTTTGTCTTTTTCGATCGTTAGTTTGCATAATTAAGAAGATTATTATTGTTTTACACTAGAACTTTTATAAGATACATCCAGTATGGAAGTACTCCATTAAAATTACTATACTTTTCATACTGCTTTTAGTTTTACTTATACAAACATGAATCAATACTAATGGGGCATCTAACTCGCATTTTAAATGCTATTAAGTCGCAAATAAACAAACACAAACAATACAGACACTGCATAGTCTGCATACGAAAGTAAAGAATATCCCCAACGAAGCGTTACTTAACTTACTTAAGTATTTAAAACAATCGCCTGACGTGTAAGTGCGTATAAATCTTAGTCGTTACCGGCTTATAAAATACTTTCTCGTTTTAATAGCTTTTGTTGCCGGAGGTCTGATAGTCTTTTAAACGTAACACAATGTGTATCAAGTGTGATGATTTAACACCAGGGGAAAAACATTTTTATTATCTTCAACAATTATTTTATGGTACAGAGATATTACTTTTCGATTACGAATGTTTCGATGAATGTAATATACATTATATAATATTGCTTTAGGCTCGTGCTCTTAATTGTCCCAGATGGTTGGGGAAACAATAACAACTAAATGATGATCAATTCCTCAAAATAGTGAACCTTCAAACAACAATCATAGAAGAAATAAAGAACAATGCTTCAACATAAATATAATAAAATAGGAAAATAACATTAGTAAAGATATGGAAAATTAAAACAACAATTTAAATCTTTGTCATATTCAAAAAATCCATACTTACAACTATCCATACTTTATAGCACTAAGACGAATAATATTTTTATCAAAAATTACACATCGCGTTAACATACATATTTATTACCCATTTTATTCTACTAATCAGCGTATAATTTACATATTTAAGCTATTTTTATTAAGAAATTGCGCAGCCTGTCTTGAATTATGTTCAACGGCCTCATTTTAACAATCAATCGTTAAAAACACTACTTACTTACAATGATTTTATTCCGTAGATACATATTTTGTACAAGTCATTAAACAAATTACTGAATGAATCAAATTAAACAGCCAACCCAAGAAAACCATTATCCCTACTAATATTACAAATGCGAAAGTTACTCTGTCTGTCTGTTTATACGCTTTTCCGCTTAAACCTAACAACCGATTTTGATGAAACTTGGCACAGACAATCTTGAGACCATGAGAAAGAACATAGGCTACCTTTTATTGCAAAAAAATAATCTGAAACCACGCGGACGAAGTCGCGGACGTCCGCTAGTTTATGATAAATTCACCTACCATGACGCAAAGGACAGGGCTTCTTACTACCAACTACGCTTTCGAGTCAGTAACCATAGTTATGAGTATAATGACTGCACCTTCAAACACACATGTTGCAACACGGCCTTGTATTTGGAACTCCATCAAAACAATGGCAATAACGTTAACATACCATTGAACAATAGTAACAGTAATGCCCAAACAAAAGACTAGACGTTTCCCACAAATAGATAATCCGTGCTGAAGGAATTGCACTGATTGTCAATACGTATGAAGTTGATTGTGCCAATGGAAATGAGGCTCTAATTGCTTATTGTTTGGGGTGATAATGGAAATTGAAGGGGGGTGCACCGATTGTCAATAAGTAAGAAGTTGATTGTGTCACGGGAAATAAGACTCTAAATGGTTTCTAGTTAGAGGTGATAATGGAAGTTACACGCGGATGTCGACACACGGCCGTCAGATTGGCGTGACCTGCGCACGCGCCTACTATAAGCCCCAGGCTCCAAAACACACACGCGAACGTAATTTAATATTTATAACTTGCGAAATATTTTAGCAAGTTAATATAAATATCTTGATAATATTCAATTTGTTGCATCCGGCATTTAAATCAATTGAATAGTGTTTTTTAAGATTCTCCAGATTATTTAAATCATTCTCCACCATCAGAAGAAACAGATATAAAATTCAACAGAACTTATTTACCAAAAAAAATACATTTTTATTAAAATTTATCAAAAATCGCTCATAACGAAAATTATTAAAAAGTAAAATCTTAGCTTCTAAGTTTGTACAATATTTGAGAAGTTGAAGACATTTAATGTACTGACTACTACTACGATTACAACATAGGGAATCTTTAATTACGTGATGAATACCCAGTCCAAATCCGGCGGATACATCCAAACAACCGATTAGGCTGTAAAAAGGTAACAAAACGTAGAATTATCGAACAACGAAATCGACCCAGTTACCATAATGACTGCATAGCAGTACCTCATTAATCAATTGCCGATTCCTTGATCGTGGCTGGGGTGTCGCAAGGCAGTACTATACGCCCGCAATTATTCCTCGTGGACGAACTTAAACATGAGATCCATAATAATGGACGGCTGTGTGGGAAATGCTCAAACGAAAACGATTTACTATCCGCACATTGCGATATGACGTGACGAAATACGCGAGGCATTGAATAAATTTAGGTGATAGATCCGGGCTGTGGCTTCGTAGTCTTGTGATCCTTTCCCAGGTCAGGCAATCTTTGTGTCGGTTTTTGGGAACACAGCCCAGGGTTGTGATTACAGATCCGCATTTGACAAGCGTGGTGTTTAAGCCAAATACATCTTTTAACAATGACATGATTGCAAACGGAGGCCTTTGCCCTGCAGTAGTGGGTCATTTTTACGAAAAGAATAGTGAATAATTTACTTTTAATTAATAAAGTTAGACAAAAGACAAAGTGTATCATAGTTTGTCGAACGCTTTACTTAGTTCAAAGGAAACGTTGACCCCAAACATTCTTGAATGTTTTCTTCCTTTTCGCATAAGCTAATTCCAATTGGATTTCCATGTATGTAAAACTAAAAGGAACATTAGGTGCTATTAAGCGATAACAGCAGGATATCGGTGGGCGGTTGAATGCTAGCAATTGCAACACTTATTTGCATTCTACAAGGATTTTAAGTGCGTTCACTCCCACTAGGATTACGCTTTCTGGGATTTTAATGCAAAAAAGCAAAGATGAATAAAAATCATTGACTTCTATTTATCTATCTTAATTGGATAGGGAGATAACAAATCCAAGTTTAATTAATTTTCATATGTGAATTTACAAAACTAATTACTTATTCAGTAAAACGAGCACTAAAGTAATAGTGGTTTAACAAAAAATTAAATGCTCAGTACACACTGTTCAATTGTTTAAAGAATAAAGAACTTCAGATAATGTATTTAATTCTAAAACAATTGAGCAGACCTCGAACACAAGGCAGCTCCCAGAGAACATTGAATTATACGCGTTTTCTCAAACGCTTAATACACGATTAACGTAAACGCAGTACTTCATATTAATAAATGTTCATTTGGAACTGCCTGCGAAATGGTACGAGAGTGTAATATGATTTCAGAGATGTTTATCAGAATAAACAAGACAGTACGACTATGTCATAAGGATTTACGTGGGAGCAAGTCCAAAGGACCGTCGCGTGGTGGGTGAAAATTATCCTGAGTAGGCGGCCCTAGGATACTGACTGATTTATAGTATCTTTAATCTTACAATGTCAATGAATGTACAATAAATATGAAAGATGCTGAACTGAACTGGACTTTTATGAACGAGAAATTGAATAATATACTCGTATTCACGATATATGATTGCTTTATATTCCTGTTGCAAGTAATGTCGTTATAGTGTTATTTATTATTGCTATTAGCAGTTATAATGCCATCAGAGCCTGTTCATTGCCTCATATCGTCTTGATATCGTAAAATAGTTTTAGATTGATTGGTGTCAAATTTTGTCATGGTACTAATAATCAACTTTAATCACTGATGATGTTCATAGGTAATGAAATTGTTATGGCTATTTGATGGCTTTTATCGGTGTTTTGACCCATCACCTTTCACGACTAATTGAATGACCGCTCATTCTTTTGTGGCGAGTAATTACTGCTCTTGAACAATAGATAAAAGTTTATTCTTGCCATTAGCACATACGGCATAAGCTGGAATCGTGAGCGACGCGGGCGTGCCCTTTCGTGGCTTGGCCTTTCAAATAATACTATCTGCAGCCAGTATCACTTCGCCAGACTGCCCATTGGCAGTTACCCTGCACAATATAGATAATGACACGTCGAATACGGCCTTGTACCTCTCACTCCAAACAGATTCATTAATAACAATAACAGTCGCGTGGGTGCGCTTTTCAAATGCACACAAGTCTGATCGCACGCAATCCAATTAAACTTTGAAGTATTCATTGTTCTCTTTATCCTTTTTTTGGGTCATAGTCTTTATGCCCAAACCACAAAATTATTGAATAACTATTAGTTACTATGATTTACGATATCGTAGCTATTTTTTAACGCGTAGTATGCTCCATCAATAACGCCTACATATTATAACAATGACACCATAGAGCCATTACTGATTAGCTACTAAAAATAACTTTTGCAATTCAATAGTACATATTTAGAATGAACAAAATTTATTAGAAATATCATCAATCGACCAGGTGTTATGTTAAAAATAATCAATTAATTGCTTTTGGAAAGTAGTTCGTTAGGTTAAATAATAAACCATCGCATGTTACATCATGCAGAAGCGTGATCTTATATCTTCTAATACTGACAAGAGAATCTGCACTCCGATACGTGTTTTGATTTGCATCCGCCTAAAAGCAATTAAAATACTTCTTTGAAAATGCGCAAACCACCCAAGCAGTCGATATAAACAAAGTTATTAGATACGCACGCGGATTCACTCTGTTCAACACCAATTACACAGAGTTCACACGTAGTTAGATACTATAAAAATATATTTTTGCAACCATAAAAAAGATTCAATATCATAATAAAAATCACATATAACCCTTTTACTGCCTCGCGTCAAAAGGCTTTCATACATTTCCATTCATTTGAAAACTTGTTATCGTAACAAAGATAGTTTCTGGCGAAATAAACACTCTTGCCAAATGCGGTTTGGTGATCACAAAAGCGGACTGAGTCCAGACAAAACGATACCACTTTTATCCACTTTTGATGTGCAAAAGAATTTACTAAGTGAAACAAATTGCTGAATAAAAATATTTTATTTTATTTAATTTTTTATTTATCCCTACCTGAGAATCGAACCAAGGACCTCCATCCACACAAACCATCGAGGCGTTGTTAGAAAAGACGGATTCGCCTCAAATAAGCACAAGCAGCTCATAATAGTTTTAATGTTTTCTCGTATTAATTGAAAAGAGCATTGCGTAACTTAGAGAGATTTATACGAGGGTACAGGTGTAATTATTTTATACTATTTTTATTGTTGCAACACTAATAGTTCGGAACATTAGGAGTGAGGCAATGCGCCTTGGGTTGCCATCGTATCACTCGAACACGCCCTGGGACGTTTAGATTTAATGTTATGGCTATTTAACGATAATGTATTGTATGATCTTCATCCTAATATTATAACATTAAGAATATAAATATGTTTCTAAGTATTCTACCAAGGATACCAGGATTATATAAATCAGCGCAAGTTCTTGAATGAAATAAAGATTAGCTATGTGATGAAACCGTGTAATAAATTGAGGATATTAAATCTAATTGCCAATAAAGTAATAAGGATATCATCACGTAGTTAAAATACTTAAAGGATGAATATTTGACCTATCAAATAAGTAATGTAGGCAAAAATAGGTCCTAACCTATTTTTGCCTACATTACTTTTAAGTTGAAGTTGGTAGTGGACCACGTTTTTATCGCAAAAACAACTTGCAATTATTACAAATTAAATTGCAAACTTTGATTATTTATTAACAAATATTTAATCATATTTAATCATAGTAACTCTGCTTTTATATGTATATAAAATAGAATAATTCTGCAACTGCTTTTGTCACTGCAGACCTTGGATTGGCAAAGTACGTTTAAGAATTCAGGTTTTATTATTTTATCAGACCAAGGCGCAATCTTGGTTGTAATTCGAGATTTGAACGTAACTGTTACGATATTCGGCCTCGCTGTTCTTATAATAGTAGGCTTTTCACTTATTTTTTTATAATAGAATGGCCTAAAATATGCACGCAAGATTTTGATAATGCTGCAAAGGCGTTGCAGACCAAGGCCATAGTTACTGAAGCGAGAAGTTTCTTCTGAAGTTATTTATTGTTCTCAAAAAATCTGTTGCATAGTTTGATAATAATTAAATACATTAATTGGTTAGGCATTCCGAACAAAACGACGTTAAGAAATCAAATCTAAAATAATTCAAACGCAATTCAGAATAATTATTTGCATAATATGCAAACTGTTTAAAAATGAGAGCACATCAGAACAATGACGATCATACTTATTCTACAACAAAAGTGATTGTGCAATTTTCATTGAAAAAAAATCGGAATGGCTTGTAACTAAATTACAATTATTAGTAGTGTTGCCGAGCAGAACCTTTTTATAATTATTCATGTTTTTATACGTCTTTGACATTTTTGTATTGATTTTCACCTTTTCCATTGTCAGCCGTTTGTGGTTCGATAATTATAACGTATTTTCCAATTTGCCATCGCTTTTCATTTCATTGGCTAGCATTCAGCCCCATCCCACTGCTCTTCGCTTCGGTAAGCATAGTTTCTGACGCACATGATTTAATCCTAAATTAATGATGTAATGTAACTAAAACACCAACAGCTAAACTGGTTAAACACATCAACGTTAATGACAAAACATTCCCGCACCTAAGATATAATGAGAATCGTAATGATATTATGTAGATCACTTGTATGCCGATCACCTTGGCATTTCAAATATTGATGACATTTTTTGTAAACAGTACTAGAAGTAATAAAATAAACGGCTAAAACTGAACTTCCTTTCGAAGCACATTTTAGAAATAAATTACATTTTCAAGCCTTGAATTTAGCAGGTATTCGTGTTTTATTAGATCTTGTTTTTATCAGTAAAGCAATTCGTTTTATTTCCTACCCTTTATTCTGACATGTTTACGAGTGCTTCTCGCGAAAAAAATCTATTGAGGAATTTAATAGTTGCTCCATTTTCCGCGTTTAATAATTACGTTTCATGGATAGACCGGTGTTTGATTAAATTAATTAAAATTGGTACTATAAATTTTGCTAAATAGAGTAACTTAAAAGTATTTGTAAGCTAATTTCTTAAGATAATATTTCAACGACAAAATAAAAGTAGGTACCATAAACCAATGTTAATGATACAACTTTTAAGATGCCGTAGAATGGTAAAAGTTCGGAACATAATATAAAAAAACGCTACTAACTTTAAAACCAAGGTTACATGTCAACCAAATTGTTGGCTTACGCTCGACAAAAAATATTATGTTCGAACATCTGAATACAATCTAAAACATTTTAATACAAATCATATATCCGACATTATCATGTTACACTTGCATACGAGCCCTCGCCTTTGTTTTAGCTCCAAATATCAAAGGTTAACTTTGTTGCAGTGAAACGAAAACACTATAGGTTGCTTATGCTAAAATAATACTGCAAAAGTACTCGAGTATTATTGTCTTGTTATCTTTTTGCATTCAAATTTATGATTGCTATAAGCAATAAGATTTTAGTGCCTCAATGCATTCTAGAGCCTAGATTGCTAACGAGCCGCGTAGAGTGGCATAGTATGATTGTCTTACGTGGGCCAGTAAAACACATTCTCAACATTATATGCTTTTTGTTGGTGCAAACAAGCTTCCTTTTGAGATTGCCTAAGTGCAAAGCTACCGTAGCTTCAATTGTTACAATTTGGTTCCTTTAAAATGCTTAGGAATGCGATAGTATTGGAACACATCATCATAAATTGTTTGGATTATATTTAATCAGTTTCCGTGACACAAAAAAAGGACGAAATTAAAAGCAATTAAACAAATGACCTCCAATATTTAATTATGTTGTTTCACAATAAATAACGCTTCTATTTATTTAAAAGAGCAAGAGCAAGAGCAAGTAAAATGCTTTAAAAAATATATAAAAAATGTTCATCTAGTTAGGGTCGCTAGAACCTAAAGGATACGGGTAGCGTAGAAAATCGATCGGCTTTAAAATCCTTAGGGGAAGCCTACATACATAGGCTACATACAACAGTGGTCATCTTTCGGTTTGTTGATGGACATAGGTATAAAATCTATTGCGCTGTCGCTATTCAATACGACTATAAATTTTCACAGCGTCAAAAGGTTTGATAGAAAACAATTAACATTTGCCAATAATTGTGTTATAATAACATTTGATGAGTCTTGCGACTGAGGATCAATTACCGTTGACCAACATTCGGCATCTTCTACATGGGAAAATAGTGACGTAACATTTTCAATTCAACCTTCAAGATAGTTTCCATAATGCCGCCTTGTTACCGCGTGTTAATCATAGTTTCAAATGGTTAGATACGCTCTGACATCAGAAAATTGTCACATTATTTTGAATGTGTCGTGACGTACGTTGGTTATAAGCTGTCCATGCGATAAGAAGCGACAGTAGCTTCAAATTTTAGTGCCAATTTAAGAGCGAGTCGAAGTATGGTGAGGGCAGATCTTATGATTTAATTCTATGATATTAATAATGCACCCGGTTGCGTGTGTAAGGTGTAATTACTAATTTAAGGTTAGAAAATAACTGTCTTCCCGTTAAAATTGCGCGAAAATCAATTTTAGTTACCTCGATTTAATGACGTTGTATGAACATTGTTTCGTCAATTATAAATGTATTATCTGAAATTATGTAGTCCGATACATACATTTATGTAACAAGGATTATTATTATTTTCGCATTCAATTTTTGATATCATTATCATGTCGACTTATTTTAAGATTGCCTTGATTTGAATGATAAACAAACTAGACCATTTATCCATAGCTTCACTTCACATAACATCGCAACATCTTATTACATGACCGATATAGTAAGTTTTCAAACGTAGCCATAATTCCTTCCTATTTCAGAACGGCAATTGGAGCGGTTAGTATTATTCAATCTAGTTCAATCCAGTTATTTCACTGTTACCATTATTCATAGTCAAAACTAACACAAGGCAACGTTCCGCATGTTTCAAAAGCACCCTTTCATTGGAGGTGTTCCACTTTGATAACCCAAGTTTTGAGCACCTGAATGAGACCACATTCTACCACAGTGGAGATATGTGAAGCGGAGCGGAGATGTGGTGTAAATAACTAATTAGATTTCAACGCTGAGATGATCAGGCGTTAAAACCAAAATCCAATTGGCTGCTTTCGAAACATTGCCGCCCCAATCCCCATATACGTGTATCCGCTTTTGTGGAGTCTCATCCTAAGTCTACTTTGAGCACCAATTAATTTGACGGGCCCGTTGGTCTAGTTATCAGATACCCTGGTTAGGAAACCAAGGGTCGCGGGTTCGATTTCCGCTACGTACAAATATTTTTGCGATGAACATCGGTATTTGTGATCGTGTCATGGATGTTTATAAAAGTATTTAAGTATGTCTATCGGTTCTCTAACTACTATAGTACAAGCTGCGAGCTTTGTTTAGGGCTAGGCAGTTGGTGTGTTAGTCGAAAGAATTTATTTATTCATGAAATAAAACTACTTTTAAACGGATATTAGCGCGGTATAATTTTAAACTACTTATTTACAGGATAACCCGTATATCCGTTTAAAAGTACTTTTATTTCATGAGTAACAGTCGCGTAAACCTTAGAAAACATTATTTATTCATTTTGTTTGCTTGTCAAAAATATCAAGCAAGTCTGCCAAAAATACAAATTGGTACTCAATGGACTAGACCAGGGGCTCACGTAACAGGTGCTCTGACATTGGGTGCGTAAAGTGGATTACTTCTTAAGCACCCTTTCATCGTGTTGCAACGGCATTTCCGATGCAAGTGGGTGCAGCAACCTGACGCGTGTTGCCGTTCGGTTCCCGGCGACAGGCAGTGACACTTGCAAATAGCCGTTCGTGACTATCGCAACGCGAACGATTGTCAGGAATCGGGATTAAGTTTTGGTCTAATTTATAAGAGAATAAGGTTGTTATTTACTTGACTGTTTTATGGTAAATAATTGGGTATTTATATGCCCAATTATTTACCATGAAAACGTTGTAAATAAAATGAAAACGAAACAAAACGAATCGAAAACGAATTTATATGCAAGTCCTGAACGGATTATGAAGAAATTTGGTATACAGGCAGAGTATGGGCTGAATTAGGTGATAGAACTTTCATTCCGATAAAATACTCCCATGGGTTAAAATAGGGATCTTGATAACACGGGTAAAAGTGCGGATAAAAACTAGTTAATTATAGTTTTATTTTCACGAAAGCAAAACCGCTATCAGTTTATCATTTAAACCTATAAAGTTTTTAAAGAGAGCGGACAATGCCAGCCGCCTAAGTATTGAATGTTTATTTAACTAAAGCTAAATCTCATTGTCTATTTGTTGAACAAATCCGGTCGTGATTTAGTGCTCTCGCTTTTACTACCGTTACTATTGCAGTCGTGAAATAGTTTGAAAGGCACAACCTTTTTAAATAATAACCTTTTTCAAACCGATTTATAAAGGTTGATTTTAGTAATTGTTTGCTGTAAGTTATTTCACCATTTGTAATCAAAGCCTATTAAACCAGTAGACAATGTCTATTGCACTAATTTAGATTTTGTGACAAAATATAATCTTTTGTTATTCTGCATCCTTTGTAATAATCATCAGATAAATAGATATTGAGAACATAGTATAATAATCAAGCCTAAATTAAAATACATTTTTAAATTTTTCTTGATATTAAGTCAAACCCATATCTCCTTCACTGATTAAAACGTGGGGGCCCTACCTGAAACAAACAACATTAAAATTAGTTTGATACTTCTACTTCTTTCTCTTTTTTGCTGCTACTTCTACTTCTTTAATTTTTTTGTTGCTTTTATCACCATGCCTTCTAAGTGGGTATTGTTAACCACTGTAATATTATTTACATCTCCAAGTTGTGATTGAGAAATCGTTTTCGAGAAGAGTTTTTTTCTGATCCGGGAATCAATGACCCGAGAATAATTATAAGACTAATGTAATGTGCGTTAATACTATATTCAAAATCTCTCAGCATCCTTTCGACTAGGCTTTCAGATAATTACCTTACATGTTCCGTCGGCCACGTAATTAGACTACTGGGCAATGGCATCACAATTCACTAAGAATCAGTCGATGTACAAATATTCCTCATCATAACAAGAAACTCCACCATGGAGCATATGTAAATAGATAATACCCGCCGACTCCATAGCCGTACTAGTACTGGGGTACTGGTGATAACAATTCGGAGTTGCGATCGAGAAATCTCACGCAGTTTTCAGTTTTTTACCCGTAGATTAGGCACTGACCCACAAATCATTATTCGACTAATGAAACGTGCGATGATATTATATTCAAAATCTCTCTGCATCCTTTCAGTAAACTTATGTAACACCATTCCGGCAGTGGCTAACCTTTATTTCCTTACATGTTCCGCCGGCCACGTAATTAGACCACTGTTATTGTCAAATATTTTTCATAATAACAAGAAAATCTACCATCAAGCATTTGTAAATAAATAATAATACCCGCCACCTCCATAGCCGTACTAGTACTGGGGTGGTGATAACAATTCTGAGTTGCGATCGAGAAATCTCACGCAGTTTTCAGTTTTTTACCCGTAGATTAGGCACTGACCCAAAAATCATTATTAGACTAATGAAACGTGTGTTAATATTATATTCAAAATCTCTATGCATCCTTTCAGATAAGTTATGTAATACCATTCCGGCAGTGGCTAACCTTTATTTCCTTACATGTTCCGCCGGCCACGTAATTAGACCACTGGGCAACAGTAACACCATTCAAAAATTAAGTGATGTCATGTTCAAATGTTCCACTTTAGAAACTCTACCACTGAGATATTGTTATCGAAACAAATATTATACTAATTCCGCTTATAAATCATCGCCCAACAACTCAATACCAGTACTATTACTAATGAATAGTGGAGTATGTATTAGTGATTACAATACGACTACAGGGTTACCAATACTGGGTTGCTTACTGGCCCAGATTCATTAACTAATGATAAGTGCGTAAATATTATATTCAAATCTCTCTGCATCCTTTCGACTTAGGCTTTCAGATAACTTACGTAACGCCATTCCGGCAGTGGCTAACCTTTATTTCCTTACATGTTCCGCCGGCCACGTAATTAGACCACTGGGCAATGGCATCACGATTCAAAAACGTGACCTGCACTGATTGCATACGAAGAAATGTATCGTTTTCGAATTATGTAAAGCGCAAGACGGAAATTAATTGATAAAAGGCGATCGTAGATAAATAGAGCGGTCACTTTGTGTAGTAGCTTTTTTATGTGATGATATTTTTTAATATATTATTTATTATATAATTTTTTCTGAGGTTTACGCGACTGTTACTCATGAAAAAAAACTACATTTGATAGGATAGTATCGCCGTATATTATGTTAACAGGATAACAAGACGTTTCGGCTTTTCAGCAGATTGATTCCGTCATTAAAGCTGCTGAAAAGAAGCTTAAACGAAAGTATTAAAGCAGTTTTATTTCATGGACTATGGATGTATGGATTGGAAAAGTCTGACATCAAATATGTCTAGTAGTGATGTCGAATTGGTTATTGAACTAATAAGTAGAATTCCAATCATGGTAACGATTGGTCCCATTTAATGAACAAATCTTTCTATGAATACAAGAATATAAATTAACTTATTTCTTAAACGCAGTAGGTATGACTATTTAAAACGTCAGCGTAAATACGCCGACTCTAATCACCCAATATTATAACTTGCAGCGAAATATTAATCATAACGTCAAAATGATTTCTATAAGTCCTTTAGATACACGTACAGATTAAATAGAGCGCAATAAGGATTTAACCTACAAAATAAATTGCATGACATAATTATAATGATGTCTGCAAAATTATAAATTGATTGCCAACATGTATTAGAACTTCTTTGACATCCAGATTTGATGTAATAGCTTAATTTTGTCTCCTATCAACATTACCTTGCTAATTTGCTTCTTCTTGAAATGTCCCAGATAATTACAGTGATAAATGATAAATTTATCTTCGTATTTAAGGTCACTTGAAATTGATTACAATCTTGTTTCGTCGACTAGTAGACTGTTGAACACATTAATTTATGGTATGGTCAAATTGTCGTCTAAATTGGCGCCAGAATTAATGTACTTACTTAACTGACACAATGTGTTTTTTTATTGCCAATCTTTCTTTTAGGCCAGTCACATTTTGGAATCATACCCGTATTCAAATTGTAACGTTCCATAAAATTGTTTTCTTAATTACATCACGTAAAGAATCATGTTTTTATTCATGTCTTTCTTGGTGGTCAGTGACGTTTTGGAAACGATATTAATTAATAATTACGTTCTATCTGGTTCTATCAAATTGTTTACTTGATTCTAAAAATACCAAATAGCCTAAGGTTTGTGGTAGCTTCATTATAATGTTGTTTTTGAGTGAAAAGCCATTCCAAATGAAACCAAACTACCTACATTAAAAAAAAATTTGTTAATGTAGGTTTTTTTCTTATTGGTTATTTGTAATTTAAATATTCTAGGCACAACCCATAACAAATAGAATAAACTTTTACCATAATCACGCTATCAAAATTTTCAAAAGCATGAAAAGTATACATTGGTCCAGTACATTGGTTTTGCATTGGCAAAACTATCGTTTATCATACATGTAGCTATAACATATAAATAGAATAACACAACAAACTCCTGCATTCGACGTTTACATTATTCTTGAGGCGACTGACATTAACAAAAAAACTGACATTAAAAAAAAATAGGCTCGTGCAAGACCGAAGTTATGTCAGATGATGCGCGTAAAGAATCATTGACCTTTGGTATGTTGACCGTTTGATCGACGGATGGGTCACGTTCGGGCCATCCTGACTTATTGAGTTAGCTTTTTGTGCGGATTCGTTCAATGCAAAGGTCGTTGTAGTGTCAAGATTGTAGATTTAATGGGATTTGTATGATGACAATACGGACGATAATTACACGTTGGTATTGTAGGACGACCGCATCGAAACTATAATCAAAACTGCATAAATAGCAAAGATACCATGACGTTACGATCTGTTTTATCATCTATACTGTACTTACAATAATATTTATTATATATTTTGACTGGCCCGTTGGTCGAGTGGCTAGAGACCCTGGCTACAAAACCAAGGGTCGCGGGTTCGAATCCCGCTAGGGGCAAATGTTTGTGTGATGAAAATCGGCATTTGTACTCGAGTCATGGATGTTTATAAAAAGTATTTAAGTATGTCTATCCGTTCCCTAGCTTCCATAGTACAAGCTTCGAGCTTAGTTTGGGGCTAGGCAATTGGTGTGTTAGTCCAAGGCATTATTTATTTATTTATTTATAATAAAGCTGAAGAGTTTGTTTGTTAGATTTCAGGAATTATACTGATTCGAATTGTAAATGTATTAAAAATTTGAAACAAAGAAAAATTCATCAGATCTCGTGGCTCAGGCGGGAAATGCAATCAGGGCTTGCCCGGATTGCAAGAGGCGCTGGGTTCGTTTCCTACCTGAGCCACGAGATCTGAAGGCTTAATGGTATAGAATAACATTATGTTTGTGCGAAAACCGAAATCCACGCGGAACTGACAAACCTTGGATATTTCAATTAATATGAATTACTAGAATGAGTTAAATCGTCCATCGCCGAGTAATTCCTTATCGGTCAACAAATTTTATATCTATGATATAACATCTGATAGTTTAACCTCCGTAACTCACAGATGGTCGATCGTATGATCTATTACCTAAACATCTGACTAAACTAAATGCCAGCGTCAATCACGCACCAAACACCAATGGACAATGAAAAACTGACATTATTGCAATTACGTCACTTGCATTAAAAGCTGTAACCATGTAATCTTTTATTAAATCAGGCACTAGGTTCTAATAAAACCAATAAAATTAAATTGGTTGTCAGCACTACAAAATTACATGGGAGACCTCTGATCTTCTCACACTAAAATTAACAACGTAAAATAATAATAAATTAACCAATTTCAATACACATTTATAACACACGGTAATTAGTTGTTTCAAAGCGTTTTGTTTATTGATTGAACATTAAACATATGCCTATATTGTAGTTTATCTCAGTAGTCTCGTCCGGCTTTGTCCCCTTGGCAAACAAATCAGTTGCAATGTGCAGGCTTTGGGAGTCAAATAAAAGATAGTTACTTGCGCAACGTCCGTGTAATTACTGCCTCTAATTAATTTGACAGGCCCGTTGGTTGAGTGGCTAGAGACCCTGGCTACAAAACCAAGGGTCGCGGTTTCGAATCCCGCTAGGGGCAAATGTTTGTGTGATGAACATCGGCATTTGTACTCGAGTCATGGATGTTTATAAAAGTATTTAAGTATGTCTATCCGTTCCCTAGCTTCCATAGTACAAGCTTCGAGCTTAGTTTGGGGCTAGGCAATTGGTGTGTTAGTCCAAGGCATTTATTTATTTATTTAATGAATACAATGCAGCCTAATATATAGGGAGGTGTGACATACACTACATAACATACTACATTTTTATGTTTGTGGGAGGAAAACGAGCAAAGTGGTCACCTTAACAACTCGTAACAATTAAATCTATTCTACAAAATCCACCATCGGATTCCTTAGCGCGAAAATGACTAAACACACAATAAACAGGGCCTATCTGCATAACGAAGTGAACTGTCTCCGATTCGACCATAAAGTAAGGTGTATAAATTGCGTTGAGAAACTCTTGCGCACTGCCAGATATCCAGCATAGAATAAGAACTAATATAGAATAAAGACGGGTACTAAAATAAAACTTGTGCTTATAATGTTTCACCCCTTTCTATGCTACCGTATTTATAAAACAACCAAATGATAGATATATACTATATCGGTATATTGTATAATATATCGGTATGGATCATTAAGATCATTTGTTCTTGCGGTTCTGGGTCCGATTCCCAGTTCGGGCAAAATTTGAAACAAGTTTCCTGAACACAACTTGACCATTAAGACGCATTTGGCAAGCGTGGTAACAAAGTCTCAAAACCCCTTTTTAACCGACTTCAAAAAAAGGAGGAGGTTCTTAATTCGTCTGTATTTTTTTTTTGTTTCGATAAAACGTTTTCAAATTGATTAGTTACACGAGATAAAGATTTTTCTTGTCCACTTCATAAGTTACTTAGGAACAAGGCAAAAATTACCAAATCGCAAACTATTATATCCTTCCTTCTATATTCTCAATCTATGAACGCAACAGTTGTCAAAGTGTTTGCGCATGCGCCGAGTAAATTCTTAATTCAAAACTAGTTTCTGCACAGTTGCTTAAGTATGAAATAGAATAACAAAATAGGGAAGTGGGGAAATAGACCCCATTTATGAATTATAATAATCGTAAATTGCATAACTTAAACTGTTTCACTGTTTCATTTTAATATCCATAACTGGATGAATTTACAAAATGCTATACTAATCGTTGTCTTAGGCAAACAATGCGCCTGAAATAGGGAAAACGTTATTTTATAAAAAGTTGACAAAGGAGTAATACATATGTACCCCTGCCCCAAAAAGCAATGGGCCTCCTAAGTATGCTCGAAGGACCGCGTTATTTGGGGACCTTGATTAAGCCCAAAAACCTAGACCTGCAAGAACGTGGCCTGAAAGACTCTTAAAGACTGCGATTCAGTGGAAAAAAATACACTGTGTTACTGAGACTTTTCTCTTAGTATGTTAATCGACTACCAAACTAAGATGAATAAGTTACTCCAAAGTGACAAAAACAGGTAAAATCTCATTACTTCGGTTAAACCAATAAAAATCTTTCAGCATTTAATTACAGCACCGGATTAATCAAATCGGTTAATAAGAAAACTTAACGCGTAAATCGATTGATTTATAATTGTATCGATTACAACGATCAATTTAAAATCGTTCAGTCGTATTTGGGGGTCATTCCGCCTTATCGGTTAGTATAATTATAATGATCACCGGACATTACCAGTATTCGATAATTGCTATAAATGTTGTGGGAAAATTGCCACCGGTAATCTGAGCTATTAGTAAAACTTAAGGAAAATCGTTGAAAATTTTAAACGGTTTAGTTTCTACTCATCAATTGATGAATTGCCGCAAATGTGCGTTTGCAACTTTATATGCAGGATAAAAACACCTGCATACAAATTCTTTATATCTACCTCTCATTATGCATAGGGTACTGAACTAAGCTTTTCTATTTTGATTATAAGGAATCGCACTATTGGTAGTAATTATTGAACATGACCGTGCAATATTTTGGCAAAGCTTTTTTAAATTAACTAGTATGAGTTTATCAAACGTACAGATCCGAAAGATGTTGATGATGTGAAATGACTTACAATGATTTCAAAGGTTGTTATGCATCTTGATGTTTATAACAATAAAGGGCGAAATAACTTTGCTTTGCCTGCTCCCTCAATATGCTTTTAACCTTCATCAAATCAGTAATTTCCTATTGAAAAAGAAAACTAAAGGAGAATGACAAGTGACATTTGGATTAACTTTACCACCAAACTGTAAATACAATGTACTTGTAGTACACTGCACTGGAATTAAATAGATATTATACTCTTATACCGGCAGCCAAAACTAATTACATATTTCAAAACCAGTACCTACTTACTTGCATAATTCATTTTGTTTCGCATTACACTTGGCAAACCGCCTATTCCTATCATTTCGAGATTGCACACCAGTTTTTCCACACCCAATTATTCTATGATTACACAGCAAAATATTAAATAATCATACACCTTATTTTCTCCTTCATATGGATCATATTCGTATAGCTACGTTATTACACATGCCGTATGTATATGAAAAACCAGCTGTTTTCAAGACAGCTACAGAATTGAATCGTAATCGGAATGATGCATATTTTTTAGTAACACTATAATTTACCAGCTTTCTGACTTCATTCCAATGAACAGACATTTTCTCTATACAAAGAAAGAACATTACGAAGAAGTTTATTTTGATGGTAATTTATTTTGAAGTGATTCTCAGTGACATTAAAAGTGGAAAAGAGAAATGAAAGACGAAATCTTAGAAAGACGGCATAAAGAGGCACAATGATATTAAATGAATAGAATCGCGGTATAATTTCAATTAAGTTCCTGTAAATATGGACTTACACAGTTTAAAAAAAACAAGTGACTCAAATTCATCATCTTCATTAAATTAAATGTATTTAAAATTTCCTAAGTGTCCTTCTTCCCCAAAGTTAATTTCAAATTCCCTTAATTTTACTCCACAACTTCACCAAATGGGTCATCAAATTAATGTTAGTTTATTAAAATGCTTTTACGGGTTCTGCTATTTATAAGCAAAGTTCTCAATCAATCACACCAGTGTCGACACCAATTTAACTGCCGCAGTTAAATGTCTATAGGTACTTACTACCAACATTAGCATATTATCATTTAACCTTCTAACACACACTCAATCAATGATACCAACTTATGTATTACAAAATCGTTAAACACATATAATAGAGCTTTTTGCTCATACTAATGTGTATGGTAATGACAAAGGTATCCATTTTGTAACAATTTAGTAGGTACGTATTTGTGTAAATAGAGTCATTATTATGCATTATTGGTCACTGATCTGACCTACTGTTAAATCGTCATTAGGTTGGTATTATATGTTTGATCTGATGTAATTTAAAGATGCCATTACTTAGTCGGGTCATAAGTTCTGTCACAAACTTTTAAGGAAATTATTGATGCACCTTTGGAGATATACATAAAAATTAAATATGAAATGAAAGGTTATTAAATTTACAATATAATTTTATCAATATCATTTGAAATGTCCTCCTCCATTTTGGACAGATGCCTACAATCTACGAAGACAGTCATCGATCGCTGCACGCACCACATTCTTACACCTTTCTTTCGCTGATTTAATCAGAAACGCTCGGAGAGACACCAAATTCGGGTGAGGTCAAGTACAGACTTTCCTCTTCAAATATTGGTATAACTTGCAATCCCATCGGTTTAAATATGGACTAGAAGAGAGCCGGTGTTCATGCTGGGTGAAGTCAATTCCGCGCGCCGTCAACCAGTACTTCGTGCTTCGGGCCCTATGAGCCGGTGTAGAGTTTTGTTGGAATGTCCTATGTCTTTTCTTGATTATTATTTAAGAAAAGGGTTGTACTATGCTTGTTAGGACGGTATTTTGATATAGTACGGCCTTGATTTTCCCCCATTTTTTACCGAAAAACACCTCAGTTATGCCTGAATTCGAGAGTCCAAGCCAAATCATGAATGAGGAAGGGTGATGACCTCACTGGTCCCTCGAAATACACGTGCTTGCTTTTTCACTTACGTGGGCATACACTTTATCATTTTGTTTGTGATAACTTAAACATATATAGTAAAAAAAAAGACATCCAACAAAAGTTTTTCTCCGTTTTTTTTCCCGCGTGCCGTCGTAGCAGAGCCCGGGATCTTTCCTGCTTAATTTTCTTTATACGATCATTAGAAAAAATCCGGTCTTTTTACGATAAGCACGTGGTCTCAGGTTTTCATTTAGCACTCTTTTTAGTTTGGTTCTGCTTAGCCACAGCTGGAGAGCTAGCGTTTTTTGTTTACGCACGGGATTTTTTTCGTTTGGCGCCTTTACTGCTCTGATGACTGCCAGTGTTCCTAAAAGAGCAAGGCCTGCCACTTTTTTAACGATTTTGAAATCTTGAGACTTCATTGTATCGATTGATAGTACAATAAAAGAAATAGGACGCTTTTTTAAACTTTTGTACGAAATTGAAAATCTCCTTCTATGCGTTACAACAGTGGTGCAACGGAAAACCCGTGACTCTATCGTCTTTATTCGTCCATTCCATATTCAAATAATGTACAAAAATAATTAGTTCTTCTATTTCCGACATGTATGAATGTTCTATTTTTTTAATTAGGCGCGTAATTTCTGGCCGGTCTTCAAAAATCAAAAATATAAGGCTTTGACAGAACTTATGAACCGACTGTGTATATTGTAAACCCCGCTATAGTAAATAATACCGCATTTGTTTTGGATTGTTCAATAACTATACGCTCTGTTTCGAAAAAAAAAAATCGTCTTATCGTTTGATTATTCATTATTTGTTACATTTCAGATCAAATTTTATTTTCTTACAAATTACCAAGAAGTAGTTTTTCGCACGCCAGTTGTAACAAATAAATATTCAAGCCACAGTAAGGAATGTTTTTTGAATTACGTATATGGCTTGGCTTGGTACATTACTACATAAGGCAAGTAGGACAGTTGTCCAATTTTGTTTGGTTAAATCGTACTCACAATTCAACGAAGTGTAAGTCAGCTTTGTTCATTAAAATTAACAACCTGTGGCTTTCCTTGGGTTTGAATTTTTTTACGTACGTATTTAACGGAACTACGTAAAAAAATTCAAATTTTCTTACGAATCAAACGAAGACAATCATCGCCAAGATTTCTTGCCCATTTTCCGAAATATAAAACAAATACAAAACGTCTATGTAATATATAAAATGTCACGCAAATAATTATAATGTTAAACTAACATCACTGCTTTATTTTAGATCGAAAGATGAGATAAATAAAGAAGACTTTATGACAGTTAGGACAAAAGAAATGTAAAGGTCACCTAGCAATAGTGTTTCTTTGAAAACAGTCACTAAGTTAGTACTTGATTTCTAAGCCAAGCCAAACAAAGGCTTAACCGCATACAGCCTTCGTGCCCTAACTGATCAATAAAATGCAGTTATAAACAACCTTGACGTCTATCAAACTTAGCTCCAGGCCGAGTGACTGTCACCTGTTACATTACGCAAAGTCTACATAAATAGAATAATAAATGATAAACTAATACTTGAAATAAAAGAAACGATTGAAACATCCGGCATTGAAAAGACCAATCATTTAAGAAATGTTTTTATTCAATTAAAAATAAATAATTGATTTATTTAGATAAAATAACATATCTTAACAAATCTGTCATTCTTATAAAAAGAACTTCACAAGAAATGAATATTATTTTGATTGATAACGTAGCTAATATAGAATTATTTAACCTATTTGAGTTGTGAAGGTAAAGGTCTGAATAAGAATCATTGTTGAATACAAGTTTAAAATAAACTCTTAAATAAAATTAATTTAAAATAGACTCATGTACTCAGCTACCTACATGTACTACACAAGATTTACTAAATTTGGATTGGGATGCCATTCCTTAGAAGATGCCCCATAATGTGAAATACAAATATTATTTGACAATAAATTTTCCGCCGATTAGAACTTGCGGTTAGATCATAAATGAAATCCAATAAATCCAAGGTGATTCGCGTTTGCCTGTGGTTAGAACGTGTCACACGTGCAGCCTATAATTAACAAAATCAATTTATTTTGCAACAACTTCCAAGGTATTGAAGCTTTTCACACAAGCAATAAGTGCCAAATTTGATTGAGCAATTTATTTTCCGCTTATCGAAACGGTGATTTGAATAAGAGTACCTATACGTTTTGTCACTTTTTACATTCGTGAGAACGTAATCCAAATTGAAAATTAATCTAAAGCAAGATTAAGATTTTTAGAAATGATTTAATTGCATGGTTAATCTTCAAGACTTTTGTGATGCAAAATTAAACATTTGTTACTGGAGGATTGATGCTATATGTCTATAAACTAAATTGTGTTTTGCGAAAATAATTCACAAAGCCAATGATATTTAGAAAATTCGATTTACGTCATTTTGCACGGTTGTGTCTCAACAAAGAGTGTGCAATACTGTGTACGATCTATTTCTTAATAACTTTCTTTCATCTATAAACTTACCGACACTTCTATTTATCAATTCTATTATAGATATTTTGTATCCATACCTGTAACAAAAAGGATAAACAAATTAAAATATGTTTTAATGATAAGCCAATCTGCAATTTAAATTAGTTTTCATATTATAAAAAAATATTTGAAGCTTAGATATAGCATTGTCACAATATTAAAATTTATGAAATACTAACACGATGTCTAATTTGTTGTATGTGTTATGTTCATAGAACACAAATCAATTTCCACATTCAACAACAATATACCAAGCCCGCCTAAAATATGCAGAACATTACACAAAACGAAGTATTCAGGTCGCACACTAGCCATAAAAGGTACCAGTTAAGTATAATTTAAAATTATATCGGCTTAGTAAAGCCGAATGGTTCGATCACGACATACGGCCTGGCATATTCATAGCCGCAAAATAATGCAGAACGAATTTGATCATTATGTTTTACACAAGACTTGAATGTAGGTGTAGGTATAACAAGTCGCTAATCAGTAAACTTATTTGTAGTACACTAATATTTGCACTGGCAGATCGCACGAAAAGTATTATTATTTTAAGCGAAAGATCTCCCGCATTTTTCACATTTTTGGGTTTAAATTAGATATTTCCAGGTTCGAATTCCAGGGTCACTATTCCGTCGCGAACCCAGAAGTTCGGCAATTCATTTCTTTGCCGAACTATTAAGCGATGGAATGCGTTGCCAGCGTGCGTTTTTCCTCCTTCCTACAACATGGACTCCTTCAAGAGAAGCGTGAAGAAGTATCTTGCGGGCCGGTATGGCGATGCCAACTGATGGGATACCATTTTGGTACCACATCGGTTGTCATGGCAATTAGGGCTCCTCTTTTGCTTACCATCAGGCAGGGAGGAGCCAATGTACCGCGCTACTATAAAAAAAAAAAAAAAAGAATTCCGCTAGGGGCAAATGTGTGATGAACATCGGCATTTGTACTCGAGTCATGGATGTTTATAAATGTATTTAAGTACGTCTATCGGTTCCCTAGCATCCACAGTAGAAGCTTCGAGCTTAGTTTGAGGCTAGTGTTAGTCTAAGAAATTTTAAAAAATTAACTTCTGCGCCTTTGTCCTGCACTACAATATTAATTGGAATCAGATTATAAATACTAAAAGACGTAACCTAGTATTAAATCCTTAGCTGCTAGGCACGATTTTACGCCCACAACTCAAAATCCGTAATTCAGTTGCGCAATTCATTTTGCCGTACGTAACTTGAAGTAAATGTAACTACTTCAGGGTTTTACTAATCGGAGCCCTACGTTGCACAAGAAGCGGACGTTGCTTTGCACAACGACGTGAATTTAATTACTGATAAGGGTTGTGAGGAGTTAAGCAACTTTCCGCTCGGCCAGGCTTGGATGGGTGATCAAAGGTTTAACGCTTGTTTAATTGTGCATTACTAAGGTGTGAATAAAGTGTAAAATTATAGATTTTATTTTTTAATTAATTATTTGGTTAGTTTGTTAATTTTTCGTGTTCAGTTTTGCTGAGTCCTCCTAATACCCTAAATAGAGACTATGCCAAAGCGAACCACTACAGCTTGCTTTTTTTAATTGAAGACACATAGATGTTTATTTTTTGGACATATTGTTTGCTGAAAACCTGTTTTATTTATAATATTATAATTGGCCTAAATAAATTGTCTACAAATTATTAAATTGGCATTCGATATTGTTTTCGCAAGTTTCCATCAACTATCGCTGCCCTATTATCGGCGCGCAAACATGACTTCTTCCAATAACACCTAACTTGATTTAGCGAGGAAAAGTTGCCTTCGACAACTTTCGAAAACGGACCATCATTTATTTCTCGGTACTGTAAAATCAATTCAAATCCTCATTCAGTATTTATGATACTTGCTCAAACGCTTCCCATATCTCGGAGAGAGTAAGAAGATCTATTAGGCTCGAGGCTTCGCATGTACGTTTGCACTACATTTGTAGGGTGTGTAGATTAATGTTATTTTTAGGGACAACGGAGACATGTTTATTTTTTTTCGTTAAAAGTAAAAGTGTAATGTTTAAATATCAAGATGTCGGACTTTATGAGTACCCTAATGACTGAGCAACGACCTACGGAAATAAACCCTTGGGCTGTTTCATTGGTCTTTCACCGAATGACGCTCTGTATTAGTTGTAAAGAAACTAGTCTAAATGTGATGATTATTATCACCAAAAAATATTTGAAGTTAGATGTAAAAAATTGGCCAAGTGCGAGTCGGACTCCCGCACTGGGGTTCCGTACAAATTCTATTTTTGACGTATTAAAAAAACTACTGAATAGATTTCGTTCGAACCAATTTTCGTTGGTAGTTTTTATGGTAATCTACATTATATATTTATTTCAGATTTATCATCCTCTTACTTTAAAAGTTAGAGGGGGGGGGACACACTTTTTTCCACTTTGGAAGAGTCTGTCACGCAAAGTATTCACTTAAGAAAAAAATGAGCTTAGAAACCTCAATATAATTTTTAAAGACCTATCCATAGATACCCCTTACGTATATGTTCAATGAAAAAAAATATTTTCAGTTTCAGTTCTAACTATGGGGACCTCCCATATTTTTATTTTTTTTTCTATTTTCGTATGAAAACCTTTTTGCGGTTTACAGAATACATCTACTCACCAAGTTTCAATAGTATAGTACTTATAGTTTCGGAAAAAAGTGGCTGTGACAGACTGGCGGACAGACAGACAGACAGACAGACAGACAGACAGACATGACGAATCTATAAGGGTTCCGTTTTTTTGCCATTTTGGCTACGGAACCCTAAAAACCTAAACTTAATGATAAGGTGAATACTACTCTCACCTACACAGAACATTGAATATAAAAAATTCAAAACATGAAAGTTGAAAAAATATATATGTCATACAATTGTCAAAAGGTTATACAGCTTAATCTTGCAGCTTAAGTTAATTATTAAAAAAAACTTTATTAATAAACGTGTTCTTATTAAAACAGATGTGTTACAAATTATCAAAGCTTATAAAAATGTAAGTGCAATTTTCCACAATGCATATTTTGTCCTATGACAGACAGCGCGTGAGGCCACATCACTCTCACGAAACGTTTAGCAAGGCCGTTCCTTATTCCGGATTCCGATGCATTATTTCATAATATCGCCGTTTTCCACTTAGTTTACATCTGACTCAATAATGATGCACTCTGACGCATTATTAGCGCATCATTTGCATATCAAGCAAGGAGGGAAACAGCGTAATCTCTCAAGTGCATTTAGTGCGTTTTCGTTCCATAAGTTGGATATGAATTACTTAATTATCTTAATCTTTGGAACGCAACGTTGGTTTCAATTGCAAATTAACGTATAACTGGTTTATCATGATAGTCTCTGAGTGGTTAGTTAATTGAAGTTTAAATTCTTAACTAAACAAAGCAAAATCCATAGGTAACATTTCAGAGATAAATTTACCTTTTTATGAATTATACCTACATAGTTGACAATCAAGCAATGGGTGAAGTAAAAAGATATCAAAAAATGCGCAGAAAATACTACGTTAGTAAAGGTACTACGTTACCAAAAATTAAATTAAATTAAATGATTTGACGACCCGCTTGGTGTAATGGTCAAGATGTTGCCTATTACGCAAGAGGTCGCGGGTTCGATCCCCGCACAGGACAAACATTTGTGTGCATGAACATGTCTGTATGTCCTGGTCTGGGTGTTATATGTATCTATTTAAGTATATTTGTAATACCACTGTTGATTCTGATGTCTGTAACACAAATGCTTAAGCTACTTAACACGGGGTCAGATCAATGTATGTGATGGTGTGAAATATTTATTTATTTTTTCATTTATTAATCAAGCCATCATAAAAATTATGATAAAATTAACTTGTATCATTTAACACGTTTTAATATACACGTCGTAATTTAGATCCATCTTCATATTTGTTCAAGTACCGTATCGCCTCGTATTAATGTAATACATTCGAATCAAATTTACATTTTAATGTAAATTGTGTAATACATAAATACCTCTTATCTAACTCAAGCCCATTGTTATATGGCTTCCAGTTGCATAGCTAACTTTAAATGTTGAATGATTTAGATTTATCAATTAGCTGTGACTTTTTGAGAGGAATCTCTCTAAATATTTTTAAAATTTGTTTCCTATTTGCAAGAACTTTGATTCAATACAATCATCGTCATTGTGAACAAAGCCATTCAATTATAAATGTTATCGAATACGTCAAAGTTTTAATATTATTTCAATTAACTCAATTACATATTAGATATCTCGGCAAATTGCAAAGCGTATTGCTTATTGTGTTTTAATTCATTATTTACATATTATTCTATGCCGAAATAAGCCAGGATATTACAGTCTCAGGGTATGACACCATAATTTATCATTTATTATCTACTGGTAAGATAATGAATGACAAATTACAATATAACATACAGTTATGTTGCACACAGGGTAGCTCAAACAATAGACTTATGGAAATCACAATTAACGTAGGTGTCAATCTATTCACATATTCCCTATACCTATACAAAGTTAGGTAGTTGATATTATGAACTTAGTTATGTGCCGGATAGCTAAAAATGTAGATCTGCGGATACGGGTCCGATACGGGTGTTCGGTTTCAAGATCCGTAGATACGGATTTTTATTTTTTCAAGAAATCGTTAGTAGACGCAAGTGATCTTTACACGATGGTTGACACTTCGCTCTCCGCAACAACACGCAGAAAAATACTCTGAATAGATTTTAAGTTAACAATTTTGGCTCATGTACGATATACGTCGTATCTGTGAATTGAAAAGTAGAAAAAAAAATAGCGTATAAAGTAACGGATATGGATACGAATACGGTTTATCACATTTGGATAAATTGGTGCTATGTACTACAATAAAATATTAAGAAGACTATGAAATGAATGTAAAAAAGTTAAAAAAATATTTTCTTGTTTGTTATTCTAATAATCATAAAACTTCATATTCAGCTTTGGGGAACAACTTTAGGAATCTATGCAAGCGCATCTGTCGCACACTACTCTAATAGCTTTTGCATCACCTAAGCAGTAATATAACTGAACATTAACATTCTGCCTAGACAAACTAACCTCCAAGTGTTGCTAGATCATTACTTCTACAATAAAGGCAGTGTTTGCTTGCAATTTGCTCCGGCCGTCTGTTGGTGATTCATCAAGCTAACTCCGACTCGACAGTAATGGTAGGTTAATGTGAACAGTTGAATTCGTGCACCAACATCACAGATTATGTTTGTTGTCATAACTCTGGGAATACGGGTCTGGGGTAATGCATTCTATTATAGCGCAGATTTATCGGTCTTGTGAAATAGGCCGTAATAGTCTAGATTTAGTAAGTGTTTTGTCATTCGAGTGGTCCAAAATCGTCTATTTCTGCACTTTGTCGTTTCATATTTCCTTAATTCGGTTTGATAAATATTCGGTTAAAGCTTCTGGTGTTTTGCAAACTTGGTAATAGTCACAGGACTGTAACCAAGTTACTTAATTTCTGGGGCTCAAGTTGTCAGCATAATTATACCTTAAGAGAAATAAGAAACATTTCAAAAATAGCCCAAAACCTTTGGACCAATGCCTCACAACAACATTCGTATCAAATTGCTGTCCCACACTACAACACACCAACCCGCTACACACGACTACGGAGGTGGTCAATTATAAAACAATACCAACTTCAATGCTATTCCTAATCCGCATAGCATCTTTCTTATGTTAATTTTACGATTACAATTACCGTATTGCGTCATAATTCTCCTGATTAATATTCACGACAAAGGCAAGCACAATGACGTTTTAATTACACAAGTTGCCACCGGAATCGAATTTGTGGAGAATCGTAAATCCTTTACGCAAGCCACGTAATAGCTGATCGAGTTAAATACTTGCAGTCCGCACACTAGCGCTGCAAATCGTTTTTATTTAATTGTAATGCAAGGCCTACAATTTTTCAAAATTTTAAAGAATGAAAATTTCATCCTATCTTTTCTGCTCGAACTCAGAGCCTTGCTCAAGGCAAGTGCACTGACCATTAAGTCGTTAGTGAACCTGACGAATTTCTTGTTATACCCGCTGGGTTTCTTTGTTTACCTTTATTTAAAAAAAATACAGATTAAAAGGTGTTATAATACTTAGAGGGTACAAGTGCTTAAATAAATAGACAAAAAATGAATTTACGATATTAAGATCAAATAACTCTCTATAGTGCGCTAAAAAATACCATTTATGATTTTGTATAAGTGACTTTTATTACATTGTTAATTATTTGGTAGTCATCAAATTGCTAAAAATGGCCACTTGTATCAATAGTTAGTACAGGCTTAGCCTAGTTTGAGGACTTGCGAAAATTGTTAACTATAAATGTTCTTGAATATAAATAAATTTTAATAGTTATCTTTCCGGTAGAAAAGTGTTCAAAGAATATTTAAAAAAAATCATAAACGTTATTCTTAAGTGCACTACAAACCATTATTTTATCCAAATATCTTGTATTTATAACAATTTAAGAAAAACGAAGGGCGGCGCTAGTATGCGGACTGCACGCTCTTAATGCTGTCCTAACTCGATGGTTAAGGCTTACACCACTTGTGTCAGGACTTTCGAAATAGCGGAGGTGTTTGATGGACCTAAAAGATAGCAAACCTTTGAGTAATCGTAGACGGTCGTGTTAGTCAAGATAAGTTGGAAGTTATTAGTCAAAAGTGAGATTAGATTCTAGAATGCTAAATCAAAATTAGATTATGTATGATGGAAGTTGTAATACCCCTAGGAGGAGAACGGGCGATGTGGTCGTCACATCCCTACGCTCTTATTATAATATTATGTTGAAGTTTTGTTTACGAATTTATTATCAACGGATAATATAAATAACTTTGAATGTATTGTACATAATACTATCAAATAAAATATCAAGACCAACTTTCATAATGAACCAGACTAATAAATATCAGCTATACGTATGACATTGAGCCGTTCAACATTTCGACACGTCAAAAGAATTCACGGATAATGATCAAAACACATTATCCAATGACACAATCGCTAATTGCGTGAATTGTAACGAAAGGTCCAATTGCGTAATGGATAGCTTACATTTGTATGTGCACGATACCTAGGATCACTTGGACAACATTCAGTATTAGAGAACCACTTTCACTCTATTGTCGATTAATTCCTGAACTGCAATGATTGGGGGCACAGATATCGTCACTGTTATTAAATCCAATAGCAAATGGAGCGGAATTGTTAACGATGTGTATTGTTATCAAAACACCTTTACTGCACTTGCATTAAAGTCCAATTTTATTTTTATGCTTGCCAAGAATCTTTTGTAAAAAAAATAATTCAATTATGCCCGATAAATACCACAAAGGGTGCATTATGAGATCTACAAATTGGTGAATGGTTTTCGCAACTATTCTTTTTAGAAGGCGTATTATTGTAGTTTTAACAAGAAAACTTTTCTTATATAACCTTTTATCTTATCGTTGAATCAATAATAATATACTACATTCAGAAAGGTAAAAGTAGTTTTCAGATAAAATTATTGGTGAGATGTTATTTAACTTAGACTAACGATAAAATGTAGGTCTACGATGATTCTTATATTAACGGAAAGACAGCAGATTTCTAACACAGTGATTTTCTTTCATCGATTAGGCCTGTCTAGTCTTTTAGTCTCAACCCTACCCAAAAGTCTGTTATCGGATTGGCCCGTTTATGTAATAGTTAATATAAATAATAAAATCCCGCCTATTACAAATTGCATAACACCGACCACAAATCCCATAATCGATCAGGATTACTTACTATGCAAAGCCGTTTAATATCATCCGCATGTAGCCAATAATCATGTCAGGGCAATTTGACACTTCCCGTTCACTTCTTACGGTTCTAAATCGCTCTAGTTACATTAATTGGTTTTATAGGAGTTGCGCAAAGGCAGGATTAAGGTACAAAGCACGTATCGGTCTGTCCTTCCGTTTCGGCAACTGCTTTCTCTATACGTGATGGCAATGGTGATGACTTGTCTGTGTTGTAAGGAGCGACGTAATATGGGATGCGTAGGTTTGTGAGTAAGGGCTATTTCGAAATTACTATACTGGTAGACTTAATGATTTTATTGTTCCCTAGCGGCGCGACTCCTCGTGGATTTCGGTTTACGCACACATAGTGTTTATTATACTAGAGCTTTAAGCCTTCCTCGACAAATGTAATCCAACACAAAAATAACTTTTCAATACGAACCAGTAGTTCCTGAGATTAGCGCATTTAAAAAAACAAACAAACTTTTTTATTTTAGTATAGATTTATAGTCCACCGCACCAACACATATCGTATTGAACATAAGTTGCAATTCATGTTTTCATTGACAGGTTAACTCGTTCCTCTGCGAGAATGTTGAGATCTGAATGTCAACACACTGAATGCTCCCAAACAAATACTCGTATATTCTAAAATTACAATTTAACCCTTCAGCGCCTCTAACTAACCCTATCACGGCACTTTTGTTACATAAACTGACGTAACATTTAGGCTACTTAGTGCGGCAACGAAATGACTTAATAAACCAAACTTGCGTAACAAAGTGTAACAACAAATTGTTTCCTGGACTCAAGATTACTCCAGGATAATGGCACACGATTGGCAGCCGTTCTGTGGACAGAAATATGTATGTAAGAATGTAGTATACTATGTTTAAATTGGAAATGTGCTTAGATAATGTTCGATGATTTTGATAATATTGAGAGTGGGTTAGTGGGACTGTGTCCGATGAATTGCCATAATGTAATGTAATGATAAATGTTTTGTAATATTGTAATGTATGTGCAATATACATTTTGGTTACAATGTTAATTTTGATGAGTATATCTGGAATTAAGTTTAGAAAATGCAAGTCTTAGGTGTTTGTCTTTGGTTTGTTTGAAGTACGCCATCAAAGCTCTGGACAAAGGTGAGGATAGAAGTTAATACCTTAATTATTAAGATTAAGTTAAATTATACCCCGTTAGGCATTTTTGAAGACAATTGATCTAAATAAATATAACTCAAATGTCTAAAGGATTTACTGACATACTGATCAACGCACAGCCTAAACCACTAGACGGATCGGACTGAAATGCAGGTAGACGTTATGACGTAGGTCTCTAAGAAAAGATTTTTGTCAATCCTACATGAAATCCAAGCGGACAAAGTCGCGGGCGGCCGTTTGTTTCCCTATAAAACTTATACTGTAAAGGCGTTTTACCTTATAGTGTCATAATAGACCGACACCTTCAAACACAGCCATGACTATTTCCAACGCTTTGATAAAATCGCTTTACAGGCAAAGTTATGCGTCCACGTGATCTTATTAGTATGAATTACGTTGCACTACCGTGGTTTTGCGCAAGATTGAAATACGGGCGATATTTTAAACTATATCTTTGGTCCAGATCTGTCGTTGTATTTTCCCATTGAGATATGAGGGTGGGAGACAAGGGTTTCGAGTAGGCATGTATACGATGGTTGTTAATATAAACGACCGTTTAGTTACAAGTTAAGGTTGGATAATAATTTTCCCATAAATGAACTCGCGAAGGTTCATGCTTGGTTAAGGTACGCTACTGCTTAATATTATGGAATTTCTTAAAATATAATATTAAACCTCCTTTCTGCATGTCTTTATGTTACTCATACTTTTGAATTACGATCCAGATCAAAAGTCAGCTCGTCATTCAGCTAATTTTATGATTGTAATTTGCTGTGTGTATTTAAAAAAAAACGTTTAAGTTTGTTAAATATATAATTAAAAAATACAGTATACCACAGAGAATATGTTGCTTTTTATTGTGATCTCATTCATAAGATCAAAGCACCTTTGCAGAGTCAAATAAAGGAGTAGTATTATTAACCCATTTGTTTAGTTGTTACTACGTGTAACTCGTTCTTTAAATTGATATAGACTGCAAAATCTTAACATACTCTGTCTGCTGAAGTGAAGCAACTTTAACAGAGGCCGATCATCGGATGGGTGACCAAAATTTCCAGGGCTAGCTCCTTCGTGAAAGCCAATCCGTAACATGCCTGCGTTATGAGACCCGATCTCCCTACACAAAATACTTCGGGGCGTTAACAGGCCGATGAAAATAAATAAATAAATTCTATCGTCTTACACACCAACTGCATAGCCCCTAACTAAGCTCGAAGCTTGTACTATGGAAGCTCGTAAACGGATAGACTTATACTTAAATACTTTTATAAACATCCATAACTCGAGTACAAATGCCGATGTTCATCACACAAACATATGCCCCTAACGGGATTAGAACCCGCGTCCCTTTGTTTTGTAGCCAGGGTCTGACCACTATACCAAAGGGCCCGTCAATGAAAAATGATTTATGATTTGATGATTATGATGTACAAATGGTCTTAGGTCAACCTCTGCTATTACGGCAAGGCAACTAACACGTCGGACGACTTTTGTTTTCTACCATAAGACATTGTACAAAGCTACTTGTAAATAAAACGTGTCTCTGTGAAGCAGGTGATGCCACTGACCGCTAGCGAAAGCGAAAAAATGTCGCTAGAGACTTAATCACCGGTTTTAGAACCTCGAGAAAGTATTGCATACATGTCCTGATATCTACATGATGTGATATAAGGGGTTTTTATTCCCCTAATGTTATTTCTTTACAAGCGGCGGCCGCCCGAGACTCCGTCAGCGTGGATTTCGTTTTTGCACACAAAGAGTTATGCTATAGCTTAAAGCCTTCCTCGTCAAATGGTCTTTCCAACACAATAATATTTTTTCAATTTGAACCAGCAGTTCTTGAGATTAGCGCTTTCAAACACACAAACTCTTTAGCTTTATTATCTTAGTAAAGACTAGTTAAATCTGTCTGTTTCTTCTCATACCTATCAGCATGTGACATAAGGAGTTTTTATTCTGCATTGCTGTTGGTTCTTTCCTAGTTTGAACTGGAAGTGTCTGTTCCTCAATTATTCTTGTTAAGCTGGTTAAGCCACACATAGAGATTAATTTAGTAGCTGCAGATAGATGTTTGGGTTATTAGCTTTTTAAGTATATTGATTGGAGTAAAACCAATATCTAAAGCTGATGTAATAGTGAACATAATATAGGTACTCGTATGACGACTTACCAAGCTGTCGTGAATTAAAGTTTGACAAATCGAACTGATTATTCAGCATGAAGCTTGTCAAATTGAAAAGTGGTGGAACTTGAAGCCAGCTTATTCTCATGATAAAAATATAATATGTGTATGTATATTTGTTTTACATTTACTGGTTCGTAAAAATTTGATAAGGGAAAATGTCATTGCCTTCCAGTAATATTTTTACGATTTTTTCGCATTGATGTAACTTAAAAAGTATATAGCACATAATATCAAAAAAAATATTATTTTTTTCAATTCAATTTCAATTCAAAAATCGTACAGCATGAATAGTTGCACAACAATCGAACATTTCATTCCTACGATCACACCATAACCGTAAATCTTTACCGTCAATAAATCATGCAAACCGCTCTTTAAGGATCATAACACTATCGAAGATGCACAATGTACTGATGTAATTGGAATTAGCCCACTTAAGATCACGCGTGTACATTCATGAGCACCAACATGTAAACAAACACATTCAAATATGAACTTTACTGCTTTGACATATGTAAGAGTCGATGTTTATGTAATGTGTATACATGTTGGTGCTCATGACTGTACCATCAGCCAGTTTGTTAAGATGTATATCGCGTTGTAATTACAATGTTACATTACATCAATAAGATCACAATCCCTAAATGTTACGTAACACTACATCTGGAAATGATGGTACTATGCAACAGATGGTCATCACTTAATTGCTTTATAGAGGTGTAAATATCTATTGGCTGTTCATTAAGATGTCAGTCTTAATAATAAAGTTTGATTGTTAGTTCCTGTTTATTGTAATTATAGCGCAGTAAAAAAAGCTTTAATAAAACCACTACTACATTACGTATTCTCATTCCGAACATTCAAATAATCTAATAAAAATACGCATCCCACATAACGATATTAAATCACTTCGATTTTTACAATGAGAACTGTTTCCCAAAACATTCACAATGTAGAATCCTTCCTCAATAAGATTTGTTAAACCAAAAACTGTAACATCAAAATTAGTTTGTCAATATATACCATGTTTAACTATGCATAAAAGCAACCTATGTTTCTTATGTTTTTTACTATATTTTGTTGTCTCATGCACGCGTAGGATAAAGTTACTTACATATATCTACCTCTTAATTTCCACATTGTTGAGATAATCAGCGTGTTATCGACGTCACGAGTTGCCCCTGTGACTGTGCATGCCTTGACTGTTTTCGTAACCGTATTCCAACGATCTAGGCCACTGCATTCAACTTATCTCACTATCGTCGCCAACCACGCATCAATTCGATGGCCGCGTTGATATAATGCAGTTTATCTACTGCTAATCATCATCCTAGAGCCTCTCCCAGTTGTATCATAGGCCATTGCCTCAGAGCCCAGGGTACGCTACGACTATGATCCTGAATTGACCAGCCTGGTTGTTACACTGGAGCGACTGTGTGGACTGTCGTCTGAACTCCGTAACCCTTACAAGGTAAACCAGAACTTTTGGATTGTTGTTGGGACCAGCAACTTAACGTGGCTTGCGAAAGTTGCGAAGCACAGCATCATAATTCTTATCGGACAACCAGGTAATTCAAGCCAGTAAGGTCCTAATCAAACTGGGAAAACGAAGTGAACTTGTTCCCTCGGGATTTTAACCCATGTTCATGGTTGCAGATTTTCATAACCGTATTCCAACGATCTAGGCCACTGCATCCAACTGATTTCACTATCATCGGTAACCACGCATCAATTCGATGACCGCGTTGATAAAAACTATTGTACTGCTAATATTCTAATCAATTGAGACTATCTCACGTCCGAAATATAAGTAAGTTTATTTCTTGTTAAACGTAAATCATACCGACTGTATTTGTATTGTAAGTTAATGTATTGTTATGGCCGAGATTAGGTGCTCTTTTTAGTATTTTGTTGCTGTTGAAGTGACCTGCGTTTCACTTTAGAAATTATTGAAATATTTAGTACGAATGTCGGTCACCGATTAATCTAATACGTGCTAATATTGATTCAAAGCATTAAAGTGAAGTGAATACTAGTTTATATTCAGGTCAAGATAATATTTTTTAGTATCTACGATATGAACTGAACTTTTTTTATAAATACATAGACAAATTGATGTCAATCGTGCGACAGTTTTGTTGTATTTTAATGAAATTATCACCTTGTCCTTATTAATTTTTAAAGAAATAACAAACAACTTAAATGGAAATAAAAATGCATAATATTTTTTGGTTTAGTATTAAAAACTATTTGATTGCACACTTACCTTTAAAAAAAACCGGTGATCCCGAATTGCTCGGTAACTTTTCTTATTTACTCTTATACGCAAGCTTTTAAATAAATGAGTAAAATGCTTACTAATTACGATGCATTTAACAAAACTTTTCCCATTGCTAAACTATCAGTAACGCTGTGTCTTCCTAACACAGCGGTAATAAAGATAAAAGTCAATAGTGTGAAACAAGATTTTAACTACCTATTTGTTAAAACAATAAAACATGTGCATATAAATTCGAATTTCAACCTTATCACGCCAGATTTTGTCTTCAGATGTATTTTAAGAATGCAACATTTAATTAATCTTTTTTGTACTTATAGTACATGAATAAAATGTCACAATTTTTTCTCCATTTCCCGGTATCTACATTCAGCTTATTCTAAATATTCGATCACCCCACATAAAATTAACCTTTTTAGTCTCAAGACTGTCGATATAAAAACTCTACCCAAATACAGGTTTTGCTAACCTTACGAAACCAACGCATTGGAGTGTTAACAGCTTGTGTGCAACAACCTGGTTGATATGCGCTTATGAAATGCATTCTCCATGTGGAAGGCGACTTTGGTTCGAATGCACCTGTTGAACTCGTCTATGCAAATGTGGATGCACTTGACCTAGTTGCATTGGTATTGTAGACGTCATAGTGATTAGGGAACGGATCCTTTTTAAAAGAAACAAGTACGATGCATAAAAGAAACGTAATAAAGAAAGGTTATAAGTGAAATGAGGCTCAATTTTTTAGACAGATATTTTTTGTATGTTTTATTGTATCCCACATTTTTTTATACGTAAAAAAGACCCAGATCCAAAGTTCAAATGTACGAACAATAATGTTTAATGTACTTAAATCACACATAAATTATATTTTTATAACGCGTATTAGTTAATGTTAGTTGACCCACCAAAACAAAAAAAAACAATGTAACGTTTATTAAACAAAGACGGTTGCATAACACCAGCCCTTTCATCACTCGAACAATGAACTAAAAAGTGTTTATGCATAAATGAAACGCTTGCAAGCGTGAAAGCGGCCTCGTGTTTCCACCGGCTATTTCGACGAAGGTGAAAATGCCGCCAGCCGCCATGTTGGATTAGTTCCGCTGACCGCCGCTGTGGCGCTCAAGGTCGCACCGTAAGTTACGCGTTGCTTTATATCTTGTTACTAATTTGTTAATTAAAAATTATTAATCCGAAACATATTTCATAGATAAATAATTAATTATTTTTTGACCGTTAATTGATACTGGAGTTGAAAAAAATAATTAGAAGTGTGAATAATTTATTAGGTACAATTATATAGGGTGTAACAAAATATACTGCAAATATTTTAACGGCGAATTCTTTGATGGCAATGTAATCAATATCAGATATTAAAAAGTCAAAATTAATGCCTACCAAATTTTGCATTTTCTGCATTGGCCAATTTGCTCTTTTCGTCCTGTAAGCTTCGCCCCTTCTCCACTACTTTGATTTTGGGGCAGGACAAATGTAGTAATTGCATTACACTGATAAGACACGTCCAGCTGTCTTGCATATGACAAAATTTGTACTTTTGCCAATTATTCACTCAATTTATTTTGTTGATTTTCTCGGAAATTAGCGTATAAACAAAAAAAATTTACTTGACAAAGGGGGACGCCGGCTGGCCATAGAAGTTTAGGCCCACAGTGCACACATATGAAAGTACTATGGAAATATAGAGTAAATAGTCATTAGTTAACTGGCGAAAGAAAGGGTTTAAAAAAAGTCTGTGTTTTTGGGTAAATGCATATTTATTATTTTCCATCAGTAATACAATCTACGATTTCCACCATATTAGCTGTTGAAGGTTGTAAAAAGTATTTGTTTACCTGCTACGGCTAAACCCGGATCGTCGGAGTCAGTATTCATGATGAAGTTGTTTAGTTAAACTCACGAAATAAAACCCATCACTTTGTTGATGCAAGAAAAACACAATTACTTTTTGATATTTTGAACTTTGACAGTTGAATTGGCAGTTAATTTAGTGTTTCCATTGCGTAAAAAAATATCGATATTCGATTTTAGATCTATTCGATTCTAATATAGTTTTATAAAATAATGCAGCCTTAAATATACGTTTGATTGATTCATGAAAATATTTTACTAAGATTATAAAATATTTAAAGGTAAATAGGATAATGACGCTGAAATATATTTATTTTTTTATTTTAGGCATGCTACCCCTCATGTCACGATCGTACGGGATCGTACGGGTATCTTAAAAATTGCAACCAATTATTCACCTCATTTCTGTAGATAAAATTGTAAGTGGTATTTTTTTTCTATTTTAGCTAAGATCCACCAACGTAATAATATTCGATATTCTCTTATAATCGATTATCTGAAATTATATTTCTGTAGTGGCAACTCTTAACACACACGAGCCCGCCGCGGGTCGGCTCGATACACACGAATTTGAGCTTTTCTTCAATGCTGATAGGGCGTAGATAGATTTGTTTACACATATCTGTCAAAAGGACGCAATTCCGGTGGGGTTAATAAATAGTTTAATTTCTTTTAATTTTTGTTATATTAACCCCAACTTTTAGCGACATACGAATAGCGCGAATAATTAAGAACGAATATTTCAGCAATTTTTATAAAATGGAACATCGTGTGCACTTCTGGGCCTTATTCCGGCATCCCTCTTTAATACATTTCTACTAAACGATTCGCCCTTAAAATATTTGCAGTATATTTTGTTACACCTTATATACCTAGTATGTATTTTAAACAGCAGTGATTTATGAGTTTTGCATCATAATCAAGCATTAATTATATTTTTATCAGTAAATTTAGAAATTTTTCACTAACAAAAAATACGAGAGAGTAGTTAAAATATGTTGCTGGTGACTTCAGCTCCAAAATATAGGTCTTAGTCTTCTAAGAAGTACCAAATTTTTTACAAAACCTTCCTCTATTGCTTTTGTTCGTTGTAGATATTTATTTATTTCAACAAGGCGTGTTCAAACTGTTCACATCCTTAATATTAAATCATTTCCAATTTCCTTCCTACCATGTCTTTAATCGACACTTTTTTCTCAAAAATTCGCGTGGCCATATTGGCGACAACCAATGTATCCGTTTTCATTTCACGTTAAGTTAACCCGTTCATTGAGCTAATTACTGAATAGAATGTTGCGTTCCGTGACAACATTTAATGTGTATAATTACATATGACAGGTAACAATATGAGTTGCGTGCTATCGAGATAGTTTTGCAATTTCCGTCTGGCCGGTGGATTAATAAGTTACTCAATAGTGCCAGTGTATTGGCTAGAAGGTTGTATGGTTTTATGCATTTGCATAGCATTTAAGTTGGTTCAGATTGAGAAAGCTAGCAGTGCAGATCCTGGACTAATAATGACATTTATAGACAAAAAATGGTTATGAAAAACCAAATTTGCGATTGATAAACATCAAAGTGAATATAAACTTTAGTGCAAAAGCACGCTTATTCTACACTAAACAGATTTTATTCTAAAAAGCTTAAAAGTCGTTTGTTTGTTTGTTTGAACGCGCTTCTTTCAGGAACTATGGGTGTGAATTGAAAATATATTTTTGTGTTGGGTAGTCCATTTGACGAGGAAGGCTTTAAGCTATGCCATAGATAAAGTATAACGTACTTTTAATTATTGTGATTGGTCTTTTTTCCGTTTTAATTAAAGTAAGTAAGTAAATAAATGAATTATTGTAAAAATAAATTATTTTTGTGCGGAAATCGAAATCCACACAAAGTGTAAGAATAAAAGATGAGTATCTCATAAAATATTAGAAACTTAATTGAAGGATGAGGCCTTACACTTTATGTTACTTGTACATAGAAGTAACATAAGGCCAAGACCGAATTGGAGCACGTACTTGATACGAGTACTAATTCGTATCATTGAATCGTGTGAAAGATATTATCTTGTTTGCTTGCCACGAGTACGTACGGGATCCAACAAAAAGGTTTGACAAGAGCTTTAAGTTGATCTATCAATGTACTGAGCAAAGTTTGACGACCAGCTTGGTGTAATAGTCAAGAAGAAGTTCGATCTACAAAAAGTTTGTTTCTGATGTCTGTAACACAAGTGCCTAAGCTACTTTGACAGGCCCGTTGGTCGAGTGGCTAGAGACCCTGGCTACAAAACCAAGGGTCGCGGGTTCGAATCCCGCTAGGGGCAAATGTTTGTGTGATGAACATCGGCATTTGTACTCGAGTCATGGATGTTTATAAAAGTATTTAAGTATGTCTATCCGTTCCCTAGCTTCCATAGTACAAGCTTCGAGCTTAGTTTGGGGCTAGGCAATTGGTGTGTTAGTCCAAGGCATTTATTTACTTAACATGGGGTCTGATCAATGTATGTGATGCTATGTGATACTAAATGAAAAAAACTATTTATTTTGAGAAAATAATCATAAACTCCAATTCCAAAACGAGATGGCATTAATAAGTAATCAAAAAGTAATAAAAAGTGTTCAGGATGCACTTAATTATTACGGAAGAGGTTCTTTAGCTTGAATAAATCATTCTGCCTCACATTTGTCTTACTTATCTACAAGAGATCATAAAAACGTATTGTTTGTTTTATTTAAATCAGATATCACATTGCGGAACCTTGATCTATATTTACCTGATTATCCAAGGCTTACCGCTGTACTTTCGTTTGTCGTAAAATTTTGATGTAAAAACGAACGAACGAAATATTTTCAATTCTATGATACATTCTATAATACTTAGTAGTACACGTTCCAATTTGGTGAAATCTAAAATTCAATTAAGCTAGTTGCAGATTTGTATATTAAAAAACAAACACATAGGTACGACTATTGCAGAAACAACATTTTCAAATCTGCACAAGAACTTGAATAAAGCCATTTCCTTACAAAAACGAATAACACCATTGTATCCGAAGTTTGATTACATTTCCCATAGAATATTTCATGGTAACTATAACTGTTGTGTACCCTAGCCATTGTCTTTAAGGAAATGAGTTTTTAGCAACTTCGTCAATGGATATTTAATTCTAATATTTAAATGACAATTTAACAGCTGACTAATTATTACAAGTGTGAATTTTGACTAATTTTTCTCCAATCTGACATTTGTTTTTATTTTAATTTGATAATGATTTTAATTGTTTAGAATTAATTTTGATTAGATGATGGTTTTAATTATATTTGTTCAATGTATTTAATTGCTTTATAACTAAAGATGACATTCCTACGCCCATTGGGGTAAAATATGCTGAACATTGTATTTTGTACCTTAACACCATTTCTTAAATACCATATTTCAAAGGAATAAACAATTTTGAATTTTGAATTTTGAATTTGATATCCCTTCGACATAGTACATTAACAGTCTATAGTTAATTCGGTTCAAGTACTGATGGAGTGCATTTTTCTCACCATAAACTTCCCACGGAAACACTGTATATGATTTACTTACGCCATTATTCATTATGCTGCGGTGCTAAGGGTTGCCTCATCTTTGAAAACTTATGGCTTTAGCGATGAGCGAATGTGTAATTGACGTAAGTTTATAACATTTTTTACGTGCGTGTGACGTGCGGCTGATATGATGATGATGATGATGAATAACATTTTTTCAGTTTTCTACTCTAATAATTGATTATAAAAATACTACCGGCCGCCCGCGACTCCGTCCGCGTGGATTTCGATTTCCAATATCCTATGTGTTATTCTGATGTATAAGCTATATTGTGGTAAAGTTTCATACAAATCCATTCAGTAGTTTTTACGTGAAAGAGTAACAAACATCCATACATCCATACATCCATACATCCACACATCCACACATACAAACTTTCGCCTTTATAATAGTAGTAGGATAGGATATTTAAGAACTACACGAGTACGTTTCAATTGCGTGATTTTATTATTTTATTTATTTCTGAATACGTTTGAGGGATTTTTATGGGTATTGATAAAAATATTTTTTCTCTATTTATTTTTTGTGCAGTTTACATGAGTTTAAATGACTTTCCTAACTGCTGGTAAATATTTATAATAACTTCATATCTGAATCATCTTCATCCGAATGATCTTGTCATGGCATATTGACGCGAATTCTATTGGTTAGTACAATTATCGCTTTCACACGACACCTTGCGCCACAGCCTAAGGGTCAGTTCACACTGCTAATGTGTATGCTGCAACTGACCACAGCCGGTAATTACCCTTAGATTAGATGTTACACCAACTAGTTCACTTTGACATGATAGATTAGTTTATTTTTTGTTCGTTGTAATACTTTTCAAAATTGTACCATCGAAATATCGGTTATTCGCTACTCGGGTGAATGAAGTAAGGAATAGTGAAATCAGCAGAAAATAAGCTTTATAATAAAATAAAAAAAATACATATAACAATTGCTTGCGAACCAGTTTATTTTCTAGAGTTGTGGCCAATTATTCTTAAATTAAAATATAAGAAACAAATGATCTCCATTAATTAACAGAGGTTTCAAAATCAAACCCACTTTTAAGCTTTCGTAACGAAACTAAAATCTGTACGTTTTGTACGTGAGGCATATCTATCACTGACACGGAAAATAATTTGCTGTTAATTAACAATCCTTAAGTTAATTTAATAGGCACAATCCAATCAAATAATCGTTAGTCGCACACGACTGTGGGAGTTCATTCGTCAACGTCTAGCAATCGATCATATTAAACTCCAATCGGGTTCATCGTACCTCGATAAATGTTTCGCGGTCGGTTGCAACAGAAACTCGTATTTACATCCTCATAAGCATTTTAAAGAAGATGAAGCAATAATCGATCATAAAAGATCGATTGATTATCTTAAAATAACGATACTCGTAAAGAAACAATGGCATCACGAGGTTAAGGTCGACGAACGAAGAGAATTTAGCAACAATTGATCCAGTATCAATGAGTGGAAATGTAGGTCAATAGCTAAAAATCTCCACGTCAATCTCGCATACTTGTAACCTTGTAAACTGAGAATGTTTTTTGTTTCAAACATCGAATAATAAAAAAAGTTTTATGTTCTTCTATCATAGAGGTCTGTTTCAAAATCTGAACTGAGTGACGGCTACATTGAGACGTTTCAAAACGGCCTCTTTCTAAGAGTATGAAACACACAATGCGGAAAAAACGCGATCGAATTCATGCGGCTGAATATACACAATAGTGTGCTGAATGACACACTTAAAATGGGAGATGACACACTATGCCGAAATAACGTCGCGTAATTTTGTATAGAAAATTAATTAGCTCCGAACTTCGGTCGCAGGATTTCAGCCTAGTGTGTTCCTACACTAACGCTTTCGATAACTTCACTTACGACTCGTTTTCTACTGAGGCCAGATCCATATGAAGGTGATTTATCTGAATCAATGGCGTATAATGAATCAAGATGTTCACAATCCGTTCCAAGTTCAACCATCTGTGGTCGGGAGTGGTTTTATTCTAATCGAATGCTTTGATTCGATTTATGATAGACAGTCTCACCTTGCACTTGAAACGATGCATAAAAGGATTGTTGATTGAAGGTTAACATGCAGTGTTATGCGTTTAGTTATTTTCCGCGGTTTAACTTGACTGTGGAATTCAAGATGGCTATCTCGACTTTTGCATTTTGATTGACTTGAATGCCAATGGTTATGTAACGCTCATAGTAATAATTTACAAGTTACAATCTATTCTGCAATTTTGATCTAGTTTAAGATTGTCAAAACTAGATCATATTATAATACATGAGTAGCTCTATGGCAAAACTATTTCATGTGTAGGTTTCTGTTTTAATATGATGTTACGTTTTATGATACACCTAAATCAATTTAAAACTATGTAGAACCCTCGACCTTCAAAGCTTTGGTCGTTCATTGTGACAATATGAGTACTAAAACGTCAATTTTATACGTATAAATACTATGTTTCATGATATACGTATTATGTATAATTAGAACATAGAATGCCACCAAACCGTAAACCAATAATGTATATTCCATTAAAATGCTGCAAATGAACTCTACGAGGATATAAAGGAGGGAAATTAAATTTGTTTTGAAGTTCCTTTCGATTTCATTGCCAGTAATATTTTAATGAGTATTTACCCAGCAAGAATTAGCATTATAGCCAATTACTTCTATCTGGGATTTTATTATTAGTATAATGACACTTCGAATACTTTCCTTATAGTTTAATTGGCTATATATAATGTCAAATAAAGCGGAATCCTTATTGGAAGAAGTACTTATGTTTCCCTTTCGTATTAACGAAATGAAAACTAGTGTTAAGTTGTGAATGTGAGTAATATTTTCACTAAAATTTTTATGAACCCTAAAAATATATCAACCGATAAATGTCCAGGGCAAAGGCCTCATTTGAAATCAAATCAAGTTTTCGTTACAAATAAGGGTTTTAATTTAATCACCATGCTCTCCAAATGCAAATTGGTGATCACAAACCCGGGCTATATTCGGAAGAGTCGACACAAACTGGCCCGACCCAGGAATCGAACCCACCACGGCCCGGTACTTTAACCACTAGACCATCGAAGCGCCGATAGCCAATGCCTTACTAATACTATCACAGAACTAGACCAACTTCACCGCCCCAAATATGTACACTAACTTCTTCGGAATGCCTTCATTTCCCCTTAACACTGACCAAATCATTACATCGTTATCAAACAATCTGGCCACAATAAGTGCAAGAAGCCATTACATCAGGCTACCTAATAACTCGATTGCCGTAATCGGTACTTTCACTCGGTGCATCAGGCGGTGCAATCAAACACCGGGACCGTTCTTCCGAATCGGTGGAGATAACGCGAGATGACCCGTGCAGGGTTGTCGAGTTTCGTGAGATGACGGTTAAGGTTTCACGAAGTTTTGGTTATGGTGGCGAAAGATAAGTAATCTAGAGCATTGGCTACAATTTTTTTAGGATTTGAGATTTTTAATAGAATATTGATGGACAGAATTTATAACTTGTAAAAATGATCTTGTGCCAAAAACATGAGTTGACAAACACTGAGTGTGTGTTCACCTGAATGTAATTTAGACAAAGAAACCGCGATGGTAAAATACAAAGTAAAACCAAAGTAAGAAAATGGTGGTAGGTGTTCTTATTTTTGTAAAAGCAATAATCATATTGTTTCTTACATTGAATAACAAAAATACTACTTTACCATTCCTAAGCTCCAACAAACAACCAAATCTTTTTACATCTAGCTCGTTCACCACAAAGGTTACAAACAAATGTGGACTTTTATAACCGCAAAACCAAGAACAGAGCTTCAAACTAAATCTTCCTCGTCACGGCTCCTACCGACCCTACCGCATATAATTATTTTCTTGTGGTTAGATTTTTAGTAGAAGAGCTAGCATGAATTTTCGGACAGTTATTCGAGTCAAGGAATTTTCCTTGCAATAGCCTATTTGACCCCAAGTCGAAATTGCAGACCTAGCTTGTTTTAAGCAGGGTTTTCTATAAAGCAAGGTAAACAACCTTATCGAATTTATATTTTTTTGTAAATATAAAATTATCTATTTTTTATTAATTTTGCTTTTCATCAGCATTATCACGCTCTTATAGAAATTAAACTACAACATTCATTTAAACATAGCGACTTTTTTCAAACATACTTGTGAACAATTTTTTTTATTGTGCACTTTGCCTTGTCACTTTCCAGCTTGTTTGCAGTTCCTTTCGAGTTATGAAAGTTTCCAGCTTGCCTCAAATAAATATACAAAAATTCTTGCCAGCTCCCGAACTATTAGCTATCAGCTTGTACAATAGCATTCATGATGACTTAGCAAGGCGGTAGCACCAGATTTAATGTATACCTCATTGTTCCATACACCTCTGTTTGTTCGTGTATGATTTACTCAAGTTAATTAACTCATATCTGATCAGAATTCCTACTTTTATTTTCCAATTTAATGACTATGAAAGGAGGATTGGTTGAATGGAAATAGTGTCTAGTCATCGTTATTTGAGTATTATGTTACGAATAACCACTCATGTGTATGAGTGGATGTATTATTAATATAATTACATGACGAAGTATTATTAATATAATTACATGACGAAGTGATTTAAGGATTACATGTTAGTTTATTTTGTAATCTAAACGTTTTAATGCCACAAATTAATATAATTCCATCAAAATTCTAGGTATTGTTCATTTTGTTTTGAGTTTCATACGACTAGATTTAGGGTTTAAAAAATAAACCAAATGTTTTTGATTTTGCGGCAAACATTCCTCATTTTTATAGCCTAAAGTCTCAAGATAGCAACGAATACACGAAAAAAAGATATTTTCTGTATACATTGCTTACTTTAAAAAATATATTTCAATAATTTTATCTTAACTTACCACCTTTACTCGAGTTATGGTGTCTCAAAGCATAAAATCAAAATTTACCTGTAACAAACAAAATATGAAACATTAACATTACGAATAGTGATAATAAATCAATAAAATTGCACACAGTAAATTTCGCTTTCCTAGTTATAAATAAACTTAAACTAAGAGCACTCAATACAATAAAAGGAAATGCATTCCACCAAAGGTAAACACAAAAAGGTTTCAACCTAATCGTGCAATCGTTTCGTGCTAAATGCCACGCTAAATTATAACAACGGAAGGCATTATGTTTTCGGCGGCATCGCACAGATCCGTCGTTCTAGCGAAACATCATCGTGACCAGATTTCAGCAAGTAACATTTAAGAGTAAAAACACACCAGGCTGAAAATACGCGTCCGAAATTAGACAGCAAGGCATTTTCTATCTATACTAATCTATACCTACTAATATAATAAAGCTGAAGAGTTTTTCAAGTTGAATGCTCGTTCAACTTGACTGGTTCTGGTTCAAATTGAGAAAATCTTTTTTTGTTAGATAATCCATTTGTCGTGGAAGGCTTTAAAGTATAATATATACGTATGTATGCGGAAACCGAAATCCACCGCGACGAAGTCGCGGGCGGCCGCTAGTACAAACGTGGCGTTATTTCGGCTTGGTGTGTCATTTCATCAATCATTTCAAATACATTACAGGCGTAATCCTGTCAAACTTTGGTCGCATTTTTTCGGCCTTGTATGTTTCTATACCAACCCGAAAAACGGGACTTCGCAACATTCAAGACGAGACGAAACTACAAATTGATATGGTTAAACTTTTTCCGCGTTACTTAACGGTTACCCTAAAACTGACAATATAAACAAACGTCTGAATGTAGGCTACATACTCATGTATTATTCAATGCAGTTTTGGATACCACAAGATTAAGATCAAGGTACAGTTTCTGAATTATTCGCAACGGTTGGTAAAGTTCACGTTATTGAACGCAAAAAAGTTAACCTATAGTTCGAACCTTGGCCAAATTCATGGTAGCTATAAATATCTCCAGAACGCGGAAGGCTCACAAAAGGCTGGGTGCTGTCAAAAGTATGCTTAAAACATTGTCGTTAATATAAGGTTAGTGTTTGAGTAAGCACTAACCTTATAGTAACTCTCTTGAAACATTTTCCATCTATTTCGGCTACAACATGTGACATCCAAAATTTTAAAGGCAAAATCTATACTAAAATAATGAATCTGAAGAGTTTCTTTGTTTGTTTGAAAGCGTTAATCTACTGGTTCGAATTATTTTTGTGTTGGATAGTCCATTTGACGAAGATGGCTTAACCTATAGTATAACCATGAATTTCAACACATGGATTCCACACACTATGTGTGCGGAAACCGAAATCCAAGCGGAAGAAGTCGGCAGGCGCCTTCTCGTATTTTATGTAAATCATCTGTTACAATTGCCATAATCTTGTATTAAGCAAGACAATGAAAATGAGAACCGACACTTTCTCACTCGTTTCAACGAACTTATCTTAGAATTACGACGACCATGAAAGTTTGAACATAATTCACATAACCGAAACATTATTATTTTCTTTTAAAAAGTTATTTTGCATAACAAATGACATCATTTTCACATAACATCTTAAAGTAAAAACTGCAGAATGACAACGAAGAAATATAATCAGCTTCTTGCACGTTACTCAATGCAAACTGACAGCATGACATTTAAGTATTATTCTGCTGATGAATCACACATTATATTATAAACATTTTGTAATACAACCGGAATCGCATTTGGGAAACATTTTGTATAGATCCTTCCTTCAATGGTTTTCTTTTCCTATTTTTCAAGACCCGCAATCTTCCTCCTTTAAAGACCAGTTCTTATCAATGTATCGATTGCTTTATTAGAAGTACCTTTACATGCGGTATTTCCTTATTATGCAATTTTGTAAAAATGTTTAAAAAATTATTCTAATACATTAAAGCTGAAGAGTTGCTGTTTGTTTGAACACGTTAACGTTTTTGTGTTGGAAAGTCCCTAAATCAAAGAAAGGTTTAAGCTAATGTTTAACACTGCGGAAACAGAATTCCACGCGGACGGAGTCGCGGGCGGCCGCTAGGATTTCTATAAAAATGTTAAGTTGGCCGCCCACGTTGCTATGTTATTAAACGTAAGTCATAAGTTCTATTACTCGTTGGTTCTTTTATATACATAATGAAAATAGCTTACTCATCACTACACGCAAAAAAGGCATGCAAATCTATCGACAATCCACATTTCAGTCAATCAACGTCTTCCCCGGTGGTTCGTACACAGGCGACATGCTAGATGGATCGTCAGAATCAGATGTCATTGAGATAGAGCCTACAATTGTTCGCGACGGACTAACAATAGCCCATGATGTAGGCATTGTAATGTCCGATTGAAGAACCAGAGGAAGCTAAGGCCATGCATCTAAACCTTGGACGGGTGAATAGCGATGAATGGACGCCCGTCGACCTGATCGATGCTTCTTTGCAAACAATACTCATCTCCGACTGACAGAGTATTAATTGGCGTTGTTGAGGTATATATACTAGTATATGAGGTTTTGGGAACGAAGCGGAACTAAATAATATCCGTTTTGATGAACAATGCGTCGTTAGAACAGGTTGTATAACAAAGGCTGAGAATAAGTTCTTGCTGAAGTTAGCTGCAGTTATTTAACAATGACCCGAGTGTTTTCGTTGCGTCTGAATTGTGAATACTGCAGCTGAATTCTTAACCGCAATTGACAGATATTTTACAAACATTGAGCTAGTTGAATGTCTCAAACAAACAACAAACGCCATTAAAATCTTGAACCTTTTACTATAGTATTTTAGCTAAGAGGATCCCGGTAACAGTTTACTTTCAAAGAAAAATCAACACTGTTCTAAAGTAATAAGACCGTACGAAAAATTACAAAAACATCTCGTGAAACTTATTACCTTGAAATAAAGTTATAATTTCGTTTAAGAAGTACACCTGTCCCAGGAATAATCTTAATAGGCTAGTTGCCACTATTTTTATTATTTGATAGAACGGTTCATTACGATTATATTACAACATAAAAAAAATATGAAAATTTTTTGAAGCACCTATCCAACTGTATTTTGAATTTTAAATTATTAATTTCACTATACTACCGTAAACGCCGTCCGCCATGATGGTCTGTGCCGTGGCGTCACTGTTCTTGTCAACAATACGCGTGACATAACCAAAAAGTGTTTATCGGAATTAAAACCATGTCTTCGTAGTCATTACATGATAAATTTAGGAATTACCACTAGTGTATCGTGCGGTAATGTAAGAATACATCAACTAGAAGTTGTGGATTAAAGTACCCAGTGATGAGAATTTGCGAATCAGAATTTGAAGCAAAACATTTTGCAACCATCCAAGCTTCTATTTTGGGCAGGTTTGGTTTCAATAAATGTGAAGTGTATAATATTTTAATAGTGAAATAAACAACAATCAACGCGTTTAAATAAAATACCACGAATAACCTGTCGAAACTGTCGTTTGAATTTGTGTTGTTTACAATATTGGTGACGTAGAATCATGGCGGACGGTGTTTTCAATCAAGAGAAAAAAAAGTAAAAATGTATCGGGTTTAAGTTGAATTTTTGCAGCAATCCCATATTTATATTTAATGAAGTTTACATATTTTGGACCCTTGTATGGAATAATATTCGAATTAAAAGTGATTTTATAAATGGTAATATGAGGCAACTAGCCTATTGCATTGAAATATAATATTTTTTTTATAATAATCTTTGACAAAATGGCAAGTGACTGGAATCAACTAAGATTTCAACATTTAGTCCCCTTATAGCCAGTTCTTTGTTCATTGACATTGGGTTTCAGTGTAATAAAAGTGCTTATACTTTCGATACATATTGAATAACCAAGGTTCCACAAACCGACTGTCATGTTTCAGCTTAATGTAAAGACTTGAGACATTTGAATGCCATTTTCATAACAGAAATATAGAAATACTCTTAAACATATTTTTTGATTTGCACGTTGATGTACCTATATTTGGTTTTGTATTAGGTTGACATTATAATAAAATGAACCAAAAATTGTTTCAGTACAAATAACATAACTTGAAGCTTGAAGTAAAATTCATATGTAAAGTATACTTATATCCCACCAAAAACATTAAATGTAAAAAGAAGCCAAGTCTCTCTACGCAATTCTTCAATCGTCAAAAGTTTTGAGATCGCATAGAAGCCAAGTCGTGTTCAACTTAATTTGTAATAATAAACCAATATTGTGTGACTTTATCAATAGTTTTGTTTACATTACAATAACAGTGACTTGGCCATGAGCACAAGTTCAGAGTCGTTTGCTCCTTGTCATCATATTCAAATACCGTTGAATTAATGTTATTATTGTATCGATCTCATTTATTGTTATACTAGCGGCCCGCCCCGGCTTCGCCCGTGGTACTTGTCCACTATTTAATGGATGATATTATACATAAAAACCTTCCTCATGAGTTACTCTATCTATTAAAAAAAACCGCATCAAAATCCGTTGCGTAGTTTTAAAGATTTAAGCGTTCATAGGGACATACAACATACAACATGACAGAAAAAGCGACTTTGTTTTATACTATGTAGTGATAATCTTGTTTTTTTTTTAATTTAATGTTTTCGAATCATCATCATCACCATCTGCCTGCCCTGTTTACAGTATATAATATGGGGTCGGCGCAATACGCAATAATTTTTGATAAATTTTGTTTTACAAGCATCAAAGCCCAGGAGACGACAATATTTTTTATACGTAAAGAATAGATATACATTCAATTCCTCTCAATATGCCATATTATATTTCTATTTAATTGTGCTCATGGCCAAGTCACTGTTATTGTAATGTAAACAAAACTATTGATAAAGTCACACAATATTGGTTTATTATTACAAATTAAGTTGAACACGACTTGGCTTCTATGCGATCTCAAAACTTTTGACGATTGAAGAATTGCGTAGAGAGACTTGGCTTCTTTTTACATTTAATGTTTTTGGTGGGATCTCATTTATTTTTTGCAGGTCTCTTTATTCAAAGGTGAAAAAATCTCGTCACCGCGGCTTAGGATATCACACTCCGTTATGACTGATAGGTTTTCAACGCATTACTATGAGAAAATAGCTGTCTCTTTTTGTCTTGCTGTAATTTTGACAATGCTTTCTCCTTCCATTATTTCCATGACAAAGGAATGGGTATTTGCTAATCATAATTCAAACCTAGCTTTTAAGTACATAATTACCCATATCTTGGCTATCCCATGAAACTGATGCATAATTTTCATATATATGGAAACTCCTTATTTTTATCTACCAAACCATTCATAAACCATCAGTGTAACGGTCAGGCGACGATATAATTTTTTGTACATAAAGAAAGACAAAGTTAACAATGCAGTCGAAATTCATACACAATGTTCTTGTAAAACTGCAAATATTAATTTGTTTCCTATCATTTATAATTTATTGAGATTTTCATAATTTTTCCTTCGCTTGTAGCTAATTACCTATCTTGGTGCCAAATTTCAATGTTCTATGTTTGCTAGAAGTACCTTAGAGTTTTGATGACGAAAAATACAAAGTTAACAATGCAGTTGAAATTCATACACAATGTTCTTGTAAAACCGCAAATATAAATTTGTTTCCTATCATATGTAATTTATTGAAGTTTTCATAATTTTTGCTTCGTTTGTAGCTAATTACCTATATTGGTGCCAAATTTCAATGTTCTATGTTTGCTAGAAGTACCTTAGAGTTTTGATGACGAAAAATACAAAGTTAACAATGCAGTCGAAATTCATACACAATGTTCTTGTGAAACCGCAAATATAAATTTGTTTCCTATCATATGTAATTTATTGAAGTTTTCATAATTTTTCCTTCGTTTTTAGCTAATTACCTATATTTGTGCCAAATTTTAATGTTCTATGTTTGCTAGAAGTACCTTAGAGTTTTGATGACGAAAAATACAAAGTTAACAATGCAGTCAAAATTCATACACAATGTTCTTGTAAAACCGCAAATATAAATTTGTTTCCTATCATATGAAATTTATTGAAGTTTTCATAATTTTTCCTTCGTTTGTAGCTAATTACCTATATTGGTGCCAAATTTCAATGTTCTATGTTTGCTAGAAGTACCTTAGAGTTTTGATGATCGGTCAGTGAGTCAGTGAGTGACAAAATGGTGTAACTTTGATCGCTCATAACTCGTAAACTATTAGTTCTAATGTCATGATATTTTGAGACTGAACTTCTTCTGATACTAACTCGCGGTCATCGAAAACTTAAACCCCTAGCTTTGACCACATCGACACTACAAGGGGGGTGAAATAGCCGCGAAACGCTTCGAGAAAAGATGGTTACGGCCGTGCCCGCTTTTGCTCGAGACTTGGCTGGGGCACTGCCGTGCCCCCAGATATTCCAGGAAATACTCGTAGTAAAATCTATTTTTTTAAATATAAGTAGTGCCTATCAATTATTATATATATATATATATAATATATCCCAAGATATTGTATGTGTAAGTATACTACACACAATTGTAACTAACTATTAAGTCCTAAAAACTAGCTCCTAAACTCCCATTAGTTTTAAACTATAGTCTGTCCTGACAACTTATTTGTATTGTAACTTTGTTAAACTTTAAAATGTGCATTGACTAAAATGTTTATTACGAGTATGTATGGTTGACATTATTGTGAAATCTTACTAAGAAATATTGTTATGTTCACTGGGTTCTTGGGGTCAGCTTTTTAGAAAACATTTTCAATTCCCGCAAGTCATGCTTCTTGGATATGGACGTATCTAATTACACTTATAAAGGCGTCCTGATTGTGAATAATGATCGATCCCTGTATGCAAGTTATTAATATCAGTGAGAGCTTACATAAGATGTTTCAAGTAACGTTGATAAATTGTAAAATTAACGATGAACGAAGTTCATTGTTTTAATATGTTTTCTTAAGGTCAGTAGGTTACAAATTTTTCATTTTATTAGGTCAAGAAACCAAAATCATCACAATGCCTGTCCTACGGCATTATCCCCAATATTCGAATAATCAGTCAAATGCATAAAAGATACTGATAAATATGTATATCAGAATTGGTTGTAGGGTTAAGAACAACCTTTATTGGACTTTTGGGACCGGGGCCACGACTCATTAAATAAGATATTCACCCCTAAAACTTCTTCAATGTAAAAAACAGATTGCACATTATGATACATCGAAATTCAACAATGAAGCTTTACCTTGTATTTGTTTTTATCACCTATATATAGTTACTAAAAATATGATGTACCTTTTCAAAACAATAAAATATGCGCAAATTTAACAATACGATTTCCCATTGCAATATCTATCATACTTAGCAATTTAAACCCATTAACTAAAGTGTTTGAAGTATTCAATGAATATTATGACATCGGCGATGGGGTCACCACTTAACTAAAACGCATGTGAGTTGACGTATCGCCTACACACTTGAAGACAAGGGATGCGCCCACGCACTCAATGAGTATAACTACTGGCCTTAATACGGAGTGACTTCTGTCGAGTGATTTCGGTAATCAGTGCACCTACTATCCGTTTAGCCTTTTAGAGTTGATTGGCACTTGTTTTTCTGATACAGGTGGAAGGAAAGATTCGATGTGAAGAGATTTTTAATGTGGCTGTGGTGTGTATCATGAGTGTATCATAAATTCATATATATGTTTAAATGCAGTTTGACGATGATGTTGTTTAAAGTGAATATTGGGTAGACTTGTTTTTTACTGCAAACCGTCAATAGGATAAGTCATAGGTATTTGTTCTTATTAAAAACCAAAAAAATAAAAAGAGTCAAATGCGTGCGGTCGTCTCGTCATGACACCTATTAATTCTTCATTCAATCAACTAAAGATGTCGAAAATTCTGATCTAAATATCTGAATTAAGTCATCTTATAACTCAAAAGGATCCAGATAACCCACCAATATTCCCAGAATCCCAACATTAGAAAATGTTCCAACATGAACCCGGGAAGTCACGACATTCAGATCGTAATCTAAACAAAGCGCATGCGACTACGCGACACGATACGATCTACTATCCACCATCCATTTCACTATCACTAGTTCTGACGTAACCAAGGTCAATGGCGCCCATCTTGAAGGTGAAAGTACCCGGTCACAGGCCGGTACTACGTGAGCGAATGCGATTAGCGATATTAAATAATATGGACTTGTTAGAGTGGTAGAGGTGCGAAAGTAACTGTTGCTGCCTGAATGTCTAGTTTGGCGTAAATGCTGTAGGTATTTCCTGTGGTATATTCATTTGTGTGTAAGATAAATCACGCGTTACTTTTAAAACTATTCTGAATGACAACTACAGCCTTAGAAGCGCTGAGTTATTTTAAACAATACAAATGAAGGAATCTCAGTGATCATCATTCTAGAGCTTATCCCCGTTGCATCATCCGCCATTGCCTCGGAGTCCAGGGTCCGCTTTCCTGCTCCTTCTCCTCCACTTCGCACGGTCTTCGGCAATGTAGTAATCTCAGTTTTTAAGCTACACTAATATTATAAAGAGGAAATATTGAATAAATTATAGAAACCAAAACTAGCACCAAGCAGGAAACTCAATCCTGCACGCTCCATTTTTTTTTTCTGAATAATTAATTTTTAACATTTCCATGCTTTGAATTAATTTACCTTTATTTATATTTTTTAAATAATAAACAATGCACATTCTTCTAGCTGGATTTTGCTGCTTACTAAAACTTGCAGCATTTCGTAATAATAAACTTAAATAGTATGTGTGTTATACATTTTGTAATTTTGTTTTTTTGATGTAACTCATCTTAAAATCTAAGATCGCATCGTCCTACATAAAATTAACGACTGGCCTAAGAATGCAACAACGCAACATGCATTACACTTATAATAATATCATCCACGCATCAAAATTGAATAACTCACATCATAAAAATAACTCGACCGTAACCAGTAATAACCTAACCGAGGCAATAAAAACCGACCGCAGACCAAAAAGGCTTCCGTCTTGATTACTACAGAATTAGGAATTCCAGACCTCATTAGGATGTTTCCATCTCAATGTGTATTAAAGCAAGAATCCTTGCATTACCGTGAAGGAAGCTAGAAGTAATTTATGATGATTAAGTTCCCACAACAGTGAGAAGAGCGCACATTTCAGAGTTAAGTGTTAGCTGCATTTATGATGATTTGGGAGATTGCAACATTTTGATTTACTATTTGTAAATAGTGTGTTAAAACATAATCATTATAGTTAATTTTGTGGTAACTATGTCTTAAATTAAGAAGTTTAGTAAAGACAAATTTTCCAATAACCGTCCTCAGAATTGTTCGTAAAATATTCTTGTACCCTATGTCGTCTCATTCCACTTTTTCACTCATTCTGATGTTACAATTAGTTTTCCGAGTTCAAATAATTTTAGTATGTGTTCTTGATTCATCTAACTTGTATTATCCAGCATCATATTAAGGGATCTGTCAATGATCCAGCTGGTCATGCAGCTCTAATACTATTTATTTAACCTAGCTAACATACATAGAATTACGCACTGACCTATTCCGAAAACAATAGCTAAGTATTTCGTCCAACCTATGAGGTCAGACATTGACTGGCAATTTGCGTATTAGAAAGACGGCATTTCTTGGTAATGCCCTACCGTCAGCGGTCATTAAGGGCAATTGTTGTTGCACAAACGTTGCGAGACTATCCCATGCGAGTTGCTGACTTGTTAAGTAAACATGAGAAGATCACTGGTATAATTCGAATAATGGCATAAATTGACACTTTTTTTGTACATCCTGTGCAACAAATAAAATATTATTTATAAAGAAAACGATGGGTGACGAAGGAAGGTGGCGGGTACGGCGTGGATGCGGATCGCACAGGACCGGGGTAGCTGGCTTTCTTGTGGGAGGCCTACGTTCAGTAGTGGACGGCAAAAGGCTGATTGATATTAAAGAGAAAAGTTATGTGTGCTTTATTCAGGGATTAAAGTCATGGGGGTGTGGTGGCAGAGTAGCTTAAATCTACGCTTCACATGCCAGAAGTAGTTCAAATCTCAACGGTCACCTACGGATTTGTATAATTTTATGTGCGTTTTTATCTTTAATACGGCGTTGATGGCAAACAGTTTTTTAACTACTTTATTATAAACAAGTAATTGCTACCAACAAACTTTTACCATTAACAAGTTACATTACATGTAAATCGTAAGAGGTGGTTCACCCTTTTGTATCATTTTCTCTTAATAGCAGTCCTCTCGATTTAAGAGCCCATTATTAAGAAAATGCCATAAAATAAAAGACGAGCATCGGAATGCGGTTCTCTAGTAAGATTTCCGGGTTGGAAAGAATCGTTCTTAAACTGGTTATTATGATAATGAGAACAATTAGCAATTACTGAAAACAATTTGTCGGAACTTGTCTGGCTCGTAAGTATGACTTATGCAGCATTCGTTGCATTTCTTACTACTTTCGATATCTGTTGATTTTTACGTTCGAAGTAAAAAGTGATAATTGTCGTTTAATTGCAGACAATAATGGCATACCAACGAAGTGTTTATTTATTAAACTTTTTCTTTAAAAAGCATGTACTTGAATAGTCATCACTTTTTAAAAGTCTTGTAATTGTTTTAATTTCTCTTGTATACAATAAGTGTAGGGGTACAATATGCGGAAAAAACGCAACCGAGTTTACGTGCTGAATTTACGTTCCGTCGTGTTCATGATTTACCAAACTTTAAGCAGGAGATAACACACTATGCAGAAATTACGTTGCGTCATTTTGTATAGAAAATTTATTGCCGCCGAACGTCGGTCGCGTAATTTGAGCCTAGTGTGTTAATGTGTTACTACCTACACTTAAAATCAAAAAAACAAGAGGCAAAAGCATACTTTTGAAAAATTATAAAGTAACAAATGAACATGACAGTAAAAAGTCCCAATCACAACGCTTGACATCTAGTAGTTACTCCGGTTCCCGACTTGATTGACGTTGGTCCTATTTATCACGCGTCAAACAGCAAGCAAATGCAAGACTAAAACAAAACACTGCACTAATTAAACTGAACTTTTCCATAAAGCCGGTGCCAGTGGGCAGAGTGAAGGGAGCGGGCGACCTCGGCCGCGCCTAAGGGCCGGTATCCACGCGGAAACTCGAGCAATGCAAGAAAAAATAACAAAAAGAGTTGGATGTTGCGGTTTTGGGAAACCCCGACTAATGTGTTTTTTTTAAATATTATAGGGAGGCAAACGAACAAGCGGGTCACCTGATGTTAAGTGATCAACACTGCCCATTGCTATCAACAACCGTACAAAAAAATGTTACGTGGATTTTGAAAAGGTTATCGTGCTGCACGTACGTACGCTGTTTTGACTTGTTTGGTTGTGTAAAATCGAAAGAACGAAAAAGCAAAGAATGTTTTATGAAGAAAGGTTGTTAAATCATGACGATATATCGATGATGAGATGTGATCATCCTACTACATACATATGAATATTGTGTATTGATGATTGATATTTTGGTAAATAAAGTACATTTTAAAACATTGAAAATGTTGTCTTTCCTACTTCTTAATTTATTTAGTTATTGTTTAAAGGTATTTTGTGATACCTTATAAACATAAGACTTATAGAATACATTTTATGATAATATCCTCGATGAAAACCACTTTGAGAACCAGTGTAATTTTAATCCATACTCTATTAAAACTGAATACATCGACACACAATAATATCAATGTCTACTACAGGTCCGCATATGTCCTCACACATAACCATTTGATTATAATGTTATTACCTTACTAATTATAATAATCGATCATACCCCGCCTTATAGGAAGGTTGGCAATCACTATTAGATAACAATGCAGAGAAAATTAGCACATGCCAGGCTGTAATAGGAGTACGTAACACTTGCTATGATGGGACATGACACTATGCATTAGTCAGGCTGAAATAATGTCAGCCAACAGGTGTGAGACGTTTTAATAAAATTCTTAATTGAGGCTAGATCAATGAACTAGTTTCTAACAAAAGGCATCAGTTGTCAAGTGTTTGATTATATTTTTTATCCAATAATCATTACCTGTTGCACAAAATTTTGGAAATATCTATGGCAAACTACTTCCTTTTAATTTTTAAGAAAATTGTCGTCGACTTCTAGTAATGTAGATTTTTTAAGGACAATTTCAACGTCTAAAGGCTCCAGTATGATATACTTGTAATAAATAGGTATCATCACATGATGAAACTAAGTACGATTGGAAGGAAATAACATCCCAAACAATTTCCATTCCTAATTAAGAATATCTGATAAATGTATATAATGATATCAGATATTCATTAATTACTGTACTAATATTGGTATAAATTATGTAAATATTGGTTAAAAGCTTTGCTGAATAAATATCCGTTTTAATGAGGTTAAACTTGACCACTGCACCAAGATAGTTCAAAAGTGCAAATAAAAAAAACCAGACCGGTCACCTTGTAAAATTGAATGCTAATAACCCACTGAACTTGTGCATAACAATTAATACATAATTCATAACTAATCAAGAATGCATGAGCTAGTTCTAGATAATCTAGATTTCCTACCATCGAAGTGCATTGAAAGAGTAATTAAGATATGTTAAGAATAAATTATAATCATTTTAAAATGTTTTATTTTAATGTTACATGACTGGCCAGCTGGTCTTATTTTTATATTGGAAGAAAAAGCGTTACGCATTTCCCGCCGCATAGGTGAATTAGGCGGGGGTCTGTGGGACTATCTACTTCCCTTCAGCTTCCTTTGCGTTAGTGACCCTAACCGTTAGACCGAGGGTCGCGAGTTCGAACCCGGCTAAGGTGGTCTAGCCAAGATGCCAGGAATCTAGGCGCGACAAAAGCGATAGCTCGATAGAAATGGCATCTTGGCTAGACAACTTGGTAATATTAGTGTGATGAATCGACATTTGTATGCAATATGAATTTTATAAGAGTATTTAAGTTATGTCTGTCTATCCGTTACTTAGCATCCATAGTAAAGCTTTAACTACTAAACTTAGTTTGTTTATGGGTGTGATAGTCCAAAGAATTTATTTAATTTATTTAAATTGAACTGACATTGGAAGGTGATGCTTGCTGCAAATTTTATGATGTCGATGGCATTTAGGGCGGAAGACTTTGAGTGTCTTTCTTTTTTTCCATTGTGATATGGAATTACTTTCTTAAATAATAGTTCATTTGTTTACTCCGACAACATAAACTGTTTGACATTTACTATGTTCACGGAATTAATGTTATTTGCAGACCTTTGGTTTACCAAAACTTAAGTAACTTTTCGAAGAATTTAGTTATATACAAATGATGCAAATTGTGAAGAGCTTATCCCTTCTTTTCCTTAAACAAAAATATTGTATGAACAACTGCAAAAATGTGAAAAAAATGTTCTTGCACATATTTTATTATTTTCTTCGTATGTACACTAGCGTTGCAATTATTAAGGTCCTCATTTATTATATTATCCTACGTGTTCCTACAGTTTCTTTTGATCAAGATAACATATAAAAGCGGATCAATAACCCATTTGCCAGTGAAAGGCACGAGACGACAGTGACCTTCCGTGGGAAGGCCGCTGGGACAACAGCCCTAATAAATGGTTCACATAAGTCTTCCGTATTCATTAACCACCTTGACATAGTCACACATGGTCTGGTAGACTCATTTAGAGGGCTTTGAATAGATGTGATGGTTACTGGTTTTGTTGATGGTACATAGATAACACAAGATAACTAGCTTGGTATGTTGAAAACTGCCACATATAACTATAATTTTTTCTAATTTAGTGTCGTACCATAAATTCAACGGAGCTTTCCCGGACTAGAGTGGTAAGTGTGTCTTTTCACTAAACCATGGGCTTTGGGTTTGAAACTGGAAAAAGCAAAACAGAAAGAATACAAAAAAAAAATCCTGACCGGGAATTGAACCCAGGATCTCGAGACAAAAAAGTTACTTAATTATCAGGGCCCATCCCTCCAAGTTCACGCATAGATTTTGTTCAATACGTAGTAGTAAATACCTCAATGAATTCCAACCCATCTTTGCACCCACCAACAAACCTCTCACACATACTCGTATGTCCGTTGGTAGTTTGGCCCAAACGCCGGTAATTACCTGCAACAAAAAAAAATGAATTGACATTATAAAACACGCACGATGTTGACACAGCTGTAAGTGGGCCAGCCACGATATTCTACTAGCGCGCCCTTGCGACAGAGTCGTGGACGCGGCGACTCTCATACGAAATGACGCTGTGACAAGTATCACGAGAAAGGGTAGCCTTGTTATGTAATAAAGGAAGGTTGGTAGCCCTTATCTATAACTAGCGGCCGCCCACGACTCCGTCCGCGTGGATTTCAATTTCCAATAGCCTAAAACCTTCCTCGTAAAGTGGACTATCCAACACAAAAATATTTTTTCAAATTGGACCCGTAGTTTCTGAGATTAGCGCGTTCAAACAAACAAACATACAAACTCTTCAGCTTTATATATTATTATAGATTTAATACTAAGAAAACCGGGATTAATCTAAGAAAATTTTGTTTGGTTTTTCTAAATCCATGGCGCTCCCTTTGTTGAAAGATGCATTTGTTTATATTATGTAGATGTCACAAATTGTAATTCCTAACAAAACATTTTGATCAAATGTTGTCTTTTGCCTGTAACGGTTCAAATTATGTCACTTGCTTTTTGCAGAGATCTGTTTTGTGTAGTAAAGCGGAACTGGATGAATTTAAACCAGATGATTTGACATTTTTGAGAATATTCATTAATTGACATAACCTATATCCAAATTATTCATTAAATCAAAGTAGTGAAGTAAAATGTCAAGATGTTTTATTTTGGTCTGAATTTTGCATTTTCACCAAACTAGACTACATCCTATTTCGACAAATTCCAAAATCGATTCAGTAACTACATATATGTGCACAGTTAATATATATAAATAAGTCTATTTGAGTCACTATTATACATTTTAAATCAGTTGCAAATGCGCTCAGAAACTGGATAATTTTCTCGTTTATTTTTTTTTCACTTTTAAAAACATTTCGAAACAAAATCCTACCAAGATTACAAAGTAAGACATATGTTAGGTTTCATTAAATCCACTGACCACAAAGGCAGTGAAGTGTAATTCAACCTACAAAAAAGTTTGCATAACATTAGTACGTTCTGATTTTAAGCTCTACTTTTAAAACCGGTCGCACAATGACCTTGCCGGCTGGCGGGCGGTCGCTATCTGTCATCCGCATTGGTGATAGAAACTAGAGACAAGTGAGCGTTCGGCGAAAAAATATTATAAACAAAGACGCCGTGGCAAGGTCACGTAGTCCGGCCTCTTCCGGCGGAACTATCTTGATTGCTGCAGGCTTGGACCATGCATCGGTACAGCCTCTTGACCTCGTATTGTGCTTCGGAGCCGTTCACACACTGTTACATCTGTGCTGACGTTTACAAGAATCACAAGTGGAGGTAGCGACTCCTTACGCCTTATAATTTGTAGAGTGACGTGTTTCTTACATTTTTGTATGAATATTTAAAAAAGTTCAATTAGAATTTAAATGGTTCCATTGAAATAAACGAATTATTATTATAGAGAAAGAATTTGAAGCAGGAGATTGACGACAAACTGCACAAGAACAGGACAAATGGCGACATTTAGATTGCTGAGCCGTCAGTGTAAGTACACGACCCACTTGGTGTCGTGGTCAAGAAATTGACTATTAGACCTAGGGGTCGCAGGTTCAGTCCCACCACCGGCCAAACACTTGTGTGCACGAACAAGTCAGTTTGTTCTGGTCTGGGTGTTATTTGTATCTAATTAAGTATATTTGTAATACCACTGTTGATTCTGATAACTGTAACACAAGTGCTTAAGCTACATAACACTGAGTCTGATCAGCAAAATATGTGATGTTGTGAAATATTTATTTACAAGAAGGTAAAAAAGGTTTCTTGTCTATGTCGATCTTATTTAGTATCTAAAAGTGAGATATTATTATAGTTTAAATAAACATATCAATAATCATAGGACTGGTTTGAGAGCTCCAAACATAGAAATAGAATGTAGGCGAGGTAGCCAAGTAACATTAGCCCAATATGGTCACACCAAACGACTGTTATTTCTATAGATATCGTTGAAATGTATTGTTGTGGGTCTTGTTCAAGACTTCGTCTTTAATATATAAATTGGTCACATTTTCAGAGGAAACTAACTAGGAAATACGACTAAGAAGGGACTTTAATATTCATACATTTCTCACATCACATACTTTAATCTGACTCCGTGATAAGAAGACATACCACATATCAGAATTAACAGTGGTTAAATAAATATACTTAAAGAGATACAAATAACACCCAGACCAGGACAAACAGACACGTTCTTGAACTCAAATGCTTGTACTGTGCGGAGATCGACTTAGCAACCATTTAAAAAATCATTGGACTAACACACCAATTTGGTATAATAGTTAACTTCTTGACCATTACACCAAGCGAGGCGTCACAAGTGGTAAGAATAAGGAAAACTTGTCAATTTTATGAACTCTTACTTTTCATACATTCTCTAAACCATAAAGTGTAGGTACTATAAAGTTTTAACTTAAATTGTATCACTAAAACTAATAAAATGCTAAAGTTATTCAAACATTACTTAAGGCAAACATATATCTCATTACCACTGTAAAAAAAATATCCGGTTACATATCCGAATACACGGGTAAGTGTCAATGTCTTCCGCATATCACAAACCTTTCAACATACCACATATAACATTGTATCAACAAACCGTATCTTCATAGACATAAGGTTCAAAGTAAGAATTACTCGTAGCTCAATAGGTTCCTGTATGGCATACTTATTATCGAGAGTAAACAGGATTTTGTTTGGTTGTCCTTCCGTGAGTGAGAAAATTGAACGTTAGTCCTTACTTATTAGATGTTAAAGTTGCTAATCAGTGTAACCTTTTAGTTCCGTGTCCGGGAAATTCCTTACGTCACGAATACACCTGCTGTGATCTAGTAGAGTTTTTATTTATTACTAGCGGCCGCCTGCGACTCCGTCCGCGTAGATTTCAGATCCCTTCTTTCGCAATAAGAGGTAGCATTACGTTCTTTCCCAAGGTCTAAAGATTGTCTGTGCCAAATTTCATCAAAATCGGTTGAGAAGTTTATGCGGGAAAGCGTAACAGACAGACAGACTGAGTTACTTTCGTATTTATAATATTAGTAGGGATGAGTTAAATCACTTCCTCACTGGAAATTCTTATACGCAGGTGTAGCCTACGAGTAAATATTTTATATCAATATCAACGCCATCATTAGCTAGTTCCAGGCAGCCAAAATACCTATTGCTCCGTGAACTCTTTTTAGACTAGACACTGTTTGTAAAGTAAAGTGAAAAATATTGCCAGAGGTTTTCCTATCACTTTTGGCCTTCATTTCATAACGGGACCAACAGATCCTGATGGTAAAATGAAATAACAGAAAGACAATGCAAAGTCAGAACCTTTTACTTCGCTCTCAAGCCATATAGTACAAGCTTTCCCACTTATCAAATTAAACATTTAAAAATAACACTGAGAAATCAAAATGGAAGATGTTTAACCTTTTGTCGAGCAGAGAAATCTTTAACTATGAGAAAACTAGGAGAGTACTGTGGTGTAATTATTCGTTTTTCTTAATTGAATCTCACAACCTAGATATGAAGTAATAAATCGTTATTTCTCAAGCGGTTTGCGAGATAGATAACACTGGCAGTTTCATATTAGCTTTAGCGAGGCTAAGGACTTCGGGTAGGGATGGCAAAAATGTTTACTTTCCGGTATTTTAAATGAAGGTAGTTATTAAAAAGTTTTATGATTTACAAAGGAGCTAGGGTTGATTGGTAAAGAATTTTTTGTTGTGCAATAAAGTTTAAATAAATAAGCTTCTATCTAAAATTGCCCTCAAAAGTATTTAGATACATAATATATTAAATAGTCGATATGCCTACCGGTACCGAATAAAAAGTAAGCTATCAAAGATGAGCATTCATACGAGAAGAATCCTAATAAATCACGAATACGCACGCATCTATTGCTTGAAAAAACCTATTTATTTAGTTAAAAAACGTTATTTCACCGATATCACCCGCCCTATCGGTACTATGCAACGTTGTAACAGTTCAAACGGGTATGACCGGCGGTCGCAGGTTGTGTTTTGCAATGTGCCGGCGCATATGTCTGTACTAGAGGTGATTTAACAGCCAGTACCGGCTTTATTTTAGGCGACGTTTTATGATTTCCGTTGAGGATATTTATTTGACACCTGGTCTTGATGGCGTACCTGAATATTCTCCCAAATGTCGTATTTAGAAGATCATAAGTCAGTTCAAGTCGAGAATAATTATACGAAATGTTTAAGATTTTGAAACTTTTGTTTTTAGGAGATCTGAAGTCAATTCAATTATAGTTAAAGTTTATTTTGAATGTAACGCAAGTCTTTCTAGCTTCGTTCGGTCACGGTAATATACATATCTTAACAATCAACCAATTACGAATTACGGATACAGTGCACAAGTCAGGGTTAAAATATATATAGTTACATGACAATGGTGATTCCCGTGTGTGTCTTATGAAGCAACTATGGGAAGGCAGCAGCATTCCCCGCATGCATGGTTATAGCTTGGGTTAAGCTATAAGCTTCACGTAGGCCGATCGGCCTAAGACCTACAATGGAATTAAACATGCTGATAATAATAATGATGATGATGATAACGGTGATTCTGCCAACATCAAGTGCTACAAGAGCCACGCTAACATCTATACTAATATATTAAAACTGAAGAGTTTTTTTGTTTAAATGCGCTAATCTCAGAAACAACTAGTTTGAATTGAAAATATATTTTTTGTGTGGCATAGTCCATTTGTCGAGGAAGGCTTTAAGTTACAGTTTAACACTATGTGTGTGGAAACCGTATTCCACTCGGACGCTGTCACGGACGGCCGCTAGTTTTAAATATTGTAACATCTTAAAGTCTTTCACTACCCGATTTACTATTAAAAGTTCAACTTACTGCCGCTAGTGATAAATATTGTAACATCTTAAAGAGTCCTTCACTATCCGATATACTATTAAAAATTCAACGAGATCAGATAGTTTACCAACACGGTAGAGTAACATACACCGGAACACACGCGAAACCGCGTTCCAAGATCTGGCCACGGAAGAGTGGTGTCGAGATATGGTTTCACTGCCCAGTGAAACCAAGCGGTCCGTTGGCGAGAAAGAAATAGTTTCGCTCAAGGCTTGGTGTATTGAAGCATATTATGTAGTAGAAGATATGTATAAGTTTAAAACCCTGCATTCTTTTACCAATTTCCACTTGTAATCTTATGTCGTAATACTTCTTCATAATATTTTTCGGAACACCTCTACCGGTGTAGTTACTCTAAACATAGCACCGGTAACACTTATGTTTGGACCAGTATAATTCAAGCGGTCGCCCGCGACTCCGCCTGCTTAGAAAACCATTTGTTGAGGAAAAGCCTTCCTAAACGAATGGACTATGCAACGCAAAAATACCATTCAAATTCGAACCAGTAGTTCCTGAGATTATTTAGAAAATCTCAGATTTAATTTTTCAATAATGAACACAATAATCTTTTAGTAGTCATAAATATGTCTATTAATTTTACAACCACAATACGCAGTATTACACAAGACTTACAATAAACTTAGGCAGTCTATATCTAGGGCAATATCATATAAACCGCTATTACTCTAATTAAGCAGTTTATTCCATGATTTACAACTGATATAGCACTTAGAAGTAAACGTAACGCCATTTCAAATTTCAAAATGAACCATAAAGCCTCTGCGTTAAGTTAAAATATTTAATTTCCATGTGGTTGACGTTACAAAATGCGTTTTGACATGCAGTTCTTAATAACTTTAACACTTATTTCTCACTTTCAACGCTAATGTTGGTGAAGAAATTGCTCAGAATTAAATGAAAAGTTGCAGTTAATTTTCTCAACACCTTGTTTTCATAGCAAATGAATAGGATAAGTACATTTTCTGTAGTATTACGAATATACCTATCATACCTATCATGTCGTAAACACATTGAGTAACAAAAAAAAATATTTTACTATTTTCCACTTCAGAACTTGTCATGAAGGAAACTCATTTAAATTATGTGTTGTGCAATTAGGATCGAACCCGCAGCTCCACGCCAGCAGTGGACTGCACGACTTAAAAAGCTGAAGATGATGATGACATCAATAAAATTCATAATTTATATTGCTAAAAACATAAAAGGTAAAAACATTTGATTGCAACAACGCAACTTTTATACACTTTCCGGCATGTTCATGTCTATTAACGACGCAAACAAACCTTACTCTCATCCTTACCAACCATTTCACTAGCATTCCACCATGGTCGCTAATTTATAGCCATTATTAAAACAGTGTAGACGCGCAAGCATGCGTGTACACGGAACGGGAGAAACGGAAAATCTGCAGAAGCATGCTATCTGGCGATCGGAAGTGCTGTCCATTGCATTTTTGTACGTACGTATATTGTTTTGTTGGAACGTTAGTTTTGATTCATCCTGGTTTCCTGGTATTCATTTCTTTTAGAACTTGGTTCTTGGGCCTCCCTGTTTTCCTGGTATTCATTGCTTATGATGAGATAAATAGGAATTTAGGTAAATGCGAAAGTAAGTGGGTGCGGAAATAAAATCATTAATTATCTTGGTCTGAGTTTTTTTGGGCATAGTCTTACACCGGCCAAATTTTATTTTTAAAGCATCCGTTCGTATTTGTAATAACATACGACATATTAATATGCTAAATGGCTTAAAATATTGATGCTGAGTTAGAAACACGTTGATTGTCCTGAGCGGGTTTCGAACCCATAATCTCAGATGCTCAGAGTCACGGCTAAATGCACCGACCCATGAAGATGAGGAAATAAAGGAGTAGAACTCTTATGGCTAAAAATATGCCTGGTGAGTTAGAAACGTTAGTTGTCTTGAGCGGGTTTTTAATCCATAATCTCTGATATTTAGAGTCACGGCTAAACGCACCGTCCCATGTGACATCCCGAAAAAGTTCTACAGTTCTTGCGCACGTAATATGGGTGACTAACTCAGATAGAGTTAGTTTACAAACGAAATACAAACATTCACTTAGCCCAATCCAGTCAAGCTACAATGAAACAGAATTAATCCAAACAAGTCACAGGAAGCATTTCAAAATCTCTCGGAATGGTACCGCAGCAGGTCTCGCCAGGATTATGTTATAAGCGTGCGCAAGAGTTACGAAAACTCTGTCACGCGCACGCGTATCTGATTTAGTAATTGATATTTAATCTTATTGGAATTCGTTGAGAGTAACAAGAGTATTGGAGCATTGGAATGTTGATGTATTTGACACGGTGACTGCTGATTAAGTTATAGATTTATATCGTTAGAAATGCCCTTACCATACTTTGAGTCGCTCTGAAATTGGCACTTAACACAGTAACAGTATATTGAAACGAACGTCATGTCAAACAAATAATGCAACAGTTTTCTGATGTCAGTACATTTATAAACATTTAAATCTATGAATAAAGTGACTTTGATGGATGGGAATCAATTTGGTTCGGAACCCTACTATATCATAGATTTAAAGGCTCCATCAAAACAAAATAAACATTATTCATAGATAAAACCTGGTATAATTCAATATTGGGTTCTCAGAGTGTAGTTGTATTTTAATTGATACATTAATATTTAAACGTTAATATACATACATTTTGTAGCAACAACTTGACTTAGCAAGTCATTAAAATAATGTAGTACAACATACTTTGAAAACTAGTGTAGTTTTAATTACACAGTATGATTTATTAGTTTCAAATTAGTCTGTGTGCTAATAACAATAATAATTGAAAGCAACATACTAGTTTTAATAAACGAGTGTACAAGTCTGTGAAAATACTGCACTGCTTAAAATATATTTATTAAAACTACAGTTTCCTTATTCCATCGTGGGAATATGGTGTATTCACTTTGCCGTAATAAAAGGGAAATTGATGGCATATGTAGAAGTAATTCCACCTCAGATTAAGACAGGCTTAATACCCAGAAACATGACAGTCACGACTGCGAATATTTAATATACGGAAACAGATCCACTCAAACCTGTCATATGTCATGACGAACAAAATGTCTAGTTGACAAAATTGACAGGAGATGCAATTTACATTGTGATATCGTGTTACATCGCTAGATGATGGCTAGACGTATTTCCTGGGATAATATTCGTTGTCTACACGAAACGATTGGAGATTGTATTTCCGCACGGTTGGGAGGTTGTGGGACTGACACTAAAAATCACAAATCACAAACATACCCTAGTGTATTACCCAAGCTTACCAAACTTCACATGTGATAGCGTTAGGCAATGCACCAGATAAGGTTGTTTATGTAATAACAATGAACTGAAGCAATACTGCGCCAAACCATATCGTGCTTTGGGACTTCAAGCGATGCCTTCAGAATTCGGCGGTATTTCGGTCAATCGAGTATCACACAAATAGCAAATGTAAGAATTTCAATGGAGTAAATAGTTATAGATAAGTGATTTGATCGATCGCACAAATAGTGAATGTAAAAATTGCGAAAAAAAAATTTAGATAAATGGTTTGGTACTGCAAACCACTTCCGTGGTTGAAGCCCCAATGCACAATATATAATGTGAAATGACACAGAAGAAAATGGATAAAATCATGACGAGCAATGACAAAAATTGCAGACAAAAGATTAATTGCAGATTTCGAATTCTTTTCAAGAAATATTATTTAATTACCATCAAAATTCAATGTAAGTATAGAGATTTTTTTTCTATGAATATAATACTCAATACTAATATCAAGCACTTAATATGCTTATTCACTTCTTTGTTTCCACTGTCGCCAAAACATGATAAGGGAACATTTAAAAACACTTTAAATTTTCACATTACATTTAATTAATACATCACGAAACGCACGACAAAGCTTTAGTTAAGATTTTAAAACTGTCCACCAATAAGTTCAAAAGGATAAGATTGTCATGTTTATTGATAAAATTTTATTAAACCACCTTACCCTTTAATATCGACACTTATCTTTAGCACGACGCAAGAACTTAACTTAATTGACATTGTCCGTGCAATATCTTAATAAAAATTCAGTTCGCGTGCCATAATTTCGTCACAATGAATCGACTACTATAAACTTCACCATGCAATTTAAAGGCGGGCTATCGGGCAAATCCACCTTTTGTTGGGTGAACGATTATTGTGACCGCGAAAGGTACATTACATTTACGACACTGTAATTACCAGAGTGAACTTTAGTAGCTTGCAACACTTTTCCGTGTTGATAGGTTATTCGTCCGATCAATTTGTATTTTATTATGCATGCATTAAACAACGATATGTATATTGAGCGATGATTATACTGTAACTAGTGTAGAGTTATAACGATTCGTTTTTATTATTTAAAGCTCCGAATTGGTTATATAGGTATATATACACTTATTGAAATTTAGAGGTTTCAGTAAAAGCAAGTGTTAGTGGAGATCTGGGGTTTAACTTCAGGGTAAATAAAATTGACAAAAAAAACACTTTCAACTAATTCAAATTAATAAAGGATTTGTGAAAACTTATCCGTATTTGCCAATCTTAATTAAAACACAGTGCAATGATTTGCATAATGATAAAAAAAATATGGTAATTTTGAATCAATTTAAAATATGGACATTAAGCTTAATCACCAGATAAAGCTTAATTTATAGTAAGTGAATGACCATTCACAAAAAGCAGTTTGGTATGTGGTGCAATATCCTTTATTTTAAGTCGCAAATCATATGTAGTTTTCGAAACTAGAGCAAATCAGACTAAAAATTCTATTACCAACAATAATGCTATCGCAATATCAGGACGCAATTCTGATAGCAATCTGCAGCGTTTCGATCAAAAAGCTTTTGTGCAGACCAAACTAGTATTTTTAAATAATATATTCAGTTCATTGTCTATGTACCATATTGATCTTATCACTTTATTCATAAATCTGTACCTGTTATGTCCTGTCATCGTATGTGATGAAACAAACGTCCGATCGAATTAGATAACTTTGATTTAGAACTTTTATACTCATATTTTTTAATTAGGACTATCTGATTTAACATTTCTTCACATTCAATCAAATATGTTATCTTCATTATTGATTGCAGAACATAAATTATCTTGTGATTAATCTGACGACGTGGAATGACAATGTTCTAACTATTTTTGGCTTTGATTCAGGAGAATTTATTTAGGAAATCAAATCAATAAATAAATATTTTCTTCGTAAAATGTTATTCTAATGACTTTACCCGTCCTAGAGTTGATACCGTACCTAATAAAAGGGGTACAATATGATGATTTTATCAAGTTTCCTGCAATAGCATCTTCCTGTCTTACATTAAATGGCAAATGTGAGCCACATTTTAATATGATTCAGAATGTGAAACCCGATAGATTCTTAATGCTGTTAATGCTTAATGTGTTTTCCATCGATAAGAAGTGGCAAGAAACTCGATAGGGGCACTTTTCAAATGCGTAGTTACTAAATTACCAGCGGCGACTCCCGACTCCATCCGCATGGGTTTCGGTTTCCGCACACAGAGTGTTATATTATATCTTAAAGCCTTCTTTGACAAATGGACTATCCAACCTTTTTTCGTTTACAGTGAACCAGTCGTTCCTGAGATTAGTGCGACCAAACAAAATTACAAGCTCGTCAGTTTTATTATATTACTATTCTCAGACGCCATAGTCGCTTTATAAAATCGTCTATCTCCGCTAGTCAGACACAAAATCGCCTCCCACAATATTCCAACTTCCAAAGTCCTTTCGTGCTCTAGTTTACCGTTACATAAACCACTTTATCCGATAAGTTGCTTAACACATAATATCTGTTCGGAACCGAGTTCGCAAGTGCTGGGCCGTTTGCGCAATGCGGGTTTGTGATTTACAATGCATTACAAATAACTCGGGTGGGCTGGATATCTGTGGTAAGTTATGTTGATAGTTGTTGGTACGGTGTTTGTGAGATGCTGAAATCGCAATCTTAATAGGGATAAACTGACGCTTTCGAAAATTGTAATTCTTTTCGGAACTCAATGGTTAGTAGTAGTATATTGTTTAATGAATGTACATATAAAGATACTCTAAACCTTAATTCAACTTTTGCGGCTTACGAAAATTTTAGGAATTTCTTTTTCATATCGCAATTTCTCTCGTTTCATCGACCTATTAATGTTATATTTTACATCGTTATTTAATAAAATTCAAATTCAATTTAGGTACTTAAAAAAATATGAGGTTGACTTTTATTTAAAACTAGCGGCCGCCAGCAACTCCGTCCGCGTGGGTTTCGGTTTCCGCACACAGTGTTACTATAGATAGCTTAAAGCCTTCCTTGACAAACGATAAGTGGACTCTCAAACTCAACTCAAAAGATTTTTTCAATTCGAGCCTGATAGGCTAGCCACTTTGACGACTCAGAATATCTGTATTCTGAGTTTGACGAATTCGCCATCCGCTTTTGTAGCGACCTATATCTCCATCCCGCTCACATAAATAAATAAATTAATAAATATTTTCACAACATCACGTCATACATTGATCTGACCCCGTGTTAAGTAGCTTAAGCACTTGTGTTACAGACATCAGAATCAACAGTGGTATTAAAATATACTTAAATAGATACATATAACATCCAGACCAGGACAAACAGACATGTTTATGCACACAAATGTTTGTCCTGTGCGGGGATCGAACCCGCGACCTCTTGCGTAATAGGCAACATCTTGACCATTACACCAAGCGGGTCGTCAACTAAAAATATGCAGTTCGTGTACGGGGTGGCAATACCTACATATTATAAGTCGCGACGAAAGCGTATGGCGAATTCGTCAAAGTGGCATCTTGGCTAGCCTACAAGTAGTCCCTAAGATTAGCGCGTTCAAACCTATCTGGATCAGTTACACGGGTTATTGTGAGTAAACCGTAAAAGATAGATATATGCTGTCAAGCGATATTTTTTAGGCAATTTTATTTAGAATATTTCCGTCTTACATGATTTCTATGTAACTTTAACCATTAAGGCTGCACACGCGACAGAAGCTTTAAAAATGGAGGAATTCCTCCCGTTTTCCCAACATTTTCCTTCACTACTCTGCTCCTATTGATTGTAGCGTGATGAAAAGTATCCTATAATATGCCCAGGAGTATAAAGAATAATTATACCAAGTTTCGTCAAAATCCGTCGAGTAGTTTTTGTTTCTATAAGGAACATACAGACAGACAGACAGACAGACAGACAGACAGACAGACAGACAGACAAAAATTTTACTGATTGCATTTTTGGCATCAGTATCGATCACTAATCACCCCCTGATAGTTATTTTGAAAATATATTTCATGTACAGAATTGAACTCTCTACAGATTTATTATAAGTATAGATGTATGAAAACGAAATATAACTACATTCATATTTTAACGCTTGGATGCTAAAACGATTTGAGGAATATCTTCATGAACATTTCCTGTTAGAATGAAATCCTATGAAACGAACAAGAACCATTCATCCGTACAACATACCATAGACAAAATACCACACAAGATCTGTCGCTACCTGCTAAGCAATGTCCAATACCAAAGCGAAAGGCGCATTAAATTAACTGTAACAAACCAGGAAAGGTAGGAGTTTCAAAATCTGTCGTTAACTGTACCATACCTTTACTTCTGGTTGTAAAGCTTTTACTATTGTGAAATAATGCCACTGATTGGTACTGATTTTGAATGTGGAATTAGATCAGGTTGATAAAGGACTGCCATATTTGAAATCTTTTTTTAAAACTTTGCAGACATTTAATGGCTAGTCTGAAAAATATGCTCTACAAAAAAACATTCACGAGCCATGCTGCTGATAATGAGAGAAGTAAAATGAGAATGAAAAGAAATGAAATGAGCCGAAGAAAATTTGGATCATAGATCGAGTTTGTGTGCTCACTAATAATAAATACCCATTAAAAAATGAATTTTCTATAAGTATAAAAGATTATGTGTTTAATTTTGATCAGTCCAATGTAATTAAGTATACGTGAAGTTGCCGAATAATTTATATTTACTCGACTGACAACAATCGACATTGCATTGCGAAAAAAACCACACATTTCGCAAAACGCAGGACAGGTGTCACCAACCGATAGACTACATTTCAATCTGGTTTAAATAGGAGCAAGTGCAGATTACGAAACCCCGGATTAGGTCGCGAGGCGTCAAGCGTGACCCGTGGTGAAGTGAAACAAATCGATTCTTAAATGATTTTAGGCTTCACCTTCCGTTTGATCTGTTAATTGGGAAATCTAATTCGGTCCGACTCTGTGGGTCGATCGTGGCGTGCGGTTAGGTTTTATTTATTTATTTATTTGGCGACAGCTAACAGTGCAGAAAATTGCCTGTTTCGCAAAATACTACTCAAATATCCAGTATTGTTCAATTTGTTATTTAATTCGGTTTATTTTTTCTTACCCTTTTTTCGTATTGCATGAACGCAGTTATCTAATCCGAAAAGAGGTAAAGCAAATTTTATACCTCATAATTATAACTTTTATTGTTACACCTGATTAATGTATAAAATTCAAGAAAGAATCGTACATAAAAATAGCTTGAGTAATAATTATTCTTAACCAATTTGTCACTCTTATTTGCAATGCAATAAATAATTAAATATTTACATGTGATATGGATAAATAGCAGGTACAATAAATCACAGAACGCGCCTTAACGAACTGCGTAATTAAACCGATGATAAATTGATTTAAAATAATTACATTCACTGTTCAACTGGTGCAATGTCAAAGATGTTGATTGCCGGACATTTGTCAAAAGCACATAAACCAATGCGACACTCACGTATCAAAACAAGAACTCAAATTATCTCAACCCAGTTACTAAAAATTGCGTAATTGTTCTCAAAAAATTACATCTTAACCACGGTCGGTGTCACTCGCCCTAGCCTTGGTTTTCTTTAATTACTTTTACAATAAACAAATTGATACAGTTGTGTTGCGAAATAAGCTTCAAGTAATCTGATTTTGTAATGAAGTTACATAGGTACGGAATAAATTTAAAGCCTACTTAAAAAACACTACGAAATTGCCAATTTCACAGTGCCTTGCTTGAAATAATGCCGCATACCTTATTTATACATATTTTATGCGTAAGATGTAGTAATATTAAAACGGATTTGATTGAAAAATTTAAGCGATTTGAATTCTTAATTTTGTGTGCTTTTAATTTATCCAACATAGAATATTTGGTAAAAACATACCGCCGCCAACGTTTTTACCTTCTAACTTTTTACAGCTTAGTCTTAATTATTTACCTGAAACAAAAAAATATTATTAATTATTATTTTTGTTCTGAATTGTTAAAAACATTACCCTATTGAAAATTCGCCTATTTTTTATATTTAATATTATAAACATCAAAATATACCTTAGAATTCCATCAAAGCATTCACTTGTAAAGTCTTAGGGCCACTAACATACACCAATGACCTAATAAATGGTGCAAATCGATTGTTTCCTCGGAACCATCGATTTACGATTAGTTCCCCTAGATTTACTAAAATAGCGATTGGAAATAGGGCTGCCCAAAAGTTATGAAATGTTTATCATAAATGCATGAGAGTAGTTGTTTTTTAGATGTTGCTATTATTTCCGAATCATCGTAACTTTAAAGGTTATTAGTAACACATTAAGTTCACCAGTTAAGGAACTATTTTATTAACTCAATCATCAATTTTCAAGTTTATGTCACGATTAAAAAAAGATGACAACCCTAAAAAATACGTCAGTAAAAACAATTGCCTCCCACGAACAGATCTCAATTACATAACTTCAGACATTCGGATATTCAACACCTTTCCATTGAAAGATAGACTCGCATCGTTTTTGCAATTTAAATCGATACATTTAATCGATTATTATATCAATTCAGCTGATACTAATTGGTAGTCGATAAAACACATCAATAAGGCTGACAGAAGGCAGGATCGCCAAATCGATCTAAATGAGATACTTTATGTAATCGATACTTTGATTAATCGTCTAACTTAGATACTGTTTTGCGTTAAGTTACAGATTGTAACTGATTAAGTTAGGTAATCTCAATTACAGATGTTTTTTGTTACTAAACACTTCCGGTTCTTCAGCGCCATTACTGAAACAATATCATTAGTGTCTTTTTGTTCGATTAGAAAGCCGCTAGCTGAAACTAAATTACATCCAATTGTCTCGCTAACTATAATTAAATTGACTTGTAAACTAACAATAGTGATCGGAGTCGAACCAATATTTACCCAACTAATTCTAGGATGGTTTTTTCTTAATTTTTTGTGACGAATTAGTTGGCAGTGAAAATAAAACTATACATATTATGCCCTCAATACAGGATTACTTTTTATATGACAACATACATACGTTTCAACATACATACGCATTTATAATTACCATATAATATAAAAAAATGCGAAAGTAACTCTGTTTGTCTGTCTGTGGCGCTTTCCCGCTTAAACATCTCAACCAAATAAGATGAAACACACAGACAATCTTAAGACTCTGAGAAAAAACATAGGGCACCTTTTATTGCGAAAAAAAGGCATCTGAAATTCACGCGGACAAAGTCGCGGGCAGCCGCTAGTCTTTTATATAAAGCCAAGGATTTTATTTGATTTCTAAGAATAATGATTAGTGACTTGATTCATAATAGCCCTTGACTTGTTACAGGAATAGCAAAGGAAAGTATGTTAATTCACATAGTTCTCACACAATACATTATTATCAGGTGTTAACTAATATTCCTTTACCGTAAAGCATTTGATAAGAATGTTATGACAGATAGTCGAGGCGTAGATTACTCGCGGCACGAAAGTTATTGAATAATGATTAATAGCCGTTATACGATACAACATGTAACATTACACTGGCTGACGCGGAAGACATTGTTGTAGGGATGTCCAAAATACTATGAAAATATATATATTTTTGCAAAAACAATATAAACGAAAACTTTTCTAAACTTAACATTTGGTCTAACCAAAATATTAACACAATAAAAATAAAATTTATTTGCAGAATATAATACAAGTATGCAGTATTAAATCGATACCGCACATGAAATAAAACTAATAAGGGCCGTATGAGGTTGAAAAAAAAATGGTTAATGATTTTAATATATTTGATGATAAAATATGAGATTAAATATTTTAGATAGATCTCATTTGTAGCAATTAATTTAAGTATGATGTATTAATAAATACGTATAGAACCTATCGTTTATATAAAATTACATAGAACACCACGCCATACGAAATACTTTGTACTTCGTGCCACCTAGTGTTTACCGTAAAGTTTGCTGACCGTACCATCCATGCCAACGATCTCCGCATAAGGTATTAGGCTACTAGCATTTCATATATTTGACGTGACCCGAGACTCATGTTAACGTTGACGTAATATCAAAATGTCATACGTTCTATAATTGAGAGTTTTCATTAATCAAAGAGAACCTGTTAACAATTTCATTTATTAAAATGTGAATATGGGGGAATTGAGTAATTATAAATTATGCGGCACAAGAAAACTGTGTTATGATGAAACTTACTCGTACATAATTTCTTCACTTGCTCACCCGAGGTGTCAAAGTTCAGAATTGATTCCCCATGTTAATTACCATTAGATCTCTTTCTAGGTCACAAAGCTTTGATTGAGCAGGTGGGCTAGCCAAGATTCTATAAGACGGAGATATTATTCGCGAAGAAAGCGATAACTCGCAAAATGGCATCTTGGCCAGACCACTAGAAGTTTATTTTAAGGTGGGTTCGAATGCCGCCTGATACCTGCCAAAGTATGGCTTTTTTCTTATTTATATACGTATATAAATTTAAGAGTACTAGAGTAATAAGGGAGTACATAATACATCTTAAAATATATATATATTTTTTTATTTTGGTCAAATATGTTTTCGACCTATGGTTTCGAAAGTAAATTGCAAGCACTTTTACTTGTCCGAACTAATTTACAGCAGCTGCCTCCTTGGCTAGAAAACGTGACCCTTCTGAGATTTCAATCCGATAGATCCCTAAGTACGTACTTAGACAATAAATACAGTATAGCCACTGCCACTTAACCGACACCTTTCACTTGGGAAAGAATTAATGAATGGACAATTGGTGTACTTTGCAAACCCTTTCTTTTCCAACCTTTGTTTAGTGTTAGACTAGCGGCCGCCCGCGACCCCCTCCGCGTGGATTTCGATTTCCAATGTCCTATGTGTTATTCTGATGTATAAGCTATATTGTGGTAAAGTTTCATTCAAATCCATTCAGTAGTTTTTACGTGAAAGAGTAACAAACATCCATACATCCATACTTACAAACTTTCGCCTTTATAATAGTAGTAAGATTATCTACATGATATCTACTTAAAAGCAATGATTGGAGTAACTGCCTCCATAAAATAGGTTTAGGCTAAAGATGTTTAAAAAAGGTATGTGTAACAAACACACTAATGCATAAAAATGTTGTTAATTAAATACAGAATAGGTTTAAGTGGGTACTCTACTAAGATAGGTATGGCCCAGTTCGTAGCTTAAGTATTAATATTATGGTAGGTTTTTTTTCACACTTATTAAACCCTTTTCTCCGGAACACGTAGATGCTTAATTTCTTCTAGTGTATTATATTTTACATTAATATCTGTTGTAGTACAAGTTTAATCTACAGTAATGTCAATACAGAAGACGCTAGGTGGGCTTTTTAAATAACATATTCATGCACTTACAAGTAACTCTCACTCCGTGACTTCAATGAAGATGCAATCGTCATAACATTTCCTTTAAGGGCGAGTGGAAGGTTAAAACTCTCATTATAATAAATGTATATTGAATCCGACTCTCACTACAAGATTTCTTTCGTAACAACAAAATACCGCATTCGCAGAAATCGTCGCTTTATCAACATACGATTCGCTTAATGACATTGACTCTGTTTCCAAAGGTGGCATCTTCAGATGAATTTCAACTCTACACTGTTTAGTTTAAGTATTAGTATTGTGTAAATATTAGATGAACATAATGAATTCAAGTGATGAGTACATAATAGAATAAATACATATAGTGCAGGGGTCATGGTTGTAATAATACGATATTTTACGACTAAAACACTCGTCTAACTGGGTTTTTATTGTATGGTCACTACGGAAATAAAGTTATGAATGGTACGGGCAATAGGATTTACACATCTCTATAAATAGTTCATTTTAAGACGTGACCCATGTTGAAAAATAATCTTTGATTATGTTGCTATTTATTATTTTAATCGAAAATGATGGAAACTATCGCAAACAAACCAACTCAATAAATTATTATAAAATAATGTTAGCATTGGTTTGGTCTTACTGCCAAGGTGAAGTAGTTTATGGCGGTAAAACAAATATTGAATTCATCGACAGACCGCATTGTTTTATTACCTAGCAAATCACTTACCCATATACCCAACAAAGCAACTACGATCAAAGTTCTCTCACTGTTATTTCATCTTTAACTAAGAACATGGCAATCCCAGACAACTTTTTATCGTCACCCGAAATCCTTTTAACGCCGTCATGCGCAGATCATAATCGCTTGCGCAACTGTTTTCTCTGTTTGACATCTGCAGTCAAGATGGCTGCCATTGTACAATGGCGGATCGCGGTAAGAATGGGTTTAATAAGGCAATTAATCAAGCTCTTGTTTAAGATATTACATGAGCGGATGTGAAGGCTTAGGACGCTTTCTCGACAATGTGCGGTCGCTTTGTGTCAATGAATGTGTGATTGGTTAATTTTGACATATCTGTCAATGTCATGACAAAATAATGAATCACATGGCAGCTAAAAATGACGTTTACGTATTGCCCTAAAGCGTATATTTTAAACGCGAAAACCTTCATTCAAAAGGCTATTTGTGTCCAGAGAATCAGTTTATTAAAATAGTGACTTACTCAAAAACAACACTCACTCCAAATAACAGTAAAATTGGGAACACAAGATCACAATAAATTGTATAAAGTAATATTGATCTACATTTGACGCTAACAGTATTATGATTATTACCAGAACACAAGTGACCGCAGATCTGGGGGTAGTAACCACCTGATCTGTCTGTGGTAAAGCCCACCACTTACTTCTAAGTCTGCAATCACCAATGACAAGCCGTAATTATAGTCTCGGGTTGGTTCCCTTCTGCACAAAGTAACAAATAATATTAAACCGGGACTAAACGCGATATTAGTATTAGTTAGTTAGTTAAGTACCTACTCTCGTACTTACTGCATGACGTTTTTCCCGGTTTAATATTATTTGTAAGTTTAAAGTTTTATTTTACAAAGTAACTTCAACCTTTTTAAAAACACCATAGTTTTAACCGAAGTGTTACGTTCGAGTGAAATCAGTAACAATTTGCAAATCATTCTATTTATCGCACCTTGTTCTTTCGTTGTTACTTTCATAATATTATGTAGGGTTAATGTCCATTATTAATCTTATTTGTTTAAGTATGTTTTACATTTCGTTTCGGATAAAAATGGTAATGATGTGTTCGAGTGTTCGGTAAGAGCAATCATTGATGATTTGCTGCTGTCTATTTTTGTTATACAAGTATCATTACTACGCGTATTATTTATTTGTATAGTACGCAATGAAAACTGAATGTTACATATAAGTACACCTTTTTATATTAGTTATTTCCATACTTGTTGTTTTACTACGATAGTGAAAAAATTATCGCGAAAGATTCTTAAATAGATATTAAGTGTAAAGAAGGGCCCGTTGGTCTATTGGTCAAAGACCCTGGCTACAAAACCGAGGGTCGGGGGTTTGAATGCCACTAGGGGCAAATGTATGTGTTCTGAACATCGGCATTTGTACTTGAGTATTGGATGTTATTAAAAGTATTTAAGTATGTCTATCCGTTCCCCAACACCCGTTGCACAAGCTTCGAGCTTAGTATGTTTGCTAGGCAACTGGTGTGTTAGTCCCAGGTATTTATTTATTATTATGTATTAATGGATAAATATTTACAAGTCTTATCGACTTTTCTTTAATTCATAAAATGAACAAGTCCGTGGAAAGTATACTAGTGCCAATAAAACTTCACTAATCATACCAGAAAGATTGTGACGGTAATTTATCTAAGGTATACCACTTAGATCTAGCCTGCAATTATGGCTAGATAGAAACGCATCTGGTTATTGCACTACGTTGCATGAGCAAGCACTATTACAATATTTACATAATTGTAGTAATTAAATGGTCAGCTTGGAATGAATTTGATTTGATTTAAACATGTTCCTGCTATTGATAATGTGTTAAATTAAAAGGGTACTTCCTAGTTTAAAAACGAACTGTACAAGATATTTTCTAAATTGAATTCTTTCTCAGTATAAAACAAATTAACACAGTTATATAATTCCTTCGTTGTGAAGGAATCTATTGGAAACTTCTGGTTCGAATTGAAAAAATATTTTGGTTCTGCTTATTCCATTTGGCGAGGAATGCTATAATAAGCTATAATATATCACTATGTGTGCGAAACCGAAATCCACGGGACGAAGTTGCGGGCCGCCGCCAGTATCCACATAATTAATTTTGCCGAAAACCTTCCAGAATTATAATGGCGCCAGTTAGCTGCTGAAAATGATTTAGTTACTGATTTATATCCGATTATTACTTTTTGCTTGCAATAAGTGTTTTAAATTAACGAGAAAACGCAGGATGCAGCCAAGGCCGAGGGATTTATCATAAATGCAAGTGCTGCCTTCACGCACTTTGAATCGGAATATGATTTATAGAAAAAAAACTCCTTCATAACCCTGACACGAGTTTAATTTTAATCACGACTCTTTGTAATTTATTATTATTACAAATAATAACTTTGTTGCGTGTGTATTACGTTCACGAAAAACAATTAAAATAATTTGGTTTGTTTGTTTTTATAGAAACAATTGAACAATAACTTTTAAGGTGCTGAGTCTAAAATACATATTTTTACGATATTGATGACAGGCGTATATTTGTGTGATTGAAGGAAGTGTAGGATTAATTAATAAACGTTTGGTTTGAATAGCTGATATCATATATGTTACAAATAATGTAAAAAATTATATAGTAATGTTGTAACTCAGCCTAATTTACATATTTCCTGTCGAACTAGACTAAGTTAATAAGAAAGATTTTCTTTTAAAAAAGATACAGAATATGTAATGATTTACAAACGAATTCTCTTTTTGAAAACATTTATTGAAATCGTACGGGAGTAAAATAAAAAAGCGAAACGACTGATCACGCCAAAACCGTTGGTCGCGTCAGGTAAGTCTTAAAGCCAACGAACTCAAGACTCTTACCCTTTTAGCATTTGACCAATATAACCAATGCTTTGACAATTTATTTGGTTTTTCAACTTTATGACCAGCATACAAGGTCGTTTATTTAGAAGTTGAAACGAGGGCTCTTGTTAATTAATATCAAAAGCGGTTGAATGACCATTGACCATTCTTAAAATTTGATTCCATTAGCTCCGATACTGATCTGATTTTAAGGGAAAGAAGTTATGAGCTCTCTTTGTCTTGAAGATTATCTAATCAAATCAAATCAAAAATATCTTTATTCAAGTAGGCATACAAACAAGCACTTTCGAATCGTCAAAACTTAGAAAAAAAATGTTATTTAATACATCTGACCAGTTTAATTAGACCAGTAACACATCATGTCATGTTACTAGCGGCCGCCCGCGACTCCGTCCGAGTGGTTTTCGGTTTACGCACACATAGGCATATACTTTAGCCTAAAGCCTTCCTCGCCAAATGGACTATCCAACACAAAAATATTTTGTATATTTGGAAACTGTTTATAAATGAAATGATAAATATATTTCTCACAAAATACGTTTACATGAAAAATTGAGATGAAATTCCGTGGATTACACATCTATTATATTAAAATGTGATCGTATATATGCAAAATATCTTAGTAGGCAGTAGAGAATGCAAGCCTTGAAAACGTTAGTGAATCATTTTATTACATGAAATTAAATTCATTTTAACACCTACAACAATCTAGGAACGGACAATATCAAATGACTTCATTATTAATAAATGGCTGAGAATTAATTGTTAATGTTTACGATGTTATTAACATACAATTTAATTTGGGATATGTATAGCCATTTTTTCTCAAATAATTGTATCCTTTATAGGATAACAATTTGTTTGCTTTCTCTACATTTAGCTTGATGCTTATATCCACTATAATGTTGACACCAAAATTCTCGCTAACCCCTGACTTGATATTGTCAGTTGGTAAGCTAATTATTGCTTATAATCTCATCTCATTCGAGAATATTTATAATATACATCGCAATCAAGGTCCCAAGTCAGCCCATTTACACAACTACATAAAATAAAGCAGATTCACATTACGTAACATACCTCAATCGACCAAAAATCAATACATTATGCAAAAATTAAGCCCTTTATTCATCGGCCTTGACATCTATTGTGTGAAATTCAAGAGATTTTTTACTCAGAAAAGAGAAGTATTTTATTTAAGATGGTAAGAAATGTATTGTTTTTTTTTTGTTGAAGTAAAAGCATGATCTTTTGACATGATCTTTTAGGCCTCAACTGTTACAACTGTCACTTGTCAGTTTAGAGAAAAACTATTTCGAACGTGCTCCTCTATCGAAGCCAACTTTTGCAATAATTTGAAAGTCGCTGTTTCCTCTTAACAAAAGTCAATGACCATCCTTTTTCCTGTTCCAAAACCCAACAATGATTAAGCTTGAACATTTGCCAGTGTCAGGGACCCTTAATTTGACCCAACTAAAATAAACATTGTTTTATTTAAACTTTATATTAATTAATTAAAAAAATATTATAAGTAATTTTCAAGGTCCTGATTGTAGGATTAACAAATATACAAATGTACATACTTGATCTTCGTACTGAATCTGATAAAAAAGTTTTTTAATTTGAATAATGAAATTCTCTCACTAAAAATAAACACAGTTTGTAAAGGAAAAACGTAACCTAAAATTCCAATAAGTCCGGACTTACACAAATGAGACAAAAAAGATTTGAAAGATGTTGTTCTTTCTGTAAAGGTCAAGATATCATACGACTGATTATATCATAGCTACCAAGAATATTTATTCAAGTACAGTCACAATCCATCAACGCGAGAAGTATCAGAATAAAAACTAAGGTCGCTTAATATTTACAACTTCGTAAACAGGAAAACAATAATTAGAAAAATACTTTTAAAACTCTAACTAAAAAGGCATCTAAATCAGTTGAGACCAAAAAGGTTTGATTGCTCTGAATTTGCCGACCAAACTTTAGGTTTAGACGTCACTTAAGAACGCATCGTGGTCTAAATGATGTATAATTGGTTTAAACGGTTCAAGTATTCAGGGAAGCTACATATAAGGGCAGGTTGGCAAAACTAATTCAAAACATATTTGGAACTATTAAGGACGCTTTAAATACAAACTGGACTGCCAAGCCTTAATTTTTTGACATTGAACTTTATTAAGCGTTGGTCAATTATTTGGACACCCACTGTCGATTAGACTGCATACGTAATGGTTCTTATGTTACCATAGTTGTATTTTAACAGAAAGCACGCTGTTTTACGTTTTATTTATGGAATACATACTAGCGGCCGCCCGTGACTTTATCCCCGTGGATTTTGATTTCCGCACACATGGTGTTAGTTATACTATTTATTTATTTATTAACAAACTATAGTTTAAAGCCTAACTCATAAATTGACTATCCAACACAGACATATTTCTTCAATTCGAACCTACAGTTCCTGAGATTAGCGTTGAAATAAACAAACTCTTCAGTTTTATTATAATAGTATAGTAGGGATTAGTATAGATTGTTTAGATCACAGGATCTAGTCAAGTGGTGACAAAACGTTAAGTTTTGACCACGCTTTACTGTAAAGTATTTCACCTAAATCTTTCGTAACAACATACACATTTCACACCTTACATTTTGAACGGTATCTCGAAAATCTTGCATATCATTATGAATGGAAATCAATCACAGTGTAACTTAATATGCAAAAACATGATATAATTAGCGTCATCTATTTAAACAAGCTGTATTTTCACTTGGACTTCAAACTTTCTTAACTTGAGAATGGAAAAAGCCAAATATTTTAATTAATTTAAAGTTACCGCTATTGATAGCTGTGGCTATTATAGTGTCAGATTTTTATGCCAAATTCAATATCCCATGTCATTTTACGAGTATTTATACAAACATAAGTACTACCTTAATAGAAGTCACTCTTGTATGCGAACCTAAACTTTTAACCTTTAGCAATGTCAATAAGAGTGATTTTGACTTAGCCTTTGTAGACATCCTTATTATAAGTTATTCCAAACGGAACCAGTGAGTTGCACCTGAATTATTACGCCCACCCACCACTGTTTAAGCGCCTACGCAAATAAGGTCCGCTTTAACATTCCTATACGAAGGTAAAGTGTACTACTAACAGCAGGTATGTACTAACTCCTCATTTCAATTACAAGATTTAAATCGCATTCCATTATAATTTACTACTTCTGACTAACGAGACTTCACGCGATACCTTTTTATATAGAACACTATTTATTGATTACTACTAACAATATATAAATATATGCGTAAGTCAGTGTTAGATTATTGACATTGCATTGTATTCAGAAAATAAAGTTACTAAAATAGAGCATATTCGCGTCGGAAACGTTTTTATTTTGCTTTGGAGAAAGGATTTACGATGGACAGTTAAATGTTGTTCCGGAGATTTTTCTACACAATACAACGTCTTCTGTATACGCGTTAGAGTCGACTTTGATTTAACGCAGTGTTAGAAAATGTGCAATTAATAAACATGATAACCAATACCTCCACGCTTCGGTAATATTAATTGTCGGATGAAATTAATTTTCTGTTCAATATGACACTACAATAACTATTACGTATGATCAAATAGGAGGATCGGGCTAATTGGAGAGCCCTAGGAGAGGCCTATGTCCAGCAGTGGACTGCGATAGGCTGATGATGATGATGATGATGATCCAATAATGAAATTTAATTCAGATTCTTCGGTACGGTCTCATGAAGACGACCACTCATCCAATAAACATTATTTCATTCATACAACAATACTTACGTCAAATATTAATTGGGTTGACATTGAATAATGATCACGTTCGGACTTTAAATTACAAAAAAATGTGTCAATTCAATAACCGATTTCTGCTAATCTTTAAGACAGCTTAACGGTTAGAGACCCTTTGCATTGCGTAAACTATCCCCCCAAGCCTCAGATGTAATAAACGGTAATAAAATTATTCAACTGTTATATAGTACGAGACCAACATCTCTACGGCACATTGAGACAATTTCTAAGACTGACGTAAAAACTGGGCCACGGAAAATTGTGTTAAAGTATTGTATTAAATGAGTCGTGGTAATTTCAGACTTGTTTGAACACTGGTGAGACTCAGAAGCAAAAAGTGGAGCAGATCAAATCGCAGCATCAAAATTATAGGAACATAATTAAAGATGACTTTTAAGTGGATTGTTATATGGTCATTAACTAGTTTTGATACTTTTTTATAAGTATTCAACATGATATAATAGCTTTTTGTTTTATAACAATAAAGAAGACCCATTTGATTATTCTGCGTTATTTATATCACATAGTGTTTATATAATTAATGTATCGCGTTTTGTATCGACTGAGTTTCTTTTATGCCAAAATATATTTACTAAAGCAGAAAAACTTTACTAAAAACACTTTTTGAAATTTTTAGAAAATAAGTATTAACAAGCCTTCCATAATGATGCCAAATTATTTAGTATTCAAACTAACTGGAAGTTTCTATGGCAACACTGCTATCCACCATCTGCCATCAGTAGCGGAACTGTTACCACACACGATACTTCCTCACAAAAAACGTCCATATTGAATTGCAAATGAACTGAGTGACAATTACTAACCCGCTCCCTACATAAACCTTCTATATACGAAGGAAACGTTACGCGGATAACAAAGTGCCCTTTACATAACACACTTTCGTTCCACCCTATAATCAGGCGCTACCTGCAATCTCGATTCAGGAAACAACTCAAGAACTGTCTCACAGGTTGTTTTTAGACAGACAGACAGACACAAAGACAGTCGGAAGGAACACAATGAACATTCTCCCTGTGTGAAGTTACGCGTTACGAGCGCATAGCTAATTAAGTCACGGAAATAATGTTTTTTTTTCGTTTCTTGCTCTTATGTGGTTTATTATGTGGAGTTACCACATATGGGTATTCAAATGGGGTTTAATTACATGCAAGTAAGAATGAAAGTGGGTGTCCGAGATGTGCTTCTTGAAGGTTGTTTGTTCTTAGTCGTTATCGCTTGACATAGAATGAGATTGGAATGGGATGAATATAAGGAACTCAAAGAGAGAAGGGAATAGTAATGAGTAGAATAAAAGGCTATAAGATGATTACGAAACAACCCAGGTTTCAATGATTTCAAATACAAGAAGGGAACAAGCCTTTAAACAATTGTTTTATTTGTTTTCATTTTAAATTTTATATATTTTAATCTCACAAGCAATCGAGTTTCTATTTAATTTGAAACTTAATATTTTTCAGTGACTTTTACTTACTGATGTTAAATTTCACACGACTAAAAGAACAAATATTGCATAACAGTTCCAAACACAAAAACTAAGTATTTTATTTAATTACATACTTGACACTTCTATTTGATATCATTAACAATAAACTGCGATTCAAGCGTCCTTCGCAACATACTAAACATAATACATACATTACATTGTTCACACAGTAACCATTTGGTATCAAACAAACATCAATCTCACTTCATTCTCGTTCATATACCAGCGAGGCCAAACAGAGTCAAAGAATAAATCTAGCAACCTTTATTACTCCCGATGCCTTGAAGCATAATAGTATACTAAGGTTAATATAAGTTGACCACTGCGCAGAAGGCATTTTTGAGGGAATTTGATCCCTTTAAAGGTGTGGGCGAAATGTGTCAAAGCTAGAGCTAAAATAATTAACACTTATAAAATATTCTTTCACATTTAATTATTTTACATGATAGTACTTGCGTCGACGACTGGCAAGTTTGAAGAAGCCTAGTAGTGGTCGCAACAGGCGCGAGTCGTCGGTGCCGTAAGAAGCGCCTTAGGGATTTTCCGGGGGCAGCAGCGTTCCCCTGTGTTCTATCATTCAAAATACTGCGGTCGCTAACACGCTCTGCCCAGTTTGGTGACTATGGGCAAATGTCTATAGACTATAGAGATGATAATCATGAATTGACAGAAGGCATCATTAAACCCTTTAAAAGTGTGTACGTGTAGTCTAGATACCTCAAAACTGGAGCTAAACTTTATAGACCAACCAACCTATCTGTAGGCCATATTTAGTCAATCTTACTATACGAGTTCGCCCAATGCCTTGAAGCGAGTTCACCAGTACAAAGGCCAGCATTTGTAACCAGCGGGTAAACATTGTTACGAACAAACCAACACTTCGCGGCCTATCATCGAGTGCGAATTGCTTTTTAGTGCTGTTGTGCTAATAAAACCGTTTAAAAAGACGTTTAAGTTGCAACATAATCAATGATGTCCTTTAAAATTTCGCTAAATATAGCTAATGCTTACTTTAATCAACTAAGCACGATTCATTGGATTACTATGTATTTACCTGATATACACACATATTTAAAAACTTTAAACTTTCGCGTGGCATGTTTAATAGATAATATTAAATGACCAAGTAAGTACGAGTGTACTTGAATATTAATATCGCGTTTAGTCCATCGTATAATATTATCTTTTGATTAAATACATATTTTTCTCCTTCTCAATCTCATAATAAAATTCTGGAAAGCAGACCCACATCATACGCAAAACTGTTTATTTAAATCATTCATCAGGTATTTATTTCAATGAATCGTTTTGTTGATTACATAAAATGGATCAAGGTAAAACGTAGGAGAAATCACTTTGATTTAAAAAATGTTGATGCGCAAAATAATTTAGTAATGAATCAAATTGCAAAATCGAAACTTTAATTATGACTTGAACATCATCATTTATTATAAGCGTTGTCCCAATCAGCACTAACGGTGAAGACCTTTGCAACCCCAAATATGGGAGACAAACTAAATTAAATATCTACATAATATATATATGATTATATACTTAACATATAATAAATCAACAAGAGTGCAACTAGCCGCCCATCATTACTTATGCAGTCAAATTAAAGCAATGGTCACGCCTTTTCGATAAACAAGTTGGCATTCCTTTGATTGAACCGATTTAGCGGTTCATCGGTAACAATCGCACAGTGCGTATCAAATACGTGGGCCTAACTATAGTTAGTCACGTGCGTGACATCTGCGCGGATTACTTTATTAAGTCTTTGCGGTTCTCACTATAACTAACTTAATTTGATAATCAAACTAATATAATAAATGTTTACGAAAGATACGCTCCGAAACTTCTGGACTGAAGCTATTTTTATTCAGAAAACAAAATGATGCCACTTTAAAAATAATTCTTTTTAATAGATTTGTGTAGAACAATGCCTTAAAACATATTTTAGAATAAGAGTAACTACAAAAGAATAATCAACTAATGGTATTTCCTAGACTGTAACTCTAACCCGATTTGAGACTACAAGCTGACCAAGTTTTTCGGCAAGCACTGTATTGAACTTGGGCGTTTCGTAAACACAAACTGGTTCTCATTTTGTCAAAGTCGTGTGCGCAAGAGTAGAGCGTTTCAAACGGTCACTGATTTATTGTTGAAATGACATAATTTGCCTGTTTCTATAATTAGCTATTTGCTTATTTTGCAAGATTCTGCATTGCCTTGCTAATAATATGGTACTGTGTCTAGAGTTTCTGTTCGTTGGGAAATGTTTAGTAAAATTATTTTTACCCTATAAATAAATTGTTTGTGTTTATTTCAACCATACAAGCCATTAATGTTTAATTATTTATTTATCCCCAGGATAAATCTTCTCATACTAAATTCGTGACTGCTCAACTAGATAGCACAACTCCTCAAAGATGAGCAGTGGGATTATCGAAAGTTTGTTGCAGATACATTTTATTTGTAATTAAAAAAAATGAAAGATGTCCCTTAATTTTGCTACCAAAATATTTCAATTACCTTAAGGGATCAAAACAATAATATGAATTGTGACATATTGGAAAATAGCATAATCAGTTCGTTCATTTTAAACCCAAAAAAAATTACCCACCTAGGGATCAAAACAATAACATTCATTGTGACATATTGGCTTATCCTACATTGCAATACCGCAAAATATCAAAGGCTATTAATACAATATTTCCCTAACATGGTGACACGTGAGAAATGATGTCACTACAAATGACATTAAGATGTTTCGCAAAGCTGTTTGAATACGGACGTAGTTTTTATACCGTATTGTAGACATTCCTCTTTATTGTTTGTGTACTTATGGAAATATTAGTGACTAGCGGCCGCCCGCGACTCCGTCCGCGTGGTTATCGGTTTTCATGATACAAACGTTTTTTCTCGCTAACTCCCGTTCCCGTGGGAATTTTGCAATATCCTTTTGCAACTAAGCATCAAGTTTACTAAGGGACCTGTATGCCAAATTTCAAGCGTCTTACTTAAGTAGTTTAGATTTTCCATACAAACTTCCACTCCCCATTTTAGGAAAGTGGGAGGGGGGTTGGAATGAGTCAAAAAGTTCAACTGTCTCCACATAAAAAAAACACGTCAATTCATCGCTCCGTTTTGGCGTGAAAGAAAGACAAACATACAGACAGACAGACACACTTTCCCATTTATAATATGTATATGTAATAATATTTGTATGGATTGTAGACATTCCTCTTTATTGTTTGTGTACTTATGGAAATATTAATGATAGCACGCACAAGAACGTTACGTGTACGCTCGTAACATGTATAACGTAATACGCAACCTATAATCATTGTTGTGTGTTTATTATTCATTATTACGATTTAGATTTCCATCAATCGAATTATTATTTAATGTATTTCAAACAAAATCGTTTATTAAAATTGTGACATAATAATTTTAAAAAAATATGAAGATCACTACTTCTATTTACATTTTTGATATGCTAATGTCGGTCAGATAAAGGTGTAATTAAGAAAACAAAAACAATCAATTGATTATTTTAAAGCACTTAAGACCAGAAGCCGTTTGCTTTGCATAATTGAAAGATATAGGTTATTTGATCTTTCAACGATCTTGATTTGTTTCTACAATTAGGTATTTGACTGCATAAGAAATAAATTATGACATTCTAAGATTAAAGACGAAATCAAAAATTAGGCACAATTTTTTATCTCACAGTTACAATTGAGCTTTTAACAAATTATTACAGCTAATTGGAGTTAAAAGAGTATTGATTTGACACTATTGCATCGTGACGTCACGATTCAATATTTCATACATTTTTTCCTATAAGGTTACGTTTTTGACATTTAAAAAAGTAGACGATTTGACTTATCAGTCAAATACCGTATTATATTGTTTTGCGTTGATGTCTTTTACAAGCAGGTGCGTGTGAGCATTGCATACTTGAATGTTAGCTTGTAGCTATAAAAAAAATTGAGCAAATTTTTTTTTACTTTAATGAATTTTATTTCATTTCATCGAATTAATAACAACCCAGATGATTCAAGAATACTCAAAATCATCTGTGATCGAATTTATGGATCATCTACTCGTATATCTGATGGTTTTCCACTGGTTAGGGTAGTTACTTATAAATTAGATAGATAATTTAAGAGGAATTGACCTCCAATGTAAAAGTATAGTAACAATAAAAGCTCAGTATCCTTATATAATTTTTATACAACTTCTCTTGCTTTTCTAAAGCTTATATCAAGTGACCAGTAAATTAGATATTGATCCATCTTCAATTCGCAACTCATGTTCATATTAAAGGAAGACAACCTTCACGTTGTAGTTTTGTAATAACCCGTGTTATATTAGCTAAGGTTACGATGTATTGAATAAGATATTAAATAATTATTCACCGATTATATAACTGACAAGTGATGATATTTTTAAGTTGATTAATGGTTTTCAAATGAATTGATGCTATTGTAAGCAAATATTAATACTAGCGGCCGCCCGCGACTCTGTCCGCGTGGATTTCGATTTCCAATATCATATGTGTTATTCTGATGTATAAGCTATATTGTGGTAAAGTTTCATTCAAATCCATTCAGTAGTTTTTACGTGAAAGAGTAACAAACATCCATACATCCACACATCCATACATCCATACAAACAAACTTTCGCCTTTATAATAGTAGTAGGATTAGACAGCACTACGTATTAACAAGTGATGGTTTGTCTTGTCTTCTTGTGTATTCTTGACTTGTCAAATTGGACATATTTAATGAATATACTAATATTATCTTTAAAAATCACAAGCATGGATCTAAATAGCTTAAACACTAGTGTGATAGATGTCAGAATTAACTTTGATATTACAAATACATATATTAAAATTAGCGGCAACCCGTGACTCTAATCGAAATATTTTGACCAATCGGACCAGTAGTTCCTGAGATTAGCGCGTTCAAACAAACAAACTCTTCAGCTTTATTAAATTAGTACAGATATAGATTTCGTATAATATTTACAAATACCAAGACAAGATATATTATTATTTTAATAACACTACCTACCTACTATTCACTCTCTTTTTGCCCTAAGGTTGACTGGTAGAGAATGCCATTAGGCATTAAGTCCGCCTTTTGTACCAATTTTATTTCGTGCAATAAAGTTTAAATAAATAAATAAGATAAACAGACATGTTTCTGAATATTCATTATGTTAATTCATTGAGAAAACACGTTCAATATAACCAGAAATGTTTTAATTTTAGTAAACTTCTAAACCATTAGTCCAAATCGGTCACCGAATATAAAAGCCAATACCCGACTAGATATAGAAATACTACGAGTTAATATAAATAGGCTATTGCAATCTAATCGTCTCAAATCACCGACGACATGGTAAATGATGTACTTTAAATCAACTTAATCAAATTTTCATGGGAACACTATCAGACTTATTACTTCACACAGTTCAAAAGTAGGACACTGTATTGCACACAAGTATAATCATCATCATCCTAGCGCCTCTCCCGGTTGCATCCTCGGCCATTGCCTTGGAGCCCAGGGTACGCTGGGTATATGCTGCGACTATGATCCTGAATTGACGTGACTGGTTATTACAATGGAGCGACTGTCGTCTGACCTCCGTAACCACAAGGGAAACCAGACCAGTTGGATCATAGTCGGGACCAACGGCTATTGCACACAAGTATAATATTAAACATCTATTATATGTCCCCTACTATTGTAATTTATATACTACTAGCGGCCGCCCGCGACTCCGTCCGCGTGGATTTCGGTTTCCAATAGCCTCAAGCGTTCCTCGTTAAATGGACTATCCAATATAAAAATAATGTTTCAAATCGAACCAGTATTTCCTGAGATTAGCGCGTTCAAACAAACAAACTCTTCGGCTTCATTATATTAGTTAAGATTTTTCATAGACTTAAATAGTTAGAAATACCCTCGCCATACTTCATCTCGCTATGAGGTTGGCACTAAAATTTAAAGTGATGATCGCTTCTTATCGCAGTGACATTGTGATGAATCGTTCGTCATGTCAAAGTAAATAATGCCATAGTTTTCTGGCGTCAAGGCATTTAAATATATGCTTTTGTAAGTAGCAGAAGATGACAGTATTTCCCAAGTTTGATTGCAATAATAACTCCTTTATAACACTTTTATGCCACCATTAGTTGATAAGAAGAGATTAATTAAACTATTAACCTTTTGCTTGGGAATGACTGTACCACACGAGTTATTACAAAACTCTTTTAATAACAATAATCAAGCTGTCAATTTTGTAAAAGATAGTGTAATGATGGCGGACATTTGTTATTTGAGGTCGTTTTAAGAAATGAGACATCTTCTTCAACCATTCGTATGACGTTTAATTACAATTTAAGGAGCTCGATGGCGCAGTGGTAAGCGCACTCGGCCTGTGGTTGCTAAAGTTAAGCAAAGTTCGCAGATGCCAGTCATCGGATGGGTGACCGAAAAATTTCATCTCGAGCTCCTCCGTGCTGTCCCACCGAATTATGAGAGTGAAGGAATAGGGAGTGCACCTGTGCTCTTAAAACGCAAGAGCTAGAGGACTAAAATTCTCTCATATTCGTAACGCTCTAAAGACGCTCTTCTTGATTTGTTATAAATGACTTCCCACGTATATTAAAATAGAGATTAGTACCCTGTGTCGCATGCAATGATAAAATTGATGTTTAAAATCATAGATAAACTTTCAAATGTTATGATAACTTACTTATCGTGATGAAACGCCCTTTAGATGCGCAAATATGTAGTAATAATTACCTGAAAATAAAAACATATCATGAGTTAATCATATTTTTCAAAACAAATCACACAATGAAGTTATTTATTATTGTATAGTTGTACTCGCAACAATAATTTGATAAAATAATGACGATGTAAGGCTAGTATAAGTCTAAGTTTGTAAACCTAAAACAATAAAAGCAAAAGGTTTCATTTATTGTTTTAATTTTCACACAGACACTTGAAATAGTTTAACTGTTGTATTTTTATAAGTGGTACGACTTAAACATAACTGGAATTATTTATTTATTGAAACTTTATTACTCGAAATAATATGGAAAAGATTGAGGATCCTTTAAAAAAGATCAAGCTATGACTCCAACTTAAAATCAGCACAATGAGTTGTTTAAACAAGAATATCAGCTTCATCTAGGCTTGGTTGAGCAAATGCCAGCTCACACGTGGTTGCGCAAGCGCCGCATTTCTCACTAATTTCGCATAACTCCGTCAATAGCGTAATTTGCCTACCACGTTTCAGTGGGAACTGTTGACTACACCTGATTTCTGCTACAGAAGCTTTTGGAACCTTCTTTGTTGAGATTAGGCTTAAGTATAGAATTGTTTGTAAATTGTTTCCATTTTTTTTTTGGTCTTGTTTAAAAAGTTTTATCTCAGTATATTTATTTATGTTTTATCGCAAAGTACATGTATAAAATGGCTCTGATAAAGATCATAGCTGAATAAGCTACTCGCTCTTATAAAATAATTTGATATGATTGAAACAAATTTACGCAACCAAGGTTTAAACATCTTTTTTCTTCTCAAACAATTGCCTGGCGTATACATAATCGTTTTTACGAAATTGAAATATATTCTCCAATAAATTAATCTTTAAAAAATAGATAATAACTTGTTCTTGCGTTTTATCCAACTACAAAGACCAAAGATCGCAAACACTATTCATCGCTCAAAGCTATTCTATCCACAATTTGTAACACCTGACCGTGTGGCAAGCACACCTGAAGACGTCAATTGCAGTGGTCGTCAATTTTCTTATGAGAAGCATCATAGACAGGTGTTCGCAACCATTGTCCGCTGAAACAAAGGCAAGCGCAACCACCTAATTGATGACTCAGTCTGTCTGTATTCTGACCTAGATTTTCGCAACCATCTTCTTTTATATACCAACTCTAGTTTATTGGCTCAGCGACGCGAATTGGATGTGAACTGGTTTAATTCGAATTTGGAAGATGCTCTTGATGAGGGTTTTCGCAAAAGAAAAATCCGCTAGGTGGCAGCAGGTAGGCGAAGGGTCTAACTGGTATTTGATTAGTGAATTTTGACATGACATTGACAGATATGTCAAAATTCACCAATGATATAGCAAATAGAGCTCACGCCTACGTGTTGCCATCTAGTGGATTTTTCAATCGCAAACACGATCAATTATTGAAAATCAGAAAACAAGATGTTCGTTTGTATCTAACGACAGGGTACAAGCATTTTAAATTTTCAATACAGATTTCAAAGCTAAACTTAAATGATTTCGAATATTTTTTAAGGCGTGTTACGATAAAAAGATAATTTTTCACTTACTTCAGAGGTAAAAATTACTTCCAAGTAGAAACAGGTAAAAAACAGCCAAGTCATAATCATTCAACCGCAGTGATTAAAGCAAAGAAGCAAGTTTTAGCGAATTTGAATCTTAAATCATCTGGCATTACAAACATACTAATCGAGTAACATCTGATCTCGTAAAAGAAAGTAAAACATAGAAATATCGGTAAGGCGCCGAACCGGATCTTAACTGCAGAATTACTTAATCTCTAGTTAATTTAAATAGCTCATTAGGAACTAGTACGGGAGCCAGATTCCTTAATTGGGAATTTTTAATTAGTTTTTGATAAGTTTGTTTTGAAAAACCATATCCGTTTTATGAAAATATCATAAAAATTAAGTGGATCGTGTTTTGTTAAAGAACCTAAGATTTAAAATATTTGGTAATTTTCGCAGTTAAATTAAGCAATTCATTTAATTATCTTAAACTATGTACAGATTGAGTAATTTACTCCAACTTTTCTCTAAAGACAGTATTACAAAAATAATAATCTAAATTACAAAGTGTCAGCTCCTTACATTTCCCGTACAATTATCAGTAATCGTAATGAAATATTAGCTGTTTTACAAAACGTGTAATTTAAATGTCTTAACCTGTTCTCGATGTTGTAGAAGTAATGCAACTCACGCCTACAGTGTAGTGAAAACTGACGCCATGACGACAACTCAACACCTAGTTTGTTGACCGACTGATTAGTATGGTTATTTAATCCAATTCATAATCACAACTTCGATTTTTTACTATAATTTTATTATATCGGTTGCCTAGTGGTTTAAGTACCGGGTCTTGGTTTCAAGATTCTGGTTTAAATCCCAGGTCGAGCAAAATTTGTGTCGATTTTTGCGAACACAGCCCGGGCTTGTGAAAACCAATCCGCATTTGGCAAGCGTGGTGATGTAGCCAAACCCAACGTTGTAATGAAAACATGATTTCAAATGATGCAGTGGGACATTAATAGGCTTTAAAAAAATTAGGGCGGCATAGGAGCGGCTCCCCCGATAGTTAGAGGTCATCGTCACTCATAGACATCCGTGACTCCAGAAGCATTATTAAATTACAATTTTTTGGTTTTAATACTATTTGCTGTAATGTAAGAAAACCACCCTGCTAAAAGTATGTTTGGGTTTATGAAATGCGAACGAAATGCATCAAACTGAAGTTATTTTATATTTAAGTAATATATTAATTGCGGTGGCCGTATTTAGTTTTCTTTATTAGTCTAACAAAACTTTTATGTCTCAATTTTGTATAAATATTTAAAAGTATATTTTACGTGGGATGAGGTTATGCCAGTATCCACTTAAGATTGCGTTTACTCTACTGTGCGTAAACAAGCTAATACTTTACTTTAAAATATTACAAGAAACATCAAGAACCAGTCTTCAAATCTTAACATCGATCACTCAGATCTACAATCTACAGATTTTCTTTTCCGATTTTAAGAGTTAGAGTCGTAGATAAGCACCTAGCGCTTCCAGTTTGCAAGAGAAACTTACAACGCAAACCGTATTATAGACAGTTTAAAAATACACAGACATGTTCTTAAGTCATGGTAATAAGGTGCAAAATTGCTCAATAAGTTTGTTTGCGACCGAAGCGCAACGAGAGGTGCGCACGCGCCTTTTAGTATAAGAGGTCACGGCAAATATGCAAGCGTATCAAAAATAGCAGGAAAGGTTAATTAAGATCATAATTTAACATACATGAATAGATTTAATATTTTTACGCAAAGAAAATGCCAATACTCAAATAATAATCATATTGATGATCATAGTATCTAATTTGAATATAATTAAATATAAATCTTATATTAGTTATGTTAATTGTACTAGTGCCTGATTCGGTATTTTTTGTGGCTAAACCTGGTTTATTTCAAAACGTCTCAAGAATCTATCTTCGTATCCATCCGGAAACTTGGCCTTTGTTCAAACATCAAAAAAATCGAGATGACGTATGACTTGAAAAAACATTACATCTACATACAGTCCTATATTGGTTTAGGTAATTTATCGATATTAGCTGTTTTATTACTTTTTCTTGTATAACTGATATGCTTTGATTAAAATCTTTAGCTTCTCAGCTAATTGCAATAGTTAATAGCTAATTGTTATAGTAAATAGTTGTAATAATTGTAATAGTTTTTGTCCTGAGCTCCTGGACTACATCAAGAGCAACCATGTAATTACGGCCTGTTGTATGCCGCTCTCGATTCACCTCGACTACAAATTGATACAAGACGCAAAATCATAGTGTGACATAGCACAACTACGAGTAATATGATAACGAATAAACGTTGATACAACATTCACTAAGAGAAAAAGAAAAGTCTCCACAAATAACTCTAACAATATACCATAGATTTAAATCGTTTATATGCCCGAACTCTGACAAAAGCCCTGAAATGTGAAGCGACCATCGCCTTACCTCGCTAGTATCCTTACAAACCAACGTAGGTCACGTCAATAAAAATAATTCAACAGATTTCCGGCATCGGGTCCTTCTAATGTATTAAATCTATGCAATATGCAGGAACCCTTGAAATTGCTACTTTAAACGTATTTTTATTTGTATGCAAGTAAAATTCTAATCTGGGGGCACGGCAGTGCCCCCGCCAAGTCGAGCGCGAAGCAAACACTGCCGTACCATCCTTTACTGGAACCATTTCGCCGCATTTTCAGGCCCCTATTTGAGAACCTTTGGATTGGACCAGAACGCAGAAATTTTCATCATCCACTAAGCTATGATAACATACTTAAAATCCAAAATTTCAAGTCTGTGGGACTTATAGTTCCGAAGTTAAGCGAAAGCAAAGTTTCGCATTTATGACACACACTCACTCACTCACTCACCTACACATGATCATCAAAATAGAACTAGTACTTCCCATAAACTCAGAGCGCTGAAATTTGGTACAGAGTTAGGGTTTAATAGCCACATAAAGGGAAAACTATAAAAACTACCATATTCGAAGATCTGGAGTACCTGGTGACCCTGATTAGAAAACACAACAGCCCAACCAAACTATTAAAAAAATCGACATACCGCCTTGGCAAAAAATATTTAATTTGGTTAGCTGCTTCAGCTGATGTCAATCTGGGGGCACAGCAGTGCCCCCGCCAAGGCAAGCGCGAAGGAAACACTGCCGTACCGTCCTTTACTGGAACCATTTCGCCGCATTTTCAGGCCACTATTTGAGAATCTCTGGATAAGACCAGAACGCAGACATTTTCATCACACAGTAAGAAATAAGATAAGGTTTCTACAAAAAGAAGTGAAATCCCATCAAAAACATTCTGTAAAAAATCTAGCCAAGTCTCGATGGAGCTGCTTGCTCATCTCTAAAAAGTAATGAAATCTAGAAAAAATCGTGCCAAGCCTACGGTTCCTTACTACGATTTCTTCATTATTATAGTAAGTGTTGCGTGACTTGGCCGTTGAAGGGTACAAATCAAGTATCAAGCCTTAATTATCACTTGTTATTCAATCAACGTTGTCAAATTGGCAATTTTTCATCGTCAATGGGTAGCGGTTCTGGCGACAGATTGGTGTAATATTGTCACAGAGCACCTGGTTCTGTGCCCTTGTGTTCCCTTCAACGGCCAAGTCACACAACACTTACTATAATAATGAAGAAATCGTAGTAAGGAACCGTAGGCTTGGCACGATTTTTTCTAGATTTCATTACTTTTTAGAGATGAGCAAGCAGCTCCATCGAGACTTGGCTAGATTTTTTACAGAATGTTTTTGATGGGATTAATTTTTACCGCTAATGAATAGTGATAAGTTAATTTACGTAAAGACCAATTATGCAATTTGTAGGGAAAACGTAACTATTATAGTAACTTTGTCATTACTTACATAATGTACATGATGTACAGTAATAATAAATAGACGAAAGTACAGGATAGAGTCTGGATATTCCTATTGTTTACTTCACGTTGCTGTCGGCACATAACATAATACGTACCGCCCGCGACTTATTCCGCGTGGTTTTCGATTTCCGAACATATAGGTACGAGTATTATACTACAGCCTAATGCCTTCCTAGCGAAATTGACTATCCAAAGCAAAAAGAAATATTTCAAATCGAACCAGTACTTCCTGAGATTAGCGCGTTCAAACAAACACTCTCTCTCTTCAGCTTTATTATCAATACATAGTGTAAAACAAAGTCGCTTTCGCTGTATGTCCGTATGTATGCTTAGATCTTTAAAACTACGCAACGGATTTTGACGCGGTTTTTTTTAATAGATAGAGTGATTCTTAAGGAAGGTTTGTATGTATAAGGGGCCATCCATAAAGTACGTCACACTAATTTCATGAGTTTTTGAGCCCTCCCCCCTCCTTGTCACAGGTAGTCACATTTCTGAGACCCCCCCCTCCTTAGTGTGACGTCACATGTTTTGCAATTTAACATCGAAAAATTATTAAATAAAAACAGCAGTTCCGAAATTAGTTTTATTACCATTTATATTAAGTACTTTTTTTATGAAATCAACATAGTATCAAATATTTGAAACAATAACAAAAAAATAAACTAATGAATATAAAGAAAAAGAAGAAAAAGAAATTCAATCATCTTCAGTCCATGGACTTTGAACCCAGTCCTGGCATGTCAGTCACTTCACAGTTCACTTCGTTTTTCACGTCAGGAACATTTGTGGCGTCAACATCTTTTTCATCCAACGCGATTAGTACCTCTAGATTTTGAAATGTGATGTCACGAAACTTAGGACCCCTCCCACCCCTTGTCACACCATGTCACACTTTGTCGACCCCCTCCCCCCCCCCCTTTACGTGTGACGTACTTTATGGATGGCCCCTAATACATGTAAGTAAGTACCACGGGCGAAGCCGGGGCGGGCAGCTAGTATTAGATATTCGGCTTAAATGAACAATCCCTGTCGAACAAATAAAACTATTGATAAATAAATACTCACGTAGACATTTACAAAATAATAATGTAGCAAGTAAGCGTATGTCTCTCTTTCAATTGACAATTACATGTGACAAACCACTTAGGTAGATAGAATATTCACTATTTAGTTATTGGTTAAGAAGCAAACAAGTATAATCATATATTTTTATCATTTCCTTATTGAAGAGTGTCAATTTGTTTTTTCCCTATTTAAACACAATTATCTGACATAAATCTGATCAACTAATGTATGTAGCCAATTATTATCTATAATAATTTGTCGGTATTGAATGAATTGTATGATTTACTTTAACAAGTTTGAATAACGCAAAGCCATGCTAAAATATTTCAGGAAATATTTAACTTGATTTTATGGATTTTATTTTACTCAGCTCTACTAAAACATAATATTATATTTAATGGGTTGAATTAAACTTTTACCTATTTGTACAAATCCCAGCAAATGGTGTGGTCAATAAAATCATGTTTGAATATTCAGGCTTATTTTTGAAATATCCTTGCAAAAGAGTTTGACTCAACAAACCTTCAATTATCTATGCTACATAAATGATAAAAGTATAAAGGGAAACTCCACATTCCAATTAAGGACGACCTCTCATTTCTCATCAAAAGTTCGTCTCAACAGGTCTACTTTAACCGGTAGTTTGGAGTAATTAGATGATAGTATTACGCAACCCGCGAAAGTGTGCATTTCTCCGATACACACTAAATGTTGGCCCGACAGATTTCTACCTGACTTTGCATGTATGTGAACTCTTTACGTCGTCAACAGATCGACTTGTCGGCACTCCGGTGTGAAATGTTGCGGTGGTTATTAAGATGGCGAATTTAGTAGGGGAATGGGTTATAGGTTCGAATCACGCTCAGAATAAATGAAAGATAATTCTGCATATATTATATACGCCTACGCTACAAACTTTTAGTATTAAGTGCTCGGTAGACTTATTTCGGTTTGACTGATATTCGCATCTGGATATTATCTAAGATCTGAATGCGGAATTTGTACCAGCTGTTCGATGAAGAAAAATATCGTGTGAAGAACTACGCACCACGAGTAAGTGTTAGAAATGGAAACAACTGCATCATTTTTATTTAAGTTTTTATCACTACTTTCTGTACGAATGGATGTCGCAATCCTTATAAGTAATCATAGAATAAGACTAATTTACGACTTGAAGCCCTCATCCTACATTATCCATTTCCCGGATCTATAAGTAACGCTTTCAAGCAAACACAGTTTCCAGGAAACGTGCATAATCAGCTTACTATACTTATAGATAATGAAGTAATAATATGTGCTCAACCGAGCAACCAAAAAATAATTTAATGTTTTATTAATAAAAGAGTTGGTACGTAACGTAGTATTTTATTTATCACTAGCGGCCGCCCGCGACTCCGTCCGCGTGGATTTCTTTTTTTCGAAATAAAAAGTAGCCTATGTTCTGTCTCAGGGTCTAAAGATTGTCTGTACCAAATTTCATCAAAATCGGTTGCGAGGTTTAAGCGGGAAAGCGTAACAGACAGACAGACAGACAGACAGACAGACAGACAGAGTTACTTTCGCATTTATAATATTAGTTGGGATGGGATTATGAATGATTTTGCTCATCATTCATTTGGATTGAGCACAAGTAAACAACAGGTCTGTGTTTTAATGAGAAATAGATTTATTTTGAATTCTTTTTATATTTCATCCAACAAATAATGCAGCTGGCGCTATGTGATTATCTAATGGTATCTCTGAACTAGCGCTATGTAAATAATGACAACATATTTATTTTATTATTTATCAATATCAAAGTCAATGCACTCGTGATAGTATCTTCACGCTCGTGACTCTAAACTGTGAATCAACAACTGAAATCTACTCACGATGTACTTACAAAATCGACCGATCAGTGTTAGAAATGTTTAACTTACACAACACACTTATTATCTGACCATAAGTGCGTATTCTGGATATTTTTAAGCGATGTATCTGAGTTCAACGAATATATGTAAATTATTGCCTACTAGCGGCCGCCCGCGACTTCGTCCGCGTGGATGTCGGTGTTCATTATACGAATGTTTTTTCCCGCTAACTCCCGTTCCCGTGGGAATTTTGCAATATCCTTTTGCAACTAAGCATCAAGTTTCTAAGGGACCTGCATGCCAAATTTCAAGCGTCTAACTCAAGTAGTTTAGATTTTCCATACAAACTTCACCCCCTCATTTCGGGGAAGTGGGGGGTTGGAATGGGTCAAAAAGTAGCCTATGTTCTGTCTCAGGGTCTAAAGATTGTCTGTACCAAATTTCATCAAAATCGGTTGCGAGGTTTAAGCGGGAAAGCGTAACAGACAGACAGACAGACAGACAGACAGACAGACAGACAGAGTTACTTTCGCATTTATAATATTAGTTGGGATGTATAAGATTTTAGACTTTCGCGTTGCATTAGAACACTGATATTAATCAACGGGATTAAACTAACTATTGTGTACAGTCACGAGCAATAACATGTATACACCTCGACTCTTATGTCAATGCAGTAAATGTCATATTTCAATGTGTTTGTATACATGTTAGTGCTCATGACTGTACTGTGAAAATGTGGGTGACAATTTAATAAATGATAATTAGGGGGTAGATGAAGAAGATTATATGCTCTATATACTTAAAAAAAAATCGCGTTTTGTCCCGTTAAACAAAATTTGTGTTAAAGCCTTTACAGTCATCTGCAACATAGGTAATTATTGTGAGCGCGGGATTTTATAAGCAGAAACACATATGACCATAGTCAAAGTATTGATGTCCATGGTTGTGGTCATTACCAATTGGTCTAACCCGATTGTCTTTGTCTTTTATAGTGTGGTTGTTGATGCCCAGGGGCGATGGTTAACAGAATCACTTACAATGGGGTGACTGACCGTTTAACACGATTATAAAAAATAAGTGATAAAAATAGTGGAGCTATAAAAATACTATTACACGACAGTTTTCTGGGTGGTCGTAGTATAACTCCAGTGAAGTCAACCCATACATTTGTATGAGTAGTACCTAAGCTACTTGAATGGGTTGAAAATCTTTGGTTAAAACTGTTTGTAAATTTATTATCACCTTATTCAAGTCGTTTTATAACGGAGAAGTGCTAACTTCTTATCTCAATTTAAAACAGACCTTGTTTGAATGTGTCATTGGTGTTGATACTCGTATGTTAATGAATATTTTACGAAGTGGGTACAATATTTACATTTGATAAATACAAATTTATTCACAATGTTTAAGCTAATGGTCAAACTGGCTCAAATGTAAATATCATATTTACTACAAGAAAGACAGATTATTAATAAGGCAAGCGGTGCAGTTTAAAATATAATCGGAATATAGTGTCGGAATATTAAGTGTCCAAACTAAACGTCTGTAATATAAAAGTTCTTCTAAATATAGAAGTTAAATGTCTCATACTTAAGAGATACACTTATATACTTAGGTTTTATACTTACTATATAAAACTTTTCTTACGTTTACTTGACGAAAAGAAGCAAAGCAAGATGGGACTTGTCTCGTTTGTTCGTGTTTTATCGACTGATTTTCAATTATTCATTTTTATAAGATCACAATTGCCGTGCCATTTTACAACAGGGTCTGATAAAACTTTAAAACTTAGTTACATTATTTTCAAATGAATAGATCTTAGCACAGTGCACATAATAAATTAGTACAAAAAAGATTAAAGACGTGCCAATATTGAATCATTAATTGCTCTACCACAGTCTATGGGATTAGAAAATTTATATGATGTAAGTTGCCTTCCCTAACACATTTTTTAGATTACCAATAAATAATCCTGGATATTTGAATAAAGAATCGAATAAAATTGAATTGAATATACCCTAACATGACGAAACATCAACATTTACCGGCGACAGAGGTCGTCACATCAGCTTTTTACGAGAGAAACTCATTCAAACTCGACGCTGCAGTGTCGACGTCGAGTGGAAAGCATGCACCATGTCGGCACATAGATAATTATTGCAAGTCTTGCGTTTACGTCACTCAACTAATGAGCCCGGAACGAACACCTGTCGATAAATTGGCGCATCACGCCAGTGGGTTTGATGATAGATAAACAAACACTATAGCTACAATAACTATGTTTTTTTTAAGTATGACCTTGAAATAAAAATAAATTTTGAAGAAAATGTGCCATCAATTTGCCGAATAGTAAACAAGAATTGTCTTAAATTGTTTGCCCATTCAGAAGATGCATGCACACTCTTGCCTTGTCTTGTTAATATCCAGATGAACAGTTTTATTGAAGGGTAAATGGACCCTTCAATAAAAGGAGGGCATAGAAACTTGTAACCCTGTGTGTCAATACCATCTGGTGGCTCTCTTTCTCGTATACTTCCTGCCTACATTAAAAAAAAAACATTTTCTCGGATGATAAGGATCGAAGCCGGTATTAAGATATTTATCGCCAATTTAACCAATCCTCGGCCACTAGCATCTGGGTGAAGTTCCACCAGAACTGAGATGTACAAGCGGAGCCGAAATTTATTGTAAGCAGCCAATAGGGCGATCTTTGGCTCAAAAACATGACCAGCTTATAAATTAAATCTTATTGGTTACTAACGGCATATATCCACTCCGCTCGCACTTCACCGCTTTTAACGAGTCTAATACTTTAGCTCCAGCATAAAGTTCTGTCTGATGGCCTAGAGTCTTAGACTTAAATTGAACATTAATTTTGGTATGTAAAAAAGTACTCAACTCATCATCCTCCTGCCCTTATTCCACACTTTGCGGGGTCGGCGCAACATGTCTTCTCCTTCCACCAGTAAAAAAGTACTCATTTACTGACAAAATATGATGAACGGTTCACACAAACAGTTCGGTAACACCAGTGTTATGCTTTCTACGGTAGAGTTGCGCCGCTCGATCGAAAGTCGCATTCATGACCGTGAAAGCAGGCGAAACAATATACCTGACGATTCCGTGATTCGCGCCACGTTACGCAATGACGTTTGTTATGTTTGTAATGTCCGATGTATCAAAAATGTAACAGTGTGTTTAGTTTAGTAAAGTATTATTAAGGAAAACTATGGTGCCGTTTAAGGTGCTAGAAACCATGATTTGGTAGCCAATCAGCACAGATAGTATTGTCATATCGGTCTGTCTTTTCTTGTGAGATTATCTAGCGTGCCAGAACATGTTGTTAAAAATATTTTATGAGTTGTTTTAAGCGAAGCCCTAATTTGAAAAGCGCTTGACTATGCATTTACGCCACTTCTGGTAACATACACTTTTGTGCGATCGTAAACACTTGAGATCAAATAAATGACTTGTTTTCTATATGTCTTATTTATCATCATGCACAAATTATATGTTCCTCTTAGCAAAATAACATCTCTGCATAACATCACACCAAGCATTGCATCCTTAAAATTCAACTTAAACCACCTCTGTCCATCCCAACCGTCAAAACCAGTCATATGAATATTCTTACCTCCACCATAAATCCTAAATATAAATTCTGCTTTCTCACTGTTAATCGTTAAATAAAATGCGATCCTGACATTTGGCAGTGAAACTGCCGGTCATCACACCGCAACAATAATTATGCCTTAGATAACAGGTCAAAGTTTGCCCAACGCTTCATTTGAATAATTGCCAATTTTATTGCTATCAAGGTGAACAGGTGGAAATACTGCAATAGAAAAGGCTGAATCTATTGTTTACCAATAACACATGTTTATTGATGTTTATTGTATGAATGCCTCGACGGTCTAGTTATTGAAGTACCGGTCTCGAGGTCCTGGGTTCGATTCCAGGTTGGGGCAAAACTTTGTGTTTATTTTTCTTAACACTGCCCGGGTTTGACCCGCATTTGGCATGCGTGAAGATTATATAATACATCTTTGTAACGAATACATGAATTCAAATTATGGAGGCCTATGCCTTGCAGATGGACATTAATTGGCTGATTTTTTTTTCAACTTACTTTTATTGTATAAACAGATCGTATCTACAATACATAGTAGGAAATCATTGTGTTAATAAACTGTACCAATTATGTACTTTTACGATAATTTTTTCATCTTTTCCGTTGCGTTTTATTGTCAGATTAATAAGTTGAATGAATTATACTTTCTACTGCGTCCGATAAATGTACGACAAACATTAATTATCGTTAATGGAATTACATTGTTGGTATTTGCCAGATAACTGAACTACTTAACTATTTTGTAGGTACAATGTTGATACATGTTGTAAATTAAGCGAATCGTTTTTTTAATACAATAGCACATACCATAGTATACTGGATCTACTTGTCTTATCATTGTGGTATTCTTTTCTGTACTTGCTCGTATACGCGAAAATAATAATTATACGAAAATAAATTTTAGCAAAACACATACTACGCCAATTGTTGTACTGACTGCACTGACTAGGAAAATTAAATCATGCAGTGAATTTAACATTAATTTATAAAAAAAGTTTTCCTAATTTATTCACTTTTTTGGAGGAATAAAGAAATAATTATTTTCCTTCAAATGATAAAACAATAAATGATCAAGCACCGTTTAAAGCATTCCGTGGTTTATTTCTCGTTAGAAATGCTTGTCTCGTGCAGAATAGAGCATTTATCATAATATCCGCTTTCGTGATACAAGTAGTGTTTCGATAGAGACATCCGAATATATGGTTTATGATTTTTTTATCCGAACATTTGTCTCTTTAGCACTCCCATTATATCATCTTTAATTCTTTAAAAAAGTACCTATTACTATAGTTTCTAATTTAATAAAAAATATTATACGGGCTGAATGGAGAGCTCTTCGAGAGGCCTATTATATGTCCAGCAGTGGACTGCGATGGGCTAATGATAAATATGAAAAAATATTAATGCATTTATCTAATCTAATAACCGTAAGTGTACTGTGTTTCATGACATTTTACCAATGCCGATATTTAATCCCATTGATAAAAAAACTTATATCTGCGTAGTTGCATAATGTTACTGTCGTTACTACCTAATAAAATTATTTGATGGCCCGTTTTTCTGTTTCCTTGTTCAATTAATTCAATCACATCGTAATCGAAATAAAAATATCAATTGTGATATTAATAAACTTATATGAAACATGTTTTTTTGCTATTATGAAGATTGTTTGGCGCAGTTGCCGCGTGTTTCACACATAATACACCCGGACAAATAACTCGATTATAAAATGTAATGCGTGAATAAATGTAAAAAAAAATTGTAGCCAATACGTATAGATTTAGAAGCTTATTAATATGGAAATAAAGTCGTTTATTATAATAAATATCTAGTATTATACGTCACAATAAGTCGTTTAGTCACCAGCAACCTTGACCTGGCGAGCTTCTCATTCTTATGTATAGTTGTCAGCATGTTCGCCTAGTTAGAAGATTACTTCTATGTACGAGAATGAGTGAAGTGATATACAACATACATACATAGACTATGTTACAACTTTTTATCGTCAATTGTACCAGCCAGAGGATTCTTCTTATTTAAAAAAATATATTATGCCTAGTTGGCAGCTCCTTTAAATTGTGTTTTTTTAAATAAATAACTGATTTTAGTGTTTTATACGACTTAGATAAAATACTATGCAAGAACACATCTCCAGATGAAAAAAATATTGTGAATAACACATTAGCACTTTTATCAGATTTCTGTTTCTTTGTGTATTTAACGCCAGAGACTCTTTTTCATACATAAATATCTGTCCCACTACTGCATAGCAATGTAAATGTACTCAATACAGGTCAAAGCAAGCGGTATCATATCAATTGACAAGTTCCAGTCATAAACAGGTGTTTTGCGTTATTTATCACAGACTTAATACTCTATAATAGCTGTTAAACTAATTCACAGCCTTGACCCGCTGAGAATTCTCGCCAGCTAAACGACATTTCACAGACGAACGACTTACAAGTATGGTCTGAGATGTTTATATTATTAAATTTTAATCGGTTTATCTTGGATAAAATGTATGACATATATGAGTAAATACATATGTTGTGTTTTAGCAATGCAGCTAGACCAATTGAACGCCAATTTCCCAAGCGAAGGTATTTTCGAAAAGAGATGCATAGCACAAATCCACACAATTCCTATTTAATTTAAACAAGGAACCCTAGAGTTGCCTTCTACACATTAAATTACGATGGGACAGTTAAAGCAGAATTACAATAACACTTTTCAAGTTTTTTCCGCATAGTGTGTTCCTACACTTAAGCAAAATTAAACGTTTTTGACAGCCACAACTGCAAACTTATTGATAACTCCGTACCCTACATTTCATTAACAGCCATCGTCAAAGCTAGCACTTGACCGATATTCTACGTAAAAAATTCCCAACGCGCACTCTAAATTTCGACATAGAAATAGAAACAGTAGCTTTTGTTAAACGCGTGGAAGCAAACGCGCTTAGAATGCCTAACAAGCATTTGTGAAACTAAAGCCTTGGCCGAGTTTGTCATGTTTGACGTCGACGAGATGATTAGTAACTGTCGATATCTAGTAATGTTTAATAAGTATGTACTGAGTAATCATAAGGGCTGGTTAGGTCTTATAAGTACAAGGACTACGTCATAGTTAAGATCGCGTTAAATATTCAGAATGGAAAAAGGAAGGTTAGTGAGAATAGTAAACTATGTACAAACGACACATGCCTGTGATTATCTATACTTATAATATTATTATTATCACAAAAACATTCAAGCATTTTTATAAATTATTTTGTACTCGATCTGAGTACAGATTTAGCCCAGTTTTGACGAAAATTTAGAAGGTTACTTTAAAAATGCTCAAATTGTTTATTTACTCCTTGTGACATAACCCTTCAATAACCCTCCAGATATTATTTAGCGACATATGTCGACATGTATCGGAATCGATAGGTTGCTTTCAACAAATCAACAAAGTTTATGTATCTGTTAATTTGATATGTATGTATGTATCTACATATTCTTATTTGGTAACGACTCGTCATCAATAACAACAACAGCTAAAGGCTAAATACTACACACATGATGACATAAACTGCATAAGGTGAGCCTCCGGAATACATTATCGGTAACATAAAATCGGACATATTACAAGTTTGTATTACAATGCAGATGACAAATATATTATACATTGGATGTTATGTTAACGGACCTGCTGGTCTATTGGTCGGTGACCCTGACCATGAAACCGAGGTATACGGATTTGAATCTCGCTAGGGGAAACTGTTTGCGGATTGATCATCGACATTCTTACTCGAGTAATGGATGTTTTGCAAAAGCATTTAAGTATGTCAATCCTTTCCTTATCTGCATAATACAAGCTTAGAACATATTATGTAACATATGGTATGTTATTGCATTTATATTGTTTGTATTAAGTCCCTTGTTACAAGTTTAGTTATGAGCGTAAAGTTTAAACAATGTTCATTTATCGATTTGTAAGAGACTTTCACGTTACGTTAAACATTGAATATAATACCTGATATATGGTAATATACCCGGTATTCAGACAATGTTAGGTCATTGATACACACATATTGAACTAAAGCACTTATTAGTTGCAGAACATAAATGGTGCCTCATATTTTCTATGTTCTTTGTATTATTGCACGCATTTTTAAGTAATTAATAAGATTATTATCAATCATACAAATTGAATGATCAACAAGAGTCTGTAATTGAAAGAAAAAGTACCTACATATTGCTGTGATTGGGCAAAAAGTAAATGAAATGATACAACGTAACGAACAACCTATCTATATGAATTGATTTGAAAGGAAAGTCGCGGCCGTATAGAATTTATTTAAAGAAAGTATAATACAGATCCGAGCCCCGTATTAGCTTTCGTTTCATTTTAATATTCAATTTATTCATAAAAATAGTAGTGACTTAGCGAAAATGTATGCAAAGCTCTTATTAGCACATTATAATGCATCGTTATGACATAATATTGCATTTTTAAGAATGACATTTCGCGCGATAGGCAATTCCGAAACACAGGCCGAGTTCGGCAAATATTTTCAACATCTTTTTTTGCGAAGCTATCTTTTATTATTTTAAGAGGAGAATGGAATGTCCCTAAATAGTTTATTCGTTGACTTAACAAAGGAAAAATGGCATGATTTATGAAGTCAATTCATTTGATATACAAACTTAAATCAAATCCGCATTAAAGACCGATATACATATGTATTATACACATAGGAAATCCCCAGACCAATGCAAACAAATCTTCATTCAAAGAATATTTTCAAGGACCTAAAATACGACTTCTGACAATGACTTCGTAATTTATTCGCACCAAAGTGTTCGTCAAATAGGCTTATCTGTTTTAAAAAGATAGTTAAATAAAGTTATATTTGTGGTGTATTTGCTAAAATTAATTTCTAAGAGACCGCCATCAAGTGTATTTAGGTAAAACCAAAGGTAACAGAGCCGAGATTCAAGGCTGAGAATCGTGATCATTACGTGTAATAAAACAACACTCTTCTCAGAAACACTAATGGAGTGAATTCCCATTGCTTTTCCTTTCAATTTTAATATTGAGGTGTTGCTTCATATCCTTAAGAACTGGCAGGCATGGTGTGGAAAGTGAAATTTAAACTGACTGATATGCTTTGAGATATTTTAATATATTCATCTCGATATATGTAGGTATTTTGATGGAAAGGTGATAGTGAACTTCGCTATACGAAGTTAGTTATCACCTTTCCGGGTTGTTTTTATTTATACCGCAATTTTTTTTCCAGTCGCAAATTATGCATACGTTCTTCATTTACAGCGATGTTGGAGATTTGTCATGATGATGTTTTTTTTTATCTATTTTTAAATCGATGTTCATACATACATCAAGTTGGCAACTGAAGTAATGTAATTGTTGATTCTATCAGTTCAAATCATGTCGGCTGTCCATCCACAATAGCATCCTAGCTCACGAGTTCGCAGCGATCTGCTCAAACTTGCACAATAACACCGCGAATAATCGCTGAATGTATGTTTAGAAAGAGGATTTTTTGACAAAAATCGCGATTGTGGCGCCACTAGCAACGGCTAATATGGTAAACACATTCTTTGTTGACGCCTTTGTAAGACATTTCGTGCTTTACGGTCAATATTTTAAATGTATTGTTGCGATAGTCAACGGGTTAAACTTGGTTGGGACATTGAAAAATCATAGAATTAGCCTTAAAGATTTATATTATACTATTTTTCTTACTTATTTTTAATAATAAAACTTCTGACGGTATTTTGCCGTTCCTCAGACAGATTCCAAATATTTAAATAATTAATGTACAATGTAAAATAGGATAACACGAAAGCCAAAATAAGTAACTCCACAAAAAAACGACACCGGCATGCCGAAATTGCACTCCAACAGCATTTAACACAGTATTTTAACCAATTTGTTCACTTATACACAAGGGAAACCTGCAAACACCTAAACATATGACATCTAGGCTGTATTTACGAGGCACCTAATGATACGTACGAACCGTGGGTTGGGCAAGCGTCTACGCAGTTGATTAATAAGGAAACAAGATGATCAAACACCGGCCAATTGGTTCAAGGCGCACATAACATTTTAATAGTTAAGTATCCAACACCACCGAGTTTTCTCAGTCAATCAAATGTTTCAATGGCATATTGATAAACAGTTGCATTTTTGTTGTTTTTTAAATGAAATAAGTGGATGGAATCACTGTATATCAATCGTTATATGCCCTATTATGTTGAACTGACATTTTGTTAGCTTTACAGCGATTGAGATCACGACTGACTAAACTAAGACGTCAAAGATTGTAACATATTGACGTGTATTCGTACTCGTAGTGATTTAGTAACTACAAATAGATATAGATTTTAGTAGAGATTGGTCACGTCATTGGTCACATCAAAATTATGTTATTACTCGGCCGCCCGCGACTCCGTCCGCGTGGATTTCAATTTCCAATAGCATAAAGCCTTCCTCGTCAAATGGACTATCAACAACAACACAAAAATATTTTTCTTAAGATTAGCGCGTTCAAACAAACAAACTGTTCAGTTTTATAATATATATATTAGTATAGATTAGACTAATATATACGCAGACGGCCACTTCTTTGGTCATCTTCCATAAATTGTCGACAACAAAAGAGGTCCCGTTTTCGTCGTTTTCAACCACTTAAACAACGGGCCAGACAATAAGAGCTGTATATATAAAAAAAAAGATTAAGTACAATATTGTCCCTAAACACCGTCCAAACAAAGAAGCATCACTCCATACTTCTAAGAGCAAACCATAACAATTTTTTACACTAGCCTCTCGATCAGATATCAGGGTAATGCACTCTAGACCATTAGACGGAGTCCAACGCTCGAGACTCGTAAGGAAACAATAACATTAGTACAATGTACAGTCACGAACACGCACATTTATACAATTACATTCAAATTTGAACCTTAAAGCGTTGGAATAAGAGTGGAGGAGTACACAATTTAATGCAGGCGATTGTACGCCTATTACAGTGCAAAATGAGATTAAGATGAGGAAATAAAAGAAATCTCGTGTTTAAATTCATAATATTCTGTTTCAGTGCGAATTGTAGTTGGTAGGTAATTTAACACTGGTACTTTCGCTGACCTTGTTATAAATATTATTTTCTGGGGTAGTAACCTAATACAAGTAGATGCTAGGTCAAAAGTGTGAAAAAGTGTCTTTCTCTGTTGGTAAATGCTTTTCTTCAAGTACACAAATACCATCACAGAAGTACTTATAAGTTACAGTTATATAAAATATTAATTTTGGACTAACACATTATCTTCCTAGCCCCAGACTAAACTTGAATCTTGTACCTACTACGAAAGCATGGAACGGGTAGAAATACTTATATACTTTTATAAACATCCATGACTCGAGTACAAATTCCGATGTTCATCACAAAACATTTGTCCCTAGCGGGATTCAAACCCACGGGCCCTGGCTACTAGACCAACGGGCCCATCGAAATAGTATACGAAAAATCACTACGCCAACACAATTAAACCACTATCACATACTCGTAAATAGAAGAAGGAAAACCTCGCGATTAATTTTCACCGACAGTTACGGGCGATTTAGCGACGCGTGCGCATAAACAAAGCGGAGATTACGCAAAAAACAGGTAATTACCCACCGCTTGTGCGGCTCAAAATACCCGTACGTTTGTACTTAGTGATTGCTCAATCACCATGTTCATTAAAAGGCGGTTACAGCCCACTGCTGGACATAGGCCTTGGGGGTGCCCAGGTAGGGGGTGCCAAAGTCACCAACACAAGATCAATTTATCTTTTCGCAGAGAAGTTTCGCAGTATGGTGAACGATGAAAGAAAAATTATTTATTAATAGGGCTTAAAATGAAAGATGCACTTATGAGTCTTACGCGTATATTTTGTGTAGGATCTACTTTTACGAATTATGTTAACAAACAAATACACGATCTTATTTTATTATTTTTATATATTCAAGTTAAGAAATGCATTGGTTAAAATCAAGAAAACCGAGTAATTTTGATTTCTTTTCATGAAAAAGAAGTATGTTTTAAGGCACGAAACAAATATATTTTTTCCCTGTCGGTATTCTTACCGACCTGGTGTAACAACCGGTAGAGCTGCCGGTGGTATCTCTAGATTTATGTGTTACAAGAGTGCAAATATTTCATTAGCAATAGTAAATTTACGAATATGCAAAGTGCACATTGCTTACTTCATAGCCAGTTACATTCAAGCGACACGAACGGTTAAGGAAATTGCATCTGGTAAAGTGAAAACCTACAACGCTCATTAATATTCACGATACTGTGTTCGACATTTCCACTGGAGTTTAGTTTTAAACAAAATATCATGTTTTTAGGGTTCCGTAGCCAAAATGGCAAAAAAACGGAACCCTTATAGATTCGTCATGTCTGTCTGTCTGTCTGTCTGTCTGTCTGTCCGCCAGTCTGTCACAGCCACTTTTTTCCGAAACTATAAGTACTATACTGTTGAAACTTGGTGAGGGGATGTATTCTGTGAACCGCAACAAGGTTTTCACACGAAAATAGAAAAAAAATAAAAAAGTGGGGGTCCCCATAGTCAGAACTGAAACTCGAAATATTTTTTTTCATTGAACATATATGTGTGGGGTGTCTATAGATAGGTCTTCAAAAATTATATTAAGGTTTCTAATATCACTTTTTTCTAAAGTGAATACTTTGCGTGACAGACCCTTCCAAAGTGGAAAAAAGTGTCCCCCCCCCCCCCTCTAACTTCTAAAATAAGAGGATGATAAAACTGAAATAATTATATGATGTACATTACCATAAAAACTACCAACTAAAATTGGTTCGAACGAAATTTATTCAGTAGTTTTTTTAATACGTCAAAAATAGAATTTGTACGGAACCCTCAGTGCGGGAGTCCGACTCGCACTTGGCCAATTTTTTTTAATATTCTGTTGCAAAGGATATTTGATTTATAAAAATATAATGATTGTTTTTATTCATACCAATTTAATTTTAAATTTCTACTTTTCTCATCAAAATCCTAAAACAAAATCAGGGAACCTACGACGGGGGAAAATCAAATCGGGTTCCTCACCCACAAACCCATTAAACGTCAAAAGTTAATGAAATCACTAATTTTATTTAGGTTAAATAACAGTGATAAGGTAAGATACAGTTTAATTAATGATACAATTGAATAGTTATAAGTTATGATTACAGACAGTACCCAAACCTTAAAAAGGAACGCTTTAATTAGGCACACTACATGAAAACGAAACTTAATAATTTGATAGAAATAGCCATAAACAATAAACCATAAACTTCAAAACAAAGCAGTCTTGACATCATTACGAAGTAGATGTAGAAATGTATGTAAGTTATCTGTAGAGAATATGTGTGTTTTTATTCATTTTTCCCATGGCTCAATGAAAATATTCAGTTAAGAAGCGCACGAGTCTAACGAAAGTGATTGAGTGATAATGCGATCCATGTGTTTGTAGTAAACAATATCATGAGTACAAACAAGATGGGCTATGACAAACAGAAAGCAGCTTATTCGAATAAAATTGCGTATACCAGAAATATATGAGAACTGCTATGAAATAATTTACTAGGTGTTTGATAACAATGGTGAACCCAAATAATTTCTGAGAGCACTTTTGTGAAGTTAAGAAAAAGCATTGAGTGACCAATAAAATAATCTCCATTTGGCGTGTTAAGTAGTTCACGATTCATTAAGTTTTTATTGTGTGCACGTGATAATAATTTTAATAGGCTAGTTGCCTCATATCACCATTTATAAAATCACTTTTAATTCGAATATTATTCCGTACAAGGGTCCAAAATATGTAAACTTCATTAAATATAAATATGGGATTGCTGCAAAAATTCAACTTAAACCCGATACATTTTTACTTTTTTTTCTCTTGATTGAAAACACCGTCCGCCATGATTCTACGTGACAAATATTGTAAACAACACAAATTCAAACGACAGTTTCGACAGGTTATTCGTGGTCTTTTATTTAAATGCGTTGATTGTTGTTTATTTCACTATTAAATTATTATACACTTCACATTTATTGAAAACAAACCTGCCCAAAATAGATACTTTGATGGTTGCAAAATGTTTTGCTTCAAATTCTGATTCGCAAATTCTCATCACTGGGTACTTTAATCCACAACTTCTTATTGATGTATTCTTACATTCACGCACGATACAATAGTGGTAATTCATAAATGTATCATGTAATCTCTACGAAGACATGGTTTTAATTCCGATAAACACTTTTTGGTTATGTCACGCGTATTGTTGACAAGAACAGTGACGCCACGGAACAGACCATCATGGCGGACGGCGTTTACGGTATTATAGTGAAATTAATAATTTAAAATTCAAAATACAGTTGGATAGGTGCTTCAAACAATTTTCATATTTTTTTTATGTTGTAATATAATCGTAATGAACTGTTCTATCAAATAATAAAAATAGTGGCAACTAGCCTATTACCTGCAAAACCACAGAGGAAAAACATTTATTTTTTCTTAAATCCAAACTCAGACAAGTCACTCGCTTAATGAAAGAATGAAATAACTCTGAAATTTTCATTGTAGTTACAAATGGTCACATATGTATGTATATGTACATATAAAACGGTCTACAAATTTTCAGAAGAAAGATACCAACAAACTTCCAAAACTCGAGCTCTTTTTTTTATCGTAAACGTCCAAAAAATGCGTGCCATTCGAAAGTGCTTGCTTACATTCGCACTTGTGCAAACGCAAAGATTATTGCGTTTAACACAAGTATTACGTGATAATAAGATGATAGCAGGAAATTAACTTGGTACCCGACCTTGCTCCATATTGCAATCACTTAAACTTGCGTCACAACATTGATTTTAATTGAAACCTTTTCTGTTCTGAGCAGGTCAATGGATATTTGAAACAATGTTTTACTGTAATCCTTTATTGCCGTACATCTCTTTACTCGGTTTAATTACTTTCCTTATACGATTATTATTATTATGTATATTGCTTATTAAAATTAAAAGCTTTTTTATACTTGTCCCTACTTAATTTCATCTTTACCCCCTTGCGCAATTCTTGGCCTTTAAGATTGTTTTCATGGCATTTTTACTTCTTTAAACAAATGAAAACCTACAAACGAGTATTCAATTTATTTATTTAGAGTTCATAATATTCACTTACATACCTTATTAGATTTTAATCTGCGGAAGAAATGTGTCAATTTTTGCTGGTTTCAATCAGTAGGTAGGTAGGACAAGTATTGGCTATTAATCTTATATTGAAACATCAACATACTGTACACATTTCGTTGCAAGTACATACAATACGCTACCTAATTCCAAGGCTCGGTAATTACGAGTACTATCACATCAGAGAGTTGCACCACCTAATAATTAACTTGAACCCAACAAAAACTTAATGGTTAAGTCAATGTTACTTCACTATCGCAATTTTACGCACGATAGTATTTTTTCTACAATACTTAATTTTTAATGGAACATAGTGTAATGTAATTTTCTAAACAAAACTTGGTTTGTCAAAATTTGACCTACTATTAGCCATAGGCACCTACAAAATATAGGACCAAAATATCCTACAACAAAATCTTTTGAATGAAAGAAGGTTTTTCATTTAAAAAATGTATGATCGCAATTTTGACCTATCGGAAAAATACGAGCCAATATTCAAAACTGGGACTTAAATCAAACTTCTTAGCAAATAAACCACTAGATATATTGTAAAAGTTCAATAACACCAAACAACACACTCATATTATCCACGTCTCAATCGATTTAAGTAAAAGTTTTCCAATGATCGATGTTACCCGAGCAAACATTACGCAACATCGCAATGACAGCTGACAATAAAACCTCTTTGCATTTCCCATTGACTGTTTGTTTTGTCAAACTCATATTTTTAACTCGCCGCATAAATTATACTAGTACATCTCTCGTAGATTTGTGAGTATTTTTGCTAACTCATCACTGTTTTGTATTTTCTAATAGAGTTGAATAACACGTCTCAAGTTGTATCTTTTTATTTTAAAATAATTATAGACTTTCGGAGGTACCGACAGCAGACACAGCACAACCATTTATTAATTACATTAGCAAAATAAAACGAAGAAAGTTATGAATAAAATTTGAGTTTAGCAAAACATTAGATCATTAACCAGATTATGTATAACGTTACGTGTATGTTTTCTTTTTTATGTTTGTAAAATAGGGGGTGTTTTTTTTTCTTTCGATTGTGAGAATCTTTAATGTAAAGCCGTAATGTAATTTTACCCTTTAGTTTTCTGGCCTATACGTTAAGGTATTATTATCATCAACGCCTTTTTTTCTACAATTTTTCAAGTACCTAATTTTATGAAAAATAAAGTAAAGAAACGACTGCCAAATTATTATTACTCTTCTGTTGTAAATATGTACCTTTAAAAAGATAATCCATTTTTTTAAAGTTGCCTAGAAACCCTAAAAACTCCTTTCCATCAAAAACCTAAAAAATAACCTAAAAACGCAATTCCACAAACATACCTGTAACCAGTGCAAATATCACAAGCGCCGCAGCGCCGAAGGACCTCATCGTGTTCGGTTTAGCTTAGCTCACACACGTTGAAACACTTCACAGCACTTCACCACCGACCATGTTAGACGCGCAGAAGCTCGGCGCGCTGCGCGAGAGTGAGCGTTCGGCTGCGCGCGCGCACCGAAGCAGTGGAGGGGGGTAACGGAGTGACAAGTTCAGAAGGGTCGAATGTTTCAGCGGGATTTAGACACGGTCAATAGTTGGTCAACAATACTTTTGGTTACGTCAAGTTGACAGGTTAAAAATTGACACTTACTTACTTTCTTTTTTTTTAAATGTTATTTCTTTATCAGAATTTTAAATATTTACGCGTCCGTAGTCAATTCCAATTTGACAAGTAATTTTATTTTTTTAATAATGATATCATTATTCACTTTAGATCCACCGTGTTTTTTATGGATTCAGATTAAGGAATTTTACTTAAGGGTTTTTTTAAAGGGGGGAATTTCACTAATAGTCTCGGATACTAACTTAATCAGTCTCTTATTTCGATATTCCTAATAAAACACCGTTTCAAAAGTTCGCAAGTGCACTTGAATAATAATAGTTTTAAATCACGTACAAACTTAATGTCTTCTTCACAACTAGTATAATTATGACTCGTTTGAAATGCAATCGTAAAAATACTCTGCTTATTCTAAGCAGTTAAAACACTGGCAAAATGGATGAGTATTTGCGAAATACTGAAATTTAACGCTTTGGTGATGCGAAATATAAATGTATGATTCACAACGACCTCGTGGGTCAAAGTTTATTCATTTCATTATAGTGTTTGAGTTTGATGCGTGATAACGAGATGAAATGGAAATGCTTATTTTTTAATGCGTACAAATATACTTTGTTTAAAAGTGGGTAAATATACAAATTGGTTTGTCGGACTCACAACAATAGTTTGAGGAGTCTCTAAATTAGCTCGAGTTAGTTTCAAATGTTAAAGTGTCGTGTCATAAAAGAATTTGACTTAAACTGGGACATAAGATTTATTATATTTTTTATATATTTAATTATAAAGGTATTAAATAAATTCTAAAATTGAAAAATAATTTTTTTTAACAGAATGCTGGCAACATTTCTTCTTGGTATAATTTTACTACTACCCTTCCTTTTAAAAGATTGAGATTCAATAAAATGTCATCAAAATTCACTGTACGAAGTCGCTTTTCTTTTTTAATAATCCATACACCATCAAATCAAACCTTCAATGTGTACAACGCCCATTGTTCTCAAGTGAGCGCAGTGGTAACGGAAGCGATCCAAATGTCAGGGACTCGGTTCAGATGTATCCGAGGACATACCGATAGACGAGTGATAATTGCCGGCCATTTTACCGATGCTATCTTGCTTAACTGGTCATTAGTCGCCATTTCTTTAGAGTATCTGGTGACTTTTCGAGTATACGTGAAAGGCGTTTGACCTTGGAAGGACTTCTACGAGTGTGTCCCGGACACAATTTTACTAACCAGTGGGATATGTCAAACAATTTATATTTATGTTGTTGGGTATTGAAATTGAAATAGTAGGGGAAAAGAAAATCCCATCAAAAACATTCTGTAAAAAATCTAGCCAAGTCTCGATGGAGCTGCTTGCTCATCTCTAAAAAGTAATGAAATCTAGAAAAAATCGTGCCAAGCCTACGGTTCCTTACTACGATTTCTTCATTATTATAGTAAGTGTTGTGTGACTTGGCCGTTGAAGGGAACACAAGGGCACAGAACCAGGTGCTCTGTGACAATAGGTATTGCACCAATCTGTCGCCAGAACCGCTACCCATTGACGATGAAAAATTGCCAATTTGACAACGTTGATTGAATAACAAGTGAAAATTAAGGCTTGATACTGGATTTGTACCCTTGAGTACCCTTCAACGGCCAAGTCACACAACACTTACTATAATAATGAAGAAATCGTAGTAAGGAACCGTAGGCTTGGCACGATTTTTTCTAGATTTCATTACTTTTTAGAGATGAGCAAGCAGCTCCATCGAGACTTGGCTAGATTTTTTACAGAATGTTTTTGATGGGATTTCACTTCTTTTTGTAGAAACCTTATTTCTTACTGTGTGATGAAAATTTCTGCGTTCTGGTCTTATCCAGAGATTCTCAAATAGTGGCCTGAAAATGCGGCGAAATGGTTCCAGTAAAGGATGGTACGGCAGTGTTTTCTTCGCGCTTGCCTTGGCGGGGGCACTGCTGTGCCCCCAGATTGACATCGACTGAAGCAGCTAACCAAATAAAATATATTTTGTCAAGGCGGTATGTCGATTTTTTTAATAGTTTGGTTGGGCTGTTGTGTTTTCTAATCAGGGTCACCAGGTACTCCAGATCTTCGATTATGGTCGTTTTTATAGTTTTCCCTTTATGTGGCTATTAAACCCTAACTCTGTACCAAATTTCAGCGCTCTGAGTTTATGGGAAGTACTAGTTCTATTTTGATGATCATGTGTAGGTGAGTGAGTGAGTGTGTGTCATAAATGCGAAACTTTGCTTTCGCTTAACTTCGGAACTATAAGTCCCACAGACTTGAAATTTTGGATTTTAAGTATGTTATCATTGCTTAGTGGATGGTGAAAATTTCTGCGTTCTGGTCCAATCCAAAGGTTCTCAAATAGGGGCCTGAAAATGCGGCGAAATGGTTCCAGTAAAGGATGGTACGGCAGTGTTTGCTTCGCGCTCGACTTGGCGGGGGCACTGCCGTGCCCCCAGATTTCCCATTTATGGCAAAGTTAGAATTTTTAAAATCATAATGATTAAAATTATATACAAAGGAAAAGCATCAGATCTTGGCTGGCTCCAGCAGGAATTGAACCCAGCGCCTTTTGCAATCCGGGCAAGCGCTCTGACTATTAAGCTACGGAGACCGTTGGATCTGACGAATGTCTCCTTGGTATTTGCTTAACTCTCAATACAATAGCTCTAAGTTAAAAAGTAGAATAGAAATAAAAATACAACACCGAATAATTCGTTCTGTCACGTCTTATCTACTAAAGTGAACGTTTAAGATAAATTACAATAAATTTTTCACCTAAATAATAGTCTAAGGAAGTTAGATGCGCTTGCGCAACTACCATTACTGCAGCGATTCATTGCTAAAAGTAGCCGCTTTGCGTCCAAACAACCGGACTAATTAATAACCCTGCCCTAGTGAACTCGTTGCGAATGTTCCACATTTAATTTGGCTTAGGTTGTCACATCGCTTTTCTTTAAAGCATATTATAGTGCACAAGTCAGTGCGCAAAGAAAGGTGCACTTACTATTCCCAAACGTAAGGAGATGCTTACAAGTGCCTCAATGCGGAAACCGGGATTGATCCACGATATGTGAACAAAAATACGAAAGATGGTATGCATCCGGCTATTCGCCAGTGGGGGTTTGCACTGGTAATATAAATAAACTCAGGTTGGATTTCTATGGAGAAAGGAATAGCGAACCACCCCATCAATATTGGCAAGAGATTTGTTGTGTGTTTCATTTCATGCAATAATCACGACCCTCAGTAATAAGGAATACGACTGAAGGATGAAGGGATTTCTAGGAAAATAACTAACGATCCCTACGACACTATTATAGCTAGCGCTAACTATATATAGAGCCAGTAACCTTTGGTGGCAAGGTCTGTCATAGAAAAACGGATTAGATTGTTCGAGGACAAGGAAAAATATCTTAGTAATTTAAAATTAATCAGAACGAACCATTATAGATAAAATGTAATCACATTTAGTTCAGCCTAGTAGTACCGAACCACAATCAATCAAAATAATAAGTACTTGTTTGTTTTTTTTAATGTATTATGTCAGCACGATTACACATTATGTTACATTAACTTTATTACATTGAGCGTTGGTAATTTTAAGATATTTAAAACCGCATTAAAATCGGTACATAATTAGCTAATATGAAATTTTTCACGTAATTGGTTACAGGTTAAACAAATATTTGTCGTCAAGTTAAAAAATATTATTGTAAAGATAATTATAGTTTATATGGTTTAAAAGCGCATGAAACGATACTTTTGTTTATCTTTTGTTTGAATCTTCATGCAGTTTAATAAAGTATGCAGTAATATTGACGAAACGACTTATTAATAGATTTTTATAATATTTTTTAAATTATTAATTATAGCCACTATATACTATGTATTACAGACTCTTTTACATGTGAGTTTTTAACCATCACCGTTTTATACGAGTAGCTTAAATGGTTGAAACTTAATTTAGTTTCTGACGAAAGGGAGCCCAAGTGTAACGCATAGAGCTATTGTTGTAATAATAATTAGGCAATTTGTTATCAGTCGTTACTATCAACTTCTTTCCAAAGACCTCTCTTACAAACCAAAACGTTTAGTGACCGAGGTCTGGTTAAGTTGGCGAATATACCTACCACGGTAGAATAAGTTATTTCTTCAACGTGTTAATAAATCATGTTTGGACATACCGTTTTAGCCAATAGGCAATTTATTTCATTTAAAAAGGTGGAACAATGAGACAGTTCAATTTGGAGCATGTTACGAATATGTCTCAGCGTTGACTAAACCTAGATCTATATTAAACTCGAGCAATATTAACTGCACATGATATCCTTGACCGTTTTTCAAACAAATTGCTATAGGAAAAATACAATAATTACACTTAGTTACTGATCAATAAAGTTACATAACGCAAAATACACTCAAACTTGACGCCGCCTAAGACCCGCATCATTTATTTATAACATGGTTCACATGGTGTTCCAAATTTTAATGAGCCCTTTTTAAAATCCTTTTTCCTTTTTTATTTTTTTTATAATAAACCCATACATGACGACTTAAAGACTACATATTCAGTCGACAGAAGTTTTGACTTGCCTCCCACCACAGCCAGTGACCATTGTAGCATGGGACTTCTAGTATAATAAGATAAAAAGTGTAGAGATATCAGCATAAAAATAAATACAGATGCAAGACTAGACAATAAGTGCAACGTTAAAGATTAACATTACCTAGTCATTGCATTACGTGGGTTACGTTCTAGGAATTACCTGTTCAATGAAGCATAAACTAATTTTCCGGTAGAAAGTCAGCCTTTGTTATTTTAGAACTTTAACGGAAACTGCTAACATTGTCAAATTCTGTTTCACTGTTTCGAAGCCGCCAATGTTACTCTGTTACTCTTTCACGTAAAAACTACTGAATGGATTTGAATGAAACTTTACCACAATATAACTTATACATCAGAATAACACATAGGATATTGGAAATCGAAATCCACGCGGACGGAGTCGCGGGCGGCCGCTAGTGTTTACTAATTATAATGCAACGCGAAAGCTTAAAGTTAAGCGTTACCTTAATTTTTCAAATCCTGTTCACGTTGCCAAGTTGAAAGCTTCTGATTAAAAAAAAAGCTGTACCCTTAACTATATGACATTATACGAGTAGCTTACATCCAATTACAAATAATGTCTATTTCAACCTCTAAAAAACATTTCACATGCACGACTCAATCTTCGGAATTTGCTATCAAATAACTGGACAGACTGAGACTATGCATGCGAGAATTCCGGAAGCAACTCTTGCTTAGCCAACGAGTACAGAATGTGATAGTTTTGACGCAAAGGCCGTTCGCAAGGCTGTCCGACGCGACCGGAGCAGTGTGTGGGCAGCGTTGACCCGTCGCCTCGATTAGTCGCTTTTGCTGCGGAATTAATGACAGCCCTAGTTCACGATTTAGGATCTACCTGGTAAGCTAGACAAAATGTCACTTTGACGATTATTCACCAACACTATCGTAGCGAATAAGGTAGGCTAGCCAAGATGCCACTTTGACGAAGTCGCACACGTACTATTTATGTGAGCGGGATGGAGATATAAGTCGCGACGAACGCTAATGGCGAATTCGTCAAAGTGGCATCTTGGCTACGGGCCCAGGTCTCCTTCCCGCTAACACAGATAGTTCGTGTACGGGATGGCATATAAAGTCGCGACGAAAGCGTTGACGAATAATAATAAGATGCATCTTGGCTAGCTTACCAGGGTACGTAGAAAACGGTTTTTAACGTCGCCATCGCCTCGAATATTATTGCAAGATTTCTTTGCTCAGTTTCCCAGCTCTTATATTTCGTTGAGGTTAAAGCAATTTGGCACAATCGTTAAGATTTCAGGTGCAACATTTTAGGCTAAAAATTCACATGTTAATGCATCATCTTTCCAGTTCTGAAATATCAATCTGGAAGTGCTTAACTTAAGGAATATCAACTTTACGAACAGCAAACGCAACATAGTGAAATATAATTCCTCAATCTTCACTTTTAATGATTCCATAAATAGCACTGCATTTAATGAAATCACTAGTTCGCCATCAAAGTTCTCAAATTGTCTTAAATCAAGACACAGTAGGAAGGCGTGAACTAAATTGAGCCGTCAGTTTAATATCACACACTTTTTCTGCGGATCATATTTCCGGTCAACTACTGTTCGCTAATTTGCGCCTCAATTCATGCGAGTTTTACTTATAACTATAGATAGAATATACATGTCCTTACTTCATTATTTAGTTAGAGTAGTATTGTAATAAGATGTTGTATGTACACAGTTTGAGCAATAAAGATTTCTTATTCTCAAGCGGACAGCTTTTAAAATTAGGCTTGACGGCTGGTATTTTTGCTTTTGACACACCTAAGGCATTGCACGAGCACTTAGTTAAGTATGTATGAGAAATAAAACCAATTATTTATGTATTGTCAACATTCCATGCATCTCTTCTACATGTAAAACTAAAGCGATAAGATTGTTTTACAACTAAAGAGGTGGCTCAATTTATCTTGAATTGATTTATGGGGAAGGCGACATAGCTGATAAAACTGTCCAATAAATTCCATAATCTTGTTTTTCTCAATAATGGCAATTTAAGATGCATGTGTAACAGACCATGGGATAAGCGCATAATAATACAATATTTATTACATAATGGCATTTAATTAATTACATTTGTGGGAGTAGTAAGATAAACACATTCTACGGGAATGGAAATTATTTTATTTCTTGATCATCTTTCTCCTTCAAATTTACTCACGCAATAGCAAATGATAAACTATCACGCATGGCCTTAGAATAAATTGAACTACATAAAGACAATTTAATAACACAATATTTACAAAGAGCTACCTCACTGTGGTCTTTTGTAAGGTGAAGGTACTTCCCCAGACGAGCGGCTTATTCGAGTCGAAGTTTCACAAAGAAAACTTCTCCTCTCTTAAAACGCCTATCACAGTTCATTGCTGTAATAGGTCTCGCAAAACGCTCTCCAATCATCCCGATATTTGGCAACTCGCATCCAACCCCGCCAGCCATCTTGGGAAATCGTCACTCCACCTGGAAAGGGGGCCACAAAATAGCTAACAATGTTATTTAGCCCCTAAAGTTTGCTTCTTAAAGCACACATGACCCGGGCTTGACACGCGGAAGTGCCACAGCCGTGAAGTATCACGCAAGCGCTTATAGCAATCTAATGATGCACAACCCCCTGATGTTTATTCTGAAGCTATAATTACAGTTCAGAGGCTGCATAAAAACAGCTCATCGTCATCATCAGCCTATCACAGTTCACTACTGAACATACGAGTATCTTCAGAAGATCTTGGAAACTCGCATCCAACTTCGCCAGCCATCTTGTGAAATCGTCACTCCACCTTGAGGGCGCGTGAGGTCTAAAAAAGTTGCTTAAAATGTTATTAATCCGCTAAAGTCTGCTTCTTAAAGCACACATAACCCGGGCCTGACACGCGGAAGTGCTACAGTCTGGCGCACGTCCGCCAAAATTCACGGCATCGCGGCACCTCGCACGCGATAACGAGTCGTGAAGTATCACGCACGCGCCGATCGCAATCGGATTTTGCACGTTACGCTGATCTTCTCCCGACCTGCGACCAGCGTGGAATGCATGTTGTTGTTTTTCTTTAGGTTTAAAGAAGTTTGTTTTACTAAAGAACGTCTCTCTAAAAATATATAGTTTACCGAAAATGTGATTTGCCCTACATATTTTAATAACTTGCAATATAGGTGCTTATAGTGCAGCGCAGCTGCATTTCTAATTGTATTCAAATTCAAGGTAACAACAAATTTACATTTTATCTCGTCTAAAACGAATTTGTCTGTTAAAAGAATATCATTAATCCGTTATAGGAGTAGCTTTAAAGGAGTACTTTCAAAGGTCTAAGCATACATACATACTGACTCTTTTACATAGGGACAGCAACTTAATTTTTGCAATGTACACCTTCATAACTATGTTAATTAAATCTCACTTGATTTAAGAAAGTAGCATCAAATTCTTGAGTTGCCATTTGTTATTTATTTATTTACACGTATGTTTTCAATGGCTGAATGTTTTGCTGCAATATCTTTAGAATGAATTATTACATTCATGCAGGCTCTGGGCTGGAATGCGGAGCAGAAAGTAAAGTTCACACGGAGTCAAGGTGAAATTTATTATAGCAAATCAAATCAATCATTTTCCTGCCAGAGTACACAAAACAATGCAAGTTACTGCAGATCTTAAAAGTGGGCTGAATACCAGTACAAATCTTAATAATATTATAAATGTGAAAGTTTGTTTGTTTGGATGTCTGTCCGTCAATCACGTTGAAACTTCTGGACGGATTTTGATGAAATTTGGTAAACAGGCAGGGTATGGGCTGACTTAGGTGATAGGATACTTTTTATTCCGATTAAATGCTCCCACGGGATAAAGCACAATCCGCGCGAACGAAGTCGTGGGCGGCCGCTATATAATGATAATCATTCTAACTACGAAATAATAAGTGATTTTAACAGTAACCATTTCTTGGAAGTTTTTCAGCTCCTCTATCTTACAACTTGGTTGGTTATTGTAAGAAGTTATTTATGATCAATTTATTATCATCGCGTATGAGTATGATTGAATCAAACTCAACAAAATAATTTCTTAACTCTGCAGATTTATTGGTGTATGCAAAAAAGTGAAAGATGCATCTCTCTATTACGCCTTCCTTTTTGCTCTTACCAAAAGTGAAATTTACTATACAAATGACAAAGGGAATCATCTACCGTGAACCATTAATTTGCGTAGATATGTGAAGCAATCCGAAATTTACGTAAAAAATAATCATTCGTATTATCATAAACGTTAAACACAAGTTTTGCTAATTAAATCATTGCAAACACTTTATGACGGTAATAATTTAAAGCGATTACACGTACGAAATTCCTTAGAACGCTCCTACAATTCACTTGTACTAATATCCTATCCATACTTACTAGTACTAGTACTAGTACTAGTATTATAAAGCTGAAGAGATTGTTTGTTGGGTTTTTTTGTTAGTTTCAAGAGTTTGAACGCGCTAGACTCAGGATCGAATTTTAAAACATTTTTTGTTTCGGATAGTCCATTTGAGGAAGGCTTTAAGCTAAAGTATAACACTATATAATATACGGACGGCCGCTAGTCCGCTATAGATCCGCATTCAAGCTATTACACTAATTCGTTCATTAAGTAATTAAACAGTTAGCATTTAACTGGATAACAACTGTCTGTCAGCTAACTGACATGGTCATTATGATCCTTTTGAGTAACGTAAGTAATTATCACCAAATAAGACAACAAACGATTAGAAAGGCTCGTGCGAAGCAGGCCATAAAAACTGTCTTATTTGCACAAAAAAACATTTAGCAGATTCGCGAAATAGTCTCATTATCCAACAGTGTTAGGCTCGGTTCAAGAGGTTCTATTACGTAAAGTAAATAAAATAAGTAGAGACCTATTTAGTGTCCTACTGCAGAGCTAAACCTTTCGTCATTTTCATCAGTAGGTACAAAGATGGGTTTTGGCTTTATCACAGTCCTGTACTGTGTTTGGCAAAACTAAAAAAATTTAGCTTGACCCAGGAATCTAACTCAGTCTTATCGAGATCACGGCTCTTTGCTTAAACCAATAGATAGACCAATGACTCATCTTTATTACGTACATAGTGAAATACTTGTTTCCAAATTACTCACAAGCCATGCGTACGTTTCGTACACTTTCGTATTACGCATTGCGTTTGTCAGATTACAGCATTTTTGATTAATATCTGTTGTATGTAATCATTATAAACTCATAATTCTAAACTTAAAATATTCTTTATCAAGATAGGTTTTATAGAAGCCATGGGCGTAGCCAGGGTGGGGCAAGCTGGGGCACTTGCCCCACCCTGGGCCCTGGCTCTGACCTACAAGTTGTCCGATTAAACAATGTTTTTTAATAACTCTAACAACATCAACAATCATACTATCCGTAAGTTATTGCACAAGAAAAATATATGAGATGGCTCAAGGTACAAAAAATCGCAGTGCCCCCACCCTCCCTCGGGGGATAGGTTGACTGCTGCCCCACCCTGAGCCCAAAGCTGGCTACGCCCATGATAGAAGCACTTATTAATCGTCAGAAAATTAAAAAATAAATACTCTCCCACTGATTAGGAAGACTCTTTTTACCATATTTATTTTTAATAGCTATGGATTCATTTTTTTTAATATTCTTTTTTTTTATGAATTTTGTAGTTCCATTGCAAAAACTTTGCTAGCCAGGACTAAGCCTTAGTCGACTCATAATTGCGGTGCGTCTCCATTTGTGAACTAACAAAGGAAACGAGATCATGGTTCCAAAACAACCGCACGCCTTCTACGGGAACCTTGAGGATCGCGGCTCACCAGCTCACACAAGAAAGCAATTCAGCCATAGACTTAAATCATAAGATTTGCCCTGACACTAGAAAACCGTGGCAATATTTTGTTTGACATGACGTACGTTTCAACATGCGATTCACTGCGATAAGAAGCAACCGTCGCTTCAAATTTCAGTGACGATTTTAGAGCGAGCTGAAGTACGGCGAGGGCATATCTAAGGATTGAAATCTGTGAATTCAGCATGAATCATTGTTAGTAATTGCTGTGAAATTAACATGAGAACTGACGCCCGGCAGCCGTAAATGGTGGTATGAGTTTGGCAAATTGTGATTTCGCGCGGAATTGCGGTGACCTATGACTGATTGAATTAAGACAAGCGTGGAATATTACGAGTCATAATTAGTTTTGCTTATCATCTGTTTCTGTGTGATGCCACTGTTTCTTATCCGATCCCTACCGATAGGGAATTTAGGAACATTTTATTCCAAGCATCCATATCAAGAATCACTGGTAAATGAAATTAAATCAAATCAAAATATTATTTTTTAATATAGGCTTCATAGAAGTACTTATTAATCGTCAAAATTGCAACAAAAAATGACTCGACTATCGGTATCGTGGATATATGGAATAACATTTTCCAAAAATCCCTCCTGACTGCTTTTTATGATTTTTTTACCTAATTTCCCTACCGGTAAGGTTAGGTTGGTAAGGATAGACGGAACAGGAGGTGTGTTGTTATAATTATCGAGTACAAATATTTTTTTTTAAATATACAAGTGCCAACTTCGAAAGTAAAGTTTGAACCAAATCTTTCTTCCACCGAACTGGTTTCCGAAACCGGTATCAATTTCGAAAAACCATTATTTTCATCCGTACCAATTCGGATTAACGCAACCGCTTCACAATGCTGAGCACATCTCTTGTCTCACAAGTAAAGTTTGCACCCATTTCCCAAACATCGTCTATGCATTGTTACCAGTTGTCTTCAAGGTGAGTGATGAAACTCGGAGTAATCCTCGATTACCGTTGATTGGCGTTCCGGCAGAACACGACTTGTTACACCAACTGCTTTGCATATAAATACGTACAAAGTACACTTGCTATGGTTTTGTGGAATGCACTAGGCAATGGCTTAGGAAAGACTAAAGACGGTTTAATTGTTACAACGGCTGACTATGTAGGATCGATTGTTGAAATAGATCTTGATAGATTTAATTAGCGTGCTCTGGTTTTAATTTTGTTTACGATGTAACTATATTGTAGAATAAATGCCGCTTAACATTAAGCGCGTATCGTTAATAGCGCAATTTTTAAATATTTTGAAAACTCGCAATAATTTTCTTTTGAGTAACTCGATCATTACATTTTTCCGAAAATTGCTCCAACATACCACAACATTTAGTTTTTTTTACGATATTTTAAACTTTTTGTTCTTTGAACACCTTTGTCAATGAAATCAAAACCGTGTTTTCTCTCTCTCTCTCTCTCTCTCTCTCTCTCTCTCTCTCTCCTGATCAAAGCACTTGGATGAATGCCATGAGGCATTAAGTCCGCCTTTTGTACAATTTTTATATCGTGTAATAAAGTTTAAATAAATAAATAAATGAACGAACAATTTTTTGCGTCACTTTTCTCGCGGTTTTACAGTAAAATATAGTCAACGATTACACTTGAAAACAAGTTTACATAAGAATAAGATATCAGAGTAAACAAGATGAAATGGTGTATCCATTTTATTTTTACTTTCAAATCTTTACCAATATACAAATTCATACGATTACCCTATACTCGTAGATACTAAACCATAGATGACTTTTATTACAATATTACATTAGAAAAACTGTGGTCAGTGTGCTAATACACTGAATTAACAAAGAGTTAAAGTGTTTATCTTCTCTTACAAATAATGTGATACTACAAAATTCAAATAAACTACTTCAATCGAAATATTATCGCTATCAATGTAATAAAATACTTCTGCGAATGTTTGTTCGAGCGAGTGTGCTGACACAACTCTTATTTTTAAGTGTTCTATTCCTAATAAAAACATCTACAATATTGACGCAATGACGGCACTTATTGCAAATTGATATGGATGTTTTCTTTGACTTTGAAAAATATTGAATACTAAAAATTCTTCACACCACAGTAGTACATACTGTAAGCCATTATATTTCTTATAGAATAAAGCCGAAGAGTTTGTTTGTTTGAACTAGCGGCGCTAATCTCAGGAACTATGAGTTCGAATTGATAAAATATTTTTGTGTGGATAGTTCAGTTGACAAGGCGATAAGCTATTTATTTAGTCTGTCCTTTACAACTACACTTTATTCGCCACTAATGCAATACCCTGTTTCCATACCATCTCGTTGCGATACACGATCCCTATACAAGTGAGTTGCGCACACGCACCGGTCCCCGCGGATTGCGCAGCCGCGGCGAATTCCCTGATAGTCGTGTTATTGACAGCATTGTGAGCGCTCTGAGGGTTCTATTGCGAAGATACACTTGCAAGGCCATGGAATTGGAGTATACGTTTTTCGTTACATACAGATGTAAAATACGACAATTACTGTATGTTGTTCAGACAAAAGTTTAATTTTAATTGTGTCGAATGATGTTTCGATTTTCCCACGCTCATTTTGCATACTTATTTTGGTTTATTAATTTGTAAAAGTTCGTGTTTAATTGCCACTGACAGTACTCATATATTACATATATACAAATATTGCACTAGCGGCCACCCGCATCTCCGTCTGCGTGATTTTCGATGAAGTTATCTTTGTGTTGGAAGGCTATTTGACGAGGAAGCTTTAGACTTTAGTATGTAGGTATATACCTAAGTGAGTGGAAACCGAAAACCACGCGGACGGAGTCGCGGGCGGTAGTATCTACCTAGTTATGAAACAAAGTAGCTTTCCACTGTTGGTCTGGTCCTACGACCTCTAGCTATACCCAAATCTTTTAAACAATGAGAAACCTCAATCTCACCTAGCTACGCGTACCACAGACATACAGACCACGTAATATAAGTTTAATTCGCACGTGAATAATTCAGATCATTTACAATACAAACCGGACCAGTTTCTTCCCACCTGTATAATCTAGATACATTTGCACTTCCTACATCTATCTCCCTCGCACAGTGGTACCGGTCATTGAAACTTATTAAAATATTGAAGGTCGTTCGGAGTAATGGCAGTAAAAAATACAATGACGACAATATTCTTGTCGATGTGGAGAACAGTTTGTAAGGAAATTAAACCGTGGACAATAGAGGATTTGCTATGGCCTTGGATTTGGCGACTACTGGGATGTCATGACGATGATGTATCGAAACTTAAAAGTTTGAGAATATTACAAGAGTATTGAATGCAATTACCGCGCTGAAATAAATAGTTTTCATAGTAACCATGAAACGCAGCTGTTGATATGTAGGTACAAACTTGGCGATTGAAACGAGCAACTGTCGAGGTTCTTGCCGCTTCTACTCGGTAGATGTCTGCATTCCGAAGTCGGTATTAGATTTAATCTGTAGTTTTATATTATTGACGATTCATAAGTTTTCTTTTGAGACCTATTTGAATAAAGTTTATTTTGATTTTGATTTTCATACACTCTTAACGAAATTATATATCCTTGTTTTGAAGTAACATTCACTCACATTGTGCAAAATGAATTTTTTCTTTACTCACGTTTTTACAAATCTAAGTCATAATTAATGTTCCATGAAGATAAAATCATTATTGCAAGGCACTTATGTGCCACGCCTAGACAACACTTCCTGATATACATTCAAATTATTATCCATAGTAATCCCGCAGCGCTAATAAATAACTATGGACAAGAAACCACAAAAGGAAATCAGGTTGATAGATAACGCATTGTATCATACTTATGCAATAAATAGTGCAGATAACGACAACAAAAGATATTTACAAGTGTCCATAACAGATGAAGTAACTCGAATCACGTTCGTACACCACATACTAAATCAGATTGTACTGTCAAGTGTTACACTTTTACCGTGACCCGTTCAAGAGAACTCATTTCGCAGCCGCAGATTAATCGAGTTGCGACAATCGATTATCGAAATGCAATAAAATTTCACATTTTCGATTTGCCAACTCGATTTCCATAGGGACTACAATGAGCGTATCGAGACATTGTTCAGTTCAAGGCATATTGTTTAAGCGCGTGCGCAAGTTTCGCAAAACTATTAGCATAATGGATTGAGCGGGATCTTTCATGATCGATCAAAACAACCGCCGATGATCAATGCTCAGGAGAATCGAATTAAATGCAGTTGAGTGCGCCAAAGAAGTCTTTCGTTAATGAATCTTATTCTTTATCCGAATATGTTGCATGTTACAATTACAGAAAACCTTGGCACAATTTATGCCGCCGTATTGAGCTTTGATAGATTTAACTAAAAGATTGATAAACAAGCTTGAAGTCGATTATTCATAAATTACTCATTTAGCTAATTGAAATAATATTCCACTTCTCTTTGAGTCGTATTCCTCATTACTGAGGGTCGTGATCATTGTATGAAATGAACACACAACAACTTTCTTGGCAATTTTAATGGAGTGGTTTGCCATTGCCTTCTCCATTTCACACACGTTCTCGTAGTGTGCGTGCAGGTTTCCTCACGATGTTTTCCTTCACCGCACAGCCGGTATGAAAATACGCACATAGATTTTTTTTTGAAAAACCAGAGGTGCGTGCCTGACCGGATTTGAACCGCCGACCTCACGCATGTGAAGCGACGCTCTTACCACTAGGCTACCGAGCTGTTATTATATTTAGAATATTCCACTTAAATAAACACAAACAAGTATCTCAAGAACATTTACTAAAATCAAAGCGAAAGCTTAATACTTTGTCCATCATATAATGACTCAACAAAGAGTTAGACTCGTACATTTAATGCTTTCTAGGTTTTTCTCGCTGGAAAGCGCTGCACAATTTCCTGATTGGAAGTCACGAATTAAATCACAATTGTTGTGTAATTCTCCACGCTCAATGTTATTAAGTGTAACAACTATTATGAAGTCGGAACAACGAGAAATGTTAAAGTAATTTAATAAATACTTGTACGTACATACCTAAGCAATGTCCGCTTGGCCTTGATATTTATATTAGTGTTATGATTAAGTGTTTAGATATTAATATCAGTCTGGCTGCCGGTTTCATTATAGAACATTTTGTTTATTATTGGCTCAAAGGTATCCTGATTAGACATAGAGTGATTTTGGTAGAGTATAACTTTCTTAATCTTGTATCTATCATTATAATGTTTGATAGCCAAATAACGCTGGAACAATAACAAATCATCACTTTTGAACTGATCCCAGTTTGTGACCCAACAATGTACATTACTATATTCAAACTCCTAGATTCTAAAGATAATGAAAAATTTTAAGTTTTTTTAATTGGAAGTTGAAGTAAAATCTAATACAATAAAAGCTTCCATTTTTACACTTTAATCTTCTTTTTTAATATATAAAAGGAGAAAAGAAAATTGTGCTACCCCGAATTTAACGCGAGCGAAGCCGCGGGCAAAAGCTAGTACATTCTAAGACTGATGAATGACATGTTGCATGCGTGGGTAGAATCAGACTATTTTTGTTAATGCTGCCTGCGGAATCCAAAATACAGTTGAGAGAACATTATTTTCCTGTTAGCAAATGTCCATGCAGTAGTGGATTGCATTGTGCAATATCAAAGCATTGTTCACGCGACGGCCTTGCAAGGCTTTTTCATCGTCTTTGTTGTCAAGACATAGGCGTTTACTCTACATTCGGAATATCTTTAAGTTTGAAGACTTACTGATAAATGAATTGGCGGCCATTATGAATGACAAGAATGCAATAAAATTTGGATCAAAAGTAGTTAATGTTTACATGCCTTGTGTTGTTTATTTTATTGATAAGGGGAGAAGAAACAATAAGTAAATGACGTTCTTTGCAAAAAATACTAAACTTCTCTTAATTATATTCTATAAAAAAATCTAAGAGCCTTTTAAGTACAAGTATTCCAGAGTGCTTCAAAAGCGAATAATTTTGGCCTCAGATTCGGTCTGTAGAAAATCTTGCCAATGACTTATTAGTCAATTTGTTGGCCCAATATAATAATAACATACATCTAATGAACCAACCTACTTATAGGATTATCTCAAGATCATGTTGTCAATGATAAACTGCTACTTAACAGCTACAAAGTCGCACATAGCATTTATTTAGCTATTTAGATCTTTGTTAACGATCGAGTTACTCTGAATAAATGACCTTTAGAGACAAATTAATTCCATTTGCGACTGTGGGAACTAAAGGACCAGGGCTTATTAAGTATTATTAGAATAGTGGGTATTAGTTATATCATATTTCGTGTTAACGTCCACTTTAAGTTGAGCTGTAAGGTTTGTAGGTAATTTAAATCAGAAAGGAGTAATGTGATTGCCACTTCGCAGAAACTTACCGCTAACCCGCTAGTGCCCAAATAATAATGTCAAAACTTTGTAGGCTGAAATAAAAGTCTTAAACATATCTCTCATCTAATCTCATCTCAACTCTTGTTCCCAAATTTTGTTGCAAAGTTTGGACATTCACCAAAAGATGAGCAGTGCGACGTTCCCAATTCAAGGATGGTGATATTTTTTATCATGTTTGCACATCTGAAGGCCTTACCAGAATTCAGTTGTTGTGCATGAAAACGTTCTCCCGCGAAAATAGAAAAGGCAAGAAAGCTCTTTTTTTTGTTATGGAGAGGCAAACGAACAATAGGGTCACTTGATGGTAAATGATCATCGCTGCCCATGGCCTTCAACAACCGCACAAGATCGCAGATACTTTGCCTGTCTTTAAGACCCCAACTGAGCTCTGGCGACCTTACTCACCAGCAGAAACATATTACAACTGGTACGGAGTACTACTTCACTGTTGGTGTATGGTGGAGACGTTGACGTGGAGACGACAGTCTTCTGTATGGTGGAGACGAGTGGCTCGTTCGAGTGGAAGTTCGATTAAGCTCTACCTCTTTTAAAAAGTGATTGAACAGTTTATGCCTAGATCGATACTACTGCAACCAAATGTCTCTTCAAAACCAATTGTGTTTAAAGCTTGACCGCGCCCATTCTATAGTTCAAATTATAATGGAAGTAAACAATAAGTCCAGTTTAATACGCAAAGGAATGTGGCCGCCTTGGCATTTTGAGAATAGGTTCACTCGGGCAAACTGTAGCAACAGTTGATAAATGCTCTGCGTTGATAACAACAGTTGTTACGTGCTTAGATTTAAATCGTAAGACATGCCCCGAGATCAGAAAACTGTCGCACTATTTTGTTGGACATGACGAAACGACTTGATGGTCTAGTGGTTTAAGTACCGGTGATCTCGAGGTCCTGGGTTCGATTTCTGGGTCGGGGAAAATTTGCGTCGATTTTTCTGAACACAGCCCGGGTTTGTGATCACCAATCCGCATTTGGCAAGCGTGGTGATTAAGCCAAAAACCATCTTTGTAACTGTAACATGATTTCAAATGATGGAGGCTTATGCCCTGCAGTGTGACATTAAGAGGCTTCTAATACTAAATACTTTTACTTTACTTTAAGTGCGCCGTCAACATGCTGTCTCTTTAAATAGAAGCGACTGTCACTCCATATTTTTGCGCTAATTTCAAAGCCGGTCGAAGTATAGCAAGGGCGTATTCAATGATTTAAATCTACAGCTACGTGGCTGCCGAAGTTATTGTCTAAATCGTGATAGTGAAGTCTGTATCTAGATTTAGCAATCGATCTTTAGCCACAAAATTATCACTATTGATGGCGCCTGGAAAATAGTGATTAAGCTTGGGTATTTCAACTTGGAAATTGCTGTTTGAATTCAGACTTGGATTGGTGTATTGTACAATAATATTTTGAATGCATGCTTGCTATTTACTACGCCCTATTGAAATGGGGTGTACCATTGTCGCTTGTGATTTGTATAATATTAAAATACTAAATATTTGCCTACCTCGGGCAGACATTACTGTTAGATAGAAACAATTCAGTTGGGTTGGACAGCGTTTGAGAAATTAGTCCAAGTTTTTTTACCGTTGATCCCACAGTGCCTATAGGCAGGAACTGGATGCGAGTCGCTTAGGATTGGACTAATAGAGAGCCCTAGGAGAGGCCTATGTCCAGCAGTGGACTGCGATAGGCTGATGAAGATGAAATAAATTTTATTAACTAATCTAACTTTTAAGTGATCAAGTTTATGGAAGATTTTGTATTCCATTTCTTGAACCTTAGTAGTTTTACACAAATTATTAAATCAGTGGTTTAAACTATACATAAATAACCTGATTAAAACGTAAAGATAAAATACTAGTTTGTAAATATTATTGTAGCATAATAAATTCCAAATGGAAGCCACGTTGAATCATTTTGCTTTTTGCATGCAGACTGATGCATATATGTGCATAACATTTGAATGAATTAAGTCAAATTGCCTGTCTTGATCTGTGCAAGAAAAGTAAATAACACATTCGCAATACATTTTCTGAAGCGTTGATTAAGATTAATGGATCAATTCGTTGTGAGAATCCCTTAAGGCATGCGTGAGAGGTTCATAAGATACTTATTATATTATTATTTGTAGGTTCTATGTGGAATGTTTCCATGGCGCAAATGCTTGAAGGCCGCACTTTCAACGACCATGCATACCGGAGACAGGAAGTGGTGATTGGTTTTTTCTTATCAAAAACCCCCGACTACTATCTGTAGTCTGGAATTTGATGATGTTATTGCACACGTCGGACCTCATCTAGCATTTTAAATTTTTTATTCTACATTCGGTTTTTATTTTAAGTTGGACATTAATGTCTGGTATGATGGCGCATTTAGTAGAGCCCCTGGCTTATACGGCAAGTGTTTTCTGGGTTCCAATTCCACCAAGGACCAACACGTATGAGATCCACATTTTGTGTTTATTCTGTAACTTCATATCTGATACCTCATTTTGGTCTGATATCCAAAACATGAACGCTTAAGCCCTATTTACTTTAATGTCATGTTTCATCCTAATTTTCATAAGCATAGTGTAGTCCAATGCAACACTTCGCCTCTCTGTCACTTAGCCTCGTGCACTCCCATCCAGCTTCAGTCAGCCCTCAAGTGTAACATCATTCCAACTGCCCCGATATCGTTGAAAAGGGAAAGCTATTTCAACCAGTTAAATGCTTCTAAACAGTCAAAATATCGCGTGTCCTGTCTGTCAGTCTTGTCGGCAGGCGTGCGACTGGGCGGTGACATTGTGTCCGCTAACCGTCAAGGTTACCGCTCACCACAGTCGCGAACTGACTAACTGCTCAACCACTGGTGCACGGCTGAAGCCGAGTATATTTTGTGAATAGTTCAAATACGCAAATTGAATTTAAAATACTAATTCAAATAGAAAATCTTGCGGTAGTAGGGTATACAATTTTATCAAGATTAATATTTTGAGATTAAGTGAGATTTCCCCGAAGGATACTTTCTTGGAAAAAACTTTGTGCTGTGTGTGACACAAGACTATGCGTAACACAGTGCAAACAAGGCAGCAATACAATTTTTCTGTTACTTCCCCTAAACTTAAAACTTAACTTGAAATAGGTACTACCAAACGTAGAATAAAAAGTTTAATGTGTTAGCTGAGTTCCGACGTGTGAAATAACATCATTTTTCAGACTACAGATTGTACTCGAGGTTTTTCTGAAAGGAATAAATAAAGCGCAAAGTCATCTTGGGTGTAACATTATTTCAACAGCTTAAAAGTAGTATGTCATTTTAAAAGAAGATTATGCAGTAAAATCAGCCAATTATTTTCGAAACGGTAGTACGCAAAAACGCGTCAATAACTAACTGGAGGAAAAAAATCGTAAACGGACCTAGTGTACCCCACGGCTAGTTTAGAGCACATTCTAAACTCGAGCATAGGGTTACTACCTACATATATACCACTATCTATCGTGGATTAATACATCATAATAATTATTATTTTGATGATTTTAGGAGATGTAAAATTTTTATAAAATGCACAAAAAGTTTTGTTAGGTTTACGTGACTGTTACTCATGAAATAAAACTACATATTAACAGGGATTATACCTCGATTATATCTGTTTAAAAGTAGTTTTATTTCACAAATGCACAAAATCAAATAAAAATGGTTTCGGAAACATTGATACTGATTGAACTTCATTGATAATATTTATTATTGCAGAAATAAAATTAATTTTACACCTAATTTATATCTATTTTTTCTGCGGCTAATTTACGTCCAGAAAAAAATGTATGATTTTAACGTAATTCCAGCTCTTTCGGAGGCTTCAGTTATCTTTCAACCCTAGATGTGGCCGGCTGCGTTTAAATTGGCAAGATTTCTAACACATACTTACGGTTAGGCCTGACAAGAAGTAATATACTTAAACCGACATATCGCCTATTCTGTAATACTTGAATAACGGTATAACACCGGATATTACACACCCACTTTTCTAGACACAAACTAGATCATAAAAACTTATTACCTAGGAGTACTACTTTGGTAGTAGGTACACTAGAGATATAAATACATAATATCCTAATTCTTGAAAGGTTTATAGCATGTTAATGGCACATAATATGGAGATGGTGATTGCTTGATTGTAATCTTGCTACCCACAAGTTGCGATTTGAATGCATGACCATAATATGGCATTTAATTTTGGATAGGTACTCACCTATTAATGTAGGCAAATACGAGTATATCTAGTTAGATATACACGTCTTTGCCTACATTAATATGGAAGCGATGAGTAATCCGTTGGTTGGGCTTAAATATAATACAAATGTACCTAGTTGTTTGGGTACTTTATGATTTAATTAACAAATTGGAATTGGAATATCTGACAACTCGGATTCGAATAAAGTTTTACTTACTCCGATGGCTAAGCGACCCAAAATGTGTTTCAAATCGAACCTGTAGTTCCTTAGTTTAGCGCATTCAAACATACAAACCAACAAACTCTTCAGCTTTATTATATTAGTGTATATAAATAAGGGCAAGCGAATGCAAATTTCTGCATTTACTTTATAGTTGTATACCACGCATTACTTATTCAAGGCTGAGCCGGAGTCCTAACGACAACTGTTGTTTATCGGTCACCTTTAAATAACCTTCTTTTTTTGTGATTAACCGACTGATACGTATTCAATATACTTGTACTATCAATATTCAATTGTGATACAGCGTACGGATATTAATCTTGAATTATCCCGTTGCCATTCTTAATACAAACATGTTTTTACAAATGGCACAGAAATCTAAACTTAATATAATAAAACCCTAAGAGTTTGTTTGTTTGAACGCGCTAAAGTCAACTACTGCTCCGATTTGAAAAATTGTTTTTGTGTTGGATAGCCCATTTGACGAGGAAGGTTTTAGCACAGATAAAATGGCTTTAGGCTATATATATAGTATATACCCATGTGTGCAGAAACCGAAAACCTCGCGGACGGAGTCGCGGGCAGCCGCTACGTTACAGAAACGTTATAATAGGTAATACTTGCTAGAATGATATCGCTTAAGGATGCTTGTAACACCAAGGGCATCACTCGCACGTTGACAAAACACCATGCCCTCCTCAATTGTTCTTTAGAAACGTAGCGGTTTGATTAAAAAGAAAAAAAGAGCTTCTAACCACATTGTTGGCATCGAAACACTAATAGGCTGACATTTCACATATTTTTATATCTTATTTCGAAACTTAATGTCCCAATTATGACCAACTTTGGAAGCGTGCACAATTAAATTTAGAATATTATGAAGGTTTATTCTAAATTGTTATGGTGTTAAGTAGGCGAACCTTAATTTGGCAAAGGCACTTTTATTTTATACTCTGCTCAATTTTCATTTTGGTAAATCGCTCCGACATTTATCCGTGCCATAATTGTAATTGTAAGTTTAGACTCGTAAAGCTGTCTCATTCGACTTAACAACCAATAAAACCACAATGTTTATTGCTTATTATAAATATAAAAACCTAAATGTGTCGTAATCCTAGACCAAATTCTAGAAGCCCAAAGTTTAGATAATAATAATTGTGATTGCTTATTATTGTGCTTCTTAAGATCAACTCAGGCGTAAAGAACTTTAAACGAAGTTTATTAGAAGTTGCTTCATTTTCGGAGGTACCGTCTTATCAGGTATTGAATACCATCATTGAACTAAAGCCTTAAAATTGACATTCTACTCTACTACCGCTTCTCATTTGTTTACGTTTCTCTTCATTGGATCATCACTTTGTATAATTATTGTACTATGTGTGTTTACAACTGCATTCTTATGATTCATTCTTCACCGGTTCCGTGCAACCAGGCCACCCACGGGTTGTGAGTTCAATTTCTGCATGGCCTAAGAAAAGTCCTGGACTTTGTAAAGCAGTATTGCATCAAACATTTCGTCAAATATTGGTTATAAAACACCTCAACACAACACCATGCAGACAATGCCAACTGCCACTCAAATAGGAACTCCTTTCTTCAGTTAGATAATCTGCATTGACCTGAACGAAAAATCCACGCCTATACCTAGTACCGGTACTATCAGTCGATCAACAAACAAAATAAACACTTGCAACAGCGAACGATATCCGTCACTTGTGAACTTGTGACTCTTGCGAAACTATCACATTGTCACCTAAAGGTCGTGAGTATTATGAATATTAGATAGCAATTGTCAAAAACGCTAAATGTTACAGGACTTACAGGGTGTGAACATTTCGACACCAACCTTCTGATCAACGAGGGTTGTGAAATGGGTTGGATAATTCAGTTAGCAGTAGTTACGCTGGTAATGTAATGGTTGTGGGGTGTACGATAATTGACCTCTACGTACAGAGGTCGGCGGTCGGTTCAATTGTTTTCACCTTCACCAGCGATTGGGAATAACAACGTATTTTTATTCACAATTGTGATATTGACCTAGAGATGTTGTAAAAATGTGCCAAATGCCACTGTGCATCTTCAAATGACATAATGACGATATATTCGGTGTAATGATATTATTACACCGAATTCGCGGTTACGATTGCTGCACAGTAAAAAGGTTAGAGTGTGCCTGAATAATATGACTGTTCATTAACTCGTTTGCGGTTTCCATGAACAATATTTACGTCCACGCAAAAGAAGTTGTGTTGTAGTGTAACAATTTGATATGAATTATTATGTTAATAAAGTCAATGAAATTGTTTGATTATTATACAAATTCTAACTAATTCATAAAATGTAAATAAGACATTGATCTCCGAGAAAGCCAGTTGTGTGTAGAAAACCGGCGCGTCGTAAACTTTATGAGGTTTTGACCTCAAAGACGAGCAAGGTTTATACTTGAACTAGGTTCAATATCTCACAACATCACTAACATTGATCTGACTCCGTGGGCACGTGTTACAGTTATCAACAGAGGAAATACAAATACTTAAACAGACACATTTACTACCCATACAACTCGTAGTACAAACAGACATGAACTTTTTTTAATTTTTTCACCTGACATTTACATGACACAACTTCACAAGGGTCGCAGAGACCTTACCACCAGCAGAAGCATAGCACACCAGTAAGGTACGAAGTGCTACTTCACTGTGGTCTTCAGACGAGCGGCTCATACGAGTGGAAGTAAGTTCCCACCAAGCTCTACCTAACTTAAACCTTCTAGTGTAACAACCGGTGGTCAACGGACAATGTTAAAATAGAAGAAATAATTTTATTTAAAAATTACACCAATTAATTGAGTGTAAACAGAATATTACAGGCATGTCAGCTATTTACTTAACCATTGGTATTGTTGTCTAGCGATTAAATGTGATATTTAAATGAACTATTTTTCTCTAATTCACATTGTTATCAATTACATGACGTCTAACCATTTATTTGGAGGAACAATAGTCTATACAGCGTGAGATGAGACTCACGGATAATTAGACAAAATGTTAGTAATTCGTGTGTTTCCATTATCACGGTTTTAGCGGGTATTCTCCGAATTTTGAATTGACACGATAAACATAAATATGTGACAAAAACTACCCAGGTATTTATTGTTTACATGTTCTTTTTTTGACAACTGCTAAGTTTCTTGAATAACATTTATAAATGTTGTTAAAAAAATATTTTAATGCGTTCAGTAGGTGTAGTAACGGTATTTTTGTACCGCTTTCATGTGAACTTTTTTCATATCAACTGTACCTTTTCTATTTTAACACTTTTTTTATTTTTTCCATTTAAACAAATGTAAACAGATACTTATATTTAACAAAAATAAGAAAAAAGTTGACTCAAAGTCTTCATTCCATTTCTCGTCGCCGAACGATCAATGGAACCACGAGGTTGCCGTGCGAGTCCCAGTGTTGCCAAAGGCAGCATAAGTCGCCATTTTCTATTGTTATTGTGTCAATATATATGTTTTTGTATTACGCGACCGTTTCCCATATTCCTGTGTTTGGAACGCGTGAGGTAATAATGAAGAATGGGGTATTATCAAATGCTAGTAACAGGCGATTGAGTGGGGCTGACGAAATCACTTGTGGAAGACTTAATCCATTCGCCATTGAGATAATTAAGTTGCTTTTTGTATGATAATAACCATAAGTAGTATTTATTAACACTTTGTGAGTCCAAGTTGAGCGTAATGAGTTTAAATATCAATTCCTAAATAGCCACTTTGCCACGAATTTAGCCCTACTATAATTGTGCCGATAATAAGTTTTCATTGATTCGTTTGCCCTGCAAAGGGACATAAAAGAAACATGGCTTAATACTCAAGAAAGATAGTTTAACTTAGTAAGTAAGTAGGTACCTATTTATGAGAAATCTAACACAATACTTATGACCTATTGAAACTGACACATTTCCTTTGTTTCATTCATTATTATGCTGCTCACCCGACGTATTATGTATGTATGTAGGAAAAATATTACGTTAGTGTTATTGTTTTTACATTGTATGTCGAATTATGTAAGCTCTTTGAGTTAATTTACCTCTTCTTTTTGGCAATTTTATTGTTTATAATATATATTTATTCTAAAATTATTATTATGGTTAATGGGCCCGTTGGTCTACCAGGTAAGACATTTAGAAAATCGTATTCGAATCTCGCTAGTGGCAAGTTTTTTTAGACAAATTATTATTTTATCGAGCCATTCTTTGCAAATTATCAAACAACTCAACTGACACAAGTATAAAGGAATACACAGACACACATATATTTCTTACGTTACATAAACACCAGTAATCAGTCTTGCTTGGTAATTGTCATTCTGTGTGTTTGTTCACCTAAAGACAATAATTCTAACAATGCCGATGGTTACGTAAAATGGGGCGATTCCGCGATTCATTTAACTTGAGCTGCGATTTTTACGAATGTTTTGTAATAAAGTTGTTCAAAAAAGAACGGTGTGTGTGAGTATTTTAATGAAGTGAATGAGTTCCGTAGCTTTATTTTCTTATACAAATCAGTAAGTGAGGAGATATAATGTGGTGGATCGAAAGCGCCTGCCATTGTTAATGAATAGATTTTCTAAATCATCATTTCCTACAAATAGGATCGCTCATTGTCTCATTAAAGGGGAGAATTCTCACCTCACATGCCAGCCCGCATGCACAAGCTTGGATGATATTTCAGTGTGTACCTAAGCCTTCCTACCTCCCGGGATCCCTATCCACTTAGGTAGACACAAAAATACAGCCGTTATGGTTGTATTTATTTGCCGCCTGATTTGAATCTTGGAACCCAATATCTGTATAGCATTAGTGATATAATTTTAATTGAAATTTGATTAAATTGGGCATGATGAGGTGGTTAAGTGCAAAATGCAACTGACTTTACTACTTTGCATTAAAAGTCTTATTAACATTTGGAAATACCAGAGGAACCCTATAACCGTATCGCCCGAGCTCGCCATTACAGCGGTTGCGCACGTCTTGAATAAATTTGCGTTTAGGCAAACGATAATGCCTGTGCTTAGCGACTACATCTGTGTGGAAATAAAAGGAAAAGTCTGATTGAACAATTGAACACTGATGGTTTTGGGAGGAGATTTGGTTATTGTGTAAGTATTGGTTTTGCAGCCGATACGTGTGGGTATAGTTGTTTTTTGTAACGAGACTATACATTGAGTAATAATCGTTTATAAAAACAAAACAAAAAAAGTGTGTTATTTTTATTTTGACACTTTTGTTAATTGAGAAAACATTATCACATCATATTATGGTTTATTTTATATTGGACGAAATATAGACTTATTAAAATTTTTACTCAACCCTGATATCCTTTAACCAAGATTTGTATTTAACAGCCGTGTTAAAACCGCGCATTATTATTAACTTTTTACTGCCATATTGCTCAATGACAAGGTAACAATACCTGAAACTATTATTAAAATTGGAATCGAGAACTTTCAACCTTCCAATCAGTTACGCTTATAAAAAATCGCTCGGGCAAAAGTTCTTGAACCTAAATTCGCCCAAATCCGGGGCACGCGTAACAAAGACAATGTGTTCAATGTCGTTTTCGTCACGACATCACGACCATATCCGACATATTTGCAGTAGAATGTTGTTCGTATCTATTGTTGTACGTATTACTATCACGCCACGCGTGTGCGGTCGCCAAATGACGGGGGATTGCCGGATATTTCTCTTTTTTGATTGTACAGTACAGACATAGTTTTGGCAGTTGATTCGAGCATTTACGCCACGTCAAGAAGCATCTTGGCGTCGTCGTAGTGTTGCGTGCGTAGCAATGCACGCTATAATCATCATTCCTTTTTACTTTGTATTTTTTCGCTCATATGTAATATTTTCAAAAGAGATCATTGAATATTAAAAAATATATAAGAAGACCTAGCAGTTCAAGTGATCATTAAAATCTATACTACATAATAACAGATTCTTATTTTCTAAGCATGCAAAAATTCTGTCTGCTACATCTAAATATATTTTTAATACAGAAGTACCTGTATTGATACATAAGTATTAAATACTTTTTTAAACTTGTAAAATACAGTACGGAACTATCCGCCATTTTCTTTCCAACATGGCGGCCCTACTATCGATATTCCGATACCCAATCGATGATGGCGGGCGCACGCCTCGACACAAGGCTTTGTTCGCCTTAGTAGTAATTAGTGAATAAATGTAATTACAACAATGGCTATAATGCCCGCAAACGATTGCGCCTAACCACGCGCGTACAATGGACGTCGTAAATATTTTTTTATTTTGCAACCTTTTGAATGATACGTTTGAATGTTTCTGGAGTTTGAATGTGTGTAACATGCTTTAAGAGCTTGAATGGGTACTTGTGTAATATGCTTTAAGATCTTGCTGTAGTAGCAGGTAGGCTAAAAACAACAATGAAATAAAACTACATAATTAGAAGCGGATAAAATCGCGATTTAATTTTAACTGTCATAGCGTTAACTTTATTATTTGGTGATATTTTAGTACCTAAATAAATTTACATAATTTGAAAGAACAAGAATACTAACAATGTATTTTTCAGCAACCGGTATTGCAATTGCTAGTTTTGAAACCATTTTGTAGATCATAATATGAACAGACCCATCTTCCCCACTGGGCACAATGGGCACGTGCCCAGGGCCCCGCGATAGATTGAGGCCTCCAGACCAGGTTCTGGGGGTTCCATGTTTACCAAACAAGTGGTTTAAAAGCCCATGTGCCCAGGGCCCCTTATAGGTGAAAGATGGCCCCGATCATAAAAGTCTCAATATGTTTCCAGGTAAAAAATGGAATGGGAGTATTGTTCTTTACGAGGCCGACTTGACTTTTTAACAGGTCAATTATTTTAACAAGCGTATCGTTAACCTCTGTACATACCATTTACTAATTAATCCTTCCGAATCAAACTACATAAATCCAAGGTGATCTATGTCAAAACATAACCTATAATTTAAGGTAATGGGTGATTGTTTTACCGCTAGGCAAAATACAAGGCAAAAGTCGTCACAAGTGACTGATCCAATTCTATTGTTATTATTAAAGACATGCTTAATAATTAAGATCATATTTCTTATTGAAGGTCTCTTGTAGCCCAGTGGTTCGTTGAAATTCAATCCCGGCTTAGTCTGTGTTTAAATAGAATTTTCAATAGTCCAACTTGATAGTGCATAGACTATACCTAAATCTAAACTGAGAGACTAGTGACCACTCCTAAAGAATGCATTTTACTGCGTAACCTTTGGCTGTTTCGATTATATAGAATGACTAAGAGGTATTTAATGTTCAGCGAGTAAATAGATGTCAAAATACATGAACGGTTTGAACAGAAAATGTACCTTAACAAAAGGAATAATAACTGTGGTTGCATTCTAGTATAACTGTGGAAATTCAAATAATGGGGGGTCTTGTAAATAGCACGGTAACTTAGTAGATTGTACGCATGTGTCTCACCTCACTTTTTTATTTCCTTGAAATCATTCAAATTCTGGTTTATCGTTCTGTCAAACCTGCGGAACAGTTTGTCACTGTACTGTTTATCACACAAACTAGCGGCTGCCCGTGACTTCGTCAATTTTGGTTTCTGCACACATAGTTACATTATATTATAATTAAATTAATTTAAGCCTTCCTCGACAAATGGACTTTTCAACACATTTTTTTAATAAGACCAGTAATAGTTGCTGAGATTAGCACGTTCAAACATAAAAACAAACAAACAAACTATTCAGCTTTATTATATTAGTAAAGATGTTCATCGCTCAGAGGACCAAACTCTTGGTGCAAAAGTCGCCTTCTCAACCATAACCCCAAAACCTATCGTCAAATTTCTACCAGGAGTTATCTATCTATATTCTATAGTATTAAAAATCATTGGCTGCACTAATTACAGTAAAGTGAACTAAATGCCAGTGCGCAGTAAGCGTGCTATTAGTCACTTTAATTGACGCGAGAGCAGAGCAAGGTCGCACCGACCTGACCTTTTCGCCGACGTATCGGAGGTTAATATTTCACTAATTAAATTTAAATATGACACAGTGTAATGTGTTGACAGAATGGAAAAAACTACTAATATAATATATGTATAATAGTCTTGTGGATTTTGAAATGCACTAGGAAAGAAAGAAAAACAATACCAGACGAAAGAATGTCAACGTCAATAGTGGTTAACAAGTTACCGCAGACGGCATGTCTTGCAGTGATCCAGAAGCGAAAATCTATAAAGATTACATTGAAAGATTAGATCATATTAGATTAGAAGTATACAATTCTTATTTCACATAATCTTTTTTCTTATTATATAAAGTAAAACATTTCTGTTTAAAGGGTCATTTGAATTTAATAGAATGAACTCAATCAAATATATTTTTAATAATTTTATCAGTATTTACTTAATAATTTTACAAATTGCCGGACTGTTCAATATAAATTTTATACGAGTACCTATTACAAGTATTTTCCTTGCAGTAACTTCTCATCTATACAATTTATTGTGTAAAGCGTTTATATACGGTTTTGTTCAGACTTGCCTTACTGTCCTTCTTCGCATTACATCGGTAATGATCATGACACAATGTGCGTAAAAATCGAACCCCTAGTCATTAATCATCCGGAATCATAACTGCGGACAATTTTATTTAATAGTTGAGGCAATGATCTAACACTTGGTATGCTTGAGTTTTATTGATACCTTAAGTTCAAGGTCGTAGAGTTGTTTTTAATACTAATTATGCACCTTGGAAGCACTTTAATGATAATGACCCATTGATTGCTTTATGGTAATGCAAAAATCATAAACTCGTTTCCTGCTTCCGTTTATCAAATTGTAAAAATGGTAATTACGCTAATTTTTGCTTTCAGCTTGAGTCTAGTCGATATTTTGAGTACTTTTAGAGTTTAAATGGCATATTCTTCTTTTTCTTTTTCCTTTACCAATTACGAATAAAATCTACCGCAATAATTATAGTTATTTCTGAATTCACAACTCCATACCTTTAAATCGAATCTAGCTCATTACATTCTGAAATTTAAAGTTTATGTATTTAAAAATAATATGACTCTTGTACAATATTCAACACAGCTTTCTTTCGCATAAAAACACATCATTTCCTGTATTACAGTTAAGTAATCGGCAATTATTATCGTGGCAGTAACCTTGAATGCACCCAAAAAGCGCAAGAGTGCACCACTGCGAAAACTATTGCACAATGAGTGAAAGGAGTCATTGTGCAAACTTGTCAGGTGCACTATTTAATGTTGCCAACATTAACAAATTACTTGTCAGAAAAATAATGGCACATGCCAAGTCGGGTTGCCAGTCTAGAAAACTGAATTTCGGCGCTCGTGGAAAAAAAATGCCCAATGCTTCATTGAAAAGTAGTAAAAGCATCAGTGGGTGTTTGTTACCTAATGGTCGGATAGGGAACGGAACGAAACTGGTTTTTATTTAATTGTTTCCTCAGAGAACACCAACAATATAATTTGATGTTTCGTAATTAGTTGTTTCAACAAAGATGGGATCTGATCAATCTACAACAATCGATCACTTTCTATACAATTTTAATACTCTTTAAAGTTTGTTTAGCTACACTGAAGACCATTATCGTCGACTCAGCCTCAAAATCTAGTAAATTATAATAATGATATAACTTAAACTTTAACTAATGCTTTACGCGAAACAAAAAACGACAAAAAACTCTCGTTAGAACACTTAATTTGACAACGACTCAATTATTTGCTGAATTCAAACTCTGTAGTCTACTTTGTAAGGTTGGCAAATTGTTTTACAATACCTTTAAACCGATTCGAAAAAGAAAAAATTGGCCAAGTGCGAGTCGGACTCCCGCACTGAGGGTTCCGTACAAATTCTATTTTTGACGTATTAAAAAAACTACTGAATAGATTTCGTTCGAACCAATTTTCGTTGGTAGTTTTTATGGTAATGTACATTATATAATTATTTCAATTTTATCATCCTCTTATTTTAGAAGTTAGAGAGGGGGGACACACTTTTTTCCACTTTGGAAGGGTCTGTCACGCAAAGTATTCACTTTAGAAAAAAGTCATATTAGAAACCTTAATGTAATTTTTAAAGATCTATCCATAGATACCCCACACGTAAATGTTCAATGAAAAAAAATATTTCGTGTTTCAGTTCTGACTATGGGGACCCCCCACTTTTTTTCTTTTTTTCTATTTTTGTATAAAAACCTTGTTGCGGTTTACAGAATACATCCACTCACTAAGTTTCAACAGTATAGTACTTATAGTTTCGGAATAAAGTGGCTGTGACAGACTGGCGGACAGACAGACAGACAGACATGACGAATCTATAAGGGTTCCGTTTTTTTGCCATTTTGGCTACGGAACCCTAAAAATATACGAGGATACTAATCGTGACGTTTTTGCAAAATCATTTATACGTACGATATCATCTGATTTACTTTGATTGTATTTTGTCAAACAGTTTAATGTTATTGAAACAAGTATAAAACAAGTTAAAAAAAAATTCAAGAATAGGAAACGCAGATATTTGTTTGAGTGCTATAATTGTATTACACAATAAAATAAGAAGACCTCCGTCTTCAAATATTTATAGAGCACACTTCTCCGTTATTATTACATTTTACTATTCTCCTTAGCCAACTTTGGCCTGAGGAGACAAATCTGTAAACTTTATACACTACGCATGTTATACTTCATTTTCAGGAAGAAATGCTTTTCACAATGCACAAATACATAATTATAATCCCAACTAATATCCCAACTAATATTATAAATGCGAAATTAACTCTGTCTGTCTGTCTGTCTGTCTGTCTGTCTGTCTGTTAAGCTTTCCCGCTTAAACCGATTTTGATGAAATTTGGTACAGACAATCTTTAGACCCTGAGACAGAACATAGGCTACTTTTTATTTCGAAAAAAAGAAATCCACGCGGACGGAGTCGCGGGCGGCCGCTAGTAAAAGATAAAAGACGCACACTGCACATAGTTACCAAGACACGGAGTAATAAAGCCACCTATAGTCGTAAACTTTACTATTAACATTAGAAGAGTATAAACACTTCATTTAGTAAATTAATAAAATATTCCTGTCATCACATATTGCATAGAATGCAATACAGCTACGGCAAAACGGCACTCCTCAAATACAAAATCCGCATACCTATTGCTTTGTTTTTAGACCATTGCTCATCAAAGTTTTCTACATATTTTTTTCGTCTTTTAATTCTGGTTCTTTTTTTATGTGGCCAGTTCCAAAATAGCTCTAATATTAACAACTTTTGGCCGCCCGCGACTTCGTCCGCGTGGATTTCAGATCCCTTTTTTTCGCAATAAAAGGTAGCCTTTGTTCTTACTCAGGGTCAAAAAATTTACTGAACCTACGAAATTTCATCAAAATTGGTTGAGAGGTTTAAGCTAGAAAGTGTAACAGACAGACGGACAGAAAGACAGACAGAGTTACTTTGCATTTTTAATATTATTAGAGATATATGCAATCCTTACCAACTGAATTTCTTAATATTTATTAACGTGCACGTACATTATATTATGTACCTACGTTTTACCAATAAGCTGTATACCAGGCTATTACTCTTTATATATTTTGTCAGCCCTATCCATCAAAACCTACTCAATTCTGCAGCTGTGGGTTTCACGACTACACCGTCTGGTCGAACGAATCAATTTTCCACGTCAACTTTCAATAAAAGTTATTACAGACATAATTACACGGACAAACGGTGATATAATGAGAAACAATAGTGCAATAAGTCTCTGATCAGGTCCAAGGATTATGAAATCTGCGATCTGTTATGCCTTAATTTGGTTGTGTCGTATCCGGCTCTTTGTTTCGGTGTTTTGAGTCGTTAAGATCATAAGATCCGGTTCCCTGGGAGCTACCAGACCCCTCTTTCCCACTGGGCAATTTCCCGATTGGGGCCCCGGACCAGGGTCCGATTACCAAACTAGAAGTTTAAAGGTCCATGTGCCCATGCCCTTTAATTGGTGAAGGATGACTCTGGGAGCTACATTAGTACTACGTAAGACGAGTAATAGATAATTTTATCCAGTTCTACTCCTGTTAAAGCTCATCCTTAAAGAAGTCAGAAATTAACTGTTTAATAAATGCAACGTCTGCAGGGATAATTAAAAAATTCGTGTTTTCAAAATAAAAACTATTAGACAAGAAAACAAACACTTGGTTAATACAGCTTTCCATGTTTTTGTCTGGTGCACGTGTTCACTAACAAAAACTCCCTTACTCTACTCTAACTTATTGGAAAAGATTTCAAAATCCGGGTTCGATATACCTTGCTCAGGAAACGATACAGAAATGTTGACCAATTCAAAATGACTACTGGCTTTTTAAAAACATGAATTACTGAATTTAAGGATATGTAGGCATGCGATGAAATGTTATGACAATAAAAGGAGCTTCTGGGAATCAATAATAATAAGTGTCAGTCCGGCTTAAGACCGCGGCACATCATACTCTTAAATACGCTGATAATGTGGTAATTAATAAGGACGGCAGGAAATTTAAGTCAACTAAAGTACGTATTGTGTATGAGTAGCCTTGGAGATGCGGAAATTGCAAAAAAGTCGTCCGGACACGGATGACAAAAATCAACTTATAAGTCGATAATTTTATTTACCACTTAATTACGAAGTGTTGTCAAAAACATACCTACTTCCTCTGACTTGCAAAAAGTATTTCTGTTTGGCTACTTTACACCCAGATTTAAATGTGATTCACCTCAAAAATCATAATGTTTACTAACAATTTTTTAGGGTTCCGTAGCCAAAATGGCAAAAAAACGGAACCCTTATAGATTCGTCATGTCTGTCTGTCTGTCTGTCTGTCTGTCTGTCTGTCTGTCTGTCCGCCAGTCTGTTACAGCCACTTTTTTCCGAAACTATAAGTACTATACTGTTGAAACTTAGTGAGTGGATGTATTCTGTGAACCGCAACAAGGTTTTCACAGGAAAATAGAAGAAAAATAAAAAAAGTGGGGGGTACCCAGTCAGAACTGAAACTCGAAATATTTTTTTTCATTGAACATATACGTGTGGGGTATCTATGGATAGGTCTTTAAAAATTATATTAAGGTTTCTAATATCACTTTTTCCTAAAGTGAATACTTTGCGTGACAGACCCTTCCAAAGTGGAAAAAAGTGTGTCCCCCCCCCTCTAACTTCTAAAATAAGAGGATGATAAAACTGAAATAATTATATAATGTACATTACCATAAAAACTACCAACGAAAATTGGTTCGAGCGAAATCTATTCAGTAGTTTTTTTAATACGTCAAAAATAGAATTTGTACGGAACCCTCAGTGCGGGAGTCCGACTCGCACTTGGCCAATTTTTTTATTCTTTGAGAAGCTTCAAAACCCTTCATTTTAGAATAGACTCTAAAGAGTTCAGAACTATGGAGTCGCCAAAATAATGAAATAATTCTTCTATTAGGAATACCAATTCTCACGTCAAGTTAACGTGACATCTCTATTGCAACAAGATAAAAACAGCGTTTTATATAAGTAAATAACACAGCTATTTCACAGAGATGTAGATTACGATTACGAATCTGCACTTGTCACGATTCTAACCTACTTTCTTGCTTAATGGAATCATTCATGTTCTAACACTCTTCGTGCTTACAAAAAAACTTATAAGCACGAACGAAAGAATTAGTGTTTATTTATTTCTTTAAATTTATTTGGAAGATTACAACGTCCATCAAAAGATCTTGTTATATATATTTATCAACTTTAACTTTGTTAAGTCAATGCAACTCTCTATCTTTTAAGCAAATATAAATCTATACTAATATGTATTATCAAAGGCACATTCGATTTAGTCATTTATACTCTTATACTCGAATGGAAAATGTAATGTTTTTTATGACTATTGCGATAACGCGTAGTGATAGAGTATTTAAAAATATAACGCATCTACAAAATAACAAATAACGGATATTACTACATATAAGAACAATATTAGGTAAATTTATAAAAAAAATATATATTATTTTGATTGGGACAAAGTAAAAATATTTGTTAAAACCATAAAATTTATCTGGCTTTCAATAAAAAGTTTAAATTGTACTACTTCAATAAAACGAGTCAGTATCCTGATACAGGTATTTTATTACGTTTTGTTTTATACTCTTACCAACCTTGCAGAAAATGTCATTATTTTATGAGTATTGGCTGTCAAAGTCTAGACGTAGATACATATATCTCGTTTGGCACAACCATCCGCCATTTACTGTCAATAATGGGAACTAAGAGCTTGTGACACACAAAGTGTAATAATAGTCTTTGATAGTGTGTGTTCTCTGATTTGATCGTCACCATGGAGTACACTAAGCCGGCTCAAAATTAGGCGAAACTTCGGGTTTTTCCTGTAAAGATATGTAGTTTAAAATTTGTAACGCGTTTCTTTCCTTTTAAAAGTAATTTTATTTCATTAAACACCTAGAGGTTTGATTCACGATTCAGGTATGTTTGTTTGTAAGACTTGTATGCAGGCAAAAGAACTACCAAATACATATTTCATTTTTACAATTTGCATTTTTACCATAGTAGTACTCTAAGACAACTATCTAACCATAATTTATTCGTATCAAATTGAGGAAGTCACAAGTGTATCGAAAAGTTACTTCCTACTCACATTCCTGTGGTTCTCATCACTGTTATGATTACCAATAAAAAAGTACACAACTCAAAACTAAACAGAGGCTCACCTAAACTAATTCGACACGCACTACTTTTAACGCTTATAGGAGTTGCCTTCTTACATAACACTTCGTCTAAAACAAAACCATCTCAAAACAAGACACAGAACTAATGATTAATCGTACTCCATCGTCGCCCATCAATCGAAAGATACATGAGCTTTCTCGAAAGCATCTATCTGTCAGCCATCTCTGAATGTACTTCCGATGCACCGATATTACGAAATTGTATAATTAGAATTGGCGTGAATCTTGAGAAAGAATGTAAATTGCTTATAAGGGTATTTGGTAACTTTGGAGCAAGTAGAAACTACGTACTAATAAGTTGACATTTCCGTATTTCGACGCAAGGACCCGAGGTAATGTAATATGCAAAAGAATTTCAGTATTAATTAATTTGCAAAATAAACGTTTCACTTTGGCTTTGACTTTAAATGAACTATTGTCTAAGCATCTATACTAATACAATAATAAAGTTAAGAATATTTTTGTATGTTTGAACGTGCTAAGCTCAGAAACTACTGGTTGGAATTTTTTTTCAGGTTTCAGCACTACGTAGTGGATGCTTTATCTTCGTTTCTGCAACATTTTTTACTGATAATTTTCTCCTACTTCTCTTAACTTCAAGCCCTCCTCAAAAAATAGACCATCGAAGTAATTCCTGAGATTAGCGCTACCTATAGATTTGTCATAATCACGATCTCTCTTAAGTGGTAGTGACGGTGATAAGCCATTACAGCAGAATTTGCTTTGGAGTAATTATAATTTAAATCATCGTCAACCTATTATGGAACCCACAATCATGAGTAATTAAACGTCTTAAGAATTATTGCGCCTTTGAAAGAGTGGAAAGCTTTTCTATTTGCATTCCTCTCGTGCTTTTAAATGCTATCTTTCTTACGCTCTTACGCTTAATAACTATAAGTAATTTGGTCAATTAGTAACACAATTACGTAGATCAGCTGTTACTGTTACAGAAGGTGTTATTATTACCGGATGTAGGCCACATCTTTTTTTCGTTCTGGTGTCCGGACTACCACGACGAAAGGCTTAGTGTTGCAATGGATTGAGGCTTTAAATCTAATTTATGAAGCTTGTTAAATCATTCAGAGAATTGTCTGAATCTTTACCTCTTAAACAAAAATATTTGAAATCGTTAATTGAAGTAAGGCAAATACCTAGATACAAATTTTAAATAGAGTCTTTAGAGTAGTGAGCAATTAAACGTATATTTTTTTACTCTCCAGCATTTGTTATGTACTTTGTACGAAAATTATTTAAATCTGTTGACAGCAAACGTTGGACCGCCCATGAAACATTGTTTATGATACATACATAAGTCCAGTTCAAAGTAATTTAATAGCCCACTATTCACACTCACACACAATATTGTATGAGTGGACTTCAAGTTATGGAACAATCAATTCGCTATCTAAAATTAAAATCGGTGATAGTGCTGTCTACCGAACTTTGGAAATAAAATGTCAAAGTGCATCAAAATTATTAAATTCAATTTAATATTCCTCACTATTGTTAGAACGCAGTTGTTATAATTGTGAAAGTTTTTGTCTGAATTTTGATGCAATACTAAATTGAAAATAATGCAACTATCCATTCGAAACCGAATAAGATTATTTGGAAATGAATAGAACTAAAAATGTAATTGTCACATTAGACTGATGCCAACGAAGTTCGGGGGCAATGAATTTTCTATACAAAATTACGCGACGTCATTCCGGCATAGTGTATCATCTTCCATTTAAAATACATTGCAGGCGTAGTCACGCCAAACTTCGGTCGTTTTTTTTCCGCCTAGTGTGTTACTATAGTAAGTCCTAGAAAGTAAATCCTTGGTCCGATGTCCTAAAGTAGTTTTGTATTATAAAGGTCTGGTCTGAATTAAGTAAATTTACATAGGTTAATGTAACTTGCAAGTGCAATAGTGATCACTAGCACAAATGTCAACGAACTCATTACACTGCCACCATCATCGATAGACACACATAGACTTAAATCTTTAGATATGCTCCGACACCAGAACCCTTCAGCCGTTTTGTACACCTAAGTTTGGAATCTGGTTTCCTATTAGTATTTTTTTAAACTTATACGTAACCGGTTTCCTTAAAAGATTTTTCAATACTTTTTGGTTACTGTTTTTTTAGAAATAGCCTACTATGCGCAATTGCGCATGTTAACAGCTACCTACGAAACAACAAACTATATTTAAGTAGAAATGTTAACCGACACTGATTATTTTGGCTCTCGTTATTTGAATTTATGACATACATTTAAAACAAATTAACAGTTCACAAGAAAAGTTCTATGAATTTCAATCTGGTCTGGTGAAGTGGTCGCCATGACCAAAATCGGTCGGAAGATTACCTGTAATTATTTGATTTTGTGTTCTATTTGCTCAGGACCTCTGGTACTGATGTTCAGAAGATAAACGGGCCTAAGCCAAGTGTATTTCACGTGTATTTTCAGTATTAGTAGGAGGTGTTTCGCTTGTAACGTTCTGCCTGGGTGCCAGCATTGCAGTGGTAGTAATTGGATGTCGGTTTGTAAAAAAATCTGACTATTCTGCACATGTTTTTGCATTATTATTACCAACCAGATCCAAGTTGACATTGTGTTAGACCGAACATTCACGTTATCTCATTTGATCTAGATTCAACAAAAATCTTTTAGTACATAGTTACATTGAATCGCCGTCAACGCGAACCGACCGTGTCGCGACCCGGCGAAGGGAAGTGGCAACCTTTGCCTGACATTACATTCACTGAACCACATTATGGGGCAATGACATACTGCCCAATACACCACAATCGGAAACTTGTTTATGTATATGTAGTTCGACTGATATTAAAGATAATAATTTTGAAAGTACGGGTCAGACTATTTCGACTCATCCGTAGAACATAGTCCGATCTGCAGGAATGCTAGTTTTCAGTAGAGGGCAAAGAAGTTTTAGATCTTTGTTTTCGGGCTGCGATCAAAAACGGTAAGACGTATCATTTTGAATTTTAGATATGTTTATATAGCGCAATAGCGTAATTAAATGCTCTTTAGTGTATATTTCTATTGCTTTTATTTCACGAAATAGTGAGTTCCATATCAACATCGGACATTTTCTAGCGGAAGACCGGGAGTCCTTGGTGAACATAACACGTTGTTTTACGGAGACGTCCGAATTAATTGCCGTTCTATATGAACTTGGGGCGTTTTTTAATTGAATAATTTATCACTTTAAAGTCCTATGTGAATACTTATCTGGTTTGAAATGTGTTTTTTGTAATGTTAGCCATAACATAACATAACACAATCTTTTATTCGGGCTTACACAAGGTTTATTCGTTAAAAAAAACCGAATTAGGAACTTTATGAAGCCCGGTGACCTGCTTGGTGTAGTGCTCAAGAGGTTGGGTTGGGTTCGATCCCAAGATTTGTTGGCATGAACATGTATCCATTTAAGTGTATGTATTTGTATAAATAAAATATATTTAAGCATGTCTTTCAGTTCCCTAGCTTGCCATGGTACAAGCTTCGAGCTTAGTTTGCTGCTAGGCAATTGGCGTTTTCAAACCCATTAGGCAAGGATCTTCACAGAAATCAACTCCGTGCATTTATTTATTGCCAACTGAATGGTGATTTTTCATTTGGTATGAAAAATCACCATTCAGTTTGAAGATTTAAAAGTTCCACATCACAAATATTTTCCGGTTAATATGGAACTGTCAGTACCAACTCTTCCAAATATCCTTGCCTAATAATACCTATTCAGTCTGTGATAGTTAATTCTGGCGATATATTATGGAGAAAGTTTCTTTGTGATTTGTTCGTCGTCTCTAATTAACTAGAAAACCATTTAAGTAGAAAACCCGTGGCCCCTAAAACCAATAGAAAAATGCAGAGACGCCCTAAGTAATGAACAGACCGTAAGCGCAAATGGTTCAAGAAACATAACGAAATAATCGAAAAAACGATGAGACCATCTTACAATGTCGTTAGTCGTTACAAATCTTCTTCTTCTTCCTAGCGTTTATCCCGTTAGTCGTTACAAATGATCCAATTAAATATCTCACCAACAGTACTTGGTACAGTAAATTTTTGGCAACTGGGAGATCGAGTTAAGCTATGGGATATCATCATCAAGTTTTCAGATAAAATCAAAAAGAAAATATGCCTCAAGTATCTCCTAATAAATTTCAAAGTATTATGGTCACAGGCACCAACCAATCTCACTGCGAGAACATTGAAGTATGTGAAACAATATTTATTACACTTAAGTTTATATACTTTTGCCGTAACAGCTTGTATCTTAAAGAATGTGTGAAATACAAAGGAGGTCAGCGTACAAATAATAAGATACATTTATAAAGCACTTCCATCGTACTTCTTCCACGCAGTCTTTAAGATACGAGCTAAAACGGCAAAATATTGAAACATTGTTTGATATACTTATATTTTCTCTCAAAAAGATTCCTTAAAGCCTGTTCATTTATAAAATTTTATCAAATAACTTCATGATGCAGTTTATTTCCACAAAAACAGAAACAGTCTAGGCGCTGTTGGTGAGATATTGTATCGAATCATTTGTAACAATAAATGGCATTTTCTACACGGTCCCATCGCTATTTTGACTTTTTCATAACATTTGTCTTGCCTAGGTTTTTAAATCACTTGCGTTTAAGGTCTGTCCATTCTTTATTAGTCTCTGCCTTTTTCTAGTGGTTTTAGGAGCCACGGAGCTACTGCTTCAATACGAAGACAGAGGTGAATTTAGTGGTGCCTAATGACGAAGAACAAGACAAAGAGAAACAGTCTCTATGATAAGGGCAGAATAAACTATCACAGACAGAATGGATGCCCATTGCTATGCCTAATCCTAGTAGGAGAGGATCTAGGAGTTAGTACTGACAGTTCCATATAAACCAGGGTAGATCTGTGGTACAAAATATGTTAATCCTAAAACTGAATGAATGGTGAATTTTCATAATTTGATGGCACTTCTAAGGAAAACGTAAGTTGATTGCTGTAATGATCCACACCTAGTGTGCCAGGTATGGCGTTGGATATTAAGCTGTAGCAGGAAATTTTCTCGGTCTCGTCATGGCCATCCAGATTTTTTTCCATTCTATCAGCTCATTATTTAACACTAGCGGCCGCCCGCGACTCCATCCGCGTGGTTTTCGATTTCCAATATCCTATGTGTTATTCTGATGTATAAGCTATATTGTGGTAAAGTTTCATTCAAATCCATTCAGTAGTTTTTACGTGAAAGAGTAACAAACATCCATACATCCACACATACAAACTTTCGCCTTTATAATAGTAGTAGGATTACAACGGGACTAAACGCGATATTATTTTCGCTTGTGACCACGCCACGGTTGTAGCATCACAGCCGAAACGTCAAGCAGAAAGTACTCAGTAATATATAAAAATAATATCGCGTTTAGTCCCGTTGTAATGTTAAATAATTAAAACGCAACGCGAAAGTATAAAGTTATATATTCTCAGCTGATTTTTCTTCATCAGTAGGTAGGCAAAGGTGACTATGGTGGAGACAAGTTTTAACAAAATTCTCAATAAAAATAATAGAAAATGTATTATTACTAATAAGGCAAGACTATATACCTGCCTAGCAATTCATTACACAATGTTTAATTCAAATATTTGAATAATTGAGGATTTTTTTAATTGAACAACGTCTTATCTTATTCCGTTCTTCCAGTAATAACGTCCCATTTTACCATCGGACTAACAAATCGTCTCATAGATTCCGAAGAAAAGTGTTCTACATTCACATGCAACACTCAGAAGTACCATTTATTTCGTATAAAATGGTCCTAAGTTCTGTTAAGATTTCTACTTTTTACTATTTATTTTTACAGTTATAGTGGTTATCCTGCGAATATGCATTACAACGCATGTATTTTCGTACGAAAATTACGTTACTTAACTTTTCCATCAAAAAACGCCCTATATAAAAATCGATCACCCACAAATAGGAACGGAGCCAAAAAGTATGAATAAAGAGACAAATTGATTCTATATTCTAATTTCATTCATTCGAAGAAAACCTAAGCCCGTGAAATGTAAATTTCCTTCCTCCACTGGACAACGGCCGGTCTCAACAACAGACGTGGCATCCGCACCGCCCCCACTGTCCCTTGGTCACATGAAGCGTTTTTTTACGGAAAGTTTATCACATGGAACGTTATTCGACTCTGTAACTCTGGAACTAAATAAGATAGAAAAAAAATTAAAATGTACGTCGATAGAGTTCGTTATCCTTATACTGTTAAGGTATTTAACTCATTTTTGCTCTATGATCACATCGGACTTTGTTCTACGGATGAGTCGATTTGTAGGTAGGCTAAAATGTTTGAGTGTGGAATATCTCAATCCATTTTTATGGTATCTTTATTAATTTAAATATTTAGTGGCCTATCTTACACTGCGAAATACTACATTTCAAAATGTAGTGCCTATTCAATGTTAATTATCACGCATCTTCTAAAACTTAAGAGCTAGGCTTTTGTCTATCGAGCTGCCAATTACCACGCATATCAAAATGTATTTCGTCCTCAATTTTGCCCTACTCCAACATTGATCGTTTGAACCCCAAAACTCCACTAATAACTAGACCACAGAGGCGTTATAACACACCATAAACATCTTAATTTATATTCACACATTCCAGCTTACATAACATCGAGATAACACGACCAGACGTACAGACAGATATCAATTTCGCAAATCCGACACAATGCACTTTCAAAAGCAGCCTCATTAGTGTACAAATAAAGAATAGCAAAATATAAGGCTCACACGTGCGCCCACGCATGTCGGCGTGAGCGCAGCTCCAGCCTATGTGTCTGGCGCTATGATGCTCGTATTAGTTGTTGATGCATGAATATCTATTATTAGCACGGTAAAATATTGTATAAGCCTTAAATATATACTAATATAATGAAGCTGAAGTGTTTGCTTGTTTTGGCGCGCTAATTTGGAACTACTGGTCCGAATTAAAACCGACGACCCGCTTGGTGTACCTAATGGTCAAGATGTTGCCTATTACGCAAGAGGTCGCGGGTTCGATCCCCGCACTGGACAAACATTTGTGTGCATGAACATGTCTGTTTGTCCTGGTCTGGGTGTTATATGTATCTATTTAAGTATATTTGTAAAAGGTACCACTGTTGATTCTGATTTCTGTAACACAAGTGCTTAAGCTACTTAACACGGGGTCAGATCAATGTATGTGATGTTGTGAAATATTTATTTATTTATTTATTTAATTAATTAAAAAAATGTTTTAGTGTTGGATCGTCCATTTGTCTAGGAATGTTTCAAGATATGGTTATGCATACGAGTCAGCTATTGAAACGGATGTTTCAAGTTGAATCAAAAGACATTTAGATAGATATTTTTTTATCAAAGCTCAATTCATTTCAATTGATTTTGACCGTTCGCAGATCTGAAAATATTAATATCATACTTAGCATGTGTACAACTCCTACTTACTAAGAATTTTGAACAATGTCCAAGTTAACACCCAAAATTTAAAATAGGTTCTCTACGGCTGTTAGATATAAGTAATTAAGGATAAACCTATTGAAACATAGTACAACCTCAGTTCCCTTTGTTTTAAATGTTCAATAGTTATAAGTAGGTTATTCAGAACAATGCCCATGAAATCACCTTGGCAAATTCTCCTAAGACTCCGTATCCGCGAGCGCTGCCTTACAATCAAAATCATTGTCAGCCAACTCCTACTGATTTAAACAACAATTAATCGAAGCAATTTATAGCGCCGCAGCTGATATAATAAGTATAACCGTTTGGCGTATAGCTGTTTGATTCTTATTTGTTCCTAAGTAAGGTTCAATTTAAGGTCAATTATGACTAACCTAACAATTAATTCACAGCACAAGCAGAAACAGTAAGGTATATTTCGTTGTCAGTAGATGGTTGGTACACAAAATCGGCTTATTCCACTTTGAAAATCCCCGTTAAGACCATTTGCGGTCCATAATGGGGAACAATATCGTTGTTATTTAACATTACAACGGGACTTAACGCGATATTATTTTTATAAGTACCTAAGTACTTACTGCTTGACGTTTCGGCTGCGATGCTGCAGCCGTGGTCACAAGCGGACCGCTTGTGTTATTTTTATAAGTACTTAGGTACTTATAAAAATAATATCGCGTTAAGTCCCGTTGTAATGTTAAATAATTATAATTTTTTATTTTTTTTTCTCATTTTGTATCTGCAATCAGTTGCAGAACTTTAAGCAGATGTCGTGAGCGGCATTTGTCGTTCGAGTGTGTCCTCCAGTGAGGGCAACGCCTCTAGTTTCCAGTTCCTTAAATTGTATTCAGGTAAGTGGGGGCAGAATGTCTTTTCTTCTAAGTCGGTTTTGGTAGGATTGTGTTGTTAGCCCGACGGCAAGATCATTACAATGGTTTGTCAATCTCCTCCGGTATGACGCACATGTAGCCAGTATTTCTTCCTTGACTGTTTTCATCTGCAGCTGTGTATGGATCTCTGAATTTTTGACGAACCATGGAACATTTGCTATGGTTCTCAATATCGAATTTTGCATTCGCTGTATGATGCTGATGTTGGAGTTGCTGGAGCTACCCCACAGTTGGACGCCGTACATCCACACAGGCTTTAATACAGCTTTATAAATGAGAAGTTTATTGTCCGTCGAGAGTTTGCTGTTACGCTCCAGAAGCCAGTACATACCCTTGAAGCGAATGTTAAGTTCATTCCTTTTCGTCTTGATGTGGTGGTGCCAAGTTAATCGACGATCCAAGTGGATACCCAGGTATCGCACTGTATCTTGGTGTGGTAAGATTGTGCCGTCGAGTTTCACGGGTGGACAGTTTCCTCTACGCAGGCTGAAGGTGACCTGCACTGACTTGGTAACACTTGCCTTAATTCTCCATGTTTGCAGCCAGTTTGAAATTTCATCAAGACCTTTCTGTAGCATGACTGACGCAGCCAATGGGTTTTTGTTGGAAGCTAGTACAGCAGTATCGACAGCGAATGTGGCAGTAGTGACGCCATCCACTTCAGGGAGGTCAGCCGTGTACAAGGTATAGAGAATGGGTCCCAATACCGAGCCCTGTGGTACGCCAGCCTTTACTTCCTGCAGCTTTGAAGTAGCGTCATGATCTTTGACTTGGAATAGTCTTTCCGCTAGGTACGACTTCAATAGCTCTGTGTAGCTGTGAGGAAGGTGCATTTTTATTTTGCAGAGTAGGCCCTTGTGCCAGACTCGGTCAAAGGCCTGCTGGATGTCGAGGAAGGCCGAAGAACAGTATTCCTTTTCCTCAAGTGACCTTCTAATCCTATCACTTACTCGGTGAACCTGTTCCACAGTTGAATGATGAGGTCTAAATCCGAATTGGTGCGCCGGAATTATATTATTTTCTTCCAGGATTGGTTGAATTCTACAAAGTAATATCTTTTCGAATACTTTGGACATGACTGGAAGGAGGCTAATAGGCCTGTAGGACGTGACTTCATTCGTTGGTTTTCCTGCCTTATGGATCATGAGTACCTGCGATATCTTCCATAACTGTGGAACATGTTGTACCCTAAGGATACCATTGCATAAGATTGTAAGAAAAACAACAGCCTTTTTGGGAAGCTGCCACAGTACTTCCTTTGTGATGAGGTCGAAACCCGGTGCCTTTTTGTTATCTAGCTTTCTAATGACGTTCCATACCTCTCGAACTGTTACAGGACGGGGGGGCGTCGACATTTGGTAAGGTTCGTCTAGAACTGCATCTATGTGGTCCTCAGCCTCGGCTTGCCCTGGGTCATTTGGGCAGAAGACTTTTGAAATAATTATAATGCAACGCGAAAGTTTAAAGTAATATCGTTGTTTCCTACCTGTTCATATGTAAAGGAGCACGTGTTGTTGTTACAGGCTTACAGCATTTTCCGCGTTAATTTGAGAGATGTAGAGCTTCTTGGAACTTCCACTTGAATGAGCCGCTCGTCTGGCGAAGTACCTTCATCTTACAGAAGACCACAATGAAGTAGCACTTCGTAACTGTTGTGATGTGTTGATGAGTAAGGTCGGCAGAGCTCAGTCGGGGAGGGTATCATGTCTTAAAGTCAGGCGACGCGAATCTGCGACCATTGTGCGGCTGTTGATGTCCATGTGCACCGGTGATCACTTACTATCAGGTGACCCTCTTGTTCGTTGGCCTCTCTATAAAAATAAAATAAGCTCAAACTATGTCCGTATATTTCCCACGTGCACTGTGGCACAGACTGGGCGTAGTATATCGAAAGGACCTTGGGTTTCGAAAGTGCAGCGGCAACCGGAACGTATGTACGTTGCCTTCTAGGAAAAATCTAGATCATTACTAAAATGCTACTTACCGCAGAACGGAACGCAATTCTACGGTACATGCTGGAGATAATAAAAAAATTAGTACGATTATGATTTTTTAAACGTTACAAATTACTTAAGATTCCGACGGCCGGTATTGGCGTATTGCATAACTAAACGCCGAGAACCTCATTTCTTGTTAATTCTATTTAGTTAGGTACTCTTAAATCCATATGTGACTTAAATCTCTGGATATTATTTATTACTTTAAAAAAATATTAAAAAGGGTTTTTCTACTTAGTCTTACTAATTTTTATGTTAAATTGTCACAGAATTATAACATCATTTTAAATAACATTAGTTGGTAGGTACATAACATAATATACTTACTTTAATTACATTACCTACCAACCTACATGTTAAGAATATGTGCTACAAACGAATGTTAACTAGTTTCCATCTTAAATTAAAACATTGTCTACCTATGATGTCGTGAGTGATGTACCCAAATAAATAGGTACCTACCTACATGTAAGTAACTAGGTGTCATTATCTTAGGGCATTACTTACTCATCTTCAATTTATGTTTCAGATGTGACCTAAAAAAAAATATGCAATCCACTTGAAATAACTTATCTTCATATTATGTATCAGAGAAATATGAAATGAAAAAAGCAATCCATTTGACAAAAAATATTAAAATGGCAAAAGAAACGGGTCTGATTGTGTTGGTCAGGCTGTTACTGAGCACCCACTCCCGGCCGCTATCCCACTACTGCCCGATACGGGGACTTTTGGCTGCTGGGTTTCCCCCCTGGCCCGGTTCGCCCCTCCTTAGTGAACCTGCATCCCCCAGACTCCTCCGGGGGATCCATATTAATACCAGGCTTAGTGCGGACGTCCAGTCAGCATGAGCCACTCAGCACCAGGACTCCCGACCTCAAACCATCCTCCGATTCCGACCTCCGAGTAGCCGGATTACAGGAGACGCCACGCTCCCAGTCGAAAGAACTGACAAAATTGGTGACCGCTTATTTCACACGGTCAATGCTTCAAATCTATCGGAAATCTAACTTTATTGTTTTAAATTTTCCAAGTTATTCTTAAAATTAATATAACATTCATATTCTAATAGTTATGCAAATTAAATTGCAATAAGCAGTTTATTTATTTTCAATAAATTATTTTTTGAGCGCCCTCTTGTTGTGACTTACGTTACTAACTGATAAAGTTACAAACCGGCTCCTTTGTCGATTATACTTCAAAGTAAACTCAAAAGATGGCGCTGCAACTATTTTAATTTTTATATTACTAATATTTTTAAAATTTCATTTTAAAGTTATGTTAACGATAAATTTAGAGGGGTACTAAAATTAAAAAATAACTGTTTGCAACTAATTAAATTAGATTTCTATTTTTTACCCATAAAAATGACAATACCCAAACAAAGCAAAGAAAAGTCATAAAACTTTTGACAACTGTTGTCAGCTGTTCAACGTTCACTTCGTAATCTTTTGTTTGAAAATCTAGTCCAACGGCGATTCTACTTGATCCAAAGATAATTCTAAATAATAGTATAATGAATTTTGTTCAAACAATGAATCTTGAAAGGACAGAAGTGAAAGAAAATACTGATTCTAACAGGTAAAACAGCATGTCGAACTACATTCACCAATAACATCTATTTGAACTTGCGCGCTGTAATGTATTGATTTTCCTTCCAAAAATAATTCCGAAGGATGTAAATAAATCATAAAGCGCACGTCTAGTGAAATTTCGCGGCATTTACGCAAGGACAGGTGTTATTGTACATTTATCTATTGCAACTGTAGCATACTATGGAATATTGTGTTGTTGTATTCATAGGCGCCCATTGGAAGATTCTCCTGGATGGACACCGACAAAACCGAGACTCGGAAGATTTGTAGATGTTTACTCACCTGAACATCTGAATCTGACACCAAAATATGTGAGTTTTTTCACTTTTGCTGTGTCATTGAGAAATAAAAACAAAAGAAAGATTGTCTGAATTGTAATATTCTTTTTCTTTACAGAAAAATAAATTCGATGAAAGCCTTGGCTTGTTTACACCTGAAAAATATCCAGAAATTGATAACAAATGCAGGTGAGCTACACTAAAAATAGAATTTGAATATAGCAAGTATTTAGTGAATTCACTTTGAAACTATCTAACATAACTACATATTTATTACCTATTTACATACGTCTATTTTACATTTATGGTAATTAATAATATATTAGCTTCCATAGTAATTTAAGCATCATATTTTTACATAACCATTAAACACTTTCATTTCCATTCTCAAGTAAACAATTGGGAATTCAAAGTTACACAACTTTACATAAATGCTCACCGTAAACATAAGATATTTCATACACAAGTAAGATATTTCATAAGCACTCGGTAACATAACTTTATCTATGCTTAAAACGTGTTTTTCATAGGACGGTTAAACCACAACCACGCTTACGCAATGTACTTAGAAACTGCTCATTCGAAGGCAACCAAAGCTTCCCATGCTTGAACCGTAAGGTCAGACCGATAAGAATGGAATTGGAGACACCAACTAAAGTTAAACCGGCCATTGATTTTGTCAGAGGTGAGTAATAAAGGATCATTAAATATCATAAAACATCATTGCCAAACAAATCATGGATCATATCAGGATAGGCAGACTTAAAATTCACCTGTAATTTTATGACAAAATATTTATTCTTTTTTTTTCAAGTGAATTCTCATTATGTATTCGTTAGCCGAAAAGCTATCACAGCATATAGTTTAGTTTTAATAACTGAAACTGTTAATTTAATCGCTGTTTAATTCCATTGTAGTTGTTCTATTAAATTCACTATTATTAGAATAACTACTTGAATATCTTAGAAGTAAACAACTGAATAAATAATGTAAACTTTCAGTCGATGGTCCAAATGGCCTCCGCTTCAACACATCCCTTGCGGCTGGGGACGTCACCGGCTCCCCAGCCCAATCACAAACTGACCGACTCCAGCAGACGATCAACCCAAGCAAGGCTGTCTTCACTATTGAGCCTAATTCGTCCAAAGTAAGCATTTAGACTTATTTTAAGAAAGTATTTAACATTTCTAAGTTCGAGTTTTTTCGTCGAGCGTCACCAGCAAAGGTACAAAGAGCGTCTGATTCATCACCCTAACCCTCTAGTTGCGGAGCTGTTAGATCCATTAACAATGGTGAACCGACTGAAACAAAGCTACATTTTCTGATTTAATATTTCTTAAAAAAACTTTAATTAAATGTCCGCATCAAATTCGCTTATAGTCTGACAACTGATTCAACAGTTAAAAAAAAAGATTTGTGTTTTTTGGTGAATATTGTAGTTTTTGATTAATAAAATAAAAGAAATTCATTAACTAACACACTTATAACCTAGGCCCAAACTAAGCCTGAAGCTTGTAATGCCAATGTTCATCACTCAAACATTTGCATAGCAGGATTCAAACCCACTACACTTGGTTTTGTAGCCAGGGTCTCTAAGACCAATATGCCCATCAAAATAATAAAACTTGCATTTCTACCATCATGCTCACTTTAAATTGGTCAACAACTATAGTATTTGTAATCTTAGGCTTCGTTTTCTAAGTGTCTTTTTAAATAATAAATACACTTATCATATGTAATTTTATTTTCAGATCCTCATTGTAAACAACAAGGCTTGTTCTCTCCTAGGCTACTCCTCTGGCGAACTGTGTGGCCTTAGGTTCTCAGATTTACTTCACAATCGAAGCTGTAAGACGTTTAGCCTGCATGAACCTGAAGGGGATACTAGTGAAGATCGGACTATTGTTTTACTTAGTGGAAAGGTATAGTATATCTTAGTTTAAATGAGTGACTTTGTTATGGACTTATTGACACTGCACTGTGGCACAGTGGGATTAATTCAACCCATGAGAAATAAAAAAAAAAGAAAAGTTTGGTGGAAATAAATAAATAAATAAAATATTCAGGTGATCAGCCTTCATCTTCATATTCTTTATGAATTTGACACCTTTTGGAAACTTATTTAATAAAACTACTAAAAAACATTATGAAAACATTATTTAAAAACTTAATACAAGAAAACAACCCCTGTTTTTTTCTTCTATATAATTATGATTGGGTATTTCAATGAAGTTATTGTCTTTCAGGTAGTAGAACTTTTGACAAAGGATGGAGGCACGGTCCAAGTGTCTCTTTGGATCCGGCAGTTAGACAATGATGGTCCTTGTTTGGTGGTAGCTGAACCAGTGAGCTGTAAAAATGTTGTGGTATGTATTAATTATTAAAATGCAATTTAATAATTCATAATAATTGAAATAGTCACTTTCGCATTTGATTACGGCTGACAAGACAATGCTTACTGTTATTATATAGTAGTATTTTTCCGATAGAAACTGCCCCTATAAGTTAACCGTTTTTTGATGTAAGCATTGCCAATTCTATATTGTAAAGGTGACTGTCCTACTGTACATTAAACACCTTGTGGTTCTCAACGAATCTGAGTTTAAATAAGATATTTTGTGAACAGCCTGTCCAATGATTCTTGATATGAGATGTTATACTCACAGATGCCTTCAGTACCTTAAGTACCTTAATCATCATCTCATCCTTTCTTAGGCTCGTATTAATAAATCGCACTCAACTCAGAGATCGATCTTGAGAGCGAACTTGATATGCCATTCTCATGTAAAACAGCACCTAAAGTTCGCGCTCAAGTTCGATCTCAGAGCTGAGTGCGATTTGTTAATACGAGCCTTAATTTTCAATCTTTGTTCCCAGTTCACCATAGACGCAGACACAGGTGTGATCCTGTCGTGTCCCTCTGAAGACGCGGCTCTTCTATTCCAAGCGGATACGTGCGACAAACTAGTGGGACTACCAATAGCCTCGCTCATACCGTCCATACAGCTACCAACGGTCGATGCGCCGATGACTAGGAGTGTATCGAAGCAGAAAGCTACAGGTGATATTATTTTATTAACGTTTAAGTAACAGGAACTTTGATCACCTATATCATTGCGCCCATATTCAGACCCGTCATTCCCACTGGGCATAATGGGCTCGTGCCCAGGGCCCCGCAATCGATTGGGGTCCCCAGACCAGGTTCTGGGCGACGTTTAACAAATAAGAAGTTTAAAGACCCATGTGCCTAGGGCCCCTAATATGTGAAAGACGGCCCTGTCCATACTGTACCCCTGCCTGCACTCACGAGTTGCATTGTTTCAATGCTGAAAGAAGGAAACTATGTATATATAACTTTAGTTGCCACACACCTTATATGTAATGCGGTGCAGTTGCGGAATAATACGCTAAGATAAATTAAAGAAATATGTATTATAAATACATAATATTTATTTGACAAAAACCAACTATTTCTAGAAAGACGATTTCGTTTTCAAATTTAAGTTTGTTTACAGGCAGAACATTAGACGGAGGTACGTTCCCTCTTTGCCTATGGATATCGAAAGCGGACATCACTGAGAATTCGCCATGGTCATCTATGAAAGCATACAAAGACCGATCTATGCTAGAAGTTACTGTCAGGGTGAGTTATAGTAAAATCAGACGGCTTTTAAACTGCTTGTTATGTATGTTGTTTTTCTTTCCATTCCCTTTTGTATCCTCTAAACTTTTACCTGCCATTTTAATTGTCGTAATTTGTGTATGTCTACTTGTAATTTTTTATTACAATAAAAATATTTTTTTCTATCTTATCTCTTATCTCATGTTCTTAATGCATCTCTCAAGAGAGAGATGCATTAAGAACATGAGATAATTTTGTAGTATTTTATTAACACTATACGTAAGAACGTATAGTGTTAATAAAATACTACATATACTTGATTGCTTAAAAATAGGTACTTCCCCCTGAAACTTGTTTTCTGAACTTTTTTCTTTACCTACCATACTGATATGGTACCTTACTGGAGGGTATGATAGGCACTCTTTTTCTAAGTTTTTACAATAATTTTACTTTTAATAACAGGTGACGTACAACGTAAGCGGACTACTAGTAGTCGACGAAGGCGGCATCATAACTGCCTGCAACCACCACTTCGCCATGCTCACGTTTGGCAAACCACACTCGGAGGTGATCGGCCACCACATCGATGACGTCATACAGAACTTCTGCCGGGAGGCGGACATGGTGAAGGTCACTGATCGGAATAGGAATATGACGCTGTCGCCGGTCAATAATGATAATAATGGGTCAGGTATGTGAAAGGTATTTTGTTATGCTTGAAACTAGTGGTGACTTGCATTGAATGTTGTATTTTAATTGTAATATCATACTTGATGTCCACAAAATTAAATGTATTTGGGGGTAGTATTGTAATCATTTATAATTATGACAATTGACGCATAACACCTGAGAAATTTCGTGATCACGGCTCCTGAAAAAGAGCCGAAACGTCGGGTTCCCCGTAAATATGTGGTGTTAATGAAACCGTTATCTTTATCTGTTTAAAAGTACAATTTAAGGAAGTATAATAAATTGTAGATGAATTGATGACGAATGATCAGCGTGATGGATTATGGAAGAAGTCCACATATAGCGCTGACCTGAGATAAACTTGGAACTAGGCAGATTAATAATGATGATTAGATGAAAACCATTGTGTTGCAGCTTCCGACACGGACGAAGACTCGTGCGGCGCGTTCAACGGCAGCCAGAAGTCCGCGTGCACGTCGCTCAACGTGCAGCCGGGCCTGCTCTCCGCCGCCCGGGACAAGTCCTCCAGCGCCCTCTGCCTCGACAAGTCCTGCAGCCTCGTCACGCACACGCCCACGCCCACCCAGGACATGGTCTCCAGCATCAGCACCACCGAGCAGAGGAACGACACGTCCGCCCTACCTGACGTCACGTCAGCCATGTCCGGAATATCCATCGACGACGAAAACTACTGCCACAGTAGCATCTCCAAATCTCGATCGGAGAATATACTCCGCTCCGAACAGAGTAATCCGCCGAAGCCGGTGTCGAATAAGCCCTCGGAAAAGTCCGACTCGATTTACTACACCTCGCAGCACTCGCAGGAGGTAACCCCGACCGGGAATACGCCTCGAGTTAGAGTGAACGATCCGTCGTTACGATTATCTTTCGATTCGAGTAAGTACCGGTCTTTGAAGGTTAACCTATCGGGCCCGAGAGATGATAGGAGTAGTCTGTCGTTGGACTTCTGTGATTCGAATGAGACGAGCGCGGATTTCCTGACGCCCATCAATGAGATGCCCCCGCCTGGGTGTGAGATCGAGGACTTGCCGAAACACAATGGAAATGAGAGCGTCGACAGTCTGAGCAATGACAACGATTTGGAGACGCAAACTGAGTCTGCACCTAGGAAGAAATATGAAGGTTTGTGAATCTTCTTTACTAGTTTTATTGAACTCAAAATAGACAAGTAATATTTCCAAACTATTAAGTGATGGCATCCGTTACCAGCATGGCGTTTCTGCCATCTACATATATCCTACTACTATTATAAAGGCGAAAGTTTGTATGTATGGATGTTTGTTACTCTTTCACGTAAAAACTACTGTACGGATTTTAATGAAACTGTACCACTATATAGCTTATACATCAGAATAACACATAAGATATTGGAAATCGAAATCCATGCGGACGGAGTCGCGGGCGGCCGCTAGTATATATAATATAACCTTGGTTATTTGAAGAGAATCGTGAAGAAGTATCTTGCGGGCCGGTATGGCGATGCCAACGCATAGGATAACACTTTGGTACCGCATCCATTGTCATGGCAATTATGGCTCTTGTGCTGACCATCTAGCACAGTGGAGTCAATAAACCGCGCACCTATAAAAAAAAGTCAAACCAAAGAAAAACACCTTTTCAAAATGAGTCGACTTTACTTATCTAATACAATCATTATTCTAAAAGACAGTACTGCTCAAAGCAGACTAGTTAAGCGTTCTGCAGCATTCCAAAGCTTTTCACAAATCGAATCATTTCCTCAGACGATGGTCCTGAAACGCCCTGTGTGGCTAAGCGACTCCTGCGCAGCCACGTGACGACGTCGACGCCGACGCGCGCGCGCAAGCCGCCGCCCTGCGACTGCGCGGCCGACTGCCAGCATCGCGACGGCACGTATAGAGGTGTAGTGTTGCACAAGGACGGCACGGAGCTAAGTGAGTATGCATATCCTGTATACCTTGTGCGGTCCACAAGATAAGAACCGCCGGAGTATGTTGGACGACAGAACAGAGGATAACGATGCTTCCCCACCCCCTCCCAAATATCCCTAAGGGTTGAAACACGATGTACTCACGAGCGCGGGTGCGGCCACGTCAATCATATTGAATAGTACGTAAGTGTTCACGAATACTTTATTTATTTAATCGAGTATTCAGACTCACATACACATACAGAGTCATCATCATCATTCTAGCGACTCTCGCGGTTGCACCCTTGGCCATTGCCTCGAAGCCTAGTGTATGCTATGACTATGATCCTGAATTGATTTTTCCGAACGCAACCAACGTTCGCGCTCTTAAGCGATTAATAGGATACTTTACTTTACTTTAACTTTTCTTGACAGATGTGTTATACACCGTATCGACGATGCAGCTGGGTAACGGGAGTCGCGTCCGCTGCGTATGGCTCGGCGTGCAATTGGAGGATGCGCCGCGGCATACGACGCTAGCTTCCAGTGTTGCCTCGACAGCCGATAACTCACTAGTACTGGTTAGTATACACCATTAAACGGCCAGGACATGGATAATTGTTTTTAATGATTTTAGACCCTAATTTAATGCCGTAAGGTTCAGTTTTTTGTGAGAACAAACTACCCAGTATGCGTTTAGGGGTAGGCTAGTAGAAAGACAAAACTAGTCCTCTTGTTTTATTTTTGTTATTCCAGTTTCTGACAATTATTTTCGAAACTAAAATGTCCTACTTTTCAATGCCAGAAATTTTGTCCTATTCTACGCAAATAAATAAAAACTAATAAGAATAAATAGAAAAAGAAAAAGATATTTGTCTATAAAAAAAAATCGCCATCAATTCTTATTTACATAAATATTATTAGACAGCTTTTTTTATGTTTATAAACTACCCGTTTTTATAAATAGTCAAACATAAGTTTCTTAGAACCAAACACGGCTATCACCATCCAAATGAAACTAACGACTCACTTATTAGAACTTCGCTATCATACGTCATCGTTCGACCTTTGATACAATAAACATTCGACTGTGCAAAATCGCAGAATATTCGCACATTTTTTCATTCACTCTTAGTGAATAGCAAGTATTGGTAGTATTAGAATCTCGTTCATAAGTGGATATGAATCAAATTGAAGATTTGACTGTGACTTGTTTCCCAGTGTTGAGGCAGTTACGTCATCTCAGGACTAAATGGGTCAGTGTTGTTGAGGTGAAAATTAAATGTACACTATTCGTTAAGTTTGCACTTGGGTTCGAATCTTGTTTGAATGTTTTGAATTGAGTTTTATTTGTAAAAAAATGTTAAGTCGGCTTGAATATTCTATGATTTTGCAAATTATTGTTTGGAATTTATTACTTTAATAAAGAAACTTCATGAAACCTGAGGTTATTTGTTACTTCAAGTAGACAAAGCGGATGTTCATAATAATACGATAATTTGCAAACATTATGAATACAATCAGTACATTATTTTACTGTCAACTATGTAAGTATTCATTCACACATGTTATTGGGTATCAAGTGAGATTTCACTTAATATATTACCCGCGGCTTTGCCCGCGTTATCAAGATTCTTGTTTTATCCTTTTGGAGCATTTAATCGAGATAAAAGTTTCATGTCCTATCACTTAAGGCATACCTTGTCTGTATACCAAATTGCATAAAAATCCGTTCAATAGGCTCAGCGTGATTAACGGACAAACATCTAAACATCAACGATACCTCTGGTGTCGCGGATGTCCATGGGCGGTGGTGATTGCTTACCATCAGGCGACCCGCAGGCTAGTTTGCCGCCTCTGCCATAAAAAAAACTTTCACATTTACAATATTAGTATGATAACCCACCCACAAGGGGACGTTTTAATTTATCATTATAATATTTATTGAATAACAACAGGGTAACAAATCCGCCAGCAGTCGGCCGCAGTCGATGTCGCTCGTGAGCCAGTGCGGCGAGGAGCAAATAGCCGGGGAGTACAGCAAACATTACGTCACCCTCAAACAGATTGGTGAGTGGAAACCTTTAGATTGTTTATTACAACGTTAGAAGAGCAACTGTCGAGTTTCTCGGTGCTTCTGCTCGTCAGATTACTGCGTTCCGAAGTCGATGGTAAAGTCATTTTCTTGTTGGAATTCTGTATGCATTCTGAAGGGAAAGTGCTCTTAATACTGTAGATTGAACAATTTACTCAAAGGAAGCATTCTTATATTTATTCAAAAGAAAGAAAATTGCATTCAATGATTTTTGAAAATTCGCTAGCTGAACCCGGTAATTACACCAACTACTCAGTCAATCCGAATCAGTTCTACCCTGTACTTTTATTGCATCGATCGTTACAGTCAATTACAAGGATGACATCTCTCTCACAAACTTCATAAATAAAATGATAGGAAGACGGTTCAATCTTAAATTATTAATTCTAAGGGACAAATTGAAGCACTTCTACTCAAAGATCCATCTTCTTTTATTTAAGTGATCGTGTCATAAACTGATTTAGTAGCACTTCTATATTATTATGTTCACTGTTTCCAGGCAAAGGCGCATACGGCTGCGTCAAAATGGCGTACCGGCGTTCCGACCGGCTGCTCACAGTAGCCAAGTTCATCCTGAAGGAGAAGGTGGGAGCACAGTTCTGGGTTGACGGGCCGGACGGGCGGCGGGTACCTCTGGAACTCAGCCTGCTGCTTACATTGAAGCATCCGAATATTGTGAGTGTAATTTGACTTAAGAATATTTAAATATTGTGAGGCGAAATAATGTCGACTATGTTGGACAACACTATTTTGGGTGGATGAACGCGCGTCACTAGCGCTGTCAAAGGAATTGACATTCTACGATAGAAAATTAATGTTTGCTTCGTGTAATATTATTATTGTAAATTGAACTAAAATTGTAAATAAGGAGAGTCTTGAATTACTACCTCTAACAGATTTCAGAAGTGGGATAATATAGTAATCCACGACCCACATATCATACGGATTCACATCGATTAGGATTATGAACATGAAGTGCGCGGACGCTGGATGACCTGGGCGTCCAATGGCGGCATGTGGTAACTTGCTTGCACGAAAAGACGCTGGACGCTAAGCACTGGACAATAATTTACTTATACCTACAAGCATTCACGCGCTTACAAACAGTTAAACAGCACGACTAATTAAATGCCTGTCATTACTTTGATCAAATTACAAGCTTTGTCAAGTTCTTGAAGTAAATCACGCTTGCTATGCGGGGTAAGGCATGGTCTTGAACCTACCTGAGGCTTATGATGTTGATGGATAAATTACAAGGACGAGGATTGCACATATAATTGCTTCATTACATTCTGGAAATGGAAACCCCAACATTCTCATATAACATTTGGTGAGCTGTATTATTCTAAACTTATAATATTCCATTAGTAACATTGAAGTACATCGAATTTATTAGAAAAAGTCTCTAAAACTGTATTTTTAAGAGCTTATATCTGCAATGAATGGTTATTGTTTCAATTATTCAATTTATAACCATAATAATACCATACACACAAGTATGGTAAAGATTCCAATCACTTGAACTTTATCAACACTGAAGTTCAATGAATTTATTGCCATTTCAATGAGAAAAACAATATGTAAAGCAAGTTATTTTGTAATTTGAGACTCCTGCATATTCATATTCTTGTTTAAAAAAAAATGTCTGGGAAGTCTCTTAATTGTTTATTGTTGCCTTTTATTGCATTATGTTTTGAGTGCATTAACTAAAACAACATTATTATTTGGTTTGTGGTAATACTAGATTTTGTGTGTGAGTTGCAGATATCTGTTTTTTATGATGAACTACATAATACTACACAGATTGGTTTACATAATTGAAGGAAACATGTACCTGAAGCATCAAATTAAAATAAAGGAGTACAAAAATAAATAAATCATACTATCAAGTGAGTTAGTTAAGCCTTTGGAAAATCTTATCAGTCGATTGACAGAAAATGAGTTATCACCATGTAAGTACATCATCACAGTCAGCGTTTCAAAGGTCAGTAAGTTATGGTCAAAAATTATTTATGCAAAAAGTAAAGCTATAAATATAAGAGTGACATGTAACATTGACTACAAAGACCAGGGTGTCTGTTGAGTATTGAATTGGTTTTGGTTTGGTTAACTGCAAAGGAATAGTCACTGAAAGTAGTGTCTCAGAGCTATGGAAAGAAATAACTATTACAAACATTACTCGGTTGAACATCCTGGATTGGCTGATTATTATGTGTAATGTTATTTCAGTTCTTTTTTATATTTTTAGGTGTGAGTATGACACTGATTTATTTAGTTTTGTATTTGGAATTAGAAGGCATCTCAAAATGCATAATTATAGGATTTATGGTGCATAAAGCATAATTTTGTGTAAAGGGTAATCTTATGTCATGCTGTCTTTCCAACCTCGTCTTTTATTGTCATGAATGCATTACGTTACTCTACATTTTATGTAATGTGATTTTATTATGTGTCACTTAATGAACAATTGTCTACTCTACTCTAACATGATGGAACCACTAAGAGGCCATATTTTATATTCACTTGGTCAATGGAAACACTAATCTTCTATTGGGTGCTAACGAACATATTTTCATTTCAACATGATGATTGATGTTTAAAATATGAAACTTACATGTGTGTTACTATAATTAGACAAGTTGTGCCAAACTGATGGTATGGACAGATATTATTATTTATGAACATTGTGATAACAGCGTTAGCATGATATGCTATGCTTAATGCAAGTTGAGGAGCTAAAATAAGGATGAAAAGGTATTATAAATTATTAACACTGTGATAACAGCATCAGCATGATATGCAATGTAAAATGCAAGTCTGAGGAGCTAAAATAAAGAGGATTCCTGATCATAAAACCGGAGGAGCAATTGATAATTGGATGATATTGTAAGTGATAATGCAATCAAAATTCAACAACATGATGTGAAATAAAACTCCCATAAAGAGAGAAGAAACCTATATGGTATGATATATGCAAAATAATAGAAGCAGCATAAGTTAAAATTTATAATTGGATGATACCTATCGTAAGTGATAATGCTATCAAAATTCAACAACATGATGTGAAATAAAACTCCCAGAGAGAGATGAAACCTATGGTGTGATATGTGCAAAGTATTAGAAGCAGCATAAGTTCAAATTTATGATTGGATGGTATCGTAAGTGATTATGCTATCAATATTCAACAACAAGATGTGACAAAAGAAAATCTATAAAGGGAGAGATGAAAGCTTTGATATGATATGTGCAAAATAATAGAAGCAGCATAAGTTCAAATTTATAATTGGATGATGTCGTAAGTGATAATGCAATCAAAATTCAACAACATGATGTGAAATAAAACTCCCATAAAGAGAGATGAAACCTGTATGGTATGATATATGCAAAATAATAGAAGCAGCATAAGTTCAGATTTATAATTGGATGATACCTATCGTAAGTGATAATGCTATCAAAATTCAACAACATGATGTGAAATAAAACTCCCATAAAAAGAGATGAAACCTATATGATATGATATGTGCAATATAATGGAAGCGAAGCAACATAAGTTCAAATTGATGATGATGGTATCTAAGTCATTATAATATAATTCAACAACATAATGTGACAAAAAAAAACCCATGAAGAGATGTCTGTTATTCCAAAAGAACAGAGATGATAACAAGAAACAAGTAAACTGCCGTGAGGGGCTCAAGTCATGTGATCTCTTGCCGTGAGGGGCGTAGGCTACACAATATGCACTGCCGTGAGGGGCTCAAGTTATCATGTTATCTTGCCGTGAGGGGCGTAGGCTACACAATGTGCACTGCCGTGAGGGGCTCAAGTTATCATGTTATCTTGCCGTGAGGGGCGTAGGCTACACAATATGCATTGCCGTGAGGGGCTCAAGTGATCATGTTATCTTGCCGTGAGGGGCGTAGGCTACACAATATGCACTGCCGAGAGGGGCTCAAGTGATCATGTTATCTTGCCGTGAGGGGCGTAGGCTACACAATATGCACTGCCGAGAGGGGCTCAAGTGATCATGTTATCTTGCCGTAAGGGGCGTAGGCTACACAATATGCACTGCCGTGAGGGGCTCAAGTGATCATGTTATCTTGCCGTGAGGGGCGTAGGCTACACAAAATGCACTGCCGTGAGGGGCTCAAGTGATCATGTTATCTTGCCGTGAGGGGCGTAGGCTACACAAAATGCACTGCCGTGAGGGGCTCAAGTGATCATGTTATCTTGCCGTGAGGGGCGTAGATTACACAATAGGCACTGCTGTAAGGAGCTGGAGATCCTGACACGACTGTCTGTTCCAGGAGCGCGCACAAGATGGTTTACTTGGAGTACTCTACATCTCCTATGTCTGCAGGTGGTGCATCGGGAGGGCTGTAAGGAGCTGGAGATCCTGGCACGACTGTCTGTTCCAGGAGCGCGCACAAGATGGTTTACTTGGAGTACTCTACATCTCCTATGTCTGCAGGTGGTGCATCGGGAGGGCTTTAAGGAGCTGGAGATCCTGGCACGACTGTCTGTTCCAGGAGCGCGCACAAGATGGTTTACTTGGAGTACTCTACATCTCGTATGTCTGCAGGTGCTGCATGGGGAGGGCTGTCTGCTCCTTCGGGGACCGAAGGAATGTCAGGATGGCCGAACTGTGAGGCGAAATAATGTCGACTATGTTGGACAACACTATTTTGGGTGGATGAACGCGCGTCACTAGCGCTGTCAAAGGAATTGACATTCTACGATAGAAAATTAATGTTTGCTTCGTGTAATATTATTATTGTAAATTGAACTAAAATTGTAAATAAGGAGAGTCTTGAATTACTACCTCTAACAATATGGAGCTAAAGAAGGTTATTGATGAAATAGTTTAGGGGATAAGTGAAGATTTTGGTCACCGCGCTGCACTTTTTTTTTGGCTAGATATATTGGCTCCACTTTCCCTAATGGTTAGCAATTGTGGTGCCCCCATTTCCATGACAACGGATGCGGAATCGAGTGATATCCTATCCGTTGGCATTGGCATACCGGCCCGCATGATACTTCTTCAGACTTCTTTTGAAGAACCCCAAGTTATACGTGGCACTATTCAACCTATTTATATGTACCTACTGACTACAGACTATAAAACGACCTCAAAGCTCTTTCCTTGCCTGCGGGATCAGAGGGGAAAGGAGACCGATATTATCTGATCGGCCCATCACATAGGCGATCTGCCACACGGCCTGGCTCCTTCAACTTTTCCCCGGTCCCCCATTCACTATGGAATCATTGCCTCGCCTCGAGGCATGACCAAACAATTTTAAACTTATGTACTGCACAAAAGCTGTTACACAAATATAATAAATGAAATACTTTTGTTTCAGGTTAGCGTAGTTGACGTGTTTGAAAACGACAAGTACTTCCAAATGGTGATGGAGAAGCACGGCGCCGGGATGGACTTGTTCGAGTTCATCGAGCGACGGCCGCGCCTAGACGAGCCTCTGCTGAGCTATATTTTTAGACAGGTATTCTGTCAACTAGGCATCTTCAAGTATATTGATCAAATGCGAATCATTAGGGACAGGGAAATTTAATTTTATTTAAAAGTAAAAATATTTGCGTGCCAAGTCAAGCCAATTTTAAAGCGTTTCAATAAGTCGTCAGAATAATAACGCTAAAAGTTCTTCGACATATTGGTTTCTACGATAGCCTCAATAAAAAAAAAATAAAAAAAAAATACTACCTACCCTAAACTTATGTTCTACTGAAAACCAATAAAACGTACTATTAAAGTCATCTTTGAAAAATACTCAGACTTAATTGTTCAATAGAAAAAACACTTACATAATGGAACATGATGGTCCAAAACATCTGGCTTAACTTCCAAGGCTTTGTAATCTATTAAAATATTATCCCTACTAATCCCATCTAATATTATAAATGCGAAAGTAACTGTCTGTCTGTCCTCAGACACGCTTTCCTGCTTAAACCTTTCAACCGATTTTGATGAAATTTGGCTTAGACAATCTATAGACCCGGACAAAGAAAAAGGCTACCCTTTATCTTTATTTAAATCTAAGCGGGCGGGCACTAGTATCTTATAATTTATCGTTTCCATTTTCCAGATCGGCCAAGCAGTAGAGTACCTGCACTCTCTCAACATCCTCCACCGCGACATAAAGGACGAGAACGTGATAATAGACAACAAGTTCCACGTTAAGCTGATAGACTTCGGCTCGGCCACTTTCATGAGTAAGGACACGCTGTTCTCAACGTTCTATGGGACGACGGAGTATTGCAGTCCGGAGGTGCTGGCTGGGAATAAGTGAGTAGCATTGTTTTGCACGCATTCGTTTGGAATCACGATTGGTTAAACATGCATTAGTTCAATCATACCTCCATCTTCAAACGAGCTAGCATGTCGCCTGTTGGTAAGCAATTACCGCCGTTCATGGACATCCGCGACACCAGAGGTATCGCAAATGCGTTTCCGGCCTTTTAGACCACAAACATTATCTTTAAAACACAAAGTGTAATATACCTGTAGTTCCTGACATTAGCAAGTCTAAACAAAGAAAACGAACAAACTCTTCAGCTTTATTACATACTAGCGGCCGCCCGCGACTTCGTCCGCGTGGATTCCGATTTCCAATATCCTATGTGTTATTCTGATGTATAAGCTATAGTGTGGTAAAGTTTCATTCAAATCCATTCAGTAGTTTTTACGTGAAAGAGTAACAAACATCCATACATCCATACTTACAAACTTTCGCCTTTATAATAGTAATAGGAAGTATAGATTTGGGAGTTATCTATTCTTATATTCTTGCATTTTATTTTATCTTCAGATACGCCGGGCCCGAACTGGAGATGTGGTCAATGGGGATAACGCTGTATGTGCTGACATTCTTTGTTAACCCGTTCTCCGACATCGAGGACACGATACAGGGACCCCTGGCGTTACCGCAGTTGGTGTCAGAAGGTGAGCTAAGGTGTTGGTAAAAGTTTTGAGTAATGCTGTCGTTGTGTAGCTAAGAATGAAAATGAAAAATCTAAAATCCGCTAGATAGCGAAGGGTCTAACAGTTAGACCCTTCGCCATCTAGCGGATTAGACTCTAACTGGTATGTGATTGGTGAATTTTGACATATCTGTCAATGTCATATCAAAATTTACCATTAACATAGACAGTTAGACACTACGCCAACGTTCTGTCTGCCATCTAGCGGATTTTTCATATGCGAAAACCCTCATTGAACTATCTCATTTTTTGGGGCACAGCAGGGGAGTGGGCGGGAACGTTCTCTTGTGTTTTATCGTTGAATCGTTCACCATACTGCTGTCACGAACCTGCCTGCCCAATAGGTATCCGCTAGCAGTAGACTTTGACAGACTGATGGTAAAAGCTGGCATGTCTTGTTTCATGTCAGTCTGTCATGATTTCATGAACTTTATTTCCAACTTGTGAACTTGGTTACCTGGCAAGTTTATGAAGTAACATATTTTTCTATTCAATTAGTTTTGGACCTTACATTACGAAACAGGATTAAGATATGGTGTCTAATAGATAGGCAGATAAACTGACATTTGATGCCTTGGTAGATAGACATATCAGAGAGCCCGTTTAATGCATTGGTTTTGGTCCTTATCATCATTTGCCTGCCCTGTTCGCAGTTTATCTGGGGTTGGCGCAATACATTGACTTTTTCCATTGGTTTGGACCTTAAATCGTATGGAAATAAGGTTCAAAATGCATTGGCTCATATTTATCGAGCACCTTAATAATAAAATGTTGATGGTACTCCCCAGAGCTGGAGCAGCTGCTGCGCTGGATGCTGTGCAAGGAGCCGGGCAGCCGCTGCAGCGTGGCGCAGCTCATGCAGCACCCGTGGATCCGCCAGCCGGTCGCCATCGCCAACTACGTCTTCCAGGAGATTGTGGACTGCGGTAAATATATAGCGGTGGTTTTAGTTGCTTTTCACTTTGATTTATTTAATCACTAGTGTTTCCCCGCGGCTTTGCTCGCGTTATCAAGACTTCTGCGCGAGCATTTAACCGGAATAAAAAGTATTCAATCGCCTAAGTCAGCCCATACCTGGCCTGTATACGGAATTTCATCAAAATTTATTCAGTAATTTCAGCGTGATTGATAAATTTCCTAACTAATTCATATTAGTATGATTTTACATTTTCAGATCGACACGAAGCGAATCCAGAGATGTACTACAGTGGGAGTCTCGGTTCGCCGAGAAGCGGGTCACCGGTCTCTCTAGCAGATCCTTTAGTTAAAGGTACTTGTTAAAATCTTGCAATTTTGAGCATTTAGTTCGCCCACGTCAATCCTCGGTACTTAGAGATAAGATGCGGGTTAATTTAGAAGTTCATTTCACTTAATCCGGTGTTTGACATAAGGTCAAATAACTTTTTTTTTTATTAATTATCAGTGCCGCAAAATTAAACGAAAAACTGTATGAAATACTTAGCTATCAATTGGTTACTTTTTTATTTCGTATTTATTCATTAAGTATAATAATTTGTTGAAATCACAACAGAAACTGTCGCATAATGATTTATGATAATTTTTTAATTTCGTTTTTAATGTAAGGATTTCATATAAATTTTGAATGCAATCTGATATCCAATTCTCGTCGCAACGTGTTTCCAGAACGTTCCCACCCGTCGGAGGCGGCGCTAGAAGCCCTAGAGGCAACGGAAGCCCGCGAGGCGCGGGAGGCGCGGCGCGCGGCGGCGCGGGGCGTGCTCGCGCCCGGGGACCGCGACGCGCACTCCGACAACTATAGCTTGCGATCCTCCGCCGACGTATGTATTGATTATGCTTGACTAGCGGCCCGCCCCGGCTTCGCTTGTGGTACTTGTCCACTATTTAATGGATGATATTATACATAAAAACCTTCCTCATGAGTTACTCTATCTATTAAAAAAAACCGCATCAAAATCCGTTGCGTAGTTTTAAAGACATGACAGAAAAAGCGACTTTGTTTTATACTATGTAGTGATTGTACACGCAACACCAATGATATAATTGTGAAGGAGCATAAAACTTTATGTATTTAAGGGCAGGGTCCGCATTGGTGTTCAATTTACTCTACTACGACTACCCGTTTGCATATAAAAAATATAAAAAAACTTTCTTTTGAAAAATCTGACCATCTATAAGTCGTTTATCATCAAATGCATACGAGACTGTTTTAAGGAATTATTAATTATTAGACTTATAATCTGTTGCCGATTCATAAATTTTACATAATTATTGGTCCTTCAAGCTGGATGATAGCTGTCAACGATTCGTCTTCCTAGCGTTTCCCGTTTCTATGCAGGGTCCGCTTTGACCATGATCCAGGATTTGGTGAGTCTGGTTATTACAATGAAGCGACTGCCATCGAACCTTCATAACCCATAGAGGGGAACCAGACAGATTGGATCATGGTGACACCTTCAGATCTCACTGAGATTCATCTATCGAGAAATCATTTAGCAATTAATTAACAAGTATTAAAACCAAGCTTGACCTGCAAACCGTATAAAAAGAAGTAACTGTTAACCTTAACGTTCCACAGATACTAGACATATCGTCGAAGCCGGTCTCGGACGCGGCTCTGACCGACATCAGCTCGGACGCGACCGGCCACGCGGCCTGCGACATCGACTACGACTGCGACCACTACGAGTGCGACAGCTGGGACGAGTGCGAGCAGGACAGCTTCTCTTAACCCGTCCTTGTCGCACACCTTCCATATTGACTTGTTGCACGAAAGGCACCGTGCAGAAACTATAGAGGGCGCTAAAATCCCGATTTTTTTTCTGTGGATTGACAGTTAAATTTGACATTGAGCGTACAAGTTTCGAATATGAGTCACTAGATGGCAGAATAAGGCACCGTGTTTTTCCGTGGTTTGACAGTAGAATTACCGACATTGAGAGTAAAAGTTTTGAATATGAGTCACGAGATGGCAGAGTCATCGCTACGCACGGTGCCTATAGAAGTTGCTGTAGGAAAGGCGGGGATATACTAGTGGCGTGTTACGAAAACAGAAATGGGTAGATTTACGGTATTTTTATAATCAATCAAGCATTTCTGTATGAGAAAGCCAAATACTAGCATAATTATAGTTCACGATAATCGATTTATACCAAGACGATGTATTATCATCTGTCACTAACGGCATGCTTGCAATATACTACTTTGCCATTAGTTAGAGGCTATCGAATAACTTGTCATTGTGGGATATCGCCATTATTAATAATATGATCCAGAGATATTATGATTTCATCGTGTCGTATTTATATATAGTTTCTTGCTTCGTTTTCGTAACAACCGCCAGTGGCGCCCTCTATTTCCATTAATCTTAATACGGGTAGCTTTATCGACTTTGCATTCCATTTTAAATTATTTATCACATAAAAGTAGTTTAAGGTCAAGATATTCACTTATGATTATGAAAGTCACTTGCCAAATTGCACTGAATAACGTAGCTAAATGTTCCTTTAGAAATAAGGACTTTCACATAAATTTTAATTGTTATAAAGGTAATGATATCTGTTTAATTGAAAGTAAATTATGATGAAAGAATGTACAGAGTGGTGAAGGAATAATAAACGCACTTTCTTGTGCACGTTTTAAAAGTACCCTGCATAATTACTTAAACGCTTTGGCTGTTCATAGCCAAACCTTTGCAAGAGAGGTCATCACTGTTATAGTGACTACAAGTATTTCAAAAGTACATAATATAACAAGTTCTTATTGCTAGGACAATAAGTCCTTTAAATTTTTTCATGGTCGGGTATCTACTTTAATAATAATCTTTGTCGAAGGCACTTTGTACCTTCTTTCTAATGTGTAAGTAGTTTATTAAACTATCAGCTGTTGATATTGGCTAAGCAACAGTATTATTTTTGTATGAAAGATGTGCATTTTAATCTTTTTCTTTATACTAAGAATCTTGTATGAGGTATAATTGACCAAATTTAGAAGTAGTTTCTAGCAATATGTGGTGTAGTTTTTATATGTATTGAGACGTAAAGATTGGAGACAATGATTTGGGTGTAACACACATTTTCTTAGAACAAAATGAAACAATTTGGTAGCTTTTTCAGATTTTTAACTGGCAACATCATTGATATTTCAAAATTTTCAAAGAGAACTTGGCTAATTTCATTCTTAATTCATGTGAGAGTACCTACTGTTCCTCGAGGTGCCTTTGTGTATGACTGACACCGGACCCATAAACCTCGTGTTTCTGCGACAATTCAGAATTAGAATAACTGTAGAGTACCGCCCCTTTTAATTCATTGTTAAAATAACCGTAAATGAGAATACTATTTGTTTTAGCTTTAAATGGGTTGTGACAATGAATATCGCGCTCTTGACAAAAGTGCAGCGTATGAACCGCTCTGTATTATAAGCTTTAGCATAGCCATTTTTGCCACTTTGCCGCCCTAGCATACATAGATAATAACGTTTTAGAAAATACTGTACGCTAAAATCGGAATAACAGAAGCTGAGCAGAAGATGTGTGTAGCACCTTAACCATGCTTTGACGAAACACAACAATTAAAATATTTTTGTATTTATTGTAAGCACCTTTATCGACTTGTTGGGTTAGTGGTTAAAAGTACTAAGCCGTGATCTCAAGACCCTGGGTTCAAGTTCGGGTCGAGCAAAATTTATCGAATAAGTTAAGGTTGTGGTCATAAATCCACTTTGGGCGAGTAATGGGTGTGACTAGCCTCTACCCATTATTGTTCCGCGAAGTGATTTTGATAAAGATGAGGAAAGGAAAAGAATCGGTTGTCACTTAACTTTTATTGGCTAATTCACTTAGTTTCTATGTTTATCACTTTGTGAAATTGCACATAAATGTCTCGTTAATATAATCTTAAATAAGGAATAGAATATTTGATAATTTTATACTAAGATTGCCTATAGAATTTGTCTACTAATCCGTATTGTAATATCTTGAGAACAAATCAAACCGACTTTACACATCGTATCATAATAGATGGCTTTAAAATATAGTATTTATCTCCGACCGTTTATAAGAAGGTTACTATTGTGTTACCATTCTTTGTGTTTAGAGTAAAAGACCTTTCAGAACGAAGTAAGCATTACATTTTTAGGTTACTGTTACACGCAATCTGTTAGAATTTCAAAATCTCGTAAAAATATTCTCCATTAATCTGACTCTATGATGGTGCCCGCATTTAGAGGTGCAGTGCCATTTAAATATCTCCTTTAGCCAACACATACAAATACTTGAAATCATACATAACACTTTGCGAATTTAAAGATTTTTTTTTAAATTTTATTTTATAATCAAATATAATGACGATCTAACAGTTTTGATAAGTAATTCAGATTCTGCTTTACATTCCTCGTGATTGACACATGTAATTAAAAAATATTATCAACAGGCTATCCAATACTGTAACAATTTTGTTTGATCAACATATGAAAGGATAAGATAAAATTACAAAATCATTATGTCAGTTTGCAACATCCAGTAATAGGATTCGAACAACTTTTTTCTCTAACGCAAGTTTCAAGTGTGACTGTTTTGAAGGATTGGGATAGCCTGTCACACTGCTATACTCGTTCGTTACTGTACATAAAATTAATGTAAAACTTTATATTTACCTCGGCCCCAAAAGCATGACTGCTATTGCCTTGTAATAACGCTAATCCATTTTCCATGATCGTATTACTTGTAGAACTTAATAATCTCTTCCAGAGAAACAAAAATGCTGTGTAAAATAAATGTGATACCTTCATACTAAATTTATTGAAATACGAATAGCTACTTTTTAAGATAACTATAAACTTTATAAGTTGGTTTTGTGAAATTTTATTGGCAAATATTTGAGCATTATGTGAAATGCTAAAAAGAATTTAAAAAAAACAAATCGGTTTTTAAAAAATGTCCCTGAATAAAATTTCACACAACTATTTCCAATTCTTATGACTAAAATTGCAGATAATCAGTATTATGACAATACTTTATTGATCTCTTATGAATTACGCTAATATACCATAATAGTCTACTAGATTCCTACAAGAACCAAATTTTGATTTTATTGTAGAGAAGCACCATTGTAAATATCATAAGTACCTAAATGACATATCTGTATTGGGTTCAAATTTATTAGATGAATATTATGAGAAACTGCAAATTAATGAGGTATTTTAATAAACAATGATGGACACGTAAAACTTTGAGTGTTTGCCTAAAAATTACAAAATTAAATAAAAGCTTTTGATATGATATCAAGTAGGTTTCGATTTATTATTGACCTATTGATGTTATAGACAAAAACATCAGTTTTATTTAAATTTTACTGCAATGCTATAACATAAATGTACGAAGTTTATGTGTCCATCTGGATGGTTTTGAAGTCATGTCTTTTATGTAACGCCACATTATAGTAAAGTATACCAATAAAATCGTCAACAGTAAATGGCAACATTACAGCCAAAAATGCAAAGCCAAAGTTTATATGAAAAGTATATGTGTAATAGAAATTCATGACTTCATAAGCTCCCTTTAGTGTATACCGCAGCAAAAACTTGTTAATAAATCAGTATTGAAAATAATAGGATTGTATTTTTGTAGTGTTCATTTAATGTTTACGTTAATTACACTTGTGTAAATACCAATAGTGATCATAAAGGTTTTTCCGTAAAAAAGATAACTGTGCGTATATTTCGGCAACAATGGCGTATTTGCTATTTATGGCAACACATCGAATGATAGGCTGTTTACAGAATATGTGTATGTAACCATATCAACTCTGATTTATAAAAGATGGAATAGTTAAAAACAGCTACCCTTAAATAACTTGAAAAGAGAGCTCGCTATGGTATTTACACAACGATAAGATTATTATACTTGTCTTACCGCGGCGCGTCCGTTTCTCGAATAGTGCCTTACGAACGGACGGCGGGTTTCGTTGCTCGTAGGACGCTCTGACCATTTTAATTAATAAATGACACCGATGCCCAACAGTTGTTTTATTATTTAAGAACCTTTCTACCCCATCACTATGTGGAAAGTCTAAATTCGGCCCTCTTGCTTGATGGTCTCTCCCGCACCTCTATACCTACCCCCGCAGGCTGGTTCATTCTTTCATGGGTACGTTAATTAAATCTTATAATCAATCACAAAATTCAATCTTTGTAATTAATTATTAGTAACAAAGGACAGACCATTTCATTAAACAACACGATACATTTATACAATATAATATTTTCTCACAATACCGCATAAATAATATAATCAGATTTTGATATTATAGCTAAAAATAACAAAAAACTACTAAAGCAGAAGTTAAAATTAAAAAATGGCAACACTGTTTCAAAATGTCAATTTGCATGGCGGTGCGTCGCTTTTTTGCTAATCACTGCCGTATTGCAGCGAATTTAAAAACAAATACGATAAAACATCCCAGATCGTTTACCCACTTCAATCGTAGAACCAGTTTAGACGTCGCTGCAAAATATTTGGTAAGGCTTTATTCTATTTATGGATTGTGTACGAGTGCAATATGTAATCGTGTAGGATTGCCTCCCCTGTTATCACAATTTGAATCTTCGGGAACCGATTATCCTATTTACTATGTGGCGCATACTTGTCTTGTTGGAGTGTTTCTTATTGGGACGTAGTATCGGGACCCAGAGTGAACCCGTCTGCGAATTGATAACCTTCTTTGAGGTTGGTACCCATTTCGCTATACAAATAGGTTCGTGAGATGCAAAACTGTTTTAGAAAGTTTTATCATAGTTGCTATTCGGTAATTTTGTTATGTGCGGTAGTTCGGGAAAAGAGATATTTTTTAAAATAGGTACTTACAAATAAATTTATTTGTGCATTTAAATACTAATATTTCTAAAATTAAGAAAACACTTAAGTAAATATCGAGGTGTAAGAAGTAAAAAGGATCTAATAAAAATACAGACTGACCTCATTGTTAACTTCAATGATTAACTGACTAGTTATAGTTGCTAAGTACATCTTTGTCTTAGTAGTTCAATGCAAACAGGTTTCTAAATTCATACATACTGCTAGAAGATTTTAAACAGCCCTAAAGTACCATCCAGTTACTTGTAGTTCTCATGTGAAATCATTGATTTGACCTCATTCAATCAGTGCTGTAATGTAAATCTTTATATTTTCTTCCAACAAGATCTGAACTAGATATTATCCAAGTTATAGTTCTTAAAATTCTTTGAACATACTAACAATTAATAATAATTTAATTTATAAGTATATATTTTTTATTATTCTTGGAACAAAACTAGCTTACATATATATTGAACTACCTACCTACCTATTTTATCAATCTTTAATTATTAACTTATTATTAACAAAATGTGTTTTTTAGGGTTCCGTAGCCAAATGGCAAAAAACGGAACCCTTATAGTTTCGTCATGTCTGTCTGTCTGTCTGTCTGTCTGTCTGTCTGTCTGTCTGTCCTGGCTCGTTCTCCGCTGTTTCTGAACCGATTGCCACGAAAATTGGTGGAGAGATGTATAGTGATAATTCAAGAATCGGTTTTTAAAATAATCGAAAAATAATTATTTTTACCCCCCCTCCCATACATCGAAAAGTAAATCCGAAAAACAAAATTCGACTTACCCCATCGTGTGGGGTATCGTTAAAAAGGTATTTTTAAATACAATAAAACTTGCCTTGAAACTATGTGGATCAAACACCCCAGTCTCGAGATATATTAATACAAAGTTAAAATTAGAGCGTCCCCCCCCCCTTAGCTTTTGAAATACTATTACAATAATTCTGAAAAAAATGTCCTGTATACCTCCAAGTAAGTACTTTCAACGAAAACTATAGTGAACTCTGTATCATACATAGTTATTTTTATACAACTCGACCAACTTATGACGTGCAGTTGCCCTTACTAAATGGTTTCTTAAGCAGTCGGGCCATCTTTTAGCTACGGAACCCTTTCATGGGCGTGTCCGACACGCTCTTGGCCGGTTTTTTTTAACAATAGCGGTGCTCAGATTCTTTTAAACACAATTTTAATTTTGCATGTTTTGTTGAACCAGTCTATTAAGCAGTTTCTTCAACTCAAGAAAAAAAAGGTTCTTTCAACTTGCCATTTGTTACCTGACTGTAATATTAAGTGGGTTGCAGGGTGGGTATTAATTATACAGCCCATTGTGTGATAAAAGAACAATGTATCATCAAGATGCTAACGGCACCATTTGAAGACAGTTGTGACTGTGTCAACGGGGAGTGTTTGTTTGATCCTACATCTGATACATTTAATATGCTTGTTTAGAAACACTTTGAGTACCAGTTTAAACTGAAAATAATAGTTAAACTTTGTGGGATTGTGATTTAGATTTGGGCTAAAGGTAATTTTAAGACTGTACACCTACATAGTTGCACGAACAGCTTTAAAATATTTTTTGTAAATGCACAAATAGGTAATAAATAGTAGAATCCATGTCTCTTGTTAGCAAATATTTTCGAAATAAAAAAATTATTTGTATTCTCAGAAATATTTTTGAGTATAGAAGAAACACACCAGGATGAAAATCCGCGACTGAAGTTCGGCGGAAACATTGCAGACGTAATCCCGCCGAATTTCGCTTGCGTTTTTCAGCCTTGTGTATTTCTAGTGCTTCCAAATACATATTATGTTCACGAATGCAACCAAAACACTCTATAGGGTGTTTTGGTCGCCTTCGTGAACATAATATGTATGAGAGAGTATTCAAATAAATTATCTCGTATTTTATATATAAATACTATAAAATGTATGAAATAAATTTTCAATTTATCTGTTAGTTATAACTTGAATACATTTTCCATTGTGTCGTTATCTGTGTAACTGTTTGCTAGTGCTTCAGGTAATCACAGATAAGTCTATTTAGCTCTTCATTAAACGAATCAAGATAGACTTCGTTCAAGTACTTTCATTTCTCGACAGGGTAAGTTAGTGCTCTGTTATGTCTACTCGCTCGGAAAACTTTCACTAGCGTTCTTAATAGCAAGTATTATAGCTGTTAACGTAGTACTAGAACGCCGATTATCCGGATGTGCGATTAAATATCCGATCTAAGCGTTATATATCGATTTTAAGCGTTATAAAAAAAAGCTTGTACCTAATCTCTATTATTTTTGTGATTTTTAATACTTTGTATCTTTGTTAAGGCCTGATGGGGTTGTAACTTACTCTGAAAGAGATATTCAGGTGTACAAAAGTAATTGCAAATGTTGGACAGTCTTTTTAAAGTTACCAAAGTATGGCAGTTCGTTTCCCTTCGGTGTCCGATTATGCGATTTTTGAATATCCGAATCGACCCAATCTGCGTTCTTCTGTACTGCATGATCACGTTAACTTCGAATGCAAACAAAATAATGCATATTTATTTTTGTGCGAATATAAGAAATTAAAATCGCTCGCTGCTTAAAGCGCCAAAATTCGATAGGTTTCGATAAAGCAAAAACATAATTAACAGCAGCCGCCTAAACACTTGGTCGGAAATATTAACCAAAGAAGATCTTCTATCTAGGTACCACCTTTTTATTTGAAACTTTTCTTTTTCATCAAAACTATCAATATGACATTATCACTTTTGACAGTTCCAGCCGCTATTTTTGTAAACAACACAATCTCATACATTTCCAATACTATTTTTATTTGTAGGTAGGTATATGTCCCTAGCACCGACATGTACCCACTGGTGTTCAGAGAAGGAGTGTGCTTGCATAGATACGGTTCGTTGGCTCTATCACTTTTACTAGCCTAGACTAGTTTCAGGCTCAGGCTAGTTCAATACTCTAGAATAGTTTCACTGATCGTAGGTATTGTACTGCGGTCAATACGGTACGTGATTTAATAACAAAGTGCTGATTGGGGCTATGGCCTTATAATAAAAATTAGGTAGCCTTGTTTGTACATATTTCGGGATGATGATGAGGGAATTATCTATTCGTTATATTGGATGTAGTTACTTCAGATTCCTATTCTCTCTTGGTATTCCCTTTCTTGGAATATGTCACGTGCCACATAAATAGGATATACAGTGATTTCTGTTGCGATATGGGTGATCAGCGACTCAAAATCCCGGTCCGCTTAAAGATACATCTCAAACGGAATTCCCAGTAAACATTATTAGGTATTTGACCTCATTAAACCAAAGAAGATCTTCTATCTGGTCATTAAACCAGCAGGTTTCCAAGTTTGATTCATATCTCTATTACAGGTACTGTTATATTCAAATTGGTAATCAGGTTCGACCATTCATAGATTTAAATTGTTAGATAATAATATGCTCTCGCCATACTTCGAGTCGCTCTTGCACAGACGCTGTAATGTGAAGTGACGTTCGCTTCATATAGCGTAGAAACCAACCAACGAACGTTAAGTAATTGACAATATTGCGAGTTTTGTTTGCTGTCGGGGCATAATCTATCTTATGTATCTCTATAAGACAGTGGTTCTTAACTACATGGTTCGTGGACCACTAGTGATCCCTGGAGCTATTTCAAGTGGTTCGCAAAGCCATTGTTAATAAAATAATACACGTCTAACAATTTTAGTTAAACTAAAGCACCGTTTAATAATCACCGTAATAATCCACGTCGGTGGTCCTTGGCAAGACATACTTGGTACACTAATCCCTCATACCTAAATGGTTAAGAACCACTGCTATACGACTATGCGATCACCTATGTAAATAAAATACGTTAGATCAGGTTAGAGCTTAAAGCCCTTTCCCTAGTTGTCCACAAGCACATTACACGTTCCGTCGGCTTTGCTTAACAATATAAGAACGGCGTCACCGGCGCGCGCTTCAGTTGTGGGCGGCGCACACATGCGCGCGGTCGCGGTCGCCATGGTTTCGATTGCGCATGGTCAATATGCTCATGTCTGTGTGTGCCTCGTGTTGTTCCAGTGTGCCTGCGCGTCGACGTCGACGGCTCCCAGCAACATGAGCTTTGAGTACCCGGAGGCGAGGAGGGACGAGACGGTCGTCGATGACTACCACGGCACTAAGGTAATGTGATCCCATTCAAATTTCAATATAACAACTAAATAGATATAAATCTCGGTTTAAGTAAAGCCTACATCTGTCAGGCTTCTTTTGAAGGGTTACGAAGGTCTAATGGCATTCAATCAAAATCAAATTCCACTTTTATTTAATGAGTGCTTATGCCGGCTTACATTAAATAAAAGTAGCATTTTAGCAGCCATGATCACGGATGCTAAACTGAAAAGTGGTCGAGACGTCTGATTTTGTATGTATTTAAAATCATCATCCTCTTAGCGTGTATCCCGTTTCTGTGCGGAGTCCGCTTTGACCATGATCCAGGATTTGGCGTCTGGGTACTAGAGTAAAGCGACTGCCTTCAGACCTTCGTTGTACCTATAGCGTAAGCCTAAGAAAACATGATCCCATTCGTAGTTTTAGTACATTAATGTTAAACTGCGCGACACGGGTTATCCTAGTGCGTGGGATGCAGTGCACGCAAACTGCATTACTTTGTAAGCATTAGGAAATTGCATTTTATCATTATGAGCATTTTCAAATTAACTCATAGTGGAATAGTAAGAAACAATTTTCGCTTATTTCTTGTGTCTTTCCAGTGTGTCAGTTGCATTCCAAAATAACGGGATCTGTTGTAGTCTATCACATGAACTACATTATGAGTTCCATAAGACCGCGTGGATTATATTCAATCTCTTTAAGCCTTTCTCGAGAAATGGACTATCTAGTAGTTCCAGAGATAAAAACAAACAATCATCAACAGACTCTTCAGCTTTATTATAATAGTGTAGATAGTACGGGAGCTCAAAAAATAACATTAATCCAGTCTCACAAAGTGCGGCGCATCCAATAAGCTATTGTAATACTTGGCTCTTCCCCTTTACAACTTCTGTTAATTGTAAAGCACTCCATTTTTTTAATGTACTTATTTTATATCTAAAGCTTTATAATAGTTCTAAGCGAAGCTTTAAATCGCATAAAGTGTAACCTATGAATTATTGACTTTTACAGTTTTAACGGTTAGTAATAACTGTAAAAGTTTTGTACATATATTTCAGTCATGCAAAAATGGCGGTATGAATACAAATGATATGTGGCACACATGGTAATTGTTTTGACTTAAGAATTAAGTCGGAACCGTTCACGTTGTTTCCAGTCTTAGAGATTTATTTGTGTTGTGTAGATACTTAAGAACCGTCAGCTGTGACTTATATCATCATCAATCCAAATATCTAATTAATAACTCGACGTTTAATTATAATCAAAACTCGACTAAAGCGGCTGTTTCGTCAAAGATCAAGTTTTTACTTGTACAAAGCAATATATTCTTAAAAATAAATAAAAAATCACTGATTCAAAGCATGAATGTCGGATGATATTTGTTTACTTAATTCCTCTTTGGGACTACATTAATGTAAAAAATGTTATGAATTTCTGCTTTGATAAAATTGCTTTAGAGTATTTTAATTTTAACCTTTATGCCCTAGCAATAAAGATGTTGTTTAGATCTGACCAATCGTCAAATCAAATTATCAACAGTTAAGTGGTAAGGTCAGGAACATTTTAATTTATATTTTTATCATACCTTGCATACGTAATTAAACTACGTAACTAAATAGAACTTTTAATGAGGAGAATAAAATCTAAACTAAATCAAAACCAGTTTAGACCCAAAACGGAATTTTAGTTTGTCGTCATCCCAATGGACTAAAAATATAAACATTTACATACCTATCTATGTACAAACCATTGCTTGCGAATTTTGACGAGGTATATTTTTTAATAGCTGATGTGAGGAAGATTATGTAATGCAGGTACCAAATCTTTTTTTTTGCTGACACCACTTCCGTTTCCGTCTTTTATGTTATTGCTATACACTCAAAAGCAACTTCGGGGTCATTGGCCAGTATAATAACATTAGAAGCAAAAAACAATATAGATAATGAGCTTTTTATTTTATTTTAAACCCAGATGTGTTGTAAAAAGGGGCTTTAAAAATTTGTTGAAGGTACTTACACGTCTTTACATTTTGAATGAGTTGTTAGTTTTTGTGAAGGCACAAAAATTTTCTGAGCATTTAAATAACATTATCAATTAATGTGGATAGCTTAGGCCTATTATTCAATCAATATGCCATACATCATATCGATTTTAATGCTTCTTGACAATATAACAGAGGACAATAAATAATATGGTGGTTTGGCCCTTGAGAAGTTTTTGCCATAAATTATTTAAGTGTAGAAGCAATATCAAGAATTAACAAAGTGTTCTCAAATCGATTTTTAAAATAGGTAAATAGTTATTATGTCTAGCACAATGACAAGTTAACTATGGACCTTGATAACGTAAGCCTATTAAAATGCAGGAAAAAAGTATGGAATAAAAAGCAATACGGTGCATACAAAACAGTAACAGCATTGACCTCGTTTTGTTGTTGAATTCATATTGTTATTTGAAACATTTCATAAATAACCCTGAATCGAGGAGACATACTCATAAATAAACGTTCGATCTGAAAATAAATACCTACCGCTATATAAGGGTTTTATGCTGATGATAAGAAGTAAGTGCTTTCGGCCTGCGATTGCTAAAGTTAATCAACTTGTCCCACCGAACTATGGGAGTAAGGGAATAGAGAGTGCACCTGGTCTGGCACAGTCACTTGTGCAGTGTAATAAATATATCCTGCGTACTTGGCTGATTGTAAGATCGGCCGCCATGGTCGAAAGCGGCCGGAAGGGTATTATTATAATTTTTTGGATGTATTTATGCGCTTCACGAAAATTAGACTGCAAAGTTTCAGACATTTTATCTGGTGAAGAAAGTCATCATGCAGTTTCAGAAATGAAAAATTAAAAAAAAATGACTTTAAACGCACTAATTGAGGGGTGTGTAACGCCTTGATGGTCTTAAGGCCTGGAGTCGAGGGTGTTTCGTACTGAAACGACTTACAACAACTTTTTTTTAATACTATGTATATACTAATTTCACCTAAATTCATTCACAGATTAAAGACCCATACCGCTGGTTAGAAGACCCGGATTCCAACGAAACCAAAGAGTTTATAGAGGCAGAGAACAAAATCACGCGGCCTTACCTCGACGCGTGTCCCGTGAAGACTGACATCAACGAGAGACTCACCGAGCTGTGGAACTACCCCAAGTACTCGTGCCCCTTCCGCAGGGGCGACCGGTACTTCTTCTTTAAAAACACTGGACTACAGAATCAGAAGTAAGTTATTTTTTCTTTTGGTTTGCTACAAAACCCGTATTCGAAGGGAACCAGAGTTTATAGAGGCAGAGATCAACATCACGCGACCTTACTTGGATGCGTGCCCCGTGAAGACTGAACATCAACGAGAGAATCACCGAGCTGTGGAACTACCCCAAGTATTCGTGCCCGTTCCGCAGGGGCGACCGGTACTTCTACTTCAAAAACACCGGGTTATAGAATCAAAAGTAAGATCTTATATCATATGTTTTTAGTATTATGAAATTAGCGTCCGCCTGCTACTTCGTCCGCGTGGCCTATTTTAACCCCCTTATTAGTGGAGTGATCTATTTAAATCTAAGATTTTTTACTGTTTTCCTTTCATTTAATTTAAGAAGTTTGTTAGTGAGATTTATTCCTTATGAATGACCTTAACGATCGATACAATAAAAGCACAGGGTGCAACTTTAACAGTTTTCAGTCGGTTTGATGATCGGGTGCGGCAAGCGAATTTTCAAAAATCTTTCAATACAGTTTTCTTTCTTATCAAAAATAAGGAATGTTTATTTTGAGCAAATTCTTCTATCTACAGTATTAAGAGTACGTCCCCTTCAGGTGGCATTACGAAATTTCACCAGGTATCTTTAGATGAAAAGTTTACCATTTCATAAAAGTGGCCTGACGTTTTTTATGGAATTCGCAACGAAATTTTTGTAAACTGATCTAGTATCTAAAGTGTTTTCCGAACTGCCCTTCAACCAATCTATGATTGTCAAGAGTATTTGACGCAGCCCTGATACACAATACTATTAACGGATGTCACCATCCCTTCGTTCTATGATAAGCGTTCAATCTCAACTACGTGATATCAACATTATCACGTTATTATTCAGATAAAATAATTATTTGTTTACATAAAACAAAAGTAACAATCGCTCGTACCTGCTAAAATGAATTTGTGGAAAAAGCACGTAGGTATTAAAGGCACGTCACTTATTGGAGTGCAAGTCACGTATTTTATTGGATAGTGCGTAGTGCAGGCGTTATCATCATTGTTGATCTTTTGTTACCTCCACTTATGGTGGGTATGCGATCTGATAAATGGGTGGATGTCTGTACTATTTGTAATTCGGAACCGAAAATGGCGTAAACAAATGAGACAAGCGTACAAAAAGTAAGGCATATTAATGGTATTTACTGCACAAAAAAGAAGAAACTAAGTAAATGTATTGCTCAGACAGAACAAATATAATATTAAATGTATTTATCGGCCACCGGCAATTTCATCCACATAGTGTTATATTATAGCTTAAAGCCTTCCTCGACAAATAGACTATCCAACACAAAAATATTTTTTCAATTCGAACGAGTAGTTTCAGCGATAAGCTCGATCAAACAAACAAACGATCCCTTCAGCTTTATTATTGTAGTAGATATACTTCTGATCAAAATATCACTAAGTTAAGATTTTTGAGTCAATTAATGGATGAGCATATCCCCCCCCCCCCCCCCCCCCCATATGCAGGCAGCCTACGTCCAGCAGTGGACTTAAACATTTTTACGATGATGCTAAAGATGGTGACGGTGTCCTTGACAAACTTACGATGATGATGATGATGATGATGATGATTGTGATGATGTCCTTTCCCCAGTGTCCTGTACGTGCAAGACAGCCTGGAGGGCGAGCCGCGCGTGTTCCTGGACCCCAACACGCTGTCGGAGGACGGCACGATAGCGCTCTCCGGCAGCCGCTTCACCGAGGACGGCTCCAAGTTCGCGTACGGGCTCTCCGCCAGTGGATCTGACTGGATCACTATACACTTGAAGGATGTTAACACAGGTATGTTTATGGAACCGCGGTGAATGCTGTAGGTACACAGGCTGTAGCCTACCCGCCAGTTGCCTAGGCTCGTATTAATAAATCGCACTCAACTTGAGCTCGATCTCGAGTGCGTATTTGATCTGTCATTCTTATATAAAACAGCACCTCCAGTTCGCGCTCAAGATCGAGCTCAGAATACGAGCCCTCGACTCGCAAGGGCAGCGTTGTCACTATACACTTGAAGGATGTTAACACAGGTATGTTTAATATGCTGTGGGCACTTAGCCTGTAGCCTATCCACCAGTTTCTAAGACTCTCAAGGGCAGCGGAAGGCACTATCAGGTTTTAAGCTATTAGTTGGATCGTCTTCTAAGGCCTGGAGTCCTGCATAACCCGTTGACTGCCTCTGCTGTTAACGGGTATGCGTGAGAGCATTTTCCTGACGAAATAAGGTATGTTTACATACTAAAACGGTGTCTAGTATCCAGACCCCTCTTTCTCACTGGGCACATTAGGCACGTGCCCAGGGCCCCGCACTCGATTGGGACCCCCAGACCCTGCATGATTACCAAACCAGAAGATTAAAGGCTCATGTGCCCAGAGCCTCTAACTGGTGAAATACGACCCAGAAGTATCAACAGTCCTCAAAATTCGCGGTCGACCAGAAGTTTTTTTGTTGGGAAGCATTAGTTAAAACGACGTCAGTTGGACGGCGAGCCGCGCGTGTTCCTGGACCCCAACACGCTGTCGGAGGACGGCACGATAGCGCTCTCCGGCAGCCGCTTCACCGAGGACGGCTCCAAGTTCGCGTACGGGCTCTCCGCCAGCGGCTCCGACTGGATCACTATACACTTGAAGGATGTTAACACAGGTATTTTACTGTGGGCACGTCTATACGCCAGTTTCCGTTCAGTCTTAAAGACAGCGGAAGGCACTGTCAGAATTTTTGGCTAGTAGTTGAATAGTGTTCCGAAGCCCGGAGTCCTGCATAACCCATCGACTACTCCTGCGTTTAACAGATTTGCGTTAAGGCGTTCTCCTGACAAAAAGGTATCTATGGGGTATATAAGGTATATAAGGTATCTAACAAAAAAAGATATCTATGTACATACATAGTATCCATAGTCCACAAAATTTGCGGTCGACCAGGAGCTTTTTTTTTAATTTAAAACCATAACAGTTGGAAGGCTTGTCGCACGTGTTCCTAAACCCCTAAACTCTGAATGCACGGTACGGGTCAAGAAGAGGCCTTAAGCCCCAAAGCACAGGAGAGAAACCGTCAGGATTTCAATAGGTATTCAGTTGATTTTATTAGGATGTTGTGCTGAAACAAAAACAAAAATGTTAAATAAAAACAAAAATGTATATATAACAGATGACAACTAGAACAAAAAAAATTGGTGATGCAAAATTCCACTCTTATGTATGCAAGACACGCCTACAGTTATAGCTTTTAAATGTGTTTTTTGTCCAACATTCAACAAGCGTTAAAGTGAAATCCAAATAATATTATGACAATACCAATTAGTTTGTAAATTAGTCATGATGTCACAAGAATGTCAAGATTTTAACAGATTCGATCACCCAGGGCGGGTTTGTTCTCTTTGCATTTGTATGTATGCAAAAACAATTCTATGGTTAACATTGAATCTTTTATGTGTAACGAATTCAATTTTCACACTCAATTGTTCAATCTATTTTAATTATTGTGTCTATTTTAAAAAGCCTTACCGAGTGGTAGCCCGGGTTTCGTAAACGAGAACGAGTACGTCCTCCTTACAGATGGTCAACCGATATAGTTAAAATGGCGGGTAAGACCTGGTCGAGACTGGCACAGGACCGTCGTGCATGGCGTTCCTTGGAGGAGGCCCTGCAGTGGGATCATTTTCAAAGGCTGATGATGATGATTTATTTTAATATAATAGTTTGCCTTGCTCAAATAGAATAGGGTTAATTAACTTACCTGCTTTTGTCTACAAAACAATAATAACTTGAAGGTATATTTTATAATTTCAGGAAAGGACTACCCAGAAGTTTTAGAAAAAGTTAAATTCGCGTCTATGTCTTGGACAAAGGACAACAAAGGATTGTTCTATTCCGTAAGTAATATCTTCCTTTATGTTTATAATAATAATAAATTGTATTAAATTAATCAAGTTGACATAATTAACCTGCCGTGAGATTTTACATGTTGTGTCCGCGCGGGCGCAGAATTTCATAATATTTTTATGGTTTAGGGAGGCAAACAAACAAGAGGGTGACCTGATGGTAAGTGATCACCGCTGCCCACGGACATAAACAACCACACAAGAGTCGCAGATGCGTTGCCTGTCTTTAAAACCCCATACCCTCCTCAGCTGAGCTCTGGCGACCTTACTCACCAGCAAAACATAGCACAACAGTTACTAAGTGCAAGTTCACTGTGGTCTTCTGTAAGGTACTTCGCCAGACGAGCGGCTCATTCAAGTGGAAGTTCCCTTCAAGTGGAATACCTACATCTCTTATTGCATCTTAAATTGTATGCAAGCGTTCACGTCGAATCGCGCGCGCGACACTACAGTTGCGCTACTGTGCGCCCGCGAGTTGACCAGCACTTAAATCATCAGGGGGGCGAGGGGGCAAATGTCATAATCTCACGGTTGTATCATCGTTGACAGTAGAAATTTAGTACTATCAACGATGACACAGCCGTGAGATTATGACATTCGCGCTTAGTGAATCGCCTCCCAGTACAGAATCCTGTCAAACAATCTAACGATAAACATGGTGTTCCGCAGCGGTACCCCGAGCAGACGGGCAAGACGGACGGCTCGGAGACGGAGGTGAACCGCGACCAGAAGCTGTGCTACCACCGCGTCGACACGCCGCAGTCCGAGGACGTCATCGTCGTCGAGTTCCCCGAGGAGCCGCTCTGGAGAATGTGAGTCAACAATTGGTGTATGTAGGTCCTTATCTTTGCATTAGGTATTTCGGCTCCGGTTGCTTATATCAAAGCCAAGATTCTCATAGTGCATAAACATGTTTATAGTGGACTAGCGACCGCACGCGACTTTTGGCATGGCCTATTTTTACCCTTTAGGGGTGGAATTTATGAAAATCTTATTACTTAGGGAATGCCTATTCCACGCATCGCATCCTGATCGTTCTTAACTTGAGAAAAGTTTCATACAAATTTTTATCCCCTTAGATGTGGAATATATGAAATTAATTCCTCAGGAAATGCTTACAACATAGTACCTTAATACATGCGAAGTCTCAGCCCGATCAGTTTAAAGTCTTGACGACTTATACGTCCCTTTTACGACCCACTGGACGACTAGCCATTTTCAACTTACTACTATCCCATTAATACCGTGCATGGAGTAAAAGAAGGGCAGTTACCCGCTAACCCACCATTCTAACCCACTGGTGGGTGGAGGGGTAACTCGAAAATTTTAGTAGTTCCCACCCACCCACCGCGTCAAGGCTGGAATTCTTTATCGATGTGTTTTGTCGATAATGAAAAACAATATGTACGATTAAATGAATTGTTTATTAAATTAAATTTTAATAATGTTATAAACAGGAAACCAACGTGGACGAACAAAAGGGGTTCTTAACATATAAACTTTTCACATAATATTAAAGCTGAAGAGTTTGTTTGTTTGATTGTTTGTTTGTTTGTTTGTCTTAAGGTGCTAATATTAAGAACTACTGGTTTCAATTGAAAAAAATATTTTGTGTTGGATAGCTATCCGTCGAGGAAGGCTTTAAGCTATAGTATAACACTGTGTGTGCGGCAATCGAAATACACGTGGACGATTTCTTAATAGTTCATTCTGATTTCGGATTCCCTGTAACCCTTTGCATTTGATTTTCTGTTTTCTTGTGCAGTTCCAAATTGACGATTTGTTAGCATAATATTTTTTTTGTCTCACATACTGATGCCCTTTTTATAATAAAATATTGCCGCGATTGCGGCGTATAAATTTTATTTCCGTGCTCATGTTCAATGTGCAAAATACGAAATAATAATAATTATATTTGTTATCATATACAGCGATATTTGAAGGATAGATGACATAGAATTTTATCGTAGGTACTTTTGTTTTATGAAAGTGACAAATGAGATATTTTGTAAAAAGGTTATATATACACATGTTAAGAAACTCCTTTTGTTATAATATTGAAATTTAATTTAATAAACAATTCATTTAATCGTACATATTGTTTTTCATTATCGACAAAACACATCGATAAAGAATTCCAGCCTTGACGCGGTGGGTGGGTGGGAACTACTAAAATTTTCGAGTTACCCCTCCACCCACCAGTGGGTTAGAATGGTGGGTTAGCGGGTAACTGCCCTAAATGTAGGCAAAGGCAAAATAATAAGATTCTTTAAAGAAAGTCTTAAGAAGAAGTTGTAGAATGTTTGTTCAAAGTATATCCCTTAATTTAATGATTTTTTATTTCTTCTCGTTAACAGTGACATCCACACTCACATACAAGGCCAAGATAAAAGAGCGTATGTCTGTTAATAATAATTGTACTACTAGTAGTGTACTAGTGTAGTGGATACGTGTATATGTAGTAAACAATACTTTGAACAAACATTAAATATTTAGTATTTAGCTAATTCTAGATTTTTATAATACCTATGTAATTGATTGATATTTAAACGGCGTCTAAACGGCGGTTTGATTCCAACCCTAAGAATTCATTATAACTCAGAGTTTGCCTTTTCCGCTTAAGAGTACTTCAGATACAGTTTTTATAAAACAATAATTCTAAGCCGAGATTTCAAGATTTCTCATACATTACATCTTGCGCTTCTTCCGGTTGCATCATCGGCCATTGCCTTGGAGCCCAGGGTACGCTTCGACTATGATCCTGCCAATTTAGATCATTATCGGGACCAACGGCTTAACGTGCCTTGCGAAGCACGGCGACATCATTCTTATCGGACAATCGGGTCATCTAAGCCTGCAATGTCCTAATCGAACTGAAACCTACAAATTCTAACTTCTAACCCACGACCTACGCGGTATTTGAGCCGGTATTTTTAAATAGACTAGATGAAAAAAAACTTTTGTTTCACCAGAGGCGCGGAGGTGACGGACTGCGGGCGGTACCTGATCGTGTCTCCGGTGAAGGACTGCCGCGACAACCTGCTGTTCTTCGCGGACCTCAGCAAGCACCCCGACATCGCCGGCCTGCTGCCGCTCACGCAGATCGTGCACAAGTTCGAGGCTGATTATGAGGTAAGTGCGGTTACGTTATTTGTGGTGGAATAGCTTCGAGTCCGATATTGCTGAACTCGTCTCAAAGTAAAATTGTCATGGTTCTCGCCATTGAGGTATTACTACTACGTATAGAGGTGACATCACGAACAAAAGTTTTCTGACCCGCATTGTAGTCCATGGACCACAAAGTTGCCGTCTATTTTTCTTTTTTTGACCATTTTTAAATAAAATAATGTTATTGTGTTTTAAAACCATGTACAATCATTACAAGACGAAAAACAAAGATGGTGGCGTGTTATTAAATTATCCGCCCCCTTCCCTCCAATTTGACGCAAAATTTTTGTTCGTAGTAATACCTCAATGGTTCTCGCACGCCATTTTCGCACGGGTGCAACCAAATTCAATGTAGACTTGATTTCCTCCTGATCAGACCCTGGTCTAGCGTACGGATCGGTCTTAGTTTAATCTTTTTATTTTTCAAAACTTTTTCTGTATTCAACCTGATTTTAATAAAGAAAATCATTTGAAATTATATTTAAATTTTAAAGCATTAAGTAATTCTGCTAAGAATCCGTATTTTTAACAGTTTCTTGTACAAGGATAATTATTTTGTTATAATTATTATTCATGAAATAATTATTTCCTATGTTATAAAAATAAATGGGTTTCGAAATCAGAAAAATTAGACTTTAAATTGATAAAATGTTTGACCGGAAATGTGTTAACATCGTCATTTCCTGTTTTAAAAACGAAATAAATAGGATGATAATTTGATGTCATTTTGGTTCCGGAAACACCGAAATGGAAAATTATTAAAATAATAGTCAACTGATTGTCTAGTGAACAGACCCGATGGCGGGATTGGCGGGCTGGAAGTGTCAGTTTTCGTTTTGCCGCCATTGGTCAGTGTGCATCGTGAACTTGATCTGGTTGGATAGTTTTTCCGCCATTGTACAATTGTACATTTTATTTCAATTGTTAAGTTATTTGTACGTTGTAATGATTTAAAAGGTGCGTTGTTATTTGTAGGTATGTGAATGAATTTTTCTACGTGTAACTTACCCCATGTTAACTTTTCCGGAGAGCTCATAGCTTTATAAAATAAAGTATTAATCTTTACCAATATAATATGGCTGAAAAGTTTATTTGCTTGTTTGTTTGAACGTGCAAATCTCAGGAACTACTGGTTCAAATTGAAAAACTTGGTGTGTTTGATAGTAGATGTGACGAGGAAGGCTTTAATAATATAACTCAATGTGTGCGGAAACTGAATTCCATGCGGACGGAGTCGCGGGCGATCTGGAGTTTATTTATATTCTCCCCAATCGCATATATTGTGTTGGTGTGTTATAAATAAGTAACATGATTTTGTGTTTCTCTATCGGCAGTACGTGACGAACGAGGGCTCAGTATGCATATTCCGCACGAACAAGAACGCGCCAAACTACAGACTAGTCAAAATCGACCTCGACAACCCGGCCGAGGAGAACTGGGAGACGTTGATAGCGGTGAGTCATAATATAATATGTATTTACTTTATTTCTTTATTATAAGAGCAATATCCACAATAAGCTTTAGAGGTCAAATCGAAAATTCTTTCGTTAAAATTACACAAAAATACTTGATTCGTAATTTTTAATGTGTGGGTTTGTGATAATACTTAATCAAAAATTATGTACCCTTTTACAGTAGAACATCAACCCCTCATGTAAAAAGCCAGTAAAACGTATCCAGTCTAAACAGTGACACAGTTTTTCCGATTTTGTAGAACTTTGATATTATTACTCATGAGTATTTTTTTATTTAATTCCAGGAACATCCCAGCGATGTATTAGACTGGGCGTCGCCAGTGGATAATAACAAATTGGTGATACACTACGTCAGAGATGTCAAGGTAAAAACTGTTACCATACTAACATTCTTTAATTTATTTAATAGAAACATAAGGTTAAGAATGATTTTCCTAATTTTATAAAATATCAATGTACATATCTTGCACTGTTAAGAATAATTCCTTTTAGTTTCTTTTTAAATTTTTATACCTTTGCAACGTGCATATTGTGCTAAACTTTTACTATGCACGTACCAATTTCATAAAACATTGGATTGTGTTTTTTTGTTTCAACCTTGAAAATAATTAAATTGTTAAACTATACACAGTTAAATATTTTTATAAGCCCTATTATTTAGTATCACAATAAATAGATGCTCTATAATAATTTATTACTATCATTTCCAGAGTGTTCTCCAACTGCACGCGATGGAGACGGGCGAGCTGATCCAGACATTCGACATGGACGTCGGGTCGGTGGTGGGCTTCTCCGGCAAGAAGGAGCAGTCGGAGATCTTCTACCACTTCATGTCGTTCCTCACTCCCGGCGTCATATACCACGTCGACCTCAAGTCTACGCCGTACAAACCCACGGTAAGTTACAAGAGAAAATGTTCAGTTATGAACAGTGATCGGATATTCGGAGGCATTTTTTTTTTTATATTATAGGGCAGCAAACGAGCAGACGTATTGCCTGATGGTAAGCAATCAACGCCGCCCATGGACACTCGCAACACCATAGAAGTCACAAATGCGTTGCCGGCCTTTTAGAAGGGAGTACGCTCTTTTCTTGAAGGTGAGGCGGTCCGGAAATACCTCAGGCGACAGTTGATTCCACAGTTTGGTTGTGCGTGGCAAGAAGTTTCTGGAGAAACGCACAGTGGTGAATTGCCAGTCATCTAGACGATGACTTGATATTTACCTAATGTAAAGTGTTGTAGTGTCCGACGAAAAGAAATAGAGACTGACTGATAACGTTTTCTTTATATTTCCCTCACCTGAGATATGATACCTGTAAGGTAGCTTCGGTTTCGGTTTCGGTCGGACACTAAAGTGTTGGCTATTATGGAGTGCGCTTTTGATAAACTTTAGGTACAAATACGCATCCGATTATTTATCCGATCACTTGATAATAATATGCCTGGTATAGAATTAAGTACGCGTTAAGTGTATTGTGAGTACAGCGTAACAAAAACATATAGGAGACTCCACAGAAGGAAGATATTAGACCAAGTGATCCAACAGAAAAATTAACGCTGTCTAGTTTTTTAAAATCTGATTTACATTTTCTTTTTCTTACAGAATCTTGTGAAAAATGCAAGTTGACAATATCTCTGTAATTACAGCTCTGATAAGTGCGATTTATGTAGATTTTAACTAGTAGTTGCCTACTGAGCATTTGATATTTAGAAAGGTTTTCATTTTGTAGTCTGTATATCGGCAGATTGTATTTATTGTTGATCAACATAATTATAAAATTTATTAATTCATAAAAAGTGTAGTTAAAGTAAATCTAACAAATAAAACAACTTTAAGTGAGTATAATTTTTATATTTCAGGTATTCAGAGAAGTGAAAGTGAAAGGATTCGACGCATCGCAGTATGAGGCTAAGCAAATATTCTACTCTAGTAAAGATGGCACTAAAGTTCCTATGTTCATTGTTTCCAAAAAGGTATGTTTAACTCTGTTTTGTTTTTTACATATACTTATCATTCACAAGTTTATTGACTAAAATAACAATAGTGTTTCATGTGTTGATTTTGTATTCACTAGTGAAGTTAAATAATTTCCCAGACCTTATGTTTTTCACCCATCTTTGTAATGAAAACCTTATTTCAAATGACGGAGGCCTTTGCCCTGCAGTGGGGTGGGTGTGGCATTAATAGGCTGATTGGTATATTACAGTCGAGAAAATTATCGACCAGTTATAACTATACCAATTATTTACTAGCATTTATGACGCGAGATCATATTGTCTACAAGATTGTATCATGTTTTCTGTGAATAAAAAAATATTCCGAGTCCTGATAAGATGTGTAAATATTCCAGAACCTTCCAATGGACGGGTCGAACCCGGCGCTGGTGTACGGCTACGGCGGGTTCAACATCAACATCCAGCCCAGCTTCAGCGTCACGCGGATCGTCTTCATGCAGCACCTCAACGGCGTCGTCGCCATACCCAACATACGGGGAGGAGGGTAAGTTCTTTTATACCTACTATATTATGAAATAATATTATATATAATAATATTTATGAAAGAGTATTTATACAATGATTAGAGTAGGGATGACCTGTATATATATAGATAATAAAATATAAATAGATATAAATATATAAATAGATATGGCTCCTGATACTGTTGTGAGCTACGCAGTAGCTAATTCAAAACTTACTACCAATATACCCCTCTAGGTATATAAGGTAGTAGATTTAAATTAGCTACTGGGAGTAAATGGGTTCGCATGCGGAAAAAACGATTTATTTTTTGTTAATATATTTTTATTTGTTTATTTTGACTACATCTGACGTATTACACATACGTCCCTATAATGAGCTAAGATGCGTGAACATTTGACATATACGCAGTTTCGTGCGAACAGTTTCATATGATGCTTGTATAGAGAACCTAATGTTTTCGAGCTGCGCATTTGACAGATGTGGACGCACCCTAAGTTTGCGTTATTAATAGGTACGGGGTCGCACCACACAATCCAAACTATGCCACAACTTGGTCACTCATTTTATTTCAATTTTGTCCACTGCAGAGAGTACGGCGAGCGGTGGCACAACGCCGGGCGTCTCCTCAACAAGCAGAACGTGTTCGACGACTTCCAGGCGGCGGCGGAGTACCTCATCGCGGAGCGGTACACGCGGCCCGAGCTCGTCACCATCCAGGGCGGCTCCAACGGCGGGCTGCTCGTCGCCGCCTGCATCAACCAGCGGCCCGAGCTGTACGGCGCCGCCATCGTGCAGGTCGGGTGAGTGCAGACGTTGTGTTTATATGCATACTGTAGGCCATTGTCCTGTAAAGAGATATGATACAATTTAGGAGATGTCTAAGCGACATAAAACTACCAATAAGGGCGCATCTTGGACCCTTTGCTTAATTATCTCGGATTTCGGTAATCATAGTTTTGGGCGTCGTATCGTGTTAGTTACTTATTACGAATCGTAATAACTTCTGAAGTGATTGGTATAATTTTTTTTTCTATTTCAGCGTGTTGGACATGCTGCGGTTCCAGAAGTTTACGATAGGACACGCGTGGGTGTCCGACTACGGCAGCTCCGACAACAAGACGCAGTTCGATAACCTGATCAAGTACTCGCCTTTGCACAACATACAGCCGCCCAGCGACGGTGAGTAACACCATATGTCCACTTCAATGTCATGCTCTGCCCTCTTATAAAAAAATCGCGGACGGCGAGCACCTCTCTGTCAGGGCAGAGCCCGCGGATATGGGGCGCTCCCGTCGCTCCGGGCAGAGCTTGCGCGGCGGGAGCGCTCCCGTCGCTCCGGGCAGAGCTTACGCGGCGGGAGCGCTCCCGTCGCTCCGGGCAGAGCTTGCGCGGCGGGAGCGCTCCCGTCGCTCCGGGCAGAGTCCGCAGGGCGGGAGCGCTCCCGTCGCTCTGGGGAGTCCGCAGGGCGAGAGCGCTCCCGTCGCTCCGGGCAGAGCTTGCGCGGCGGGAGCGCTCCCGTCGCTCCGGGCAGAGCTTACGCGGCGGGAGCGCTCCCGTCGCTCCGGGCAGAGCTTGCGCGGCGGGGTCGCTCCGGGCAGAGTCCGCGGGGCGGGAGCGCTCCCGTCGCTCCGGGGAGTCCGCAGGGCGAGAGCGCTCCCGTCGCTCCGGGCAGAGCTTGCGCGGCGGGAGCGCTCCCGTCGCTCTGGGGAGTCCGCAGGGCGAGAGCGCTCCCGTCGCTCCGGGCAGAGCTTGCGCGGCGGGAGCGCTCCCGTCGCTCCGGGCAGAGCTTACGCGGCGGGAGCGCTCCCGTCGCTCCGGGCAGAGCTTGCGCGGCGGGAGCGCTCCCGTCGCTCCGGGCAGAGCTTGCGCGGCGGGAGCGCTCCCGTCGCTCCGGGCAGAGTCCGCGGGGCGGGAGCGCTCCCGTCGCTCCGGGGAGTTCGCAGGGCGGGAGCGCTCCCGTCGCTCCGGGCAGAGTCCGCGGGGCGGGAGCGCTCCCGTCGCTCGCCAGAGCCCGCGGGGCACAAGTCACAAATACGGAACATGGCTCTTACCTAATATCCGTTTCTCCCAACAGAGCGCGCGCAGTACCCGGCGACGCTGGTGCTGACGGCGGACCACGACGACCGCGTGGTGCCGCTGCACTCGCTCAAGTTCATCGCCGCGCTGCAGCACGCCGTGCGCGGCTCCGCGCAGGCGCGCCCGCTGCTGGCGCGCGTCGACACCAAGGCCGGCCACGGCGGCGGCAAGCCCACGGCCAAGATCGTGAGTACCTAGTTTTCTATCTCCTCCATTGTTGTGCTCTTTAAAGGTGCCCAGATGAACGATCCCACCTGCAAGCAAAAAACAACATGACATTTCAAACAAAAAACAACATGACATTTCAAATTGAATGGTTAAAATTTTACGAATTGTGTTTTTGTTGCAGATCGAGGAACACACCGACATCCTCTGCTTCATTACGCAAGCCCTGAAGCTCAAGTTCGAGAAGTAAACACGCCTGCCATATTATACAGAGATAGTATTACAATTAAACACACAGAAATAGTATTATGTAAATATAACGCAACCACAGTCTGTTGATGATTACCTCTGGGTCTTAGATAAGACTGGTGATATTGTTACGCATTGCTACTATTTTTTTATTAATAAAACATTGTTTTTATTTATGAATTTTATTTCATACATCCTGTTCAACTGATATTCAAGGTGGGTTCTTACGGAATTAAACAGAATTTTATAAATTAAAACAACGTCCGAATTCAGTTGACTTCGGCTCTAGACACACGCTGAGCCTTAATCCAGCTTTAGATTTCGCGACAAAAAAAAGATGTGTAGCATAGCATAACAAGTGTAGCAATATATAGGGCAAATCGTTTTAATTTGCTCGATTTCTTATACCTTATGAAACCTTGGTAACACGTTATATTGTTTTACTTGTAAGCATGAAATGGGTAGGACTTTAGTTGCACTAGTTTCATGGCAGTATTGAGTAAATTTTTATTTTTCTAAAATCAATAAAGAAATAAGACATACTTAAATACTTTTATAAACAACCATGACTCGAGTACAAATGCCGATGTTCATCACACAAACAATTGCCCCTAGCGGGATTCGAACCCGCGACCCTTGGTTTTGTAGCCAGGGTCTCTAGCACTCGACCAACGGGCCTGTCAAATGGTAAATATATTTTTTTCCTTTTTCGAAGACTTGGTCATACGCTATTTAAGAATGATCAGTTTTTTACAGAATGGAACGAAAAGAATCCTAAAAGAAAGAATGTTACGTACTGTTACGAACGAGCCGGAACCATCGAGACATCGCGACATAAAGTCGAATGTTCGAGACTAATCTACATCTATAATTGTGACGGACAGACGCGATCCGCGCCGAGAGTATTCGCGAAGCCGGTACAAACCCCGCGCGCGCCATTTACAACCTTATAACAACGCAATGAGGTCTACGATCGAGTCACCGCAGACGCGGCGCGAGCGCGTCGCAGGTAGAAAAAAGGGCCGCGGGAGCGCACGACGCTTCTAGATACATCGCGTGTTATCAAGAGGGCTATTGTTCGCGCGCGAGTACTTTCTCGGGACGGCCGAATTATCTAGTATCGCGTTGCCGGCAATATAAATACGGCTCATGTAGGGAGTCAGTTAAGTTCAATCTGAGCTTTCGGAGTGATAAGTGCGAACAAGTGATTACGAGTGACTATACCTGCGACCTAAGCGATACCTACGGACTACGAAGAACCCTGTGAACATAGTGTTTAGTGCGATTGAGTGTACGACCTAGGCGACCTACGGACTTCGATTTTCTGTGTGATTTGGCTACGGTGATTGTGTTGTGACTTGTGATTGTGTTGTGACTTGTGATTGTGTTATTGTGACTTGTGATTGTGTTGTGACTTGTGATTGTGGTGTGACTTGTGATTGTGTTGTGACTTGTTTATCGTCGAATAAATTCTTCTATCAAGTCAACGGTTTTTAATCCAAATCCCGATCCCCACGTTCGTAACAGTACCTATTATTTTTAAGCATCTTTCAATATACAGGGTGGAATTTAGCAATGCCCCCTGGAGGGAGAGTACCCTTAATACTATCTATAGAAAAAAATATTCAAAAGAAACATTCCTTTATTTTTAAAAAGAAATCAAAAACAGCAAATAAAGATTTTTGAAAATTTACTTGCCCGGTAATCAAACCGACTAAAATCCGTAAAAGTTGAAATAAAAGTGCAGTATACTTTTATTGCATCGATCGTTTGAGTCAATTATAAGAAATACTAGCGGCCGCCAACGACTCCGTCCGCGTGGATTTCTTTTTTTCGAAATAAAAAGTAGCCTATGTTCTGTCTCAGGGTCTAAAGATTGTCTGTACCAAATTTCATCAAAATCGGTTGCGAGGTTTAAGCGGGAAAGCGTAACAGACAGACAGACAGACAGATAGACAGACAGACAGAGTTACTTTCGCATTTATAATATTAGTTGGGATTACGATTACTCCTCAAACAAACTTCATAAATTAAATTAACGGAAAACATTGGAAACAAAACAACCCTCAAGACTATGTAGGCGAAACTTAAATTACGACTTCTCAATGACTTATATTAAACTCAAAGTTAAAGTTACTTGTGCATTGTAGAGATGAGTCATTTGTTTTGTTATTCAATAAAAAAAGTTATAAGCTTCATTGTAAGTAGGTATGTAAGTTACCTCTTGGTGCGGGACATAGGAAGCAGCTCCAATCGATTAGCGGTCTCCTGAAGCATCGGTCAGGTTGTTTCGTAGCTTGCCTGAAAATAAAAATATATCTAAGTTGGTATTCATGTATTTTTAATGACTAAACGTTTGGTTCTATAAATAGTTTTATTAAAGATGCAATGACCGACCATTCATCATGGCATCGGAATCGTGACTCGTCGGCAGAACTTCACGCTTTCCTTTTTTGGATGGAAGCAAATGTTAATTTTATTTATAATTTTAATTTTAATGCGACCCGCCTTATACCTGAGAAAAGATGGATATAAAAAAAACTCCTCGATGCTTGATTTCAAATCAAAACCAGATACGCGTTATCACGATTATAACTCAAAAATAACTTAAATAAAAAAGCTTGACTATAAAAAAACTTATAAAAAACATGTTTCCAATATTGCTCTTATGGACGCTACTTATAAAAGATGGTCAGGTTTCCGCGACGGGCAGTCGCGTTCTCGACCGCGAGCTAGTCATGCTCGCGTACTATGCGTGTGTGTCGGTGTGTGTATTCTCACTATGCGTCGGACAGCCGTCGGATGACCCCAACACCATCACCTTCCAATATCCCGAAGCCCGGAGGGATGAAAGCGTTGTCGACGACTATCATGGCGTTCAGGTATTTACCAATATTTGGAAGACTCTACATATCAGTATGAATTCTTATACAAAGTTCGAGTTTGTGATCGTTACTTCATAGTTCATTTATAATTAGTATGCGAATACGTCATATCGTTGAATATCTACTTGACCTCTGCGATGCAATAAATTAGAATTGTTAATCAGTGTTTGCTAAATCTATACAAATAATTCAATGAAACTGAAGAGTTTGTTTGTTTGTATGTACGTGCTAATCTCCGGAACTAGGTACCCAATTGATAAAATATTTTTGTGTTGGGTTGGGTAGTCCATTTGTTAAGGAAAGCTTTAAGCTATAGTATAACACTCTGTGTGCGATAACCGAATCCCACGCGGACGGAATAGCAGGCGGACGCTAGTTTTCAATAATTTATTAACTATTTTCAAAGTTAACAGGCCAGTTAAATGTAATGGCTATTTAGTTTTATAGACTTGTAAATAAATAATTGGTTTGTTTGCAGTACATTTTATTTATAGAAGACGTAACTGCACAGATAAATTTTAAAAGATATGAGATTGAGCACTACGGTCCCATTACTTTCTATTATGAATTTGTTAAATAAGCTGAATAAAGTGTGGTATAGTTAGCCAGTAGCCACCCTTATTCATTAAAGCGTTTACACAGGTTATTTGGATGTACATTTTTTTAAGTTTCTAAGATCTATCCATCCGTCATTAATTGAGAATCGCATATTTCCCATCAAGATTACTTTTTTTCATCTTGGTGCCGCGTAGAGGTAGGTACCTACTTACAATTTTTTTAACACAATATGGAACGCAAAACGTGATCATCACATTTTAAATAATTTCTTAAGGCCAATTACATCATTTTAAAAAAACTTCAATGATTTTTAATGATGTGGTACAATTAACGAGTATTAAAAACATCCATCCATTGAAGTATTTAAAATAATTGGCCCGCTGTTCTAATGGTTAGAGACCCTGACCACAAAACCATAACAATGTATTAAACAAAACATTCTTGAAATAAAACAGCTTATAAACTTTTTAGGTATTCTTATTCTTTAGCATCCATATCACACTACCACATCTAAGGAACTAGGGAATCGGTTTGTTAGTAAAATGACTTTTTGACGAATTGGTCTTTTAATGAGGCCGTAATACGTTGAGAAATTAAAAAAAAAGATCCAAATTGGCTTCACAATACTACAGCAAACAAACAAATACCTTCTTTCAGATAAAGGACCCATATCGTTGGTTGGAAGTCCCCGACTCGGAAGAGACGAAAGCATTCATAGATGCACAGAACAACATCACAATACCATTCTTGGAGTGCCCAATGAGACAGGAGTTAGACGCAAGGATCAAGGAGCTATGGAACTACACGAAGTACATCTGCCCGTTCCGAGAGGGGGATCGGTACTACTTCTTGAAGATTGAGGGTTTGCAGAATCAGAGGTAAATAAAACTGATATACAAAAGTTAACGGGACCAGTGAAATCTAATATGAACAAAATAAACCTAGCTTCTTTCTTTAGGTTGGTGACTTGACTTGGCAAGGGCACAGTGCTTGTTATGGTACTGGTTGTGGTGATGGTTTGGTCACGCCGTCTACGCGTGTGCCTTTGCTTGGCAAATGCTCATTCTCATCAGTGTCGTAGCTACTAAAGGGCTAGGCTGGGCAGTGCCCCGAGGGTCTCAAAATCAGGGGCGTCTGAATCCAGAAATCTGGTTAGGAACTAATATCTCCCATTTTCAAAATAAATATGACGGGTTGCAATCCCACTTGACAACTCAGTTTAGAGAGAATGCAAAAACATAGCAGGGAGGCTCGAGTTTTTAATTTGCTCCAAGGCCTTTGGTTACCTAGATACAGTACTGACCCTCCTAAAAAGAGCAGTTGGTAATGAATCGACTTTGTTCATATTAGATGCGGAATTACGTTCTTACGTTACGTTACCGGCGATTAAGGTCTGCACCGATATAGCAACAGATATAGCACTTGCGAATTAATATGACCTATGTAATAAAGCCACGTGCTCAATGTCAATGGCAAATAATAATGCTAATAATGACAAATTACAATAAGGAGAATAAGTACTGGTTATGCAGTAATCCACCTATGGCTATGCAAATTCAAAAAAACCGGTAGAACAACTAACCACCACGCTCTCAATCACCGATTTTATTTGTATGAAAATAACGTTGCCGTTGCCACAATGTATTGGAATATATGGCAGTCATATGTAGGAGAATACAAGTGTATAGTTGTACATAGTATGTAGTATCAGACTATTAATGTACCACTGGAGGGAAAAGTCGTCCATCATTTGATATCGTCTTTTCGTTACAAAGATGGGTTTTGGCTTAATCTGTACGCTTGCCAAATCCGGGTTGATCACAAACCCGGGCTGTGTTCGGATAAACAGAGACTAATTTTGGCCGACCTGGGAATTGATCTCTGGACCTCGAGAGCACGGCCCGGTACTCAGGCTGAGACTATACCAAACCGGAGACTTGTAAAGAGGAGCAGAGATGTGTCGTTAGCAACCAATAGGATTTTATTTCTGAGATGGTCGCGAGTTGCTGCTAAATTCCCATTGGCTACTTACGACACATCGCCGTTTGGGTGGAATCTCTCCCTTACCATAACCACAAGATCATTGAGGCGTTGTAAGGGAAGACTGATCTAAAATAATATTTCGACGCCTTCCAGGATCCTGTACGTGCAAGACAGCCTGGACGGCGAGCCGCGCGTGTTCTTTGACCCCAACAAGCTGTCGGATGACGGCACTGTCTCTCTCAACACATACATGTTCTCGGATGACGGCTCCAAGTTCCTATACGGACTGTCTTCTAAGGGCTCCGACTGGATATCCTTATACATTAAAGACGTAGAAACAGGTGAACTTTAACTTAACATTCCTTTTACTTTCGTAGATATCAATAAGAACAAGTAGCCAGATAATGTTTTAAAAGTTAACTGAATTGAGTCTTTTACTTATTTACTGACTTTTGATAAATAAGTAAAAGACTTAATTCAGATTCATGTGCCAAGGTTCCATCTCATCGCACCGAAAGCGAACTTAAATTATTTGCTGAGCTTTTATTTGTTGTGGATTTGTGCCTAGATAAATTGGATGTTTTTACCGATGGGCATCCATTCCATCCATTCAATCCATCCATTTAGCATCGGCATGTATTTAGTTGTAAAAAAAGTAAAAAGGCCTACCAAAAAAGGTATATTCTAGTCCTATATAAAACGTTCCGCTAGCAAAACACTTTAATTGAAACAGAAAAATTAAAACGGTTCCTTGTTCCAGGAGAAAATTATCCGGAGGTCTTAGAGAAAATAAGATCAACAACTTTGTCTTGGACATCTGATAATAAAGGGTTTTTCTATTCTGTAAGTGTTTTTTATATCAATAAAGTTTAGTAACTACAGTGAACTTGCTTATGCCTATTCACAAAGTAACAAAATTATTCAATTGATACTCAACCATAACTGACAGGCATTAAGTCAAAAATCGATTGAAGATTTTTGACAGATTTGTATAGTTGCTCGTAGCGTAAAATGTAGCCTACTAATACTTGGGTTATTTTACATACCTACATAAGTCTCGACAAAAAGCTAATTGTAGGTTCACACCAGTGGACCGAAGTTCGGTGATAACGGCAATGCATTTTTATACAAAATTACGCGAAGTAATTTGGGCATTGCGTGTCATCCTCCGTTTAAAACACAATGCAGACTATTATTCAAGTTGAACTTCAGTCGCGTAATTTTGGTCTGGTGTGTTTTTACACAAATTTGTCACTTAAATGCACGTAGTAATAAATTGTTTCGTGACATAACTTTTATGTAAGTACTACTCATAGTAAATTTTCCAGTACGTAGGTAGTATCGGCCTGTTAATGTCCCACTGCAGGGCAAAGGCCTCCATCATTTGAAATCATGTTTCCGTTACAAAGATGTGTTTTGGCTTAACCACCACGCTTGCCAAATCCGGGTTGGTGATTACGAACCCGGGCTGTGTTTGCAAAAATCTACACAAATTTTGCCCGACCCAGGAATCGAACCCAGGACCTCGAGGCCAAGACCCGGTAGGTACTTAAACCACTAGACCATCGAAGCGTCATTTTGCTGAATATTCTTTAATATTAAATTAAATATATTTTCCTAGCAAACCTAGCTAATATATCACAATATTATTATATTGTGATAGTAGTTTAATTTCCTCCATGCATACACAGGCTTACCTGAAGCAGATGGGCGAGCCCGTGGGGTCCGCCACGGACGCGAACCGCGACCACACGCTGTACTACCACCGGCTCAACACCTCGCAGGCCGAGGACGTCGCTGTGGTCGAGTTCCCGGACGAACCGCTGTGGACGATGTAAGCATATCTTCTTACTCGTACAATAAACAAATTAGTAATAAACTGGCGGCTGCCCGCGTCTCCGTTATCGTGGAATTCGGTTTCCGCACACGTAGTGTTATACTGTAGCTTAAAGCCTTCCTCGACTTATGGACTATCCAAAAATATTTTATCTATTCGAACCAATTGTTCCTAAGATTAGCGCGTTCAAACAAATAAATAAAATAAATATCTCTGTACATTATTCACACAGCGGCTTCTAGACCCAAACTAAGCAGCAGTAGCTTGTGCTTTGGGTGCCAGACAACGGATAAACATTTTTTTTTTGTAAATACATACAATACATATGTATTATACATAGAAACACCCAGACCGATACAAGCAGACATGTTCATGCACACAAATGTTTGTACCGTGCGGGGATCGAACCCGCGACCTTTGGTGTAGTAGCCGACTTCTCGACTAAGTATTACACCTAACGGCTCGTCAAACAAACAATTTGTCTAAAATCTTATTAAACCGTACACTAACCCAGGGCTGTCTTTCACCTATTAAAGGCCCTGGGCACATGTGCCCTATTGCCCTCTGGTTTGGTAATCGTGGGACCCTGAGACCCTGGTCTAGGAACCCCAATCGATCGCAGAGCCGTGAGCACATGCCCATTGTGCTAAGAGGGAAAGAGTACTAACCCGACACATTTTGCAAAGTTACGGCGAGGTGACGTACGGCGGGCGGTACCTTCTGGTGCGCGCTTACAAGGAGTTCAGCGACAGCCTGCTGCACTTCGTGGACCTCAGCCTGCACCCCAACATCACCGGCCTGTTGCCGCTCACGCAAATCGTGCACAAGTTCGACTCTAGTTACGAGGTATGAAAAATTAATAAACTATTGGTCACTCACTGACTCATTCGATCTTGACCAATCACTGACGAAAACTCTGAAACTAAGGCTCGTATTAATAAATCGCACTCAACTCTGAGCACAAACTTGAGCGCAAACTTGAGGTGCTGTTTTGTATGAGAATGACATATCTAGTTCGCACTCAAGATCGAGCTTCGAGCCTAAGTATAGGTGCTAGAAGTTTCAAATGTTGCATAGGTGTTGCCTTTTTACAACTCAGGTGCACGGTAAGAGTAGGAATACACTAGGCTGAAATTACGCGACCGAAGGTCGGCGGCAATGAATTTTATATGCATTACGCGACGTAATTTCGGCATTGTATGCCATTTTCCATTTACCTAAATACATAACAGGCGTTAAAATTAATATTTTACTTTCTTTTAGTATGTAACGACCGAGGGATCAACGTGCTTATTCGTCACGAACAAGAACGCTCCAAACTACAGGCTCATCAAAATAGACATGAATAATTACGGCGAAGAACATTGGGCAGACCTCGTGCCGGTGAGTCTCTTTCTTCGACATATTTCAGTTGGCAAACAGGGATGGCAAAAAACCAGCTTAAGTGAGTTTGGTTTCAGCACATGAAGCTTCGCTTAATGCATTGCCGGACTAATAGGACACCTAATCAAACTTCTCTGAAAAATGTCGTAGATAACCGATTTTCTGCCTACAATACATGTACTGTATTTTTTTTTTAGGAACATCCGAAAGACGTCCTTGAATCAGCCCTAGCAGTGACAGACAAATATTTAATCCTTCGCTACATGAGAGACGTAAAAGTAAGGACATGATTTGTAAAACTTCTTCGAACATGCATGACCAAATACGTGTATCCCACGGGGGCATTCGTTAGCCTACCCCGCAAGGCACTGGACCCGCGGGATCAGTCGCGCAATCCCTTTTTGAATTGGCCGACTGACCCCGTGACACCCACCATGGGGTCAGTTGGGGTATAACTATTTTCGAATACGTCGACTGACCCCGCAAAATATTTTTTATGACTTCGTCTACTGATAGGAACAAAATAAAACGTACAGGTCAGTAGAAAACTGTCAGAGGTTTATTGAACATAACTATAAATCTAAGAGCACTTATGCTCAAATTATATGTACATATAATAAGAGTAAATTACTAATCAATTAAAGAAAATCACGTAGCCCGTGAAATAATTTTAACAGATTTAGAATAATTTGCAGATAATTTTAACTAAGTTTATCAGTGAAATATAAGTTTTTAGTCAACTTTAGAAAGCAGTTACTATATCAGATTGATACGTTCCCCATGTTTACAGAGTGATTAACATTTTATATCCTGAAAATTGAATTAAATTTCAGAGTATGTTTGAAACAATACCAGTACCAAGAAAAATTCATCTGACCTCATCGCTCAGGCGGGAATCGAACCCAGCGCCTCTTGCAATCCGGGCAAGCGCTCTTACCACTAAGCTACCGAGACCGTTAGTAGACCTGACGAATTTTTCCTTGTTATTTGCTTAACGCAAAGCTGCGTTATCTCTTCAATGTTATAGTAGGTACCTACTACAACACTCGTTTGAAACGCTATTTGCAGGCGTTTTCTAACGAAAGAATAGATTTTTACTTGTAACTTTTGTCTATTTTTTATTTGAGCATTTTTTAATGGTATGTATTATTATACTTTTTAACCCCCGCGGTGCTCTGGAGTAAGTTCGGTTTAAGGAGTTTGTCGTATAATATTATTAAATTAATTAGCGTCTTTTTTTTTCGATTTTACTATTCAGGAACAAATATGTTTTATAATTATTAAGTCCGTCTAGTTAAGAAAGTGAAGATGAAGATGACTATGATTTTCGCGCTCCTCGGCACTTTAGAGTGTCGCCCTCCGCAGCACTTTAGAGTTTCGACCTCCGCGACACGTGAGGTTGGGGCTCCGTGGCGCTTTGGCGATGCGCCCTCCGGGGTATTGAGGGTCGGTCCCGCAGCGCTCTGGAGGTTCGTTTCAGCGGTGCTTGGAGTTTCGGCCTCACGGTGCTTTAGAGTTTAGACCCCCGCGGTGCTCTGGAGTTTGAATAAATACAGTTTTTGGGGATTTTTGTTTAAAATTATTAAATTCATTGTCATAATTTTTTTTCGATTTTACTATTCAGGAACAAATATGTCTTAGAATTATTAAGTCGGTCTAGTTAAGAAAATGGAGATGAAGATGAGTTTAATTTTCACGCTCCTCGACACTTTAGAGTAGGTACCTACTACAACACTCGTTTGAAACGCTATTTGCAGGCGTTTTCTAACGAAAGAATAGATTTTTACTTTTAACTTTTGTATATTTTTTTATTTAAGCATTTTTTAATGCTATGTATTATTATACCTTTTAACCCCCGCGGTGCTCTGGAGTAAGTTCGGTTTAAGGAGTTTGTCGTATAATATTATTAAATTAATTAGCGTCTTTTTTTTTCGATTTTACTATTCAGGAACAAATATGTTTTATAATTATTAAGTCCGTCTAGTTAAGAAAGTGAAGATGAAGATGACTATGATTTTGGCGCTCCTCGGCACTTTAGAGTGTCGCCCTCCGCAGCACTTTAGAGTTTCGACCTCCGCGACACGTGAGGTTGGGGCTCCGTGGCGCTTTGGCGATGCGCCCTCCGGGGTATTGAGGGTCGGTCCCGCAGCGCTCTGGAGGTTCGTTTCAGCGGTGCTTGGAGTTTCGGCCTCACGGTGCTTTAGAGTTTAGACCCCCGCGGTGCTCTGGAGTTTGAATAAATACAGTTTTTGGGGATTTTTGTTTAAAATTATTAAATTCATTGTCATAATTTTTTTTCGATTTTACTATTCAGGAACAAATATATCTTAGAATTATTAAGTCGGTCTAGTTAAGAAAATGGAGATGAAGATGAGTTTAATTTTCACGCTCCTCGACACTTTAGAGTATCGCCCTCCGCGGCACGTTAGAGTTTCGACCGCCGCGACACGTGAGTTTGGGGCTCCGCGGCGCTTTGGTGACGCGCCCTCCGGGGTATTGAGGGTCGGTCCCGCAGCGCTCTGGAGGTTCGTTTCAGCGGTGCTTGGAGTTTCGGGCCTCAGGGTGCTTTAGAGTGTAGACCCCCGCGGTGCGGTGATTGGTATTAAATTTTGAGGTCAGAGGGGTATGATACGATTGGCAATAAGTTAATAATGATTTAAGTTCTGAGACCCAATACCACTAAATCAACGTTTCATTTAACGAACTTTGTGATTCTGATTAGTTTGTCTTCACAAGTTATTATACTCATAGATTTAAATATGTAGTAAGCCTCGATAACAGAAAACGATGGCAATATTTTGTTTGAAACGACGTACATTTTGTATATCAATGCGTACATTACATAAGCGTCGTATGCACATTTCAACAAGCTGTCACTGCGATGGAAAGCGACAAACGCTTCAAATTTTAGTGACAATTTCAGAGCGTTTTAAATCCAACAACAAAGTTGTGTGGGCATACAGCGTGTACCTAGGTACCTAGTTACCGATGAAACGTATGCATCCATAACATGATTAATCAATATCATGCGACAAGCTTTTATAACATAGAATTGTGTCAAATGTGTTGAAATGATGTTATAAGTTAACAGTTAAAGTTTGAGTGTAAAAGTTACTTTTTTATCCTTATAGCGCATTTAAATAAAAGCCTGTTTTAATATTTTTTTACCGTAAGGTAAAATATTTTATATTTAACTAAAATGTTAAAAGATATAATAATACTTGGCATTTAAGGTTAAAAGGTATACTAATAGATAGAATTCAAAAATGCTTAGTTAAAATTATCTGCAAATTATTCTAAATCTGTTAAAATTATTTCACGGGCTACGTGATTTTCTTTAATTGTTTAGTAATTTACTCATATTATATGTATATATAATTTGAGCATAAGTGCTCTTAGATTTATAGTTATGTTCAATAAACCTCTAACAGTTTAGTTTTCTACTGACCTGTACGTTTTATTTTGTTCCTATCAGTAGACGAAGTCATAAAAAATATTTTGCGGGGTCAGTCGAGGTAGTCGAAAATAGTTATACCCCAACTGACCCCATGGTGGGTGTAACGGGGTCAGTCGGCCAATTCAAAAAAGAGATTGCGCGACTGACCCCGCGGGTCCAGTGCCTTGCGGGGTAGGCTAACGAATACCCCACCCCACGCAAACACATTACATCACATAGGTTTTATTTAAAGCTCACATAATAAAAATCGTCTGCTTGAATAAAAATCCGATATAACAATTGCACCTTATCGTTAAATGTTCCCATTTAAAATGTCTATATTTATTTCATCAGAGCGTAATCCAACTGCACGACTTGAAGAGTGGGGAACTCCTCCAGACAATATATTCGGGCATAGGTTCAGTTCCGGTGATGAGTGGGAAGAGGAATAACGCAGACTTCTTCTACTACATCTGGACCTTCCTCACGCCGGGGCAGATTTACCACATTGATTTCAACAAGACAGATATCAAACCAACGGTACGCAGAAATAACATTGGACACTATTTTACCTACTTAAAACATATAATTTAAAATTACTCCGAGCGGTTAAAAATCGTGGTACTTACCAGACCCGATGTTTCAGAAGTCGCGATCACGGAATTACATATTTAATCCGTTTATGTTGTTTGAATGAATAAGAAAGAAGTAAGAACCGTTAATCTAAGACCTGAAGTATTCACCATCACAATTGTTCCATATTTCAGGTATATCGAGAAAGTGCAGTGCACAATTTTGATGCATCGCAGTACGAGGCTAAACAGATATTCTACTCTAGTAAAGACGGCACCAGAGTTCCTATGTTCATCGTTTCCAAAAAGGTAGGTACGAAAAAAAAGATTGATTTACGATTTTGTTGCCTTTGCAGCTTTTTTTCTAACTTTATAAGTATTTTTGTGCTCAATAGCCCGAAAACTGACAAGCTGTCGAGCAAAAAACTTACAAATACCTTCAAATTTAAATATTTAAGAAAAACAAACAGATAACATAGTACCTATCAAACCATCTCAGGCAAAATAAAAAAAACTCCGTACCCTTAAATACAATTGAAGGTTGTAGATATAAAAATCGTTGTAGGTACTGTCGAAAACAATAAACAGGAAAAAAACAGGCAAATTCAATTCGAATACAATATTTTGGAAGGGCTTCAAAATGTAATGTCGAATGCCCCAAACATCCTTGATACCTACTTAACAAATATTTATACAAGTTTTATTTCTGAAACAATAATTCAGCTTAATAATTGTGAAACTTACCCAACAGACAGTAGTACTTGCAGCACAAACACCATTACACAATTAAATATAAAATTGTCACAAAACATCGATTATTCACAATGGCCGCATTTCAAGTTAACAAAAAAATATTTCATCCTAATGAATGACATTAACCAGTGAATATAATCTCGTTTAATTGAAGTAAACTTAAACTTTCACATCATTTCTATCCAATTCAACGTGTGAAAACGACATAGAAACTCACAAGTTTTTAAAGTAATAAAATCCGGAGCAAACTTACTGCAACAGGAAACTCTACTAGTGCCATAGTGCCATGTTTGGAAAACTTTTCGCGCGTACTAATAAGAACGAGACTATTTTTTGAAATAATTATTGTTATTACGTTTTTAGACATCAAAAGATAGCTTATAAATCAAATTTTATTATTAAGTGATTTGTACAGTGTGATAATTCGATGTTATACTACTATTAGTAAAATAAGTTGCATCTCGGATGTTCAGGATTTATAATGGAAGCGGAACCAGAAGTCAAATCAGCTTACTTTTTGGCAATCGACCCAAATATGCCTTGACCACAGATTACAAGAACCTTAATTAAGTGATAGCACCAGAAAAAAAAACACAAATTGAGTAAGATCTCGTAGCATTGAGAAGAACATTTTACGCCACGACTCCTGGCCCAATATTTTTTTTTACTTAAAATTTTTAATTAACATAAATAAAAACATTAGTATGCTGAGCACGTAAATTATTGTAATAAGTTTTACATTTTTTGTCTTACCTCGCTATATCACGTCTTCCAGGATGTGCCCCTGGACGGGTCCAACCCGACGCTGCTGTACGGCTACGGCGGGTTCAACATCAACCTCACTCCGTCGTTCGACATCCTGCGGCTGGTCTTCATGGAGATGCTGCACGGTGTCGTCGCCATACCCAACCTTAGAGGAGGCGGGTGAGAGATCAAAGACTTATTCAAGTGTTAACCCATTCGCTGCGGCAGACGCCCATCGCCATTTTATTGATTAAGAATTCAAGTGCGGAAGACGCCCATCGGCGATTTTAATGAACGTCGGCGTTTGCGACAAAAACCTATATTAAATACATAGCCGCATGAATAATGGTTTAAAGCATGTAAATTCAACATCCCAATCTAGTTTTACGTGGCAATCCATGGTAAACAAAGCAACAGAAAACCCCAATTTATCATCGTCGAAAAGATTTTTGCACATTTTTTTATTTTATTTTAATAGGCTCAATTATTCTTGTATGACATCAGCCATAATAAAGCAAGATCAAAATCCTCAACAAACCAAATATTCAACTTTATATTTCTAGAGAGTACGGCCAGAGATGGTATGATGGTGGTAGACTTCTCAACAAGCAGAACGTTTTCGACGATTTCCAAGCGGCAGCGGAGTATCTTATAAGGGAAAACTATACACGACCAGACTTGCTGACTATCCAGGGCGGCTCCAACGGAGGGCTGCTCGTCGCCGCCTGCATCAACCAGCGCCCCGAGCTGTACGGCGCCGCCATCGTGCAGGTCGGGTGAGTGGCAAACGCTAAATAGTTGTAATCCTAATTGATAAGCATTTTGTTGGGTTTAACATATTCAATGCCACCGGATATGTCGATTAACCTGGACACACAAGTCTTGTCAAAGGCATTAAATGTGTTAAATAAATCCTTCGTCCAAAGTGATAGAACTAGGCTGCAGTAGGTACAAACTTAAAATGTCTTTCTTATCTCCTGAGAAGTTATGATGCCCATTAATATATAAAATAATACTGAAAACTCCTTTGAGAAATTTTATGGTTGTAAAGACGCGACCTCACGTTATCCACTTACATTGTGTATTTTACAGCGTACTGGACATGCTGCGGTTCCATAAGTTCACGATAGGGCACTCGTGGGTATCCGACTACGGCAGCTCAGACAACAAAACACAGTTTGAGTACCTCATCAACTATTCGCCTTTACACAACATACGGCCCCCAAGTGAAGGTAAACTTAACTTCCATCGACACAAGCACCTCAAATTCCGTTTTATATTATTTTTTTAACAGCAAAATTATGGAAGTAACTTGCTTTTAATTTAATATTTGAGAATATTTAGCAAAATAACGCCACGATGGTTTGTGGTTTAAGTATCAGGCCTGTGGCTCGAAGTTATGGGTTCGATTCCTGAGTCGGAACACTGGCAAGCGTGGTGATTAAGCCAAAATCCATATTTGTAGATAATACATCATTTGCAGTGGGACATTCATAGGCTAAGACTTATACTTCTACTATGAAGTAAAATAACAATTGTGAAAAATATTTCATACACGGACAATAATTTCAACGTAGAGATAAAGGGACTCAATATGGTACCCACCTTTATTTCCCAGACCGCGCGCAGTACCCGGCGACGCTGGTGCTGACGGCAGACCACGACGACCGCGTGGTGCCGCTGCACTCGCTCAAGTTCATCGCCGCGCTGCAGCACGCCGTGCGCGGCTCCGCGCAGGCGCGCCCGCTGCTGGCGCGCGTCGACACCAAGGCCGGCCACGGCGGCGGGAAGCCCACGGCTAAACTCGTGAGTACCGCGACCGCACCCTTGCCCCAGTGTCAATGCCATACATAATAATTTACCCATTCACTGCCTCACTAAAAAGTGACGGTCTTACCCACATGTCGTCTTATGATGATAGTCGCGCCGCCCATGGGCGGCCTCGGCAAGTGAATAATGTAGTTTCGACTTTCGACCGCCCATGGGCGGTCGAAAGTGCGACGGCACTGAACGGGTTAACACATTCAACGCTACTGACTGACAGATTTAGCCTTGTTCGGGTTGACCGACACTGTCCGACACGCAAGGCGGTAAGAAATATCGGTTATGGAACCGCAAGATACCAAAGTAAGATGGCAGTGAATGTGTTCTAATACTAGAAAAATGAAGTGCAAGGCGCATATAAAATAAAACACTAACTTCACAATAAATAAGAGACAATACGAAACGACTTATGACTTTACACCACAACTAATATTTTAAATAACTTTACAGATTGCAGATACTACGGATGTTCTCTGTTTTATTAGTCAAGCTCTACATCTTCACCCAAAATGATTCACACACTTCAGTCAAGCTAGCAAGTAATTTGGTAGTAGCTTAGATAAATCGTACTTACTTATATTTTTTTAATAATAAATAAATCAATGCCATAATAAACACAAAAACCTATCAACATTGTTTTTTTTTATTCCCCAACATTAATCACTGTGACGACTTTGTTTACAACATCCAAAGGAGATCTGACTTAGGCGTGGAAGTTTCTGAAGCTACTAGAATACGCACTTATAATTTATTGAAAAATAATTATTTCTTATAAAATACTGCCTTAATTACGGGTAGGAATTGTGATATTTTATTAACTTTATCACAATTAATTTCAAATAAAACACAATCATAAATATTTAACTTTATTGTTGTATCCTTACAATTGCTAAAAGCACGAAGTTCATAGGGACTTGCTTTTCCCTCCAATATAAAATATTAGTTACCTACTTAGAACAAAATAAATAAAACACTTCTCAATGCCCTTGTGGCGTTTTAAATCAATTAATTAATTTCTTTATGAATAGTTACTTGTGCAACTTTCAACATGAAGAAATTTCCTCGATGGCCTCGATTTAAAATCGTTTTAATAAATAATAGTGCATACATTTTTAATATACCACCGTCTTGACATTAATTCACAAGTAAGCATGTTCGGCTTACATGAGAAAAAGTCTACAGCATTGCAATTATTTCTACTTTATATATAAGTGATAGATAATGTATTTATCAGACCCATTACAATGAAATGTACAATCGGAAAGGTACACATCATACAACTGATCGGCGTACGGGTCCCGAGGGGGTCATACGATACAAGTACATCGATACATCTACATTGGTACCGACCAATTGTATTCACACTTATTATACTTTAACACCTAGAGAAAAATGCTACTCGTTAGTCAAACGCTATATACTACTTCAAGGGTACATGCATCAGACGTAGATTACAAAGACTCTAAAATTAACAAGCTTTCAACCTTAACCTATGTCGATAAGGAGCGAAATAGCTAGTCAATCTATAACTGTCAAATAGCTTATTTCTAGATTTACACATTTCATAGCTTAGGGTCGGGAAAATTTGTAAACGTTCACCCACTAGTGGTTGGTTAAAAATCGAGGCCACATTTATTATTATTATAATCGCCGCGATCCCCGCGTACATTATTTTAAGGTTTTTCCCTGTGATTCAATCGACAGTGTAACAAGAATATAGTTAAGCGAGTCTATGTCGTTTCAGTTTAATAAAAAAAACGACAGATTTTAGACACGTGGCGCAGTCGTTTCGTTCTTACATTTTGCTGGACGTGTGGTCACACGCGTATAATACGGTGGCATTATAATACGCTTCAAGGAGTTTAATAAGCAAACTTAATTTCGCAAAAAATAGTTTTTTATCTATACTAATATTATAAAGAGGAAAGGTTTGATTTTTTGTTTGTTTGTATGAATTGAATAGGCTCCGAAATATCGTATAAAGGACATAGTCAACGACATGTATGTGTATGATGACCAAACCGTGAAAAAACAAAAGATTAAACTTGGAAGAAGTTTTAAGTAGGAAGCTACATTCGTAGAAAGTTTTCACATAGTCAATCGGCTCACTGATTAAACTTGGAAGAAGTTTCAAGTAGGAAGCGGTTACATTCGTAGAGAGTTTGAACATAGTCAATCGGCTCACTGAGAAAACCCTCGACATCTAGAGACGGTGGGGCGGCGCGGTCCCCCGCGGCGAGGAGCGCGGCGATTCACTAAACCTAATCTAACGAGACACCATGGCCGCATGATGTAACTTTAGCGTTCGTCGGGACGGCAGCCGACCTCCGAGCTTACTTCACTACAGATACATGCTCCAGTTTAGAGCTCACTGATGTTGAAACGCTACAAAATGTAACAATATACTACACCGGTATTCGGTGTTTTCCGACGAAGATAAGTTTATAATATAAACTACGCATGTCATTAGCCTACGGATATGCCATGCATATATTAATTTTAAAGCAGTTACATGATGTAGTGTTAAAATATTACCTTAATTTAATACGGGATTTGAATATGTAACAATATTAATGAGATTTCATATTAAATAATCTTTAATCGCTTACCGAGGTCGCCGCGAGTCCCAATCAAACTTTTGGTTTGGCTTCACAGCCTCAGTTTCCATACATTATTCGTTTGTCTACATAATTTTACTGATATTTCTCGTCCAATTACCTAAGTGCACCAGCTAAACTCAATAAATAAAACCAATTACATTATGTCGCAGCTATAATAAGTAAAATCTATCTGACAACTAGACTTAAAAAATATTGAGATGAGCAGCATCTTCATTCGCCCAATAAAACATAATCCATTTTTTGATATAAAGTGTATAAAAGATATCAATAAAAATAATATAAAATTGTAGGTACGCCTATTTTGAGAACGGGATTCATTTAATTAAAAACAATACTCATTTCGAGGTAAACTAAAACAGCTCCCGTAGATGTATGCATAACAATAAAATATACATATGCAATTCTAACATAATAGGAAACGTTTCGATTAGAAAAAAAAACAACTAAAATATTGTTGCAAGACCCGAGATCAAATAAATCGTGCTTGTGAATATGTCATAGCTGGAAACAACAAAATACGTTTTGTATAAGATCAACGAAGTCGTCCCGAACCGCACATTTCGCGCTGTGAAATATTCACGACGGTTGTATTAATATTGCATTCGAAATGAAAGAAACAACTAGATAAACGATACGTAGACGTAATAAGTGGCTTAGACTTGGCGCGGCCGTCATTCCGCCAGCCCCGGGCTCACCACCGGCGGCTTGCCCGCGCCGCCCGGCATGCTCGCCAGCCTGCAACAGACCACATGGCGGTCACACATAACGGAACACAAGGTAGGAAAGCAACTTACAACTATAAAAGATACCTAAAATTATTTTAAGTGATAGATGTCTTTCCCTGTAGTGGGACATTAATAGGCACTTTACTTAAAAGAGATATTTAAATTTGTCTTTTTTTATTGTACATGAAGCGACGACATTTTATTAAAAATATATACGACGTCCAGAATTTCACAAGAACGTTGAACGTTGTTGGTTGAAACTGCGTTTAACGGGCGCACACGCGCTCCGAGTGCGACAAAACATTCGGCACATCACTACTTCTACTTCTCCGCGCCGTGGCACATCACCGGCGGCTCCGTCGCAGCGACACCGGCGCCAGGTGCAGTGCTGCAGTGCAGGTGTACTCACCCCTGCGTGGGCGCGTCGAGCCCCATGAGCGCGAGGGCGCGCAGGGCGGCGCGCGAGCACTGCTCGTGCGAGTGCTGCGTGGACGCGCCGCCGCCGTGGCACATCACCGGCGGCTCCGTCGCAGCGACACCGGCGCCAGGTGCAGTGCTGCAGTGCAGGTGTACTCACCCCTGCGTGGGCGCGTCGAGCCCCATGAGCGCGAGGGCGCGCAGGGCGGCGCGCGAGCACTGCTCGTGCGAGTGCTGCGTGGACGCGCCGCCGCCGTGGCACATCACCGGCGGCTCCGTCGCAGCGACACCGGCGCCAGGTGCAGTGCTGCAGTGCAGGTGTACTCACCCCTGCGTGGGCGCGTCGAGCCCCATGAGCGCGAGGGCGCGCAGGGCGGCGCGCGAGCACTGCTCGTGCGAGTGCTGCGTGGACGCGCCGCCGCCGTGGCACATCACCGGCGGCTCCGTCGCAGCGACACCGGCGCCAGGTGCAGTGCTGCAGTGCAGGTGTACTCACCCCTGCGTGGGCGCGTCGAGCCCCATGAGCGCGAGGGCGCGCAGGGCGGCGCGCGAGCACTGCTCGTGCGAGTGCTGCGTGGACGCGCCGCCGCCGTGGCACATCACCGGCGGCTCCGTCGCAGCGACACCGGCGCCAGGTGCAGTGCTGCAGTGCAGGTGTACTCACCCCTGCGTGGGCGCGTCGAGCCCCATGAGCGCGAGGGCGCGCAGGGCGGCGCGCGAGCACTGCTCGTGCGAGTGCTGCGTGGACGCGCCGCCGCCGTGGCACATCACCGGCGGCTCCGTCGCAGCGACACCGGCGCCAGGTGCAGTGCTGCAGTGCAGGTGTACTCACCCCTGCGTGGGCGCGTCGAGCCCCATGAGCGCGAGGGCGCGCAGGGCGGCGCGCGAGCACTGCTCGTGCGAGTGCTGCGTGGACGCGCCGCCGCCGTGGCACATCACCGGCGGCTCCGTCGACAGCGACACCAGCGACAGGTACTCGCCGTGGTTGCGCTGGAAATTATAGGACACGCTTAATTGCAGGATACCTAATTCACAAGGTGACTACAGGCTAACTAACGTGTCTCAAAAGGACTAATACGCTAATTTGAATAATTCACGATTTATGTAAAGACTAGCGGCGGGAATGCGTAACAGACAGACAGACAGAGTTTGGAGAGAGTGGGGATTTTTGACTCACTTTTGAAAAGTAAAACGAGACCTAAAATAGATCCCTGCGGCACTCCAACTTTTAACATGAAAAATAAAACGAAACCTAGAATGGATCCTTGCGGCACACCCATAATTTCTCGCCATTCAACTAACCTTAGGGAAATCTGAGAACTGCACGGTGAAGCCGAGGAGCTGCGCTAGGTACATGAGCTGGTCCTTCGCGCCGGGCGTGTTGCCGCCGCTGCCACCAGTCGCGCTCGTTTCACTCACGCCTGAAACAGGAAAATCAAGCTTAGTACCAGCTAGTGTTTATAAGGACCTTTCCAATGCATTTTGAACCTTATTTACATGGTATAATAATAAATAATAATGAAATAAATATTTCACCATATCACATATATTGGTCTGGGACTAAAAAAATATTTATTTATTTACTTAACACGGGTAAATAAATTTTTGCCCTGTGCGGGGATCGCACCCGACACCTCTTGGTCTAATAGCCAACTTCTTGACTATTACACCAAGAGGGCCGTCGTTAATGAAAACTGATTGCACGTTACACGTAACATTAAAAAGCAACCGTTTATTTGCAAACTAATTTCGACCTTTCGACCTTGTAATACCGATGTAAACCGACTGCAATCGTTACATTCAGGCTGCTATTTACTGCCGTTTACAATGTGCAAGCTAATTTCGACCTTCCGACCTTGTAAAACCAATGTAAATCGTCTGCATAGTTACCGTTAGGCTGCGGCGGCTGCCCGGAGCGCTGGTGGTAGTCCATCATGAGCACGCCGGGCACGGGCTGGCGCACGTCGCCCGCGCCGCCCACGCCCACCGCGCTCGCCACCGGCGTCTCGCCCTCCTGGAAACAAACATCTCATATGAATTGGGTATTTGACTGCATACGAAATAAATTGTGACATTCTAAGATTAAAGACGAAATCAAAAATTAGGCACAATTTTTTATCTCACAGTTACTATTGAGCTTTTAACAAATTGTTACAGCTAATTGAAGTTAAAAGAGTATTGATTTGACACTATTGCATCGTGACGTCACGATTCAATATTTCATAAATTTTTTTCGTTACAACGTATCAGGTCATCCTGTGCCAGTACAGTCATGAGCCAACATGTAAAACACATTCAAATATGAACTTTACTGCTTTGACATAAGAGTCGATGTTTATGTATTGTGTTTACATTTTGGTGCTCATGAGGTACACAGATTGATTCAGCCAGCACTGCTTGACTGCTTCATTCCCATAGATTAGGGGGTTATTTTGGGTGGGGGGGGGGGATTGATGCCCGATGTAAGGCCTACAGTAGAATACCCACAAAGGAATAATGATGCCATCCTCACCGGAAAGTCTCCAAGCCGCTTCTTAGTTTGCACATAACTATGGATGGTTGGGCCCGGATAAATGTACAAAAATACTTTTAGTTACAAACTTCCATTATTCGAGTACAAACGCCGCCGTTAATCACACAGCATTTGCCACTAGAGGAAATCGAAACGACGATCCTCGGTTTTTTTGGTCGTCACCCTACCAAAAATTACAAACCATTAGACCAGCTGGCTAGTCAAAAATTAACTTACTGGCCGTAACTCACTGCAACAGTATTTAAAGTAGTCAGTAAATAAATCCAACCTTTCGCTTTGTATCGCTAACGGGCGGCTTGGTGCCGTCGGTGTCAGCGTCGACAACGGCGCTGTTGGCCGCCGCCACCGCCGCCACGTCGGTCGCGTTCGCGCTCATCTCCATTGCTAGCAGCACATCTGGAATGTTATAACATCACCATCATCATTAATTATGTTTATAGGGTTTCATTAACATCACTGATTAAAGGAACGAGTAGTCGAGTATTTTGTTTCAAACCTTTAGCGACGATAGCATGAGTGTAACAACGTGTGTAGAAGGGTGTCAATGTTTGCACTCACTCATGTTATTTTTGCTTAAAGCCATGAAATTGCTATGAATTTATGTTACAACATTTGTTTATGTACGGGTAGCGCCAAGTCAAGATAAAGTACTCTATAGTAGCACTTATGACTATGACATAAAGGTTGTGTTGTCCGACGCGCGTTTGGGCATTTTTTCTCCGTGCGCATACACGCATGCTGCTTGTTGCCGGCGTGCACGCACGGCGTGCCGTGTTTTACGTTTACACGCGCGTCTTCGTTTATTATTCGTGTGTCAGCGCCTGTAAGTTGGCCGTGGAGCAGGTCCACTCGATAACTTATGTTTATAGTGAGACCGGTGTTACGTACTGTGCGCGGCGCGTCGCTTGGCGGCCTTCTTGTTGGGCCCGAGGCCGGTGGCGGAGTGCGGCGGCGCGTCGCACTGCACGAGGAACTCGCGGCGACGCGCGGCGCCCCGCTCCTCCAGCACGCGGTACTGCGGGCTGCGCGCATGCGGCAGTGTGTGTGCATACGTACTGTGCGCGGCGCGTCGCTTGGCGGCCTTCTTGTTGGGCCCGAGGCCGGTGGCGGAGTGCGGCGGCGCGTCGCACTGCACGAGGAACTCGCGGCGACGCGCGGCGCCCCGCTCCTCCAGCACGCGGTACTGCGGGCTGCGCGCATGCGGCAGTGTGTGTGCATACGTACTGTGCGCGGCGCGTCGCTTGGCGGCCTTCTTGTTGGGCCCGAGGCCGGTGGCGGAGTGCGGCGGCGCGTCGCACTGCACGAGGAACTCGCGGCGACGCGCGGCGCCCCGCTCCTCCAGCACGCGGTACTGCGGGCTGCGCGCATGCGGCAGTGTGTGTGCATACGTACTGTGCGCGGCGCGTCGCTTGGCGGCCTTCTTGTTGGGCCCGAGGCCGGTGGCGGAGTGCGGCGGCGCGTCGCACTGCACGAGGAACTCGCGGCGACGCGCGGCGCCCCGCTCCTCCAGCACGCGGTACTGCGGGCTGCGCGCGCGCACGGCATGCCGGGCCACCGCCAGCCGCGAGATGGGGTTGTCCGCGCCGCCGCCGCCCGCCGCGCTTGCCGCCGCGCCGCCCTCCTGAAGTACATTCAATAAGAAGTTCAAACAACCAGCTTTTATGCTGAGATCCAAAAAAGAAAACTGAAAGAAAACGTCAGTCTTTTAACAAACCAATTGCCTAGATCCAAGCCAAAAGTTGTACTATGGAAGCAAGGAACAGATTGACATATTTTAAACGTTTGCCTGACGACACTCTCTTTTGGTGTACCAATTACTAGTGCGAGGTTAATCACGTGCCAACTAACGACAAGCTCGCGAGGCGCGCTCGCGACATAGTCAAACAAAAGAGGCTTTTGTGTGTTTTCACGTTGGACTAACAACTAAACGCACGATTGAGATCATTCAGTTTGAACTTTTCCCTTCTACGGTAGTCAAACGCCTATCAGCCAACGTGAACACAAAGCCATTATGCCTCCGCACCCGCCAGCTCCAAACCGAACAAGCACTTCTCTGTACCTTGATGAGGTTCCTGGGTTTCTTCTCGGCGGGCTGGTGGCGGCGCTTGTCGTGAACACGAAGTAGCCAAGGCAGCACCAAAGTGAACAAGCACTAACGCGTATCCGTAACTGTACCTTGATAAGGTTCCTGGGTTTCTTCTTGGCGGGCTGGTGGCGGCGCTTGTCGTGGTTGGCGCGCGGGCGCAGCAGCGCGGGCGGCCAGCGGCGCCGCATCTCCTCCAGCATGCTGCAGGCCGCGCGCCGCTTCGACACCTTCTTGCCGTTGCCCTCGCCCTCCGTCTCCAGCTCGCCGACCGTGCAGAGAGTTACGAACACCTGCAAGTTGTACGCATGACCAATTTGTAAAGATTTCGTAGTTCATTTATACTATCTTTCAATTTATGACTGGTCCTTCGAGCCAGATATAGCTCATTCATTATAAGTATTAATTTATCACTGTTTCATAACTAGTCCTTCGAGTCGGATAATTTGATGTAATGTATAAATTTAAAGTAAGTAAAAATATTTACCCTCATATGCGGTGGTCCTCGCTCGGATTTCACTGTGAACTGAACAGATAAATTCCTCTTCAGAGCCAGTTCATGCACGAGCGACACTGGCGATTTCACCTCGGAACTTAGGAGGTCTCCGTTGGCTTCACCTATAATCAACACAATATTATTATTATTAATGTAGTATAAACCAAAAATATTATATTATTTTTATCATCATTTGGCGTGCCACTGTTCATGGACTTGCGAATAAGAATTTTTTTCTTTGTTATATTTAGGACAACAATAACCCTCATTGAACTTAAATAAAGTACATACATACATTGAGCTACCTTTAATTTGATTGGCAAAACGGAAGCAAAGAGTAAACGCTGCGTAAACACGTACCATTTTCACCATCGGCCTGTGCGTTATTTCCTTGTGCATTAGCGGCGGCGCCGGGCGAGGCGGCGGCGGGCGGGGCCGCAGCCTGGGCGCCGGGGCGCAGGTCGTGCAGCGCGCGCGCGGCGGCGTCGTGGCGCGCGGCCTGCGGCGTGGCGCCCTCGCCCAGCCACGCGCGCCCGCCCACGCTCACGCGCACGCGGTACAGCAGCGCGCCGCCCAAGCCCCCGCCCGCGCCCCCGCCGGCGCCCGGCAGCGGCAGGCGGTACGGGTGCGGCGGCCGCGCGCGCGGCGCCCGCGGGCCCGCCGCCACGGGCGGGATGGACGTGTACACGGCCGGCTGGCACAGCTTCATCGCGAGCGCGTTCAGCTCCACCGTCGGCATCACTGTACCTGACAACGTGGTCTATACTGACTACGGTTCCGAGGACATTTAAAAAATAAAGTTTCAGTTTCCAAAAGCGGCGAGCTTTAACTAGTGATGAACAAGGCTCGAGGCGTCCGAGTCTTTTGCCTAGAGCTTGAGCGGTTTCTCATGGCTCGCCTCGTTAGTACGGCGCCAGAGGACTCGGGATCTCTTTTTTAAAGGCTCGAGCTATTTTGGAGAGCTCACTAAGTCTTGCCATTCCACCTCGAGCCTTTAAAATGGACTAAAAGCCTCGAGGCTTGTACATCACTAGCTGTAACAACAGTTGCAAACGCCACGGCACGAGTTCACGCGATCATTTGCAGAGTTTGATTGTGCTTTTATTTTACGAGCCGTTTGGTGTAATGGTTGAGAAGTCGGCTATTACACCAAAGGTCGCGGGTTCAATCCCCGCACGGTTCAAACATTTGTGTGCATGAACATGTCTGTTTGTATCGGTCTGGGTGTTTCTATGTATAATATGTATGTATTTACAAAAAAAAAGTATCTAAGTAATGTTTATCCGTTGTCTGGCACCCATAGCACAAGCTAATGCTTAGTTTGGGGCTAGATGGCGCTGTGTGAATAACGTCCAAAGATTTTTATTTATTTTATACTGTCGAGGGCGTTGTCAACGCTCATGAGTAGATGACAATGTGTGTAAGTGCTTATGTATCCGTATGTTTCACTCTCTGTGCTGTGGTAGCAGGTGCATGGCACTGACCTGAGTGCCTGTGGTGCGCGTGCGGCGCGTGGTGCGCGGGCGGCGCGCGCGGCGGCGGCGGCGGGTAGCTGGTGGCCTGCAGCGCTGCGCTCGCCGCCGCGTGCTGTGCCCGCTTGATGGAAGAACCCTGCACATAATGATAAAGGAGATGCCTCAACTTCCATACAAAAATGTCAACAGACTCTTCTTCAGTCCGTCTTGATAGGCACTTATTTATACATTGAATATTTGTAAGTATTTTTTTCTTAACTACTGGGGGAATCTGCTAGTCGCAAAAACTTTTACCATACAATATTTGGTAGGCACTGGAAATTCCAAAAGGATTTTTGCATGCCATACAATTCTAATTGGTTTGGTTCGTGTTTGGATAAAATACTCGATGGCACCTTTGCTTTATGTTTAAGTCAACAAAACTTTTACTATTCCTCAGATAGGTAGAAGTATACAAACAAAATAGCGTGCAAAATATGTTATAATGAGTATCTTACCTCAGCTGTATATTCTTCAGTATCACCCAATCGGAGTGTTACTGTGAATACTTTTTTGTGAGCGGGTCCTGTTTCTGATGTGAGGCGATATTGATGCTTAATCTGTGAAGGAAAAAGACATCGTCTCATAATTTTGCATGTAAAAAATTGGCAACAATCACTGAAAATATTTAAGGGAGCTATATTGCGGATAACTTATAAACAATGTGTTTATGATCAGAATATCAGTATTAATCGTCGTCAAATGGAAGTGAAACATGTTATAAAGTGCTTCTCTCTAGCTCTCTCTAACATCACTCTAGGTGTAGGACTCTGTATGACTAAACTAAAAATTGTGCAAATAGAACATATGGCCTCATTTTGAATTTTAAAAGGTAGGAAGTTAGCGGCCAGTTTGCGCACTGGCTAGAATTTCCTGGAAGGAAAAGGCACTGTTACAGACTAAAAAAGTTGCTTACCTTATTGTACCTAGCCAGCTCGTTGACCAGGCACATAGGAGTCTTCTCTTTACTGTTGGCCTGCGCGGCGGCGGCCGGGCGAGCCGCCTCGCTGTCGCCCGGCGCCGCGCGCGCGTCCTCCGCCGCGTCGCCGCCCGCGCCCGCCGCTACCGACGGTACTGTCGCCGCTTTGCCTGCGCAACACGTGCACGGGTTATTTTATTTATTTATTTACTAGCTGACCCGACAGACTTCGTCCTGTCCAAAAAAAAATTGTAATCTGGCAGGGCTGTTTTTAGGGTTTTCCCAGCAATTTCTCGCCGTATGAACCATCCTTGGACTTCAACGAACATTTTAAAAAAATAATTGGGCAAATTGGTCCAGGCGTTATTGAGTTATGCGCTTGCCAATAGATTTTGCGATTCATTTTTATATTATAGATAGGAAGACAACAGAAAATAAGTACAACAATACTTATAGTAAGAAGCCCAAGAGGGGACTTTTGCAGTGAATCGAGCGTGTCAGAAAATTATATAGGGAGTATCCTTGCACCTAGATGGCGTAACGTGAACATAGGACAATAAAACCGGTTCAGATAAATATTGTAAAAATTTAATTGACGATTGAAAAAAGTGTTGAGTTTCTTACCGGTTCTTTATGGCAGAAACTGCCTTGGAAAGGTCCACCTTAAAGTCCGTCATCGGCACTTGAAAGTATTTTCTATTACAAGCCTGTATTTACATCATCTCGAATCTATCTAATCCCGCCGGAAAGACCTAATGTTTGAATTCACATTATAATAAAAGTGCAAGCAGTCTTATTTAAACATCAGACATTTTGGCGCCCTGCCATGTGAATCATTTAAATGAATTACCCAATTCCTAACTACAGGAGGAGCGACTATTAAAATACCTACATGTTATAATATATCACTATGTCGTATAATTCTTTTTTTTTAATACACATAAACTATTCTTTGAGAGTGCCAAGTTTTTGCATTCATCCTTATCAACTATCGTGTTTTAATAGAATTGTGGTGTTAAGATGATGACTATAATGTTGTAGCGTAATAATGGCTCACAATAAGCTTGCTAATCATAGAACACGTGTAGTGGATATTACATATAAATAGTTAGATATGACACCAAAAACTGTGGCATAACTTTAGCCATTGTGCGATCACAATGCTGACCATGGTCATTGACAGATGGTGATGTCCGCGTCATCGGGATAACAGCAGGTCTTTATATATTAGGTTCTAATTCGTTTATGAGTAAGCTCTCTCATGGCAATAGAGTCACATTTCTGAAAGTGCCTTTTTTAGCACGCGATATAGGCTCCTCTCTGCCTGATATTAAGCAAAAGAGCTATGTTGAGGGCATATCTAACTATTTAAATCTATGGTGTGTATTAGCGGTCTAGCCAAGATGCCACTTTCGCGAGGTCGAGCTATCGCTATCGTCGCGACATACATCTCCATCCCGCTCACACAGATACTGCGTTTGCGGGACGGCAATATTAGTCGAAGCGATGGCGATGGCGTAAGTGATCTTAGGCTCGTATTAATAAATTGCACTCAACCCTGAGATCGATTTTGAGTGCGAACTTGATATGTCATTCTCATATAAAACAACACCTCAACTTCGCGCTCAAGTTCGATCGCAGTGTTGAGTGCGATTTATTAATACGAGCCTAAGTGGCAACTTGGTTAGACCACTGGTCCACAAAATGGATGTTATCGTTATCTTACCTGTGGTGTCGTTAGCTGCCGTCTCCACGACCCCGGCGCTCGCGGTAGCCGTCGCCGTGTTGGACTGTGCCGACACCACTACAAACGACATGGTCACATAAGCGTATCGCAACGAATACTCACTTCTACACAATATGATGAAGCCAAAGAAATTTGAGATTTATCCCGTGTATATTGAGTAGGTTTTTACATGTCGGTATTTGGCATCGTACTGTGTAGAAGTAATTGTAGCACAAAAATGAAAATGTAATACATTGGCTAAATACACAATGAAATAATTGCTTTGTAATCAGTGATTTATGATACTGGACGGATTACATTTCTTTTGTTTTAAACTCTTCTCAAGACCCAATGCCTTACTTACGGCATTGGGTCTTGAAAAGAGTTTTTAACAAAATCTTATGTGAACGTTTAAATAATGTGAACTTAAATCATCGCTTATGATGGAAATATAAATCAATGATCACAGAACTTTAATTTGTAAATACATTTTGCGAAACCACATACAAAAAACACATTTTATGAAATATCACAATAAAATTAAATCTAAGCGTTGCACGATAAACCGTGACAAAATGATAAAGAAGTGAAAGGCGTACTACTAGTACATAGCGGAAATAAATAATGAATTAAAGCGACATAATATGACCAACATCAAAAATTAAACCAAAATGCACTGACCAAAGTCAGACATTAGTTTTTTCTGCGCCGCTATAATGGGTGATGTTGGCCTGCGCAGACCTAATGATAAGTAAACAAAAACGATAAATATGTTAACATGATTACTTTTTGTAATTTAGAACTTAAGGCTGCGTGATGATAATAATATGAGTATGTATATCCAAAATAAAAAACACATTGTTTACTTTAAAAATAGCTCAGTTAATATCGTTTGTTATTTATAATAGGCAAGCTGTAAAATGGTAAGTAAATCTTCTTCCCCCCTTAACAATGATGATGAAATTTTTACAGGACCTAGGTTGAGCAATGTGTATACTTAACGGCCGAGATTTTTTTTCCAATTCGTAACGTTAGTAAGCGAAAGAAGCATATTATTCATACCTCTTTGTATATGTATCTAATGTGACCTGCGCTTTCGTTTTTTTATGTGTATAATATGTCAATATCTTCTGCTGATTTAGTACGGAGGTGAACCTAACGAAGGAATCTTGAAGTATTCCGCCCACGCCTTACCCCGCACCTTTCAGGAGACTTTAAAGCTCCCGTCTATTCCCAGTAGTTCTACTGAACAAATCTACCGAACAGTTCTACCGTAAGACTAACATTGGTAAATTTATATGTATGTTAGTATACCTGTGTGTTGTGGCTGTGGCGGGGGCTGCGGCTGGCGCGGCGGCTGCGCGTACGGCGGCGGCATCACGCCCGGCCCGCCGCCCGGCCCGTAGCCCGCGCCCATGCCGTACGGCCGCCGCATCTTCATCGGTTGCTGGAGACGTTAAGACATTCAGTTCAATCTTGCACAAGTTGCAGGTTACTAAAACACGTGCCACATAATCAGCCGTTTACAACGGACACGGCGAATCAACCAGCTACGTTCGCAATATAGCCATCCCTATTTATTATTTCAGACTTAGATGACTAGTAAGGTACATTTTTGAGAAATGTCGATCATTGACTGAAAGGACCTACAAATCCTTCCACTAGTTTAAAATTATTTTCGGGTGAAACTTTTCAGTGTAATGTTACTATGCAGATCTGATACTAACCGGTGGCACTGAGTGGTGTTGCGTCGGCGGATGATGCGGCATCGGTCTGATGGGATGCGGAGGCCTCTGGCCGGGCCCGTGGTGCGGCGGCGGGACGCCCATGGCGCCCATGCCACCCATGGCCTGCCCGTGCCCGCCCATGCCGCCGCCCGGCTGCGACGGACCCATGGCCACCCTTCACATGCAACACACATTCATACACACCCACTATACACTACAATAGTCACAGACGGCCGGTTCTCTAAATAAGTAACCGATGCGAAGCGAAATCCGGCTATGCAGCATCCTGCTCGCGAGACGATGTTATTCCAACTGGCCGGTCCGTCCAACGGCCGTGATATATTGGTCTGACCGGAGCTGGAGGCCTCGCTTTCATCACTGATCAATAGAGACGTCGGTCATATGTTTCTTTGTCGCTTCATTCATGACCAGTCCGCGTGACACAAAAGAAGTGCCGCAAAAGAACCCTCGACGTATCAACAAATTACACAATATTTGCATATGAATAAGTGACCACTCAATGGTCTCGAATGAAATATTTTATTAAACAGTGTCGATGTTTGAGTGAACTAAGATTACCATACCACTATTATTATTGCCCAGTGACTTGAAATATGAACCAACTTGTGATCTCAATCATTTTTTATGCTCCTAGATTTATGTGAATCACAGTAGGGTAAAGGGTAATAAATAAGAAAATCAGGGCACATTCTAAAACAGTTTGAACAAAAGAACCATTCCAATTTATAATAAAAGCACAATTGTCCAGTACCTATGTATCAGACAAAATCACAAAGGTACATTGATCTGATCAGAAAATATTGACATAACTTAATTAAAATACATTTTCATGTCCAATGATTACTTTATTATGCTTTTAGATTTTTTACCCAATCTGATTTTCTGATTATGCGTTATTATAATTTTTGTTTTCCAGGTGAGTCAGAAGTATAATCATTATTTAAAAAAAAATCATTATTTAATTTTCTAATCCTTAAACTCACAACTCTTATCAAATTCAGAATCAAAATATACTTTATTTATGTAGGCCTCAGAGAGCAAGCAGGATGCCAACTTTTATATTTCATCAGTCAATATTTTAGTTACTTGTTGGTCAACTTAGAATCATAACACAGACCAAATGTTTGGATCCATGCTGGTTTACAATATTTCTGCTTAGAAAGTAAGAATTGTACACAATATAAAAGTCTATGAGCATGATAACCATTGAAAATTACTATAGGTAATTTTTTTCTCAAAACTGAATATTTCCTATTATTCCTATTATGGAAAGATATTTTTCTGAAATAAAACTATATTATTATTATTATTATTATTTCTTTTGTATTTATATTATTTTTACTTTTACATGCTATGTATGTATTACTTGAAGCACGTTAAGCCGTTGGTCCTGCGCCTGATCTCTCTACGGTCGTGTCAGACTGCTGTCCCACCGAATTAGGAGAGTGAGGGAATAGGGAGTGCACCTGTGCTTGCGCATGCGCTTGTGCACTATAATATATCCCGCGCAAGTGGCTAATCGTAAGATTGGCCGCCGTGGCCGAATTCGGCTAGGAGGGTATTATGTATTACTTATTTAACCTTTATCAATGATTTTTATTTATGGAAAACTACTTGTTATTTGCTTAACGCTTTATAACAAGGAGAAATTTGTAAGGACCACTAATGGTCTCCCCTCCCTAGCTTAACTGGTTAGAATGCTTGCCCAGATTGCAAGAGGAACTGGGTTCAATCCTGCCTGAGATCAAGTGTTTTTATTGTTCTTAATTTTAATAATTTATAAACAAATTCCATTATTTACATTAATTATATACCCTACAAATGGTTAAGTTTTAAGATTGAATTACATAGTAATGACAGGCCCGTTGGTCTAGAGGTCAGAGACCATGGTTACAGGGGCAAGGTTTGCAGGTTGAATTCTACTAGAAGCAAATGTTTCTGTGATGAACATGAACTGATGTTCATCATGATGAAATGTTGATACATTTATTTGTTTATTATTTAATTAATACATAATACAAAAGCACTGTATGAAAAAGGATTACTGCTTTGTTTGGGTACTTACTTTGAACGAAACGCAAAGATACTTTTTTTAAAATCCAAGTTTAAGCCTTTTATTTATAGTGTCAATTTGATTGTTATTTATTGTTGTAAGCAAAGTAAAGTATCAGCCTATTAATGCCCCACTGTAGGCCAAAGGCCTCCATCATTTGAAATCATGTTTTCTTCAATTGTTGTATCAAGAATAAATCAAAATACAAATGATTGAGCTTCACATTCACTTTTTTAAATAACTAGACCATAAAGAATGGGTCCAATTATTTGAGGTTTAACTTATTTACTTAGTGTATTTGTTACTATTTACTTTTTATTAACTACTCCGATATAATGGTTTTCAATATGTTGCTGAGACTCATTTAAGTGATCTGGAATTGTGTTTAAACATGAGATAAAACTACATACCTATTGTAAAATAAGAAGTGATTACAGAAAGTAGGTCACAAAATCTGTGCGCTGTAAGCGTTTGTGCAAATAGATAAATTAAAATGTAGGAACACTGCCATTACTACACTAATCTATACAAATGAGAATTATAATGAAGGGGATAAAATTTGTTGATTTAGTGAATTATTAATGTTAACTTATATGAATCTTGCAATAGGATTTTCTGACATAAAAAAGGATTATAAACAGAATGCACTGCAATAATGATGAGAAAAGCTTGCTTATCTGGCCAAAAGCATAATGAGAGTATTAACAGTGATATTATTAATAAAATCATAACCTAATTTCCTGTCCTATTTTAATTATTTCTAGTTCTTAACATACAGCTTCAACAGCAGTCATATTATGGAAATTGGCGCGATATTATGACTAGCAAATAATAGTATAATAAAAAAGCTGAACGCTACTCTACCTAGTGAGGGTTACGTGCCTGTTTTCCCTGTGCATCTGATGGGGCGGCATCTGATGGTGTCCAGGCATTCCCTGGTGGCCAGCCATGTGTTGCGGCGGGTGCCCCGACATCGGCTGATGATGCATGTTCGGGTGATGCATCATCTTCGATACTGCAGCCGTGAACACAAACAAAACTATAAATACCGCGCTCAACCGACAAAATAAACACCAACAATCAGATTTCCAAACAATGATATTCACTATCGCACGGATATATTCTTACCGATAATTTGTGTCACGAACTATAATAGTCTTTCCCTAAGCAATTATCAAAAATCCGTCCACAAATATCGTTATTATCGTTTATTTTGGCAAACAGTAAAGAAAATCGTCTCGTTCAACATGCGGCCATGTTAAAAATGTTGCCATCTAAAAAAAAATATTTGTGTTGTGTCATCTCATTTTTGATTCGAATTCGTTTCACAAATAACTTGTCACTTGATTGAAATGGGTGGATTTCTAATTTGAGTTACTTTCTAAATATAGCCCAAGGAGTTGATTATGCTCGATTTAGAAGATGAAAGTTATTCATAAGTCGTAATCAATGAATGCAGTCGGATATTAATAGGCTTAAACTTTAATTTACTTTATTTCTAATTAATGAAAGGGATTCAACATATTTTCTTTACTTTTAAACAACTTCTTCACCGACCGTGTAATATGTACAGAACAGAAATATAAAGTTTTTCTTCTGAGAACTGTTTCAGATTCGCGTTTTTATTATTAAACCCTCTATTCTTCTCATCTCACTTTTTTTATCGTCAGCTGTTGCAAGCAAAGCAAACAAAAAGCAATTGTTAAACCTATATGCAGCCCTTTACTTCCATAATTTATTAATGTAAAAAAAACGAGCCAGGACAGACAGACAGACAGACATGACGAAACTATAAGGGTTCCTTATAGACTACGGAACCCTAAAAAACGCTTAATCGGTGTAGTAAGTAAGCTCAAAGTATTCGGTGACAAAAATAACTATCTAGTAAGAACAACACAAAGGGAATGGATTGTCCCGGTGGTAATGATTGTTTTGTGGCAAATCACTATTCCTTGCAGCAAAAATAATTTCGAGTTTATTTTTGACGCAGATATTCAATCAATGACGATGATGACGAGCCCGTTAGTCTAGTGGTCAGAGACCCTGGCTACAAAACCATGGGTCGTGGGTTCGAATCGCGCTCGGGAAAAATGTTTGTGTGATGACATCGACATTTGTACTCGAGTCATGGATGTTTATAAAAGTATTGACGTGTTTCTATCCGTTCCCTAGCATCCATATTACAAGCTTCAAGCTAAGTTTTTTTATTTCAATACCTTCATGTCCATCTCGAATAAACACTAATTTATTTTTTTGGACAATCGAATACCGCATTTAGCGAAAACAAAAACATGTCAATATCAGAAATACTTTATTTCATTACAAAAACGAAGATTATCCTTACAAAAATAACAATCGATATTACTACAAATCAGTTTGACAGATGTAAAGGAACACGACCGACATGAAGTGGAAATAGTCTTCGTCGTTGTTGATCTGCACATCGGTGAGGTTGGAGTAGACGGGCTCGATCTCTTGCAGGGAGCTATCGTGGTCGTCGTCGCTGTCCCGCGTGGTCTCCGCCCAGGACACGCGCTTCGAGCTCCGGGAGGCGTCCTTCTTCTTGTCCGATGCTGGAGTCGAGTGGGAGACTGGAGACGGCGGGCCCTGGAATTTTAATTATAATAATACGTTTGTCTATGATATAAATGTTATGGTGATTCGATATCGTATAATTATATCGTCCGACATTGCTAAAGTAATCAAATATGGCGGACCTTTAAAATCTCAAATTCGCTAGGGTTTTATATAAGTTAACGAAGTACCTAAGTCATCATGATTGAATGCTTGACAGACTATTATTACCTGATTTAAATAGAATCAGTTTAGGAGAGGCCTATGTCCAGCATTGGTTTCAAAAACCTGGTGATGATAATGATGATGATGATGAGATCAAATACCTTGATGGGCGTCTGCGCGCACTTATCTAAGTAGTGCTTGCGCAGGATGTACTCGCGCATGGAGTCGTGCGCGACGCGCTTGGGCGGCGGCGGCGGGGGGTCGCGCTGCTGGGGGTCGCGGGGGTCGCGCGGGAGGGGGTCGCGCTCGCGTCTCGCTGCCTCGACGCGCGCCGCCTCGTCCTCGTCGGGCGGCAGCGGCCAGGCGCCGAGCTTGCTGCGCGCGAGGTGCGGACGCGCGTGCGCCGCGCACAGGATGCGCTTGCGCACGAAGTCGTGGAACACGGCCAGTTCGGAGCTGAGCTCGCGCCGCACCAGCTGCTTGTGACGGCTCGGCACGCTCGCGTCGCGCACCGCCAGCAGCGCCTGAGAAAGTGATTGATAAGTTAAAATCTCTTGTTTAAACTGGCTCGAACGATCGATCATCGTCGCCGAGTTACTATGAACACGTAAAGAAGAATCAAGGGAGGATAAAGTATGACATTATTGGGCCAAAAAGATCCCTATTTCCCACATTAGGTCTTTCTGGTATTCCCTATGGGTGTTACCACACCAATCGATCGATCGTCTATCGAGCTGTTTCGCCAATCGATCAACATCGACCGATGTCCATCGATAGCGTCGATCGACGATCGATCGATTGGTGTGGTAACACCCTATTAGGGGAACTGAAAAGAGAACCTTATAAATTGTCACCATCAGTTGACATCACACATAATTTTGGATTTATTCGTCCTGTTTTGCAATAACATAAATAACCGATGCTTAAGTCTCCTCAAGTGTTGACGTACCTGCGAGGCCAGCAGCGTGCCGGTGGCCTCGAGCGCGCCGGCGACGAGCCGCTCGTTGAGCCAGGGCAGCGCGCTGGCGGCGGACGAGATGCTGGTGAGCGACTCGCTGCGGTTGGCGCGCCGGGAGTCGCCCGGGCTGCCGCACCCAGCTACGTACCTGCGAGGCCAGCAGCGTGCCGGTGGCCTCGAGCGCGCCGGCGACGAGCCGCTCGTTGAGCCAGGGCAGCGCGCTGGCGGCGGACGAGATGCTGGTGAGCGACTCGCTGCGGTTGGCGCGCCGGGAGTCGCCCGGGCTGCCGCACCCAGCTACGTACCTGCGAGGCCAGCAGCGTGCCGGTGGCCTCGAGCGCGCCGGCGACGAGCCGCTCGTTGAGCCAGGGCAGCGCGCTGGCGGCGGACGAGATGCTGGTGAGCGACTCGCTGCGGTTGGCGCGCCGGGAGTCGCCCGGGCTGCCGCACCCAGCTACGTACCTGCGAGGCCAGCAGCGTGCCGGTGGCCTCGAGCGCGCCGGCGACGAGCCGCTCGTTGAGCCAGGGCAGCGCGCTGGCGGCGGACGAGATGCTGGTGAGCGACTCGCTGCGGTTGGCGCGCCGGGAGTCGCCCGGGCTGCCGCACCCAGCTACGTACCTGCGAGGCCAGCAGCGTGCCGGTGGCCTCGAGCGCGCCGGCGACGAGCCGCTCGTTGAGCCAGGGCAGCGCGCTGGCGGCGGACGAGATGCTGGTGAGCGACTCGCTGCGGTTGGCGCGCCGGGAGTCGCCCGGGCTGCCGCACCCAGCTACGTACCTGCGAGGCCAGCAGCGTGCCGGTGGCCTCGAGCGCGCCGGCGACGAGCCGCTCGTTGAGCCAGGGCAGCGCGCTGGCGGCGGACGAGATGCTGGTGAGCGACTCGCTGCGGTTGGCGCGCCGGGAGTCGCCCGGGCTGCCGCACGAGCACGCGCGTCGTCGCCCGCGCGGCGAACGCGACCCGCTCGCCTCGTCCGCGTGGTATGCCTGTGTGGGTTGGGCATGGGAAGATTAAGTTAGCAATCGAGTAATCGAGTACAACTCACTCAGATTTATTGACTTTATAGATTTCAGAAATATTAACTTAAAGTTCTTCAATTTATCAACAAAGGAAAATTCATTTGGCATTTTTCATTGTCTATAAATAAAAAAAATTTTTAAAGTAGATAAAGGTACACAAAACAAAGCATATTCATTTCTTAAAAGTATATATACAAAAAGTTTAACTTGTTTTACGGGTTATATAAACTCAAGTTTTTACATCACCAATTAATTTTTTTCACTAATTATCTTATCTAAATTATTAAAACAACTCGATTTTATTAAAAACTATTCGAAAGCATTGGAACTATAATAGACCATTGAGGCACTCCAAAATTTTTAAATGGAGAAGCATGCATAATAATTTCCAATTTTGGTTATCACATGCATTTTTGAATTATAAGTAGAACGAACAAAAAACAAAAAACACAGATATAAAAAATATCATAAACATACGTGATTCAGAGATTTCGTCAGCAAACATATCGCCGAGAGCAGAGTCCCGAAGGTGAGCTGGGGGAACGGCTCATAGGTTATCTTGGGCGCGCCGAAGTGTAGCTCAACTAGCGGCTGCCAGCGCTCCAAGTCAAGCCCAGGGTCGGCCAGTAATGACAGCAGGTCTGGGCTGAACGATAAGAGGCAGAGTGTCGCCATGTGCAGGATCTCTAGAACTCTGTGAATACCAATAAAACACTTTTAGAAGATTTATCTTTTAAGCGGCTTAGTGTTTGTATAAGAAAGTGTGCATATAAATGCTACATGAACATTATTATTAGGCCTCATGCATCTATTTCAGATGATTCATCATACAGCGCCAGTGAGACATCGTTTTTGGTGGCTGTACAGACCTACATGATCATAGTCACAAGTAAAAACGACAGAGGTCGTGGGTACGAATCCCGTGCGGAAAACTAGCACTTTGTTTCTCAGTTTGATTAGGACATTGCAGGCTTGAATCACCAGATTGTCCAATAAGAATGCTAATTTCGTGCTTCGGAAGACACATTAAGAAGTTGGTCCCGACTATTACCCAAATGGTGTATTTTCCCTTGTAAGGGTTACGGGGTGGGGGTCAGACAACAGTGGCTGTAATGCCCAGGCTTGTCAATTCAGGATCATAGTCACATCGTACCATAGGCACCGAGGCAATAGCCGAGGATGCAACCGGGAGAGACGCTAGGATGATGATTATGATAACATATCTATTGTATAAAAATGAATCGCAAAATGTGTTGGTAAGCGCATAACTCAACAACGCCTGGACCTGGTTCTTACGGCAAGAAAAAATCGAATAATTGCGCCTTTTTTGACAGGACGAAGTCTGTCGGGTCAGCTAGTTATTTATAATAATGTACCTGTGCAGTACGTTGGGCGCGTGCACGGCCGCGTCGTCGGCGGGCAGCAGCGCCGGGTCGGACGAGCGGCGCGAGCGCAGCATCAGCGTCACGCACTGGTACAGGCACGCGCTGATGCTCCGCTGCAATGACACACAAACGACATTAAGCACTATGGTGGACTATATGGACTGGAATGATAAAATTCAGTCCATGGCGGCCGTTACGTGCCTTCCGAAGCACGAAGGAAATCGAGATAAAATTATTCGGTCACCCATCCGATGACTGGCCACTGAGAAAGTTGCTTAGCTTTGCAATCGCAGCAAACCACTGCGCCATGGAGCTCCTAATTAACACTCTGAATATTAAAGAGTAAATCTCTCGGTGCGGCTTCCAGCACGCTGTGTGGGCGGTTGAAACCGTGCTACGCCCACTCTCCCACTAATCCGATCAAAAATAGAAGTGTTGTTTAATTTATTGGGTAATAAACTAATCGTACTAGTTTTTAATCTGTATTACAACATGCCCAGCTGCAAGCGCGGCAGTAGGGCCGCCTCCACCAGCCGGCCCAGGTGCTCACTGCGTCACACTCACCATGATCCCCACGAGCGAGCCGATGTTCTGCATGCGCCACGTGGCCTCGTACTGCACCAGCTGCACCACCAGGTTGAGCGCGGCGGCGCACAGCTGCAGCGCGGCCGTGCCCAGCTGCAGGCGCGGCAGGAGCGCCGCTTCTACTAGCTGGTCCAGGTGCACGCCCACGAACGTGATGCCGGCGCCAGCGAAGAACTGACCGTGCTTCATCACCTGAGAGGAACGGATACTTTGATATGTTGACTGCCAAGATGGTTTTTAGTGTCGTGTAGTGCCGGCTGCTAAAAAAGTACTTAGTAGTACTATTCTTAATTCTCATAAGGCAATAATAAAACACCTTTTGAATAGTTTAAATTTTGATCTCAAACGCTACCTGTGCTCTAGAAGTAGCGTACGTACTGTAAAAAATTCGTGTTCTTAATTTTTGCCTCAAGATAACATAATGTCCCAATTAAGTAGTCGGGACGTCAACTTTATACCTGCCCTAACCTGGCTACGCCCATGGGAACATTACTATATAACAGTACGCGCGTATATAAATGGTTTGTCTTGGCAATGTGGATCAGATGACGAAAACTACCAATATTCTACCTACAACAACAACGAAATGTAGTATGCAATGTGCAATTATATATACTGTAGAAATAAACTTACCATCATTGAAATGAAGTCGAGAGCGTACGCGTAGACCCGCCACCACTCCTGCGGCTTCCACGCCAGGTTCCCTCCATTGCTTTCAAACTTGGGCGGCAGCAGCTGCATCCACAGGAACTGGTCTACATCACTCATCAGGAGATCTTTCGAGAACGGCCCCCGCGCATACGCGGTAAGGCAACGTAGAGCGGCTAAAGAAGTATGGTAGTGCCGCCGGCTCTGCAAGCACGAGTGCAGGCAACACAGCAGCTTGTTGATAAACTTGCTCGATTGGAACCACTGAGATAACCCGGAAAACATATCGTCGTACAAATCCAAACACTGCTCCAACATCGCCAGTGATAGCACCACTGGAGGTATTTCTTCGTTCACTTTGTGCCCGTCAGTTTTCGGCACCTCCTTCGGCACGTCTTTCATGTTGTCCAGCAATTTTTCAAGCTCCAAACTGTTAATATTTGTCACAGATCGTATAATACTTTGCGCTGTCGCGCTGTTCGCTTTGATTTCGTAATCCAAACTGCTTATTGCTACTGTGCATATTGAAAGTATGGCGCGTATCGCTCGGGGATGAAGGCATTCGTATACGCTAGCTGTGTTGGTTAAGAGACTGTCGATTTGTTTAGCGTTTGCCTTTCTGTTTTCGAAGCAGTCATCTTTCCAGTTCGCTAACATTATGACATAAAGTTCTGCTAAAATTACGACTAGTCTGCCGTCTTTCAGATCATCTAACTCGTTCAAAAGCGCCGTCATGCATGGCGCAACCATTTTTGATTTGTGTGCGATGTTCAGACTTATTGGCAGGCATTTGCAGAAAATAGTAGTGAAATCTTTCCAAGAAGTCAACAACCCTAACCACACTGGAACTTTGTCCACTACTTCTTCTTCATCGTCCCGACCATCGAACGAAAAAACAAAGTCAACCCACTTGTCTAAATGTTTTTTGTCTGTATCGAAGAATTGTTCTAACACTTCTTTTAGGTTTGGTTCCAATTTTTCTCTAGACGCAAACAATTCGATTCCTAAAACATTGAATATCTGTGCATAGTTCCGCAAACCGGACTGTATTTCACTGAACAGTGGACTGGTCATATGTTCCCAGAATTTAGGATGTTCGCGAAGTTTCTTGACTAGAATCTGCATGTTATTTTTCCATAATGCATGGAAAAGAGCCATTATACATCCCAGTAAAGGACTGTGAAGATATTTGGCATCCTGAAAAGATAAAAAATAATTAAAAAATGGACCAAAAATTATACCTTGGCGAACTCTTCCTAAAAAGTAATACTTACAGTTTTAATAGTTCCTAGATAGTCTGCCATGTATCCTAGGATACCTTCGAAGCTATCATCTTGTCCTTTCTTTTCTACGGCTTTTTCTTTGCTGTCTTTGTTTTCCTCTGCCTTTGCTTTCTCGTGGTTCATCATGAAGAAAGCTTCCGTAAGGCCAGGCTGTTTGCTGATACACATAGCCACGAATTCCAGTATGGCCACTTTCAGCTCAAGAGTTTCGTGCTCGTCACGTAATCGGTCGAGGAACAATACACGAACTTGATAGGCCGTCATGTCCAATGACGCGAATAATGACATTTGGAATCCCTAGAAAAGAGTATACATTTTATTTGTTGTGATGATCTAAAGTAAGATGAACGAGAAATGATAAATGGTTACAAGTATAATGGATGGTCTTTGAAATTTTACTGCTTATTCTTTAACATACTTACACACTTCCATAAGTAAAACTAAAATAAAGAAATAACCGTTTATTTAATAAAATATTAATCGAAGATTTCTTTGCATTTAATTATAGGTCAATTTAGGAATTGTTATGCAGCGAGTTAAGAAAACGCTGCCTGTTCAGAGGTGCGATTCATTAAGCGCAAATATCATAAAAGCCTTGGCCCCATCGGCTGTGTCATCGGTGACAGTACTTTTGGTATTCTGTACGAAATATTTTAAAGCTGCGCGATACTAATACATCGAACAATGTTAAGGCATGATTTCAGCCGTGTGCTCATCGAACGAGAGTCGCTTAGAGAATTGCATAGCAGTAACATATTAACAACTTACATCAGCGAATCTCTTCAGCAGCCTGCAAGCGAGCGCGGGCAGGCTCCTGTTGAACGCGTGGTTGATGTAGCTGGTCACCTTGGGCACCACCTTCAGCGGGTCCTTCTGTTTGTTCTGCGCGAAGATTAGGTGTTCTAGCGGCGTCATCACGTTCGCTGAGGAAAATACTTTATATTTTATCGTATTCCTTTACAAAATTATTACTCTTATGAAACTTGAAATTTCTACAATATAACAAATATTATATAGATACATAGATAGACAACGAATTTTTTATGAATATTTGTCATTGGCTGGCACTGCCCTGCGTCTGTTACAATGAAGTTTTTAGATCTTCTTTACTCAATGATGGCACCCTTTTAATGAAAAAAAAAAGGCTAGCCATCATTTCTTCTTTCATTGCTTTTACAAAAGTGCTTTCACATATCAGATTGTACCCGGGATATTGTATTAATCGACTTCTCAACCATTAAATCAAACTACAATACTGTTTAAGTGATGAAATCAAATTACCTTCAACCACTAGGTTCTTCAGACGGAGCGCGAACATAGTGACGGCGACGCAGCGCTGTAGGCTTGACAAGTACTCCGTGCCGGGACCGGACACCCAGTTGGTTTCATCCAACATTATCGCTTCTAGGTGATCGTTACCTAAGAACAAAGGACATTGTTTTAGCATAACATCATTCAATATTCAAAACAAAACACCAACAAGAATTGAAAAACACACTAACACTTCGTAAGTAGTACGCGTTTATAATTGCTGATGTAAGACAATGTGGGTTTCCGCAAATTAAAAATCCGCTAGATGGCGTGAATGACATGCATTGACAGTTATGACAAAATTCACCAATGACATAGCAGTTACACCTCACGCCTACGTATTGCCATCTAGCGGATTTTTCCATTGCAAACACCCTCATTACTATTCGAAGAATTTACCATGCGAATCAAACGGCTCAATTAAATTAATTAATTTTGTTTTGAAGTTAAACTTCCAGGCCTTTCAGAAATTAGTATAAAACAATTCTATGAAAAGCAGTTGGTTATGGTACATGGCACATAGGTGGCAAGTACTCACGTTCTAATCAACATAGATTAGAACGTGAGTACTTTCCACCTATGTGCTATGCCAAGAGGTCTTCTTCACCAAGGCGACGTTCTTATTAACATCCTTCTGCTGCAAGACCAGGGTCAGTAGTCTCGCACAGCGGCTGATCATGGCTGGATCTGCATACGTCAGCACGTAGGTATAGGTACTTACCAACAGATATAATCTTCAATAATTCTAATGCATTCTCCGTATGCAGAAGGCTGTAGACACACGTCTTCTTCACCAAGGCGACGTTCTTATTAACATCCTTCTGCTGCAAGACGAGTGTAAGTAGTCTGGCACAGCGACTGATCATGGCTCGACCTGCATAAAGGTACTTACCAACGGATATGATCTTAAATAATTCTATTGCATTCTCTGTATATGCAGGAGGTTGGAGACGCAGGTCTTCTTCACCGAATCCACGCTTTTATTAATATCCTTCTGCTGCATGACGAGGGTCAGTAGTCTAGCGCAGCGGCTGATCATGCCTCAACCTGTATACGTCAGCATGTAGGTATAGGAACTTATCAACGGATATAATCTTCAATAATTCCAACGCATTCTCCGTATGCAGCAGGCTGTAGACGCAGGTCCTCTTCACTAAGGCGACGTTCTTATTAACATCCTTCTGCTGCAAGACGAGGGTCAGTATTCTCGCTCGCACAGCGACTGATCATGGCTGGACCTGCATACGTCAGCACGTAGGTATAGGTACTTACGAACAGATATAATTTTCAATAACTCCAATGCATTCTCCGAATGCAGAAGGCTGTAGACACACGTCATCCTCACCAAGGCGACGTTCTTATTAACATCCTTCTGCTGCAAGACTAGGGTCAGTAGTCTCACGCAGCTGCTGATCATGCATCAACCAGCATACTTTAGCACATAGGTACTTACCAACAGATATAATCTTCAATAATTCTAATGCGTTCTCCGTATGCAGCAGGCTGTAGACGCAGGTCTTCTTCACCAAGGCGACGTTTTTATTAACATCCTTCTGCTGCAAGACGAGGGTCAGTAGTCTAGCACAGCGACTGATCATGGCTCGACCTGCATAAAGGTACTTACCAACGGATATGATCTTAAATAATTCTATTGCATTCTCTGTATATGCAGGAGGTTGGAGACGCAGGTCTTCTTCACCGAATCCACGCTTTTATTAACATGCTTCTGCTGCAAGACGAGGGTCAGTAGTCTGGCGCAGCGGCTCAACCTGCATATGTTATCAAATAGGTACTTACCAACAGATATAATCTTCAATAATTCCAAAGCATTCTCCGTATGCAGCAGGCTGTAGACGCACGTCTTCTTCACCAAGGCGACGTTCTTGTTAACATCCTTCTGCTGCAAGACGAGGGTCAGTAGTCTCGCACAGCGGCTGATCATAGCTCGCCTTCCATCGGCGCGTGCGTACCGCCATCCACATACGTTGGGGAACACCTCCCGAAGAGTAAGAATGAGACCGGGAAGAATTATCTCGGAGGTAATTCGCTCGTCTGTTGAGTTCTGGAATTGATGAAATAAGTCAGTAAAAGTGTTTTTTTGGCGTAGGATTTGGACATCCAATATAATGATTTCTTTATGCTATGAAACGCACTCCGCTTTACCTGTAGTGAGGTGGTTCGGAAAGTCGGAACTAAAGACCTCCACTACCTAACAAGGCCAGTGGTTGCCATCGGACCCTTTTGGAACAAGTGCTTTTTCTACTGGGGCATGCCTGGTCCCTCTTTCATATAAGATAATCTAGGTTATTTTTTTATTCACCAGTAAATACTTCACTATCATTACGAATTGTAACTTCTATTCACTCCACGAACCTCATGAAAAGCGCAAAGCAAGTCAATATACGCTTCGAGGAAGTCGTAGCAGCCGGCGGGCTGCTCGGCGGTGACGAGGTACGCGCCCACCGCCGCCGAGTCGAACGACGCGCCGCCCGCGTACTCCGCGCCCGACAGCTTGTAGTTCATCACGCGGGGCAGCAGGCCCGTGTTGAGTAGTCTGAGGGTTATGTAAAGTAGGATTGTCTCGATTATATTCAAAAACTAATATTGTACAGTCACGAGCAATAACATGTATACACCCTAACTCTTATGTCAAAGCAGTAAAGTTCATATTTCGATGTGTTTGTAAACATGTTAATACTCATGACTGTACATAATGGAGAACCAAGATGTGATCATATTTATAAAAATAAATCGATTAATCACTGTGATATAATCTAAGATGTCATCAGTGGTCTAGTGCTTCTAGTCTAAGAGAGAAGACACACGGTGCGGTGCGGCGCCGCATCGCAAACATTTTTCCGCATCGCTGTACACTTGTACTATGCGGCGCCGCATTACGACACCGTAGTATGCGGAGCAGAGACCATCGCGGCGCTGGAACCTCTCGTGTGGCATCGCACCGGCGCCGCGCCACATCGTGTTGCGGTGTGCCTGCAGTGCGGCGCCGGAGCGCACCGGGTGGCATATCATTGATAATTATATGCTGGCTGCCGCAGCGATAACGTCAACGCCGCGCTGCGACCGCACCACACCGTGTGGCCTCACTCTTAGTTTTTCTTCGTTCGAAGACACTGTGAAAATAATGTACACGAGCTTCCAAGGATCTTGATTAAGAACGAGAGCACAAAATGTTGTTTGCACTAGTAATACTGCAATGGTCTCCTGTGACCTGGGTTTGCCGGCTGGGTAGCTGCTCCTTCGAGTGGAAATTCCACTTCTCTCCACTACTCCAACCCTGGTACCTGAGGTGTATCTCCTTGGGGAAGGCGGGCACGAGGCGCGCGCAGACGCGCAGGCTGGCGGCCAGCAGCGGCAGCGCGGGCGCGGCGGCGCGCACGAACCGCGCCACCACGTCGCACACGCCCTCGCACGGACCCACCACGCTCTTGGGCAGCTGCTTGTCCGCTACCAGCGCGCCTACTATGCCTGCGAAGGGAGTGGGGGCGTTAGAAAAAACCAACAAAATTTCATTTCATTTCATTTCATTTCATTTCATTTTACATTTCATTTTTAATTTCATTTCATATTTCATTTCATTTCATATTTCATTTCATTTAATATTTCATTTCATTTCATTTCATATTTCATTTCATTTCATATTTCATTTCATTTCATATTTCATTTCATCTCATATTTCATTTCACTTCATATTTCATTTCATTTCATATTTCATTTCATTTCATATTTCATTTCATTTCATATTTCATTTCATTTCATATTTCATTTCATATATACATAATTTCATTTCATATTTTATTTTTTTTAATTTCATATTTCATTTCATTTCAGAATCATTTTAATTTAGTTTTCATAACATTTCAAATCATATTTCATTTCATTTCATATATAATTTCATATCATTTCGTTTTATATTTCATTTCATTTTATACTTCATTTCATTTTATTCATTTTATACTTCATTTCATTTCATGTTTCAGAGTAAACAAAGAAGAATAGAAACATAGCACAACAGTGACATTTAATGATACCGCACCAGTTACAAAACATTGCAATTGTATATTACAGCAAAGACCTCCCTCATATGGTTATGTAGTTACATAAGGGGAGGAGGGAGAACTTACTAGTTCTCTACTTAGAGTACTTAGTAAAAAAAACTACTAAAAGTATATCCCAATAATGACAAGTCCCAAGAGATGCTATTATGCAACGTTGAAGCTTAGACATGACGGTATCGTTGTGTTAAACAACGCCGCGCTTCTGTCCGATCAGAATATATAAAAAAAACAATTCATAAATTACCTTCCAAAACTTTAGCACCTTCATACACCTTCTGCAGCGTCGAATTAATACTATGATGCTGCTTCCGATCCAACGCCTTCTCTATCTCATTATTGAACACCGTCCAGTACGAGTAAGGGGTTCGGAAGTATATCATTGTGCCTTCCTTCCTCTCCATGACTGTGGCTCGTGAGCCCGCTTCCACTCGGTAGGAGGGACCACCGAGAGGGAAGTACTCTCGACCGACGATGACGTCATCTGATTCAAGAGAAACTAGAGGGACGCTGTTCGGGTTATACAATTCTGCGTACACTGGCAGGTTTTCTAGTTCGCCGATAAGCTGAAAAGACAAAAGTAGTACTTTATTATGTCTTCACTATGTATAGTTTTGTTTGTCCAAAGAAAATTGGGTATTTGAATGTAACCAAAAAAAAATTAATAAACTCTTACATTAAAGACGAAATTAGAAATAACCACAAACCTTTATGCAATAGTCACGATTGCGCTTTTTACAAATTATTACAGTTAATTGTTACTAAAGAAGTCTCGATTTGACAATACTAATTTGTGACATCAAAGCTTAATTCTTCAATATTCACATAATGTTTCGGTTTTGACATTCAATAAAAGAAAGTGATTTGACCTGTCAGTCAAACATCCGATTTGCCATTAAATTGTTTCTTGAATAATAACTTTCTATTGAGTTTAATAATATATTTAGTATAGATACCAAAAAAATCATGTTTAGTAAATGGTTAAACACATTATAACAAAGTACTTACATTATTCACACTATCTTTCCCAGCTTGAGCCAACCCAGCCGCCAACACCGACAGCATACTAAAGTTATGCGGGAAGTATTCCAGCGCGGTATTCCACAGGGAGACTACACCGAACTGATCATCTTTCCTCAGAAGTTTCCAGAACTCATCGGCTATGTCCGGTGATTGGAGGAGGTCGGAGCACAGCTGCGTGACTCCGGGCTGGTTACTGACGGTGCCGTCGCCGTCGAACTTGTCGCATAGCGTGTTCAGCAGCTTGAACACTGTCCCTCTTGCTATGCTCGCGCATTTTGATTTGTCCTGAAAATAACCGGTTAATGAGTCATGGAAAACACTATTATTTGTCTAGCATCAGTTAGCGACATACTGGATAGATAATACAACAGGATTATCCAAGTATCAGTATGTGGATAACTGCTGCAATTCAAAGACAAGTGTCTTACCTATGCATCATATTTAAGAAGTAATATTAGTATAGCACTTTGGGGTTTTAAAAAAGATAACTTTTTTTTATTTGGTTTATTTATTTTACATGTAGCTATTCCATAGAATTTTTGGAAATGTTCCACACCTATATTAGTTTGTCTTATTATTTTTTATATTCACTACAGTTTAAGATTCAGTTGGTATTTATCTTTTCATTTCCATATTTTTAAATAGGTAATTGTTCAATGTACTTACAGTCATGATGGAGCTGCTTAGCATCTGTGTGAGGAAGTCGAATACGCGCATCCTTAGCGCGGTGGCGCCGTAGTGCTGGTATTTACTCTCAAATAGCTTTGCGTGATCTTTGCCCTGCAAATTGATATGTCGTGTATTACGAGTTCATGTTTGTGTGTCAAATTAAGACGAAACGCCTCGATGGTCTAGGGGTTTAAGTACCGAGACGTGAGTCGAGTCCTCGGTTTGATTCCCGGTTCAGGCAAAGGACATGGCTAACTTTGTAAGGAACGTTTGCCTAGATACCAAATTCATTTCCCACAAACATGACTTATTGCATTAGACTCGTGACTATCAGAACATACGATAACATTAACAATTAAAGTCCAAGAACTTGAGGTAATAATTATACAGACACACAAAGATTGCAAAAAACATTTCAATCCCTTACTGTAGCATTGTTTTGATTGATGACATGATACATTGGTTACTTAGGTTACTCAACGGTGTACCGTGAAAAAAGTGTTGTCTCTTTTTCTCTTATCGTAATTTTGCTAACGCTTACTCCGTCACGCATTGTATATTATTTCCATGGCAACGGATTTAAATATTTGACAATAACTGTCGAAATAATGACAATAATATTCATTCCTTTCTGCTTAAAGTAATATTCATTTTGGGAAAAATAATAAAATACTATGTTTAAAATAAGTTGTTCGTGATAAATAATACGTTACATGATACAATTTCACATATTTTTTATAGTTAAAGCTATATTTTATTGTATGTCACTGTTTTTCATACAAAATTATATTGTGTCTATGGAGGACAAGAGCAGACTATCCGTATTTACGTTTAAAGGAACGCATTTTTTCAAAAGCAGTGTATAGCGGAAGTTAAATTACTAATTAATTTCTTTTTAAAACTGATAAGTTCTACAAGATTCTAAAATATATGAAAATTAATATTATAATTTAATATACTTTGTGCTTTTGCGCCATTCGTGGCCATCACTAGGCAGGAATTGACCATGTCCTTTGTGTTGGTTTTTTCGAACACAGCATGTGTTTATGATCACCAATTCGCATTTGAGCATAGTAATTAAGCAAAACACATCCTTGTAACGAAAACATGATTTCAAATGATGGAGGCTCTCCTTGCAGTGGGACATTAGTAGGCTGATACTTTACTTTACTTAAGGAAGTTACATAGAATTGATATTGCATATATTATAATTTTAAGTAACAAGCATTTTTATTTTTGAGTTTTTGATTGAAATCGGGTGTTTCATATAAATGCATCATCATACCTGCAAAGACAGTAGCATCCAAGACAACAGCATGGCGCTGTGCTCAACACTCAGCTGTAGCTTTGTAAGTTCAGGGTCCACATACTTCTCTGTAGCCTCTATCCAAGATGAAGCATTTTCACTGAAATTGTTGGTCAATTAAACTTTGGTGTGAAATAAATTAGTTGTTTACTTTAAAAATAAACTAACCCAGTAAATTAGGAATCTATAGTTTGTAGAAACAATTTTATTTAATTTCAGTAAAATAAGTTTTAGTGGCTCTACTGATAAGGTTAAGCATAGCATTAATATAAAATGTTTTGGTTGTTTTCTAAATAGAAAACCACAGTAAAATTATTTTGATATCTCAAATCAGTAACATAGTTCTGCTACAATAAAACTGAAAATGTACTTCAGTGATGTACTTACCTATGTTTCTTATATGTAATGAGCATAAACAGAGCAATTTCCATATACATGACTCTCAAACACATGTCTCTGTGTCGTTCCTCCAACAGTTCCTGGTATCCCTGGTTTTTCCCGTAATTGTGTTTCCGGAATGTTTTGAACAGGGTCTGGAATTGCGGTTCCGTCACTTGCTCTTCGTCCACGAGGAGGAATATTACTTGCAAGATGGCTACCTGCTCCCGAAGGTTGTTTTCAGCCCAATCCTGCCTGATGTTCTCATTTGAGAAGTCATTCTGAATTTTCTTCTGTGGTGGAGCTGCTGATACAACCTTCTCAAGTTGATTAATCATTGTTGTCAAAAGATTACATCTTCCAGAATTATAAATCTTTGAAAATTGTTTATGATACACATGGGTTGTGTCATTGTGGAACTCTATGATGTATTGTAATAATTTAAGCATGAACAGTCTTTCTGAATAGTAAAACCTCCAGATGTTGGGCAGCAGGAATGATGTTCTAGTGTCAACAAATGCAACATTTTTGAGAGCATTTGCAGGTGTACCGTATGAAATATCACAAAGGTAATGCTTTACTATATCCCAGATTTGAAAAGTGTCGACATCCTAAAAAGAAATAATAAAAAATATATTGAACACATTATCATAATTATTAATCAAATTAAATATTATTTCTCTGGGCTCCAAGGCAATGGCCAAAGATGCAGCCAGGAGAATTGCTAGGAATCATCCTACCTAGCTAATAAAAAAAGCATTTACTTTCATCAACAAGCTCTTCTATACAGAAGCATTTTCTAACAACAATAATTCATAATATTGAAAGATACAATGATAAAAAGTTAGCATTTATGGTATTGAACATAGTCTATATCAGGGGGGTGACAGTCCCTACACAGATAAAAATTAGTAAGAAGACAACGCCATCTAGATTATATAAGGGTTAAACAAAGTAAGAGAGTTTGTTCAATATGGCCCTAGATGTCGCTACCGGTGTGTAATAAGCAAATTTTTGTACTTTTTGAAAATAAAAAAAACACTTTAATTTGGTTTCTTTTAAGTAGAGACGATTTATTAATCATAAAGAATTTAATTGCTTTTATCAAAATTAAATTATTATTTTTATAGGGCAATGTAGCAATGTAATCGCCACACTGAAAACAAAAAATGGAGTCAGTCAGTTCAGTCACCAAAATGATAATCTGCGTTTGCGCATGCTAAATTTTTATATTCTGTCAATTTTGTGTTTAATAATGTGTTTTATTACTATAAACGTTGACTAAAGAAAGATCGTTGAATTGAGTGTTAAACGGATTTGATTGAATACGGATTTGACTGATTGCAATGCGGACGCTAATTGATTTTGCAATGTGAAACTTGTAAACAAACAAAACATTACCCTAATTTTAATACGAGATCTGTGAGATGAGCATAAAATAAATAATGTTGTTGTTTTATTATAATTTACTTTAGTTTTACAGTTATAATATGTAAGTCTAAATAGTATCACTTACGTTTAAAAAAGGTTAATGCAAGTTCGTTTTAAAGCTAGAAATGTTTGTATTTTTAATTGTATTCTAATCTAATTAAGATTTGCTTTTTATTTTTATGTTGTTCCTAGTAATTTGTGAAGTTTTCACAACTTTTGTTCGTATGCTTTACCATTACCTTCATCATCATTGTAAATTGAATCATAGTTTTATTTCTAAGTGTAAAATAAATTCGACTTCGTTATAGAATATGTTGTTTTATTATGAAGATACCTTCCTGCTATTATATGTTAATTTTTCACCTACTTGTAGGCTTATGTATTGTAAATAACTTACCGCAAACATCGTCATTTACAATAATTTTTATTGAATATTCATTAAAACTAACGATGTCACGATAAAATAATCTACTAGCTTCGTATTGTAAGAGCTATCTACCTCTAAGGTTCTAGTCTAGAACCTTAGAGGTAGATAGCTCTTACAATACCAAGCTTGCCTAATACATACGTGTGTGTGTAACTATAAATATACACCCACACACGCATACACGTGTATAGCTATAGCTATAGGTATATGCGTATATACAATTAGTTCCGGCGAATATAAACCAGAGGCGCTGTTTCAAATCGGTCGGCCAAAAACTACCGCGAGAGGTCACTCTATTCCCGTAGTATTATTATCCTCTATGGTCTATATTGAACTCACAAAGTATTTAAACCCAGTTTATTACTTACTATGTAGTTCTGCAATACTTGCACCACACTCAGCAGCTTTGTTTGGTCGGGATGCTTGGCCTGCAGTTGAGAGAATGCAGCAGGCTTGTTTGGCTTGTAGCTGTCTAGACCCAGAAACAGCGCATCGGTTACCTCCTTCTTATCAAGGACTGACTCCAGGTCTTCCAGTGAGAGGTTCTTGGATGAGGTCCAACGCCAAAGACGTTTCCAATAGCTAAGAGAATAAAACGCTTTAGTTTTTTTTTCAAAAACATTAAAATTACAGTAATAATAAGTAAAAGATTGGTTACTTACTTTGCACTGGTAGTGGCCATAACTTTAGAGTCGCGATCTAGCGACTATTACAACATTAGGGCTTAATTTATTATTTAGTTAATTTCTTTCCAAAATCCAAATTCCAAACCGCCACAATTTTAGGTTATTTCATTGTATAATTGTCAATGTCAATTTTGACAGCCCCACAGAGTCGTGAAAAAGTAACGCAAAGAAACAACAGAAAGCAAGACCATTCCGACAGCATGGCCGACAATCATTGCATCAAATAAGCATATTTATTTAACTACCTACTTACAAATTCCTTTTAAAATTTGATAAGAAATGGTTATTTGTGACAAATCTAAATTAATTAACAAACTTCCCGTAGTATTATTATAACAAAACTGTTGATGACAGGATTGACAGTAATGACAGATTGTTGACTGATTTATTGAACGTCACCACATCACATGGTCCTTGAAATTTCGTTTTCTGATAATTTTACTTCAATACGCTTGCCATAGCTTTTAGTTTACTATCGTAAATAGTGGGAGCGGTGTTTACGGCACTATAAGTCGGCACAGCTTCGGTTGTAATTAAAGGTTATTTGTATTTCATTGATAAACTTTAGAAGAAATGGCACCGGCGGCAACAGCAGTGAAGCTTCAACCAGATAATGACCCTATCGGCATCAGGGCGGTGTTGTTAGGGCCCCCGGGATCCGGCAAAGGCACTCAGGTACTTAAGTTGTACGCTTATTTCTTTGACCTTTACCCTCCGCTACTAGTCATGTAAAGTAAAAGTAACAACGGTGGGTTTTACTTACATAATTCAGTCATTATTAATTCTTTATTATCTACTATATGTATGGATCCTTTAATTTTTGTCGAACAACAGTGACTATGTAAGTTGTGAATGAAGTAACTGTAATTGTTTATGAATTGATGAGGTTCACTTCCCAGGCATTAGTATGATTGTTGGGAATTTATTTTTGATTTTTATTTGTAAATACAATACGGCAACAGAACTGTAATTATTGTAATTAATTTGCAAATAATAAATTGCAGCATTTTATTGAATAAAAAATGTAATGTTTATAGGCACCCCGTCTCAAGGAGAAGTACTGCGTATGTCACCTTTCCACTGGCGATATGCTCCGCGCGGAGGTGGCGTCGGGCTCCGAGCTCGGCCGCCGCCTGAAGAAGGTCATGGATGAAGGGAAGCTGGTCTCCGATGAGATGGTTGTCGACATGATCGATAAGAATTTGGACCAGCCTGACTGCAAGAATGGATTTTTATTGGATGGCTTCCCAAGAACCGTGCCACAGGCTGAAAAGGTATTATAAGGGGACAATAGGGGGAAATAGTTTTATAAGGGGACCATAGTCTTGATTGGTTAATTTTGAAATAAAACAAGAATTGGATTAAAAAATTCCATATCTGCACTCAATAATCATGTTATTGTTACAGTTGGATGACTTGCTGGCCAAGAGAAAAACTGAACTAGATGCTGTAATCGAGTTTGGAATCCAGGACAGTTTACTGGTACGTAGGATCACTGGAAGACTGATTCACCCATCGAGTGGCCGCAGCTACCACGAAGAGTTCCACCCACCTAAGAAAGCAATGACTGATGATGTGACCGGTGAGCCTCTGGTCAAGCGGTCAGATGATAACGTTGAAGCTCTTAAGAAACGTTTAGCAACGTACCATGCACAAACAGTTCCTCTGGTAGACTACTACATGAGGAAAGGGCTGCACTACCGAGTAGATGCATCCAAAGCGGCTGAAGATGTTTTCAGCAAAATTGATAACATATTCAAAAGCAGAATTTTCAGCAGGTCGAAAGCTTCTCTGTAAATGTCATATCACTGCTCATTTATTTAAGGAAAAGTGCTCTGTACAAATGTTTTTACATGTGATTTCATTATGTCTGTTGTTTATTTTTGGTATGTACTATTGAAAAGTCTAGGTAATCTATTTTAGAGACTATTTTTCTTGGATAAATACAGGACTGGAATCATGAAACTTTGTTTGATTGCATAATTCTTTAGATAAGGAATTATCTAAATGAGTTAATACGAACACGTTGGTTATCAATGTACTGATATATTGGAATGAACCATTTTTAAATGCATGAGTAAGTAGGTATACACGATAATTTAATAATATATCATTAAGAAACTGAATAAAAATATTCATGACTCGTTTTCCATTATGATAAACTATACACAGAATTTAATTTAATTGAATTAACATAAATACATAATTGCATTTAACCTTGAGTGGCATTTAGCTTCTTACATAATCTAGTTAGTTCTCGGCACAAGTTGCCCTGCCAACTGTCGTACTACTGAGCACAGACTATCTGGGACGACGGCATGCGATGTGCTGGCAGCAACCGATGCTTGCACGCCGGTCGCCGCATTACGATTGATTTACAACGAGTATTTTTTATATAGCATTGTTTGGATTAGGCGCTAGCGTCGTCAAAGATACAAACATACGTCTTTGTTTTTTTGCGAAAAGTCACGAGTTCTTATAAAAATAGTATGTCCTAACGCAGATCGATCCTTCGAAGTTCAAGCTGAAAAAAAAATCTTTGATCTTTTCGAGTCCTCTTGTCTTGGCCACTGCCTACTGGCTGAGATTAGTTTAGATTTTTATTGGAGATCAAGTACCTCTTATCTAAAAGGTACTGAAGTTTCAGACTTTACAGCAGTCCCGTGAAGTCAGATGAACTACAAGGGAAGATAAATACAGATTGATTGTGAGATATGATCTAAGAATAAAATACAGATTCAGATTGAAGTATTTATTTCCAGTAACATATTTTTTAGAATGACGAATATAATGTGATATAATATAACACAATATTAGTTGTTAGTAGGTAGGTACTTTTTGTTTTATATGTATAAGCTCGAGTAAAGGCATAATCATACACATTTCACACCAAATAACATTTTGTAAATACATAGCTAATCAAACCGAATTTCAAATTATAAGACTACCGAAACTGTTATTTGTTAAGTCAAGTTTAAAAAATACGTAGGTACTGTATTGTTTTGTGAAATAAAGAATGTACCTACTTACGTAGATATCTCAAAAGGCGTTAAAAACTATCTCCCATTGTATGTAAAAGTAAAGGTTATACTTGAACTGTTTCATAGTCCAAGAGCGAAACCAGGGATTACGCTAAATAAAAGGTACATGATATTTAACTTAATATTTGTCTGTTTCAGTTAAAGAGCAAATGGTTAATTTTTCAGAAGCGTTTAACGCTAATATACGAATACAAAATGGTTGCTTAACGTTACAGGACACCTCTTCGCCTTATTTTTTTGTTCCACTAAAGAATATTGTATTAAGGTGGTAATTCCTAAATCTAAGCCCCTTCGTACACTACGCTACGCAAATCTCCGATACTCGACGATTTTAGTCTCCAAGCGACTACCGCCATACAAACTCATTGAGGCTCGTACACTAGTCGCGTCGCCGACATTCGTCGCGCGACTCGCGTCGCGCCAGTCGTACGCGACCTGCCTGCCGAAGTCGTCGCCACAAAAGTCGCCGCGATTTTCAAGATGGCGGAGCATTTATTGAATGTTAAATTTGTTTCTGAGGTGGAGAAATATCCTTGCTTATATAATTATTATTTAAAGGAATATTCCAAAAAAGAGATAACGGAAAAAGCTTGGGTAGAAGTAGGCAATGCCGTTAATTTAACAGTTTATATTTTTTTCTATGTACGGATGAATCCAGTATCTTCTGTTCCGTCGTTTTCTTTGTTTCCGGTAAAGATAGTACAAAATTATAGTTTCATCATCACTTGTGTCAGACATTTTGTACGTGTGATCTGTATAGCCGCTACGTCAGTAGTGGCAATTCAAGTCTTGCGATTCAGTGCCGTGTGTACGGACCGTGCGCTACTCGATACTCGCGACGCGATACTTAAGTAGTATACGACATTAGTATCGAAGATTTGCGTAGGCTAGTGTACGAAGGGCCTTAGCCCCTTCGTACACTACGCTACGCAAATCTCCGATACTCGACGATTTTAGTCTCCAAGCGACTACCGCCATACAAACTCATTGAGGCTCGTACACTAGTCGCGTCGCCGACATTCGTCGCGCGACTCGCGTCGCGCCAGTCGTACGCGACCTGCCTGCCGAAGTCGTCGCCACAAAAGTCGCCGCGATTTTCAAGATGGCGGAGCATTTATTGAATGTTAAATTTAATTTGTATAGCCGCTACGTCAGTAGTGGCAATTCAAGTCTTGCGATTCAGTGCCGTGTGTACGGACCGTGCGCTACTCGATACTCGCGACGCGATACTTAAGTAGTATACGACATTAGTATCGGAGATTTGCGTAGCGTAGTGTACGAAGGGCCTAACTTTAGGTACTAAAATACAAAGAACGCGCGTGGTCGCTAAGGCTACATGACAGGTACTTATTAGTATAAAAGGAGGATTGACGCACAACCTACAGCATGGAGTGTTACCTATAGGTACATATTTTTTGTGCATGGAATGGGTTCTATTAGAAACTTGTAATTGAACCAATCCATGCACATTGAAGGTATTTGAAATTACAATATTTTCTACTGTGTTCAATATGAAAGACTTCTGTCTCATCGAATTGACGATCAAAAGTGTGTGCAAGTGTTCTTTTAACATTGCCCACCCGTCATGGCGTCACGCACTATTTATTCACAAATCACCAAAGCAGTCCTAGATGACACATAGTTAGTACCTAGGTAGGTTTTTGACTAATTCGTAAAGCCAAATAGTTAAATACTTTCAAGAATTTTGAAATAACATAGCATTACAAACGTATGTAGTACCTATTCCAAGTCTTTATTAAGTAATCCTAATAGATAATCTAATTTATAAAAGTTATTTAAGGATATTAAGAGATAAAGTTGGGTTACAGTAGGTTATTATATCATGGAAACAATTAAATACTTTCAAAATTCATCACTAGGTAAGTCACAGCCATATACTTAATGTATTTGAACTTTGATGAAACAATCTCTAGGACTGGGAAAAATTTAAAGCCTTACGAATATTGAGTAGTTTAGATATATTTTAACAATAATATTATTTTCCTTGGTACATAGGTAGGTAAGTACTTATATAAAGCATACACATTTTCACTGACCCATGTCTCGAGCAATAGCTTAGATACAATCAGGAAAACACTCGTATAAAATGTGACTGATAGGTAAAGATGATGCAGTTGGTAAAAGCACGATGGACATGCCTTGATGTTGCTCCTGATGATGTTGATAAGTAGAAATTAAATAAGAATTAAGTAATAAGTATGTATACCTGTAGTGGTCGAGTTCTTGAATTATCCTTGAACCACGAAAAGTGGAGAACGAAGGGAGGACCTTTGAACTGCAGTCAGAAGATATGGGCTGATAATAAAGTACACCTGCTGGTCACTGACACCGAACTCCTCCTAGTAGGTATCATATCCCGCCCGAGCCACTTGTATCCATCGGATTCCTGCATCCTTTAAAAGACTACGTCCAGCAGTGAGCGTCTGTCCGCTGACATGATAATGATGTTCATACCTATGATAACATTACTTAGAAATAATAACAAAACACATGGCAAAAATAAATTTCTTAAGACAAATATTTACCTGACGATGATTGCTGAGAGATGAATCTGGCCATGACAGTCAAAGTCAAATAGATGAAGTCCAAATTATAATTAAAAAGGTAAAATAAAACACAAACAAATGGAGAAATTGAGTGTAATAGTTGTCGCTCAAAAATGAACATAACTTTATACAAAAGGCAATCATGATAAAGAAAATAATTTTATACAATGATACTGGTATTATTAACATAGATTGTAACAGGTACTGTGGTACATAAGCAGTAGTACGATGAAAACTAAAAAAAATAATGTAGTCATTCGGCAGTTGAACGATAGGTTCCTAATAAAATCAAAATTCAAAATCAATGTTTTAGTTTCAAAATAATCATAAAACATTAAGAAATTTACTCAATTGCTATGATGTGAGAATAATAAATCTCCAAAAAAAGCCATTTTATATTTTAATTTCCATATAATTATAAGTGTGATTGGAAAGGCAGCACCACAATCACCACAACATCGACATTTGTTTCTAAGTACTCACACAATCATGCAATGACAAAAATATTACTTTTTTGGGAAAAATTAAATTAAGTAATTGGTATAATTCTTTCAAAAGGCAACTGTTGGCAGCTATAGACTCAAAAAGTTGAAGCTTTCATAGTATCTCTATAAATGTTAAAACAATTTAACATGACAACATGTTTTTCCTCCTATGTTAGGTAAGCAATAGGATTTACTTGATTCGTCGATTAAAATTTTAAATACAAAAAAAATAGTATTATTAACGCAGGAGAGAACCTATATCAAAACGGCTTCAAAATTACGTATTATAGTTGCAAAATAGTTTTTTTATTGAAGGCCCTCTATGGCTGAAAGATACTATGATAGCGCCAAGTCCAATAAAATCGTTTAACACTAATAGTATTATGCAGGATATCTAAGTTTCGGCCTTAGGAATTTTGATAAGTACCTCGATATAAATGATTATGACACGATTTAGAATATGAAAAATATGCCGACTAGTAAACAACATAGCAACATAGGTATACCTATACAAAAACATTTACGTATGCATTTTCATAAGTATTTAAGATATGCAATAAAATAATGCACCTGCACTAAAATCATGACGAATTACGTTTTGTCTCTTACTAAGTAACAGCACTAGTATAATATGCATTGAATATATATAATATTTACAGTGTCTCAAAAACTATGATAAGACAAAAATTTGCTTACCGACCAATCTGTTATTTGTGTCCGTTTTTGAGTCACTATAATGTTATGTATAAATATTTGATGAAGAAACATGATATGAAAACGGTTGATCACACAAGCATGGCTTACCATAGACTATGTAAATATACAGGTCCCTAATACTTGGATAAAACAATACCCACAGTAACTGTCATGGAGAATTGAGACGTACACCAAAAGCTCGTCTAGCATCGAAATAAATTACTATAATTAAAATAATATGTATGTACAGAAACATATGAACAGTCACCGCTACTCAACAACGCCCTACGCTATACATAGCTTTGGATACTCATAACGACAACTCGGTCTATGCTAGCACTAATTTACAATAAAGCTTTTTTTAGAACAACATTTACATACATTAACAAACATTACTGTTTGACATTAACAACGTGCGGGGTGTTGGACGCGTCTGTCGCCTCGTGTGCGTCTATTCGCAACTTGCCTGGAGCACTGTCGTGCGCCTTATTTCGTGTTCTATCAAAATTTTGCTATTCTAGAAAACTTTTCACTCATCTACTAAGGGTGAAGAATGTAAAATCCCGCTTAATTCTACATTTTTTCATTTCAATCCTCAATCACATGATGTAATATAAGGCAGGGACATATGAAAAAGAACCTAGGTACTTTTAACAGATTTCTGTGATTTATCAATTTTTGTCGTTAACAACACTTTTGGAAATATAGGAACAACTAACATAAAACGTGTGTTATAATATCTACAAAACCATTTTGAGAATAGTTGAAAAGTTACATAATAATGCGTCAAGAGGACCTTAATCGTTTTATCTCACGAATCACTGCTTATGAGATCAAAGGCCGGCTCGATGCGACGTTGTTATGTCTTCCGAGTGACTATATTCTTACAAATCCGCAAAGGCAGGTTAATGAATATACTCTAAATTAAAATATATTTAATAATAAATGAGAACGTAAAGGTGGGTAGGTACATGATATGCCTGACCTGACGAAAGCTGAGATGTGACAGATGTGGACGTAGAAAAAGTCTACAAAAGTCACTTTGCTCAGTTAAATGTTTATCCCGTTTGGTCCTGTCCTGTCCTAAAATAACCAACAAAAGACGAAGCACAACCCAAAGGCGCTGATTCAATGTCTTTAAACAAATGGCTTGATGAAGCGTTTCAGTGGAGGCACTGTTGACCACAGCAGGGGCACTTCATACTATGTAATTAGTTTCCATACAATTCCTACGAGAGCAGTCGCATCTGCATTGCATGTGTCACTATAGTGGTGCGCTGTAATCATATGAAAACTAGTAGAGTAACGCAAGAAGTACACCAACATTAGCTCCATTGAATCGCTTATTCACGTCATAAATTTAAAGGTCTAGAGAACAGACATTTATCCGTTTGGTGGTATACTCAGTTTGCTCATAGGCTCGTAGCATCTACCCACCTTCAGATCCATTTAATTTGCGGGTCCACAAGGACAGTCATAGTCGCTATCTCTGGAAGACACGTGCGTGAAGTGTGAGCGGGACGGGCGATCGCTCAGTGGTCGTGCAGGCGGTCGTGCGAGCGAGACGACGAGCGCGACGTCTTGCGCTGGTCGAGGTACGCCGCCGGCGCCCAGCCCTCGCCCTGCCCGCCTGGTATACAAAAACAAAACGATATGCACAACAAGTCGACAATTTGGTTAGACATAATCCTAATTTGCGCACAAGCTTTAATTGAATGTATATGTAATGGATGAAATTAACATTCACCACTGGATGAAAAAGATCAATCCGCATTCAGTCACCAGACATTTTAGCGTTTCACTTCTTTCGGTATCAAACATCTGGACTGTCGTTAATCGACCAAAGCTGCTTGGCAATCCTATCCACTGTATTTTTTTATCTCTGCCAATAAGTTATGCAGATAGTTCTTAACAACTCTGCTAAGAAATTCATGGTTTATCTTGTCAAATTCACCAAGTAGTAGAAAAACCTTTTCTGTCGAATTTTCTTCTCGTTTCCTAATGATTTTCTTCAAATGTGGTGGAAACAAGGTCAAATTATTTTCTTGATAAGAAATTAAATTATTTACAATTATTCAGAGGCTTCATCGTCAATAATAAATTACATAATATAATAATATATAGTCAGTAACTAAAGTCTAAATTAAAACATTGATGTGGAAACTTCCTATTAGGCGACACAGCTTCTGTGGTTACATTAACAATACATACCGGCAAGTCGCACGTACCACCACCCCGCGCAGCCGACCTTGAGCAGCTCGGCGTGCTGGCCCTCCCTGAGCGAGACCTCGCTCGCGCCCACCGCCGTGTAGTCCGACAGCGCCACCAGCGAGCATCCCACCGCCTGCCCGGGACATACAGTAAGTATGTACAGTTATGAGCACTAACACATTGACATATGAACTTAAAGGTACAAAATCAAGTTGGGCCGCAGACTGCAGACTGCAGACCGCAGACCGCAGACCGCAGAACGCAGACCATTGCGGTCGCCGCAATGCTGCCTGCGGTCGCTATTCCAACCGAGGCTGCAATGGTCTGCGTTCTGCAGTCTACGGTCTGCAGTCTGCAGTCTGCGGCCCGACTTGGAATTGTACCTTTACTGCTTTGACATAAGAGTCGAGGTGTAAACATGTGGACGTGCCGTGGTCACGCACACGAGTGAGCTAATGAACGGGTATGTGTGTGTTTTGTACGAACGAAGAAGGTAGGTATGTCTATTACGAATAGGCGCTTTTGGTGCATCGAAAGGCAAATAAGTTCATTTTAATTAATTGGCTGGCTTATAGTTGCTTTATGTAGAAGTGATTGGAAAGTAGAACTTTAATATGATTTAAATACTTACTCGTTACTTTAAAAAACAGCACAAGGCTTTTTCTCCTTTGGAAACTGTGATAGATTGTTTGCCTTATTCTATAAGCTTATGCTCATTTTTCAAGTTAGTAACGTCTATGGTCCGTATAATTTTTGTCAGTAATTCATTTATATACCCGTTCATTTGCTTACATGAAATTTTAGTTCTAATGATTCCGTAAAATTGTATGTATTCTATAAGTTACTGTAGATACACATGTAGCTTCTGATCTGTAATGTTGATTGCTGTTGTATTGCGTAAGTAGCCATCGGTAATGATTCATGTGTAGCTAGAATCACATAATACAGACAAATGAAGTAGTAAGTCACTAGTCCGTTTCAGCTTATATGATCTCTGTGACTGGTATACTTCTTAAACGAAATTAAACTTTATTTTAAGGCAATAAGCTTACCGAGAGTCGATTTTATTTTGAACCGTCTATCATGTTAATAGGTGAAATGGACTTTAGCTGCATTTAAACAACTGCAGTACCAGGAAGGCTTTAAGAATTATTAGTAACTGCAGTAGCCTTACTTTTCTTTGTGGGCGTGATGTTAAATCCGTTGATACACACTCTCACTTAAAAAATAACTAAATTATGTGATTCTAACTTTGCTTATTGATAACCATTTAGCTTACATCGAATCATGCGCGCCATCACCACTGCACAAACTGCATTGAACTTCAACATGCTCGTTAGGTGAAGCGTTTAGTTTCGTTTGTTTTTTACATATCCACATTTTTTCCTAAGCAGCTTTGTTATTCTTTGCGTTTCCAATCAGTTTGGCAGTTAAGCGAGCTTATGACAACCCTGCGAGTAGACTATTATTTTTTATCCCATCATCTAAATATAACTATATTTTAGTGTCCTTAAAGTTGAATTTCATATGGCAAAATTTAAAAATGGCTTCTTTTAGGCGACATGGGGTTCAGTTTGTCTACTCCCAAAGATGTTAAGCCCGCTTTACCGTTTGCTACGCCATGCATGTTATTTTAAAGCAAGTCTGTATTGTAAGTATAACATATAATTTATAATATTTCATAATAACTTCTGTACATAATATAAGCTGCAAATATTTTTACAAGATGATCGGTAATGTATATTAAATACGTGTTGAAATAGTAGAAATAATATATTAACGTCAGTAATATCATATATTTCCTAAGTACAGATGAAGTGAGGTATTTATGAAACAGGTTTGTAGAGATAGAATCCAAACACTTATCTAACAGTTTTAAGATTCACACGTCCATAATGTCCAAAAACAAGTGCAAAACAACAACCATTTGCAATGAAGCTAAATCAAATTTTGAAAAGAAATATCGAAGGAGCCACCGACCGATCGCTTTAATTTCATACAGTCACTAAAAGTATAAAAGCTCTCAATTTATACAATGTACATTAAGTTGTGTTTTTTGATTAGCTAATTAACACTTCTTTATGTGACTGTAGCTACATAGAAATCTTGCAACAGTGTTAGTGGTTCGGTTTTTTGACTGGCTCAATGAGTACTACGTGCTTTTGAGCCAGTCAACCTTATATCTGGACCTTACTTCCGCTTACCACCAGGTGGAGTAAGGTCATCCTGATGGTCTTTCGATAAAAAAAAAAAAAAAAGCCATTTTAAAGTATATTAAATAGATACCAAAAATGCTACGGAATCTATTAAACGATTTTTTAATTTATATCAATTTAAATGTAACAACGATTAATTTTAAAATGACTATTAGATCGATTTGAATTTAAACCGTAGCTAGTAAAAGATAGACAATTACTTGAAACTCGCGTGAGAGATATTTATTTAACAAAAACGTGTATTCAATAAGCGGCGCACATCCAACGGTGGCAGTGCTAGTGATGCAAGCTGATGCAGTGCTGCCAACACTCCCCATGGTATAATAATATCAGGCTTTAAGTTCTGTAAAACGACCTTTGAAATTCTACTCTGTATAACCACTGTATGGTGGTATTAAGCTTCTATATGGACAAACATTTCTTCAATGGTTGCTTTAGCTGTAGGGTTAAACCAATTTATATGTAATATAAAGTGTGATGCCTTTGCCGTTTTATCATAAAGGTATCTAATATTTCACCTGTATTTTTATACCATGACATCTCTTCTGTGTTTGGGTGTAGTTAGTTTATCTGTAGGTACTCGATTTTATTTATTTTACTTATTTGTATATGTAAGTTTGATTTGGGAACATATACGATACATTCGATAGGAAAATAAGATATTGGTAAATAAAATAAAATGAAATGTAGATATCGTTACGACAACATCACAAGCAGATAATAAATGGCTAAAAAAATAAATAAATAATGACGAGTCTAGAATATGACATGATGAAATTAATTTAAATATAATAAACTTAAGTACACTGATAACTGTATAATTTAATCGTATTGAAGCAAGCGCTCAATTAAAACCAAAAAGCACACTGACATGAGAAACATAACAAACAAAACATGACTTACACGATAGTTAATGTTCTGCATTTAACTGAAATATCCACGTTCGTTGTCGAACTCTTTGGTTTAACTTTGGATATTATATCAGTCTCTTTTCATTGTATTTACAAGGCCTCTACTGGCTGTTAGCTTGTAAAGGTATATTATCAGTACTGTGACACATAAAACGTGGATGTGGCTTGAGCGGAGCCCGATACAGAAAAGAACTGTACCATTCTGTGTATGGTACCGTTGAGACCGACGGCCTCCGTCACCTGTAGAACAATACAACTTAAAAGATCTCGGCCATTTTGAGACTCACATCACAAAATGGCGGACACGACGCCATATTGAAATATGGCCACCTCAGACTGTTAATTGTGTATTTGTATGCGAGGTGCTGCGTGACCGTGCATAACTAAACCAAGTTTCAGTGCCAGTGTCTAATTAAATTCGTAAAAAAACTAATTAGAAGCAATGACGGGTGGTTTTGCTAAATTAATAAGGCGGAGACGGCGTGAATCTTGGACTAGGGCAGGACGTTGCTATTTAGAATGCGAACAAAAGAATCTGCAATATCAAAGTTTTTGCGAACTTCGAAAGATACAGCAAATTCTCTGTTTCGGATTGTCACAGGGACTTCATCCACCTTTTTTTTATGTGGAATCCTTATTCTGTACATGTTGAGGTTACACGGGGAAGCGTTATGTGCAATCGGATTGCCAGCGGTCGGCATGCGCTACCCGTGACTATTCAGCCCGCATTCCTTTAAAAATACACTTTACACTTACATAAAGTGGTTCTCACTTCACTCAACACTGTAACCCAAAATTAGTTGGCATTAATCTTTATACCCGCGTTTAGTAAAGCTACCCCACTTAAGCGCCAATCTACCTTGTTGTTAGTACAAAGTAGGCGAGGAGGCTACAGTTAACGACATTGGTACGGTACATTTATTATCATTGACATAATATAAGGCACTAAACAAATAGCTTAAGAATCTGCAATAAACACTTAGAATAGGTCATTAGTTAAAATGTACAGTAAAACTTACTTAAACCCCAGGTAATCTCAGAAGATATGGCTAAACCCAATTTCCCCTTTCTTCTTCTATATATTTAGATACCTCTCTTACTTAAGACAGCGTGTCTTTCCTTTATTTTGAAACAAATCAACATCGACCTCCACCATAACACTCTTTAACCATTGACCCCCTACCTATTCCCTCAATTTTATAATAAACAGTTTACACAAGTACAATTGTATGCAAATCGAATATAGCTCTTTCCATAGCCCTGCTTTTTAGCACCGAAATCGTTTTTCTCACAACAACGAGGTTACAAAATACAAATCGAACATTTTTACAATAAGTTATTCTCTTGGTAATAAGGTTTATAATTGCACCGTTATCAGAATTCTCGCTCACAATTTACAGCGTTTCACGCGAGAAGTTTTGTAGAACCTTAAATCCTGCAATGCAATTGTGAACCCTATCACCATATAAACATGTCACAAGACCGCTCAGCAAGTGGACATACCGGCGCGTGGTCGGGCTCCTCCTCCTCGTCCTCCGAGGGGTCGGTGGACCAGCAGGGCTCGTCGTGCATGTCGCAGGAGGCGGTCCGCGTCGGGTTCGAGGCCGGCGCGAGCGGCCGCGTCTGCGCAGCCGGCGGGGCCATGTCCCACGACGCCGCTTGTATTAACGTCCTGTTGGATGAAACAATGATAAACATCGCTGGCAAAGTAGGTGTTCTTTTAGGGGATTTCATCTGGCCTGATTAAACCACACGTTGGGCGCCAAAAACTTTTTGAGCGTCGTGATTCTACTTTTCTGAACATTCTCTCATTCAATCTAAATTTGGAAACAATCTGTATTCGACTTGTATATTATAAAAAAAATCAGAATAAGTAAATTCAGGGACAACAGAAAATAGTGACAGTAATTTCTTGTTCCTATCCTATGTAGACAGTATTACTACGGTTTACGTTACATGTAGGCTCAGAATACAGTTTTGTTCTGTATTCTGAGCATGTACAACTTAGACGATGATAGGCTGATGATGACGTCAGTCACCCGCCAATATTACACTTGTCTTGAATAATACTAACCTATGATGTTGTGCTCCATACTGCCTCACGCGTTCTCCTTTAAGTTCCTTCAGCTGGTCGAGCAGCACTCGCTTGATGCGATCCACCCACGCCCTCTTCACTTCAACGGTGGGCGCTGTGATTGTGTGCACCTCTGACCGGCCCTGCCGCCATACTTCGAACTTGCGTGGATCGCCTTTTACTGACTCTGTGAGGCCTACTTGTGACATCTGTGGATGGTGGTACAATTACAAATTCAATTTTAGAACTAAAAGACGGTATCACTAAACTTTCTTCAGACTTTCTTTAATCGGGCTTGAGATTTGTCCGCAACTTACTACTTCTAAGATCATTTTTATAGTTTCTTACCAAGCCCTACTCCTTCAAGAAAGATTAGTACATACATAGGCTTTGGGTATGATGTCCTTAAATACCTCATTATGCGTTTGGCTTGCATTATGTATTTGAAAATGGGTTAAAGAAAATTATGCTCCTTGTTGTTGAAAATTACCTGTAAATCGTGCTTAAAGTGGTACGTGGCTTTATTATGGCTGTTCTTAGTGGCGGGCTTGCAGAACAGCATTGCCTTCTCGTAGAGGAAGATATGCCGGCGACGCGGCCTCAACCTCAAGCGAAGGTCGCGCTTGTTCTCCGACACCACTAGGAACGAGCCTTGCATCAGCAACTCGCCTTGTTGATTTAAGTCCACCTGGAAATGGGAGGTTTTCTCGAACTGAGTAAAGCTTTTGACTTCACTTTTGGTTTGGAAAAGACCACGATTTAAATGCTAGATATTCAATCACAAAGAATTAAAGTACTAAAAAATTAGGACTGCGAAAGATTTAGTCTTTAGTGATTTTCATATGGTTCCTAAATATATCGAAAAATACATAAAAAGTCTACCCCAAGGTGGAATGTTGGTGCCTTTATTTTTTTTGGTAATGGTCAAACAAAAGGCTTTGATAAATCTTAGCCGCAGCTGATTGAGCAGAACTATATTAGTAAAAAGAGATATACTTACAGGTACACCGGTGATGGCGATTTGATGCATTGAGTCGTTGACACACTTGAGTACAACCAGCATGCAGTCCAGCGCTTGCTGCAACCCCGTCGTCATCGTCCCGCATTCGCTATACCGTAATAGATCCTGGCGAAAAACAGAGAAGTATTTAGTTGTGTTTTTGTAAATAAATCTTATCGAAACTCTATCCCCTCACATAATTAACGAGTGGAAACGCGAGTTTTGTTCATAAGTAAGTATAACACAATAAACAGGAGGACATTAGCTATCGTATATGAGGAAAATGGAGCAGATCAAAGTCAAAGTCAAAGTCAAAGTAGTTTATTTTGCAATTTGATTTACATAGAAATTCTTTTGCACGTCATATCATTTTTTTACCTACCAGCACTTCGACGTGAATGGCCTGCTGAGAAGAAGTGCCGCAAGAAACTCAACAGTTTGCCTTTTTTAAAAAAATAAATATTTGTACAATTTTTTACATGTCATCATAATAAATCATTAAAAATGTCAAAAAAATAATGTCAAAAATAAAAAAATAAAAAATTACAAATGTAATAAATAAATAAATTAGACAACCACATGCGCAGAGTGGTAAGAAATTGTCAGACCCACAAATTCTTGTCAACATCATTTAAAAAATCTTCTATCTTATAATAACCTTTTCTCATTAAGCAGTTCTTAACTTTTAATTTAAATAGATGTAAAGGCAATTCAACAAGATTTTGTGGTACTTTGTTGAAAATTTTAATGCTTAATCCTACAAAAGACTTTCCAGTTTTTTGCAGTCTGACATTTGGATAGGCAAGTCTGTGCTTATTTCTTGTATTAAATTTGTGAGTATCAGATTTTTTGAGAAACTGTTCATTATACTTTCTAATATATAAAATACAATCAAATATGTACTGAGAAGGTACTGTTAAAATATTAATTTCTTTGAATACATCCCTAAGTGAGTCACGAGGTCTAAGGTTGTAGATCGCACGGATAGCTCTTTTCTGCAATATAAAAATTGACTCAATGTCTGCAGCAGAGCCCCACAACAGTAGACCATATGACATAACACTATGAAAGTAACTGAAGTAAACCAGTCTTGCCGTTTCAATGTCAGTAACATATCTAATTTTTCTAACCGCGTAAGCAGCAGAGCTAAGTCTTCCTGCTAGTGCAGTTATGTGAGGACCCCATTGTAACTTGGAATCGATGGTGATTCCTAAAAATACGGTTGAATTGACAATTTCTAGTTTCGCATCATTCATAGTAATTTGTGTATTAATTTGCCTTACATTAGGCATCATAAATTTAACACATTTAGTTTTTTTAGCATTGAGTAACAAATTATTGGTACTGAACCATTGTGACACCTGCAAGAGAGCTCCGTTTACTTTGTCAAATGATTTTTCGTTTCTCTCTGTTTTAAAAATGAGAGAAGTGTCATCAGCAAACAAAACTATCTCACAGAGGTCTTTGGTAAAATATGGAAGATCATTTATATATATAAGAAATAGCAAAGGTCCTAAGATCGAACCTTGGGGCACGCCCATTTGCAGTTTAGCACCAGCAGAATTGGTGTTTTTGATATTGACACGTTGTATCCTGTCAGTGAGGTACGATTCAATTAATTGTAAAGAAATGTTTGACACACCGTAATGTTTTAATTTAATAAGTAATATTGAATGATCAACACAGTCAAATGCCTTTGATAAATCACAAAAAATACCTATCGCATTCTGTTTATTTTCCCATGCATCAAGTATATGTTTCATAAGTGCAATACCTGCATCGGTTGTACTCTTGTTTTTAGTAAAACCGAATTGTTTTGCATGAAGTAAATTATGTCTATTAAAAAATTCTAATAACTGATTAAAAATTATTTTTTCAAATATTTTACTTAATGATGGTAATATTGATATTGGTCTAAAATTTGATGGGTCACTTTTGTCGCCCGATTTAAATAAAGGTATTAACTTACTATATTTCATTAAATTAGGAAATTTATTTTCATCGATGCATTTATTAAAAAGGTAAGCCAAATGAGGAGAAATAATTTCAATTATAGATTGTATAATATCAGTTGATATTCCCCATAAGTCCTCAGTTTTCTTTTTATTGAGGTCTTTGAATGTTTTTAATATAGTGATTGGGGAGATGTGATCGAAATTAAATGTAGTCTTACATTGATCTACACAAGAAGCTAAGATGTTTTGAGCTTGTTGTGTACTAGAATTTAGCTGACTAGTGGTTATTATAGGTATGTTTGAGAAAAAAGTTTCAAAGGCATTTGCTACTTCTATGTCTGATTTTATAGTTTTATCGTCAATTTTAAGGCAGAAATCATTTTCATATGACTTGGATTTACATGTTTCTTTGTTAATTATATTCCAAGTAGCTTTTATTTTATTACTTGAGTTATTTATTTTGTGTCTCAAGTAAATTGACTTGGCTTTATTGCAAACTTTCTTAAAAACTTTCGAATACTTCTTAACATATTCTATCACTTTTGGATCTTTAGAATATGCTTTTAGACCATACAACTCATACAACTTATTCCTACTTTTATAAATACCTGGAGTAGCCCAGTCACTAAACTTAGTTTTAGGATTATTAAGATTAACATGTATAGTCTTTTTAGGGAATACTCTATTATACTCAGACGAAATTAAGCCAAGTAAATTTTCATAAAGTATATCCACATTCTGGTTATTAAAAGAAATGTCGGGTATTTTATCAATAATTGTATCTTTAAATCTGTCTTTACGCCCCTCAGTGACAGGTCTACATAGAATGTCAATAGATCTAGGAGCAACACAGTTTTCAAATTGAACCTGTTGTCCGCAATGGTCTGACTGTAAACAATTTATAATTTTTTTATTAATTACCTTACTATTACAAAACACATTGTCTAAACAAGTTGCACTCGATGGCGTGATCCTTGTAGGTTCATTAAATAAATTTAATAAATTGAAAGAGTTAAACAGATTAATAAACCGACTACTTAGTTGTGAACCTTCAAGAATATTCACATTAAAGTCTCCACATACAATTACTTTTTTATTTGTCTTACAACTTTTCTTAAGAATTTCCTCCATTGAGGTTTCAAATACACTATAATCTGCCGAGGGCGGCCTGTACACACATACTTTTTTTATTAATTACCTTACTATTACAAAACACATTGTCTAAACAAGTTGCACTCGATGGCGTGATCCTTGTAGGTTCATTAAATAAATTTAATAAATTGAAAGAGTTAAACAGATTAATAAACCGACTACTTAGTTGTGAACCTTCAAGAATATTCACATTAAAGTCTCCACATACAATTACTTTTTTATTTGTCTTACAACTTTTCTTAAGAATTTCCTCCATTGAGGTTTCAAATACACTATAATCTGCCGAGGGCGGCCTGTACACACAGATGCTAATGCATGCTCTAAATAGGTACATGATTTCATAACTACTATGAAAGTAAACATTTTTGGAGACTTATATTCGAAGAATGAGGTAGTAAAGATATAGGCCATTATTGCTAAGCACATTCATTTCAAACAGGAAAAATTGTTAAAGCAACCATAGTAACATTAATGTGTGATTACTTATTTAAATTGTTGAAATATGCAGTCTAAAGACAGGTGTCAAGATCAAACCGGTCTCATGACGGCCTTCGTTCAATGTTGGGACGGACGGAATTAATTCATACTTGTAATTGACTTTTGCAGCAGGTTTAAGCAAGATTTAGATAGGGTATAATTATGAATTATATCATAAGCTTTGATTATTATTTTTATGTGCATCTAAAAACAGTTTCAGAATTTTATGGATCAATTTCAATTCAGTAAATTACACTATCAATTAATTATTTTCTTAAATTTTTATCGCCTTGCTTTGACAAGTTAACTACGAGTAAGTTTGATTTGAAGTTTTTTAAGAGAGATAAAAATCGCGACGAGCATTGGATTGCATTGCAACAGCAACAGTTTACAGCAACAAGCTAATCTTCTAGCGAATGCTCTTGACTAACTATACAGAGCAGCTCATTAACAATTCTTTTAACATAAGCCGTATTAATAAATCGCACTCAATTCTGAGACCAAACTTGAGCGCGAACTTGAGGTGCTGTTTTATATAAGAATGACATATCAAGTTCGCACTCAAGATCGATCTCTGGGCCCGTAGCCAAGATGCCACTTTGACGAATTCGCCATAAGCGGTCGTCTCGACTTATATCTCCATCCCGCTCGCATTAATAGTACGTGTGCGGGAGGGCAATATAAGTTGCGACGAACGCTTATGGCGAATTCGTCAAAGTGGCATCTTGGCTAGCCTACCAGAGTTGAGTGCGATTTATTAATACGAGCCTTACCTTCAGCAGCAGCTGGTACTTGGTGATCCTCTGCACCGGCTTGAGCAGGTACGCGGCGAGGGGCAGCTTGTGTCCGAGCCGCAGCTGGCACGCCTGCAGGAACAGGTGCGTGTCCACCAACGTCTCCCGAAGCCGCTCCGACCGCGGGATGTTCTGGCAGTAGTAGCTGTACAGGCGGAAGAACGTCTCCCTCTGTGGAGAGAAATAGATCGTGAGTTGGAGATGAAGATGATGGTAAATCTATACTAATATATAAAGCTAAAGAGTTTGTTTGTTTGTATGTTTGTTTGTTTGTTTGAACGCGCTAATCTCAGGAACTACTGGCCCGATTTGAAAAATTCTTTTGGTGTTGGATAGTCCATTTGACGAGGAAGGCTTTAGGCTATTGAGACTATTAGAGTCGTGGGCGGCCGCTAGTATTTAAGCAAAGGGGAAGATGAAGGTAAGGCATGTATGAGTATGTATAGTCAGATATAAGCTGCGACTTATGTTTTATTTCATCTAATGTTTGCTGAACTGGATTTAAATACTAGCAAAGGGCATGTTGGTAGATTAAATGATGATTTATATCAGACTGTTATAAAAGGAAAAATGGGGTCGAACACGATTGTAAATTAACACAAATTAATATCTATAACTCCATAAAATGCTAGTCGTTGACTATAACTGGGGAAATGTGAAAAACGGAAAGAAAGTTTAAAGTACTAACCTATTAATATTTAATTACAGGCCAACGCCTTCCATTAATCAAAACATCGCGTAGTTATAATAATTATAGGAACTAATTATAGTTCAATGTTTGATTTAATCTGATTAATGCACCAAATGAATGATTAATGGGGGAAACAGTATTTTTAAGATAGGTACCAGCTTATAACTGTTTGTAAAGTTCTTCCTACCTTATCAACAAAGCACAGCGCAACGAGTTCTGTTGCCGATATCGATCTTTCTAGATCTTTGAGGAATACGTCCTGGTGGAATGTGAACAGCTCGTGAAGGTTTCCGAACAGCACGTCGGCCTGCCCCACCAGAGTCGATGGTAGAAGGTGCTGGTTCTCCGGTTTTTCTATTTCTTCTTTGTAACCCTGTGGACAAAAGAAAATGTCATTATTAAAATTGTCTTCAGACTCAAGTTTCTTCAAATCTGTGCTGCACTTTATTCAAAAGTCGTTGATTCGAAGTCGTAAACCAAAACCATACCGTATTTAGATCTCGTAACTGGAAGATTTATGTGCTAATAAATGTAACGTATAAATAATGTATCATTGAAAAACGTTGTAATCCTTGCCCTCTTATAAACCACATTGCAAACACGGCGTTTCAATTACGATGAAGAGTATTGTTGATCAGAATCACTTCGTTTGCTTGTTATTATATTTGTCATAAATGAAACCAAGCAGTTTATACAATTCTACCTATGTTTGACGCACTGTTTTGGTAGAAAAAAATTGCAGAAATTAGATATTTAAGTAGAATTTGCAAGAGTTAATAAACAATTGGCATACCGAACTAATCAGAGACGTACAATCACTGATCGCATCACACCAATCTTGCAAACGTCTGTCATAATCTTCGTAAATTGCTTCCAAACATTCACACTCCGATAGCGTAAAGTTCTGTTCAATTTTCCAAAATTTTGTTTTGTTCTTTAGTTTCTGCAGAGTCGACGTCCAGTTGCTAAAGGTCTGATTACGACTCAGGGTCTGACTCTTTCTATCATGTGGCGTGTTTATTTGATATCGCCTGCAGTTCCTTGACGTGAACGTGTTGGAGCTCATAGATTTCATACAGTTGCTGCTTTGCTTCCTACATGATAGCGTGGAATGCAAGCTGCGGACGTAACTGTCAGTATTGCTTCTCCGACACATCGTAGACCCTCTTTTGCTGCAGTGCGACACAGAAGAGTAGTGGTCTTTGATCGTATGATTCCACTCTTTCATTATCCGTTTGTAATCACGTAGAATTGTCATTAGCACATCATCTGGTTCCTTATTGCTGCACATTGTTTGTCTTAATTCTGTACAACTTGAAGATTTCAGTTGAGAGTCTTTTGATGCTGCTGAAGTCGAAGAACACTCAGGAGTTTGCATTAATGCATCGGCCTCCAGGCATCCATAAAGTGGGTTTCTCACAAATTCTGGTCCATCAACAACCGTAGGAGCCGTCGTAATAGATTCGCCCGTATTGTCCTCGGAGGCAGTGACCGCATCGGAATCTGGTAGATATATGATTTTCTCTTCAGTTTTCTCAGTACATTCGTAGCCTGGCAACGGTTTGCCGTAAAAAAAGTTTCCAATGAACGGCTCCATGTACACGGGCTTGAAATTGTGTGGGGAACACTTGACACGTGCACTTCTACCGACGTCACTCACAGATTTCTTGCACTTTTTGTTGCGGTATTTATCTTTTTCGAAGAGCGGCAGCTGATTAGCATAATCGCTGAAGAGCGTGGAGTCGGATGCGCTTCTGGTGAGCCGCTTCTTCTTGCGCGTGGTGGGGATGTCGTTTTTTCTATAGTACCACGAGTAGGAGGTGCCTACGCTGAGGTTCGCGGAAGATTTATGGAGGTCATATTTTCCATATTTCATGGTGCAGAGCGAGACGGAGTGTAACACGCGCTCGAGAGACTGCAGCAGAGTGCAGGAGGCGGGCGCGCACGGTTCCGCTCGGGGGGGCGCGGGCGCGGCTGCGTGCGGCGCTGCACCGCGCGCTCGCGCACCAGATGCACCAGCATGCATTAACCGACCGCGTCCGTGACTGCCGGCGGCGGAACCCGCTGCACTTGTGCCACTTACGTTTCAACGGCATATATAATTTTTAGAGCGCGTATGGCACGCGCAGCTTTTGCTTAACTAATCGACTGTGACGTAATTAATTCATGGTGTTTCCTTTTCTTGTGGTTTTCCTTTGAACTGGATTGGATTACAAAACATAAACAAATTGTTTTTGATGTTATCTAATTATAATCTTTTCTCATGTATGGAAGTTTTTAATCATAATTCGATACCTTAAATCTCAAATGGCGTAACCACCAAAACACAACTTTTCAGGAGAGCAAAAAAACAAAAAAAAAATAATTTGTTTAAATCATAACTTTATATATTTTTATACTATAAAAGTGTTTTATACATCAAATTTCTTAGAATTTTGTGATGAAGGCTTCAGTTAGAACTATTTGCACCTAAATCTTATATTTTAAAAAATAGAAGTCGGTTACGACTTCTGAAAATATGGCATAAAGGCGTTTACACCCTATAAAAAACACGATTTTTTTGAGATTAAGGTCGTATCTCCCATTAAATTCAAAAACAAAATACAAAATAAGGGTATTTTCTACTTCTTTTATTGAATTAGGTACATTAAACGGGTAAGAGGATTTTAGGAAACAAAATAAAATCTAAAAAAAGCCAAGGCCGAGAGAATCAGAAGGCCTAATTCGATTAAGCAGTGTAGTAGTAGAAAAACGACCCTTATTCTTAGCAACTCTACTTATATTAATATAATAATCAACTTTAAAATTCAATTAAAATCCTAATGGAGTAAGAAAAGATTACAAAAATTTAATTAATTTAAGAATCAATGAATCAAGTAGCTACGCCACGACCATTGCGATGGGCTCTTACCTCCCATCGCGATGGCCGACATACTTTTAATCAGCAAGAAAGACACCACGACCTTATAATGTCATCGTATCAGCTCACTCTGATTTCCTAAATTATTATTAAAATTGTGCACAGACGGCATTATCCCAAAAACATATCATGAAGAATATCACCCGCGATTACCAACAGCAGAAGATGTGCCAGATGTATTACCAGGCACTGATATAGAGGACAGAGTTACAGACACAGAAAAATACTGTTTTTTTATGTTTGATTGTTTTTGAAAGTTTCAATTTAATTTTTTTGACTGATTATTTTAAATTTCTAAAATCTCTAACTTTTTTAATGTAGCTACTTGATTCATTGATTCTTAAATTAATATTTTTTTTGTAATCTTTTCTAACTCCATAAGGACTTTAATTGAATTTTAAAGTTGATTATTACGTAAATATTATATAAATATAAGTAGAAATCATTGTTGCTAAGAATAAGGGTCGTTTTTCAACCACTACACTGCTTAATCGAATTAGGCCTTCCTATTCTCTCGGCCTTGGCTTTTTTTAGATTTTATTTTGTTACCTAAAATCCTCTTACCCGTTTAATGTACCAAATTCAATAAAAGATGAAGAAAATACCCCTTATTTTGTATTTTTTTATGAATTTATGGGAGATACGACCTTAATCTCAAAAAAATCGTGTTTTTTATAGGGTGTAAACGCCTTTCAATAATAAAAATTGTGTGTGGTGTAAACGCCGAAACCGAAAAATGATGTCCCTTACCCCCTTGTGTTTTTACTTTTTTTTTCACTTTACAATAATTTCTAAGGGCGTAACCACCAAATAAAGTTGGCTATGTGTGATACGCCATATTAATGTATTAAAATATCTCGTTACGCCCTGACGTTGTTCATGCATTAAATTTATAGCTGCTTACGACCTCTTTACCTTATAAAAAGTGTTGAAATCTATAAAAAACATCGGGTCGTAATGACCATTTTTTTGCGAATTTGAGGATTTTAAATATACAGATCGATAGAGAAAAAAAAACTGAATAAAACTGCATTCAAAAATTTGGCGCTTACGCCATTTGAGATTTAAGGTATCGTATAACACAATGATAAATTATTAAGTTATTAGTGAAAAATGTACATTATGTATATAATAACGGAAATAAATGATAAAAAATTCACTTCACAATAATTTATGTTCGTTCACCTCTAAATTGACAGTTGGGGTTTTCGGTTACGCATTTTCAATGCGCTTCTTAATCAATATACCCCAGAGCGAATATTGTTCAATCAAGTGGAACGTACAGTACGGAGCTCGTGGCTACCAGGCTTTAAATGTAAATAATAGCGCAATTTTCATCGTCCATGTGGTCGATAGATCGTAAAATAAGCATAGAAAACATGGAGTGAAGCATATCATTTATGCGTAAACGTTAGCGTTTCTAAACATCCGCCGTTACGTGGGTAATGTGGTTTAAGACCGTTTTTTTAGGCGAAGAAAGTAAAGGATACTCACATGCTTTTTATTTATTAGTCGTTCACGTGAAGGTTTTCTTTACGATCGTTCTTAACCTTAATAGAAATGTAGTATAGACGGTCAATGTCAAAATAAATTTATTTACAAATGAAATGCCTCGTTGTCTTTGGCTCCTCATTTCCATAATAATATCTTGTTATGATACAATCAACGATATTGGTCATCCTGAGTCGCACCGAAAAATATTATCAGTTTTTTTCAGCGAACTCAGTTACAATTTGGAGTTTGGAAGTAGGCCGTGTAATTACATCGGTGCGCCTGCCGCCGAAAAGCTACGTGGCCGAAGTTGGGGGTTCCTGTTTGACCTTTTTATTGACGTACGAGTAAAATTGTGAGACTTTTGAGCGGCGCTTTTAAGTGGAAGTTGCACTATAATGAAATGTTCCAGGATGGCTGTCGATCAGGCTTAAGGGTAAGACTCCACCAAAGCTAAGATGCGTGCTACGAGTATGTCGAAAGTAGCCATTAGGATTTCGAGTCGAGCGCTGATTGACCACGTGTTAAGGCCAAAATTCTATACTGCTTACAACACATCTCCGCTCCTATACTGCTTACAACACATCTTAGCTTCGACGAAGTCTCACCATAAAGTACTACCTGACAGAGGCGGCCTTACCCATTGCGAGGCCCCGGGCGACAGGTCTTTGCGAGGCCCTTTGCTTTACGGAAAATCTACCTATGTGATGTGAAAGTTGGTCTGTTTTAGTGATAGGTATTCATTATGTTATTATTATTATTTATAGGTACTCTTTTGAGATCACGGGTCCACAGGGGCCCTTTGAAGCATGCGTGCTTTTTTTGTACAATTTGATCTAATGCGATTGGTAGGTCTGCCAGGTTCTATCTCTGACCAAATACAGATCAAGTCAAAGATAGAAACTGGCAAATGTAAGGACTATTACAAAATAAAAGGAAACAAAATCTAGGGCTATTGTGAACAGTTTGATGGTTTGGTTAACTGGGCTATGGGTTGAGACAACGGACGTATGCAATGCAAAATGTCTCAATGTTTTACTCCTTGCCAAAAAAAGCTACCACTCCAAGCGGCCACTACACTGGCGTGGTTGGCTAAGGGTGCCGAGAGGTGTGCACCGGTTTCTGTATCGCGTTAGGTCGGTCAGCCGTTCCGCGCTATTACGCAGATTGAGCACTTCCACGAAGATTAAATTTATTAAGAACTAGCGGCCGCCAGCGACTCCGTCCGCGTAGGTTTCGGTTTCCGCACACAGTGTTACAATAGAAGCTTAAAGCCTTCCTTGACAAATGGTTAGTGGACTATCCAACACAAAATATTATTTTGTCAATTCGAACCAGTAGTTCCTGAGAACAGCGCGTTCAAACCAATCTGGATCAGGTGTTGCACGTGTTATTGTGGGTCAACCATATTTTATACACATATGCTGTTAGGGTATATTTTTTAGAAAATTTTGTGTAGAATATTTCCTTCATACATGATTTCTATGTGACTTAACCATTAAGGCTGCACACGCGACGGAAGCTTAAAAAATGGGGTAATTTCTCCCGTTTTCCCAACATTACCCTTCCCTAGGCTGCTCCTATTAATTGTAGCGTGATGAAAAGTATCCTATAATATGCCCAGAAGTATGAAGAATAATTTTACCAAGTTTCGTTAAAATCTGTCCAGTAGTTTTTGTTTCTATAAGGAACATACAGACAGACAGACAGACAGACAGACAGACAGACAGACAGACAGACAGACAGACAGACAAAAAATTTACTGAATGCATTTTTGGTATCAGTATCGATCACTTATCACCCCCTGATAGTTATTTTGAAAATATATTTAATGTACAGAATTTACCTCTCTACAGATTTATTATAAGTGTAGATGTAGACAAGGATTAGGGAAGAGCTATAGCTCTTGCGCTCCTCTCTGGCCGGCTATTTAAGCAAGCCAGAGGTGAGGGGAAGATGGGTAAAGTACAAGCTGCCCTGCGGAGACTGACTGCATTAATGAAAGTTGTAATTCCTCAAGGAGGAGCTCCAACTACCAAAAACGGACGATGGGGTCATCAAAAAAACCCTACGCTCTTTATTACTCTTATGTAGGAAAATTGGGATTCACGTTGCAGCATGCGAGGGGCCAAAGCCAACAGCGCAGAGGCTTTTTGGTACCATTTGATCTAAATTGAAACGTGTAGGTACATCTACCAGGTACTACCTCTGAAAAAATACAGATCTATTCAAAGACAGCAAATGTAAAAACTGTTTCCAAATTAAAAGAAAAAAATAATCCAGGTCTATTGTGTGTAGTTTGATGGTTTGGTCAACTGGGCTATTGGATGAGACAACGGACGTCTGCCAGCCAAAATGTATCAAGTTTTCTCACTCCACGCGGCCACTAGGATCGCGGGCAGCAAGGGAGTAACACCGGCGTGATTGGCTAAGGGTGCCGAGAGGAACGCACCTGTTTTTGGATCGCGTTCCCCGCTATTACCTACGCAGATTGAGCACTTCCACCCATCAAGCATATAGCTCTTGCGCTCCACTCTGAGGGCCAATTAAGGCGAGCCAGAAGAGGGGGAGGAGATGGTAAAGTTCCCCCGGGAGATCTCGGGTCCGTGGTGCCGCCACACACCAACAACTCGCACCAAGCTGCCTTTGACTGATTGCATTGATGGAAGTTGTAATTCCTCAAGGAGGAGCTCTAACTTCCACCAACGGGTGATATTATTATACATTGATATGGTGATATTAATATACAAAGTTTTACAAAATGAACAAATACAGAAATGTTAGTCCAGTAAAAATAGACAAAATTGTGACGCGAGTTTGCATTAATTTCCTACTTACAAGCAGGATTTTTGTGCAGACCTTGGATTCATAAAAGTTCGAGCCTGTGTCACTAAGTTTACGAGTGAGACGAGAGCTATACTGTCTTTGCAAATATTGTTTGTAATGCCCTCAAGAATATGTTACCATGGTGGACACTTGAAATAAGACTCCAGTTTAAAGCATTGATTTTTCAATGTATGGTCGCAACCATGAAAGACCTTATATGAACGGAAAATCGAAACGCAACCGTTATAATATAACGTACTGATCCCTCCAAGTGCGGGGCCCCACCAGGTGCGAGGCCCCGCGCTTGGAGGGGCCTTGCAATTGGAGGGGCCCCGCGCTTGGACGGGCCTCGCGCTTGGTGGGACCCCGCGCTTGGAGGGGCCTCGCGCTTGGAGGGGGATCGGACCCTCCGGGCGCGAGGCCCCTTCAAGCGCGAGGCCCCGGGCGGTTGCCCGGTTCGCCCCCCCCTAAGGCCGCCTCTGCTACCTGAAGTTCATTCTTATGAAAAGTATGGAGCGGAGTTTCCGCACAGATTTGTTCGGGGATTGCTCTGCACCAATTGGGCGTGCACGCTGTAGGGGTGCGACTAACACAAGCAAAGCCTCTGCTACCAGGACAGCATACTTACAGAGAGTATGGAGCCGAGCTCCTGCACGTAGACGCGCTCGGTCTGCAGCAGCTCGGCGAGCACGTGGCCGCGCCGGGCCCGCCGCGCCTCCGCGTCCTCGCCGCCGGAGCTCTCCGACCCACCGGACGTTTCCATCTGACAACAAAAGAGGAAATTGCTTGAAAATCTGCTTAGTTGCATGAATATTTTGATGCCAGTATGCCAGTTCAACATCATCTCGAATGACTCTTACTGCAAAGCGAGATAGCTCCCAGCCCAGATTTTCGCCCGAATATACTACCTACTTCTATTTATTTTCACGGTCGAGTCGGACAAATATCCAGTAGAATGGGCCGAAAAGCCTGAGCCTTGAAAAAAATTGAAATTCGAAAAGGGGAATCGCGGCCGAATAGCCTCCTAAGTTCAGCAAAAAGGTGTTTTGCCTATAGCGACACCGCTGCCGCTGAGCAGGGGGTTTAACGCAATATGGTGGAACGATAAAATACAAGCGGAATGTTGCGTCAAATTGCTGTCCCATGGAACTTGGAGAGGAGAGGGAATAGGAAGTTCACCAGTGTCGGTGCACGCACACTCAATCGTGCACTATAAAATGTGTATTTTAGATGAACTATAACATTAATGGTAATAACTAAGTATAAGTATGAAGGTACAGTGAAAAGCTGGTGCCTAAACAACAGGGTTCTTTTGCCGAGTTTGGGCTCTGCGAAATGTAGCGGATAATATCTAAGCCCCGAGGGAAATTATGTGGATTTAACCCTTGCGAAAGTTTGGATAGTGTTTCTTATGTACAGGGTGGACTAGAAGAAGTCACCCGATGTTGTAACAATCTCTTTTAACCTACATCTAAGCCACATTTTTCTTATTTTGATGACCCGTTCTTACGTGAATAAGCCCGAGACCCTGGAAGCCCTGGAATATTTGTCACGAGTGCAACAATCTGTCGTCCAACAAGTTTTCGCCGTAATTATGAAAAATTCCAAATAACGAGCCTGTATTGTATAACAATCAAGTGTAACAGCGCCCATTCGGCCGATATCATCTTCTACAGATGATCAATGAAATTCTTAAGGTTAAATACATATAACATAATAAAAAAAAGAATCGATGTTTTCGTATAGTTAAAAGATGAGAGCCGAACAACATCGGATGACTTCTTTTAGCCGAACCTGTATTAGGTAGTTTGTTTTATACAAGGTACTCATATGAATGTGTAGCGTACATCCACATAGTATAAAACAAAATTAAATTGTTTGCCGTTATCTGTCCCATTTGTATGTTCAATCAATGGCACGGCTGATTCTGTGTTAATCCTTAATGTAAGGTACGAGTACCTACTGGTTATACTGGTTAGAAACTTAATCATATTAAGAATGTACCTATGACCGATATTTTTTTATACGACGATGACTTCGATGTCCCTGAATATTGGTAAGTAATTTACCTAGATTTACACCTTCAATTTAAACAGGTACTCCAAATGTATTAAAAGTACTTGTAATACCGACTGGCAAGAAGTGGTTACATATAATTAGATGATGAGGGTTGTAAGAGAGTATATTGCAATGTTTTCCGTTAAAATCGTCCGCACGTAGGCCATGTGGCATAGGCAGGTGAAGGCAGGTAGGATAATTATTATGAACTCAGGTACTACTTACTTACATGAAGTATTAAACTTACAGTAACGGTTCTAGGTACGAACGGTTTAATTTCGATTGATTACTGATTGAAATGGTGAATATTTATAATATTTATTAAGTATATTTTTTGTAAAGTATTGTTTTTTAACATTTTGTTGTGACAGTGTCATTTGATTAAGTGTCAATTAAAAATACAGATAAGCGGAAATACGAGAAGAAAAAGGATTTGTGTTTTTTTAATGTGATCGAATTGTTTTATTGTTTGGAAAACGAAATAGGGAACATACCTATTCATACCTTAAAGATGTGGTCCTTATTTTTAAATGATGTTCATAGCACTGACAATACAAGGATCCTTTTTTTCAACTAAAAAACCTATTAAGTTAGGAACCCATTAAATATATTGTACGTTCCTTCGGTAATAAATCAATGTTTAAAAGAATTTCGATTAAAAATTGTTAATAAGCTCTAAAAAGGGCCCTGTTTATTTATAAGAGAAACGACGTTTTGAAAAGTTCCTTTATTTCTTTTATTTATTACGAACTCGAGAGAGTTGGGTCGGCACACGTGTTTAAGTTTACGTTATTTACGTAATTTTAGCCCCAAATAAAAGACTTGTTACAAATAACTTACAGGTTTGTGTTGCTCTGAAAAATCCTTAATAATGTTGTATCCTGTCTTCAACATTATATTAATCGTATCCATATCCGGAGTAACTGTCATTTGTGCATTCCACGACACTTCACTACACGTGTGACACTAGTCGTTTTAACTGACAACTCAAACAGATTGTAGTTTGTTTTACCACCTTACTTAAATTAGATGGAGCCGTTTGTAATTAAGACACTTGTGTTGTGCACTGAGGAGTGGGACCAATTAATAAAGTTTTTACAACTTCGACATGGTTTGATTTTACTTCCTAAATCACTTATTCTTCCGCACTTTAAAATTTGACAGCTATTGATCCAGATTATAACAAAAAAATATTCACATCACTTCAAATATTTTTTCACGACATCACAAACCGTTTTTTGTTTTAATCGTCAGAAATCACGAAACTTTAACCAGGTCTGTAGTTGTTCGTGGATCGCGGTCGAGAACAGGCTGTGTGTCGGCACATGCTGCGTCTGCGCAGTAAGAACAAGGAACTGGCGGGATGCAAGGGGCGCGGGAATACGTTGGGATCGTAAAAAAAGTGGTTGCTTCTAATTTTGTGCGGTAAGACTGGCGACGGATGCTCTACTTTCAAGTTAAATGGGTCATTTTTATTTCTTCATTTTATGGCGGGTTTATCAGCATCGATAATGGTTATTGGTATAGGATATGTATTTTTAATGTCAAAAGAAGAAAGGAAAAGTTGGGTTAAATATATTGAATCTTTAATTTATATTCATGTAACTCAGTGGTTATTAATTGAACAAACAGAATAGGTATTGGCAGGCACCTATTCATTTTATGACCATGCAAAAAACAAGAAGTAGGTAGGTAGTGTTATAAAATAATTTATAGAGTTCATTTTTCAACTTTCTATAAAGTTGTATATTGTTTGTAATAAATTATTCAGGCCGGTTAATAAATACAGATTGTTACAGTACAGTTGAATACGTCACTGTTTTCGAAAGAATTTGTAACCAAAAATATTTATTGCGGTAACTTCTTTTTCAACATCACCAGTTGAGTAGGATAAACTGGTCATCATTAAAATATAACAGACACGTCAGGTCAAATATGGGAAGTCAATTTATATCTGCAGCTATCGAATCAACCTCATTCGATTTATTGTAAAAACTCGCAGCTAAGTAGAGCATCGTGCCCTGCGTACCGCGGCTCGTAAAGGGCGGCTGTAGTTATGTACGACCTGAACTACGATGGGTCTGTCGCTGTGTGCGTGCGTACAAAGTGCTAAGGGCCCTCAAGTGTATCCGCCAAGTTCTTGCTTTTTCGTGCTCTAAATTATTTAGGCATTGCGTATTTTCTAAATTGCTGTTGCACTGCGGAAAAACGGGCAGTTCAAATAAACCAGGCGACAGGTTTATATGGAACAACGCGACGCTTACAAATGAGTAATATATTTTTTTAAATTGGTAAACCAATATGAGCATTTGTAAGTTTGTATGTGTATTACACAAACAATTATTTGTCTACAACCACCTCATGTTGTTACCATTTTTCAAAAGAGTAATCCAAAAGTAATCATTTTAACAAGCTTTTTGTAATAAACAAATCATCTACCACAAAATGTTATTTTTTACTGTGCTATGCTTTTGGAAAATAATAATAAAACTTGGCTGCCTTTTAACATTATTATTCAAAGGATCACCTTCCCACGAAGTAGAGCATCACCTGCTAAGCCAGATGAATGGGTATTTGAATCTTTCATCTTATTTTCACAGACAGGCTAAGAATGCCTTTATTTTTGCACAGTTTTGTTGGAACATCTGTTACTTTATTTTGTTGAGGGACGACTTGAAGCACGTGCTACCATGACAGTGTACAGAGTTCTTTGCTGCATGTTGTTACAGATGCTTGAATGATTTTATAGGTCGAAGAAGTGTAACCCATTGTATTAATTACTTCTCAACAAATCATAAAATACTTCAAAGATAAAATCTTAAGCAAAAAGATTGAATGGTGTTGATCGATTTTTGTGTTAACGATTTCGAATAACATATTAACTTAATTTTTATGTATTTGGTTGTAAATAAATAATTACAAGGTTTTCTTGTAATTCTTCTTCTTCGGTGGGGGAGATGTAAAGAAAATCTCTTTACTTTTCCTTACAGAGAAACGCAGTTGAGTTTCATTTTCAAGAGACATATTATAAAACAACATTTAAAGATTCTTTAATTCTGTATTGCCTGGTGTGTTATTTATTTAGTTTTATAGCAAAACGTCGCCAGATTCACCCAGATCACAAAAGAAGTTTATTTTATACAAGGGATATAGGTAATAAACATTTAAAGAAAACTTTCATTCGAAGTAGAGTATCTCACCTGCCTAGCCCTACAGATTTCACGTCTATCACAGCATTATACTTAGATCAGTACCGAATCGAATACATTGTGTTTTTTCTTCTATCCTTAGAAACATCTGTGCATTGTTTTGTCTCAAACGCACGTGCTACGACGTGGTAGGAATAAAGGTTTTCTTTAAAAACAGTTTGTTTAAGAACACAATACTCCCCTCGGACTTTGGACGTTTCTCACAGGCCCCGTCCTTTAAATAAAGTGTATTCTATCAGCTTTCTAAACAAATTCCATAGGATTGTTCAAAAACAATCCAATGGTTATAAGTAGAGATAGTGTTTGATCACGTTTATATGCTGTCTGGTTCACGAAACTTAGGGTAAACATTGCTTAGTAAACTAAGTTACTTAACCCATAGCCTTATTATTTTCATGAATTACACTAAAAACTAATTTATATTTTCTAACGGTTTATACTGGTTAATAAAGCTAAAGTTAGATCTAATACTCAACTGATTAATTATAAATTAACTGAAATATGAAAACGTGTAATGAAACGTAGAGAGCTTATACTGCCGTTAAGTTCAAACAACTTATGGTGCAGCGAGAAACCCGCTTTATAGACTGGTCAATGGTATGGTAATCCAAGCTGTGTTATGGAGCTTACTCGTAGTTATAACTACATATTGTACTGTATAACTACATTATGTACTGTCGTTACCGTGGTTGTTGTAATAGAAATAACTAACTTTCCGATATTTAATTGCATTAAGTCTTGTTGACTGAATGTTGGTTTTTGATTATTACCTATGGAATTAAATAGGTCACCTGGTCAAGAAAGTAAGCCATATTTCACTTTAGCACCACTAGTTTTTACACATCTTTCACATTCCCGTCTTATTTTTAAAAACACAAATGCTCCAAAATGCCGCCATCAGTATCTTAGTCAAAATATGTCAATTGCTGGATTGAGGCCTCTCCTCAGAAACCCTGGAGATCAGTCCGGCGCGCGGCGGGGCATTCAACATTGATTCACTGCCGAGTTAATCAGGGAGTTTGAGCGTTTCCGTGGCCGTCCAAAAATAGACCTTATTAATCATCAGGAAACAAAGTGCACTTGTTGCATTTCACAAGGCGCATACGGTGCATGGTCCCGTGACCCTGTCGCGCTCTTGAACTGATTGACCATATTACGCGGCCAATTGCTCCCTCGCCGGCTGTGATTCACACCCAGGGAAGACTGTTGAGCCAATCTCTACCTTATGTCAACGTAATCGGTATCGAGTTGGCGATGTGAAATGACGTTTATGTTTCAAATAAGTGATAAACACACAATTTGTTCGCAGTGAAGGTATGATGTATATCTGGCTTATTGTTTTGTGGGAATTGCGATACGTACTTTTATTTCTTCTGGTCTTGATACTACACACTTAATGTTCATTGCCATAGTTATATAAGACAAAAGTATCTTTCTATTTAATATGAAATTCAAATTAAAAGAAAATTAGACCTTAAATACAAAACACAGCGGTACGGTGCACCGTATTGAATGCGTTTTTATGTGAACTCGTCCAGATTTCTGTTAGCTAAACCAGTCCTGAACTCGGCTCATATTGTTAGAAGATTCCTTTCATGTATTTATTGCGAATTGCATCCTATTCATGATGAAGGCCACAGGGACAAATTGATATAACTTTGAATTTGAATATGAATATCACTATTTTATACCATATGCTTCGCCTTGGTAAGGGCACGTAAACCGACATAAAGAAAAGAAGTGAACGGCAATTTTTGGATCTGGTCTGACAGATGAGCATTTCTGCATAAGGGCTTTATTAACAAAAACGTATTACAAAAATATAAGAAGTTATTGGGCAGTTGGTAATGACCAAAGAAGTTGCCGTTACAAAACTGTGAAACGGACTTAATCGCATCAGTTGGCTGAGCGGGTTGACGTCTAATCCGTGAAATGAATGAAATGCCTTGTAGAATTAAGTCCGTAATCCTTTTGTATAATATTTACCCACCTCCGTGCAGAGGCTTTCCACCCAGGGCATTGCTCCTACTTCTTTGTTTAATTAATTTAACCATGAGCCTCTTACTTTAAGCAGTTGTCTAACCACATTATAAACCACAAGACACGCTCCGATACTAAAACCAATACTGGTCTAGATCGAATTGTTTCGAATGTGAAAGTTCCATTCGATTTTCTGCAACTTATTAAGCAAACAATGGAGGTATATTTTATGCCAATGTCAATGGTAATTGTAATTAATGTGTTTGTCAATTGTTTTTGCGCGATTAATTTTTTTCTTTGGCATAATAAATTTTAAACTTAATACAACTAATGTAATGACTATTCAGAAGCCCTTTTAGCCATGTTTCGGCTACAGTTTAGGGTAAGTATATGAATAAAATGCAAGTACGTTTACTTACATAGATTATTTCAAAGTGAATTACACTAATATTCGAAAACAAGTCTAAACAGAACAAAACAAATAAAAGTGTTCACATACATTTTTAATCTGGGGTTTAGGTAAGGACCCATGTTCCGCTAGGAATACGGCAAGTGACAAGTCGAAATGGCGCATCAAGTTAGCGAACTTTATCACTTTAAAACAAATATTTCTGCTTCCAGGCCAAATTGTTTTCTGCATTATTTATTTAGTTACCTACTCTATCTACTCGCCGACACCGGAGTTTCACTAGGGGGAAATTCGGTGTGTCACATCGCGTTTTCTAGTTTAAGCTACATGCTGATATGAATCATGTTTTGTTGCCTTTTCATGGGTTTAATACTAAGTGTCGCTCAAGTATTAGGAACCTACATGGGGAAGGGAAAGTTATTAAACTGAACTTGCTATTAATTATTTTAAAGTGATTTTACATGAATTCAACTTTTAAGTGGATTTTGTTCCCCAGTTAGATTCAAGTTTATATGACCAAATAATGGTCTCAAACTACCTGGGCAAGCTTACACAAAAGATTTAATTTCGTATTGTTTACTCGAGACAGGACATTTGCAAAGCAATTGTTTACAATAAATTAGCCAGAGGTTTAGAACAGTTGGCTATTAACTTAACGGCACCGTCCATTAAGATACGTTTGAGTGTTTCTTTGAAACAGCCGTTATCATCCAGTGGTTCTCGACCTTGAGTGGGCTGTTGACTTACGATCCCTTCGGAAGTTAATCGGTTTAAAATATTTCAAGGATTCCGTATAAATAGTAGAAGTATAATAAACATTTTATGTTATTTGCACGCGAGTACTTTGTATTTAATTAGCTGTAAAAACGGTATAAAAACATGCTTCAAAAAATATGTTTTTTCTATTGCATACTGGGTACAACATGCCTTCACTCGGCGTTATTGGTAATCCAGGACGTAGGTACGGTTGGTTATGTTAAAGTTTAAGCCAAAATGTAAAATGCTATAAAAAGTCGTCCATAGTAAAAATGCATAATACTTTCCAAAACAGTTGAAGTATGATCACGTGGCAGATCCGGACGAATTGAAACATCAACCCTTCCTTTTTGTAAGCTATCAAAAAGTGGCCACGCTCGTTCTAATAATAGGAATACCTACTTAGATTTTCCTAGACAAAAGTCATGTGAGCGCTAGTGCTTGCTCCCTCAAAGAAATCTGAAACTAACAGAAATAGCAAAGAAAGTTGGAAATCAACATTTTGCCTTACTTGGATGGAGCAAGACCATTTCGGAAGGATCCCCACTTTCTCACCGTATTTATTTGTTTAAGCTCCCTTTTAGAGTGTAAACGTTGATTTACTGCTGTCTGAGTCATTCCTTCCGGGAGTAACAGAGACAAAAGCGCACATTAGGAGGATTCGGCGAAAATTAAGTCATTTGTTTGGGTGATGTCAGGCTTGTCGTAAAAAGTGAAAACATGAAAACGCCGGTTGTAAATGCTGTAATGTATGATAACCTGACGGAGCTGAAAGTTAACTTATTTAATATATAAAATTCGTAACTGGCCAGTGCGTTGCTACTTGCAAGGTAGGTACGTGATGGTAGAGTTATAAACAATAAGCAAAACTTAATTTTGGAGGGAAAGGTCGATTCCCGAGTCAGTTTAGAACAAGTATAAAGTGCTTACTGCTTATGAAAAAAAAATCATTAATGAATTGATCTGATCACAAATTAAAGAGACGTGTTAAAATCGTTCTTCAAAAAGTTTGAGAAGATTTAATCGATTTGCAATGTAGAGCATTATATTCATTACTTATATCTACAAAACTAGACATTTCAACAAGACACATTTCAAAGTCACTCCCGTACAGAACTATTACCATAGACCTCTTTATAGGTCATAGAGCCGACACCGCTAGCAAGCACTTGCAGCGGTCAAAGCGGCCTGCACTCCCAGAGCGGTACAGTTGCATAACCGAGCTATGTGTGCCGCCCGCTAGCTTTTAACTGCAACTGTAGAGCATTTACCACAGCGCTGCCTAGGAAACAATAAACACGTTATTGATGGCATTGGCAATGACGGAGCGATGATTGAATGATGCTTCAGTGTAGGAACTGTTAGATAGGGAAGTAACACTGAATAAAATGTCGATTCGCCTTTTGATTACACACTACTCGACATTTTGAAGAAAAATAAGATTATTTCTATAAATGATATTATTCTTGAAATGCCTGTAGTTATGTGTTCCAATTTGAGGTGTCGGCGAGTAGAGAGAGTAAGTATCGAAAAAAATAATGCAGAAAACAATTTGGTCTGAGAGCATTTGAGCCACCCATAATGTATGTAGGTCTCATTTTCTTAAAGCCGAATAAGCTTGGAAGAATATTTTTAGTGCCTCTACAGGTGGTAAAGAAATAGCCTTGAGAAAATAGAATTATCTCTACATACTAAGTGTAGGAGAATTGCAGCTTTATTGCATTGTAGATTCTGTTACAGTTACATGATCCCGAAAACAATACGAATAGTATCTTTTAATGAGAACTTTACATCATTTTTGCTAAACAAAGGACAGTCTTAGTCAGAGTTAATTAAGTATTTTTGTATTATATTTTAGGTCAGACGCCAAATTTTAGAACGATTTTATTTTTTTTACAGTAGTTTTAATACTTTTAAAAGTAAGTTGTAGGTATGCCAAAGTTCTGACTGAGGTTAAAGACCTCTATCGTTAAAAACTCGTAAACATACAAATATGGGTACTGGTTCCATCAATATGTTTGCCAAACAAAGCCGTGATCATAAATCCAAGCTGTGTTTAAAAAAAAATACCACTCTGTTCCAGTGAAATCATGGCCAAATCCATGAAATATAGAGGTAGACAGTAGGATAAACAAGGCGGTATCCAATTCCAATAAAGAATAACACTCGTTACAATTTTTAATTTTCATGTTGCAGTATTAGACAAGTCGCACTACTTCACTACCGCAATTTTAGTCTACTGAGTAAAATTCACATAAGAGGATTCACTTGCAGGTCAATCATACAATCATAAGTCATTGATGATGTAAATGCGATATTTTGAACTAGGCTAATTTACTAAGAAGCTCCAAATAGAAAAGTGGGAGGAGGTAGCGCAGAAGAGACCGAAATAGAAGAAATTATTATCGGAGGCCAAGACTCATTACGGGTCGCTGCGCTACTATAGTAAGTAAGTAAATTACTAAGAAATCCTCCCACATGCAAGCAATCCATCTCTTAGTCCTTAAGTGGAACGTGCCTGATTCCTAACAGCAATCTCAGCATTCAATCAGATGAATGCATCTGCCCCCGATTCCTAAACCCGCAAGACGTAGGCGGCGCGAGCGCAGCTTCGGTTATGTCCTGCTAAAAGCAGGCTGCTTTTAATAAATATTCATACGAATGTAAGTGCTTCTATTGTTCACTCATAAATCCTCCTATTCGTGTGCAATACAAATGTATTGTGGTGCGAAATTCGGCACAATAGTAGGTACTAGTGTACTACATAATTCTTTTTCCCCCATGGTTCGAAAAAAGTGCCTACATTAGTTAAAATCTAATTAAAAATAGTTTTTTTTCTGACCTATTCACCTTTTGCCATACAAGCAAACGTGAAGTTTACTTAGTGAATTTTAAATACCTATTAAAATTGTTTCGAAATCACATACGAGTAGGCACCCAATTATGCATGCATGAAAGCATCGATATTTATATAATTATATCATACATAATAATCACTCACAAGAAGGTCAAATGATAAAGCACACATCCATAACTTAATGCCTGTAGCGATATAAACCTATAATTAGATACATGTATGTTAGTTATGTCAACAACTATGAAGCACTATGAGGAAATGATACATCCCAGTCATTTAATTTTAAATTTATATCTCGGTTAATTAACAGTTAGGTATGTAAATATTCGTGCAAATGGGAGAAAAGAAAATCTAGTACTTTAAAAACGTCATTTCAATTTTATCCATTATTTATTTAATTATTTATTTAAGTTCACTGAGGGATTAGGATGCAGTAGCTTATGAAGTTACAAATTATAATAATGTTAATAACTTTCTTGCTTGATAAAACTACATATTACATGCACAACAAAATTTACTCAGCTACAACAAGTAATGCAAAAAAATTGGCCAAGTGCGAGTCGGACTCCCGCACTGAGGGTTCCGTACAAATTCTATTTTTGACGTATTAAAAAAACTACTGAATAGATTTCGTTCGAACCAATTTTCGTTGGTAGTTTTTATGGTAATGTACATTATATATTTATTTCAATTTTATCATTCTCTTATTTTAGAAGTTAGAGGGGGGGGACACTCTTTTTTCCACTTTGGATGGGTCTGACACGCAAAGTATTCACTTTAGAAAAAAGTGATATTAGAAACTTAAACATAATTTTTAAAGACCTATCCATAGATACCCCACACGTATATGTTCAATGAAAAAAAATATTTCGAGTTTCAGTTCTGACTATGGGGAACCCCGCTTTTTTTATTTTTTTTCTTTTTTCGTGTGAAAACCTTGTTGCGGTTCACAGAATACATCTACTCACCAAGTTTCAACAGTATAGGACTTATAGTTTCGGAAAAAAGTGGCTGTGACAGACTGGCGGACAGACAGACAGACAGACAGACAGACAGACAGACAGACAGGACATGGCGAATCTATAAGGGTTCCGTTTTTTTGCTATTTTGGCTACGGAACCCTAAAAACTATGCTAATTGAAGTGAAACTAATGTTAAAACTGTGCTAATTGATGTTAACTAACAAAATGTATTACTGTAGTTTCATAATTACAATTACTCAAATGTTCAAAGTTCCGGTAAAAATACAAAGACTTATTTGTAAACAGCAATGAAATTAGATTGTTGATTTAAAATGAGAAACAAAAATAAATAACGTTGAAACTATTCCATCTGATTATAATATTTTGATTCAAATCAAATGTGAGCATGGTTTGAACTTTGTATGTGATCTTCAAAATGTATCGAGGGTATAATCAACATGTAATGATCCCAATTCTTGAAAAGGCGCTCCACTCTACGGTGTTACATTATAATAATCATGTGTGATTACAATCGCATTCATACATAATTTCATGGCACTCATTGTATGGAGATAACGCGTGTACTCATTGTTTGTAGAAAACTATCTTCTCCCACAATCATGTGAGGTCTAATGAAAGCCTAGATATGAATGCAATCATACGAATACATATTAATATTTAGTCCTATTTCGAAAGTTAAGTGCACACTTGGATGGCTTAGTAGGAAGTGCTTCCTTCTGCATCGCGCGACCCTCAACTAATTGGAAGTGCCTGTCTTGCACCTGGTCTCTAGCACTCTTAATTAAAAACCGCTAGTTTTAATTAAGCCAGTCCCTTGAGGCTGAGTTCTTCCGGCCACGGTGTCAAGAAAGAAAGATACTAAATATGTATTTGTGAAGTTTAATCCGCTTTCAAGAACATCATTGCGTTAAGGTCACATTATAACGTTAGTCACACAAGCTTCCAGGAAGCCAAAACTCACGTTTCTCAACTTCCACGTGAGCTCCTCCACCACCTGAGCCCATCCTACGAGGTAGCTCTTCACCCTCGGTTTATCCCCCACCCTCTCCGCGGAATCCCTTCGTAACACCACTTCACTTTCCATGTCACACAGTTTCACATCACTAGCACTGTTCAAATGTTCCACAGTCCCCAACGACGTCATAGTGCAGCAAAAGGACCTCAGTAGCATGTGTAAAACGCTATGAAAGAATCTTCAAGTCACGACTTTCAAAACAGTTCCCCCACAGAGACTGACGTCGATATGTAGCGTCCCATTATAGAACTAATTAACTATCAACTCGTTAAGATTTCGTAATTCTAGACAAATTAGGTTAACAGATAGGGTAATCGATGTCGTACAGTATACAAATGCAGCTGTATAGCGAGGTCGGAGTGCACTCTTCCGGCAATATTCGGTGATAACAGTCCTAATGCAACAAAACAACTATTCATTAGAATAGTTTATACGCTAATGGATTACGCCAAGTCTAGGTTAACACTGCCTTGCTAAAATGTGAAGTGAGCATGATAATTTACGCAGGAGTTAGTAACTCTATACATTCCGTAAACAAAATCATAGAATGTAAATAATGATATCAGCAAATTTGCCATGTTTTTCTGGGGCATACACTTTTGTGACTCCATTTTGGATACTATTCACTGTAACTGTAGAAGAGTATTTTTTTTTCCAAGTACAAAGTCATTAGTTCAGCAAATAGACGTTTCCCTTAAGGAAGTGGTCGCGTGGAAACAAAAAAAGGAATGTCGTGTTGTGGATACAAAAATAACTAATTGCTCTGACCCGAATGATGTCGGTCGTACCGTTCTGCGACGAAATCAACGTCTGTTGCGATCACGGAGCAATCAAAATAACCGGTCTCACGGAAACGTGGAAGTGGGACGCCGTAGAAACTCACGACAGAATCCGTAACACGTTCGGAAACACTGGAACGACCTTCGCATTTGAATAAACAACGAATCAATACACAAATGAGATGCACCCGTCTCCGGCACATTCGATCAACGAAAGTAAAGCGGTGAGAGATTTTGCATCACTACTAATTTGATTGCAGGTATGCCAGTGAGCGAAGAGAGAGAAGATAAATACTATCATGAGCATCGAAAATCTTCCAAACACGAATAATTTGATACCATTGGCTTAATATCATGGCGTGATAGGTCACTGTAATAACAATTGTGAAACAACAGACAATAAGAATGTTCATAAGATGCAACTTGTTGATGTGTACCGTTACCGACTCTTTCTTTCCAGGTCGCATGAGTAATCGATCACTGGATTTGCCAGCTCTGGCCGCTTACAAGAAATCCCATTAAATAGTATTTACATTGATCGCATCACCTTAACATGCAAAGTTAGTCTGACATGATAGAGCAATTTAAAGTGATTTTTTCAAGTGTTCGAACAACGGTATATTAATTTAATAACATTGTTCACGGCGTTAAACTACTGAATGATGATACAGCTCAACCACAATTACAGAAAAATTGCTGTGAAGAATAAATTTATTAATTATCAGTAAATGCATGTACCGACAATATTATTGGAATGAGTGTAGGCTTTGAATAAACGAATGCGTGGGAAGGATGATTTTACAAGACGATACACGATGTATTAACCTTGAACTATGCGCTTGTTTAGGCAAGTATGTTAAATAAATCCTAAATAGAAGGACATGAGAAAAGTTGTTTAAATTATTGCAATCATCACTCGAAATATGCATTTATGTAAAAAAACACGATGATGAAATGCTGTAAATTGCTTCAATGTACATAAGTAGGTTTACTTCGAAAACAAGTATTGATATATTTTATAAGTTGAGTTTAAAATAGTTTAACGTTTTTCTGTGGTGGCACGATGTCAAATATTTTCTAATTGACCTTTTTCCAGCGATGTTTAAAATAGAAATCTTGGAGACATGGCGTACCTTGATATTCTCAAGTCAAGGTGGCTCGTTGCATGTTTGTACTAGGTTTCACGAAAATGTGAATCATTTCCTTCCTTTGTCAGGGACACAAATATTTACTTTTCAGAGATAAGGTTTTATCATTTTATTTTGAAAGTGATAGTGGTTGGTCAAATACTACTCACGGTAAGCCCGTAGAAATTATAAAATTTAATACGCATTTTGACATGTAAACTAAAATAGTGCACATTATAAAAGAAGTCTAATAATAATAATAATTAAAGTATAGGTATACTAGATAATGCTTCATTGCGGTGTAATCTTTTGCCATGATGACGCGAACGACAATACAATACGCATTGTTATGGGTGAGTCAGAAACTGATCATGGATCTGAATTATAATGACCCTTGGTGAGCAATTTCGATATGTAAGGTCAAAAGTTGTTTAGCGCCAAATTGAGAATGAAACTGTCTCAAAGTCAAACGAGTACCTCTATATATACATATTAGTGATGTGCCGGATCGCTAAAAATGAAGATCCGCGGATACGGATCTGAATACGGATATTTAGTGTCAAGATCCGCGGATACGGATACGGATACGGATCTTCAATTTCTCATAAAGATAGTTGACGTCTCGCTCGCCGCAACGTCAGACACGACATGTTTTGACTTGCATTGCGCGGGTGTGGGTACTGTTTTTGTTTTGGTTTAGTGTGACACTGTGCCGCATACATAACGTTTGTGTATTGTTTTGAGACACATTTTAAATAATGTCTACTAAGTAGTTTTCTAGTGTTATTTGGAAGTATTTTTTGATAGTGAATGATGAATGTGCGAAGTGCAAAATTTGTGATGGAAAGTATTCCCGTAAGGGGAAAGGCACAACTTCCTTAAAAAATCATTTACAAAGAAAACATTCCGAAGAATATGATTTATTTTTGAAAGAAGACTCCGCTAAGAAGAGTTCCGATGAACTACCACGCCCGGGAACATCTTTGCAAACGGTAAAAAGAGAGTTTAAACAAACTTTTTTTGATGAATATATGGCTAAATCTAGGATGTGGGATAATACAAACCCTAAGTCAATCAAAATCGACTATTTGCAATATATAGGTCCAAAATATATGATTATTTAAAAAAACTAGCTGGATTTTTTTTATTTCTATCTGATGATTAACTGAAAAAGATCCGTAAAAGATCCGCGTGTAAAGTAACGGATACGGATACGGATACGGATTTTTATTTTTCCTCGGATATCCGCGGATACGGATACGGATACGGATATTCGGAACATCACTAATACATATACACATACGTCGTTCAATCACATTCGTGCGAAGACGCAAAAGCCATAGTATGAAATAACAAAAGATAGTAAGGCCATGCGATTACTCTGTAATGTGTTATGTCATGAAGAAGCCATTGAGCGGAAGATAATATGCAAGATGAATAATTTGCCCGCGACCTACGAACTATGTCGTGACATCTATTGGTACACTTTCACTTTATTTATATGTTTACGGAAGGCGTCTTCATATTAGTAATTAACGATTTTAATTGCCGGTGTATTACGTGTATCACTTTGCAGGAACCTGTGTCTACTTTAATTGCATTCTCTTAATTAACCGTATGAAGTATAATTACAGATCTATCTAGGTTAGATCTCGGGCAACATTCTTTTGAATGTCTATCAAACTTCGAAAATTATAGTAATTTAATATATGCCACCTGAATTGAAAATTTTGCAATGATTAGGAATCTAGGATATATTTACTAAGAACATGGGACTTTCTGAGCGAGGCGCAAATGTTTTAAATACCAACCAATCTTAGAATTTAAATGTATGTCAATGAATAACATTAACTGAGAACCGTTTCGAATTTTGGGCGAATTCCTTTGGTAATTCCGCACTCACTGGCGACAAAATTCATACTCACGTGTACGACTGTACGTAGACAAAACAAAACATTAACCTCGGTATAAGCACGAAGGTGAAATTATTACTGCACCGTCTGCAGGCTTAGTATTCAAAAGTTGTGTGGTATGAACCGAAACAAGTTTCACCTGTCCGCCAGGTCGGAGTTGTTACTAGAGAGTGCCCATCGGCTTCCTCTACGTTCATATCCTGATTTAAGAAAGCCAGTTTAAAAACGAAAAAAAGGAAAAAACGGATGTCTGCAATTTCATATCGCCCGTATCACATGGCGACGAGTTACGTAAGGCGGCTGATGCTGGCAGGATATGTGATGCTACGTGCGTTAACAGGGATTTCTTTAATATTGTTGAGACTAGAAAACGTTGAGTAAAAGTTAAAATATGCTTACACCCGGTTTTAATATACATGTTTAAATTTTTGTAAATAACTTGTTTAGGTGCGAGGCTTGATAAATTAATTTCGGGCGCTATCAAGCCCGTTGATCTGACCCGATTTCCCAATCGAATATAAATAAGCTAAAACAAATTAATTTCGTTACAATGAAAAATGAATGCGACAAAAATAGACATTGATGCAAATACCGCAAAATCCAGTTGGTACCGAATAGCGATACCGATACCAGTTTGGTGTTTTGAAATCAAGTATAGCTCGCGAACGGAAAAAGGAATGTCTGCTATGGCGCTGGGCAGACAGGAAAGTTGGCTACTTCACTTCTCCGATACAGCCGGTTCTTAACAGGCGCTATTAAATGACTGTTTGTTTGTTAATTCCGCATCGTTAGCCTTTGCTAAAAGTTTCCGGAGTTACATTACTCTAAAAAATTCACACGGACGCTTTCTCTACGAGTTTTGCGGCAAAAATGCGTATGTGTTCAAGTTGCCATGCGTAAAGTGAACACGACATAAGCATTAGTCAAGTGTCCGTTTTCCATAACAATGCCATTAAGGATGACACACCTGACTGTAAGGACTGTAATCTTGAACAATGCAATGGACACGAACTGCAGAACGGAACTAACTAGACGTACATAAGTAAGCATAATTTTCTGTTACAAGTTCAGTGTTGTCGTAAATGATTAGTTAGGTAATGGCAAAAAGAACTAAGTAATCACTACATAGTATAAAACAAAATCGCTTTCTCTGTCCCTATGTCCCTTTGTATTCTTAAATCTTTGAAACTACGCACGGATTTTAATGCGGTTTTTTCTAATAGATAGAGTGATTCAAGAGGAAGGTTTTAATGTATAATTTATGCATAATATAGTAGAGAAACACTAATAAACTTAGTTGCACCCGTTCGAAGTCGGGGCGGGTCGCTAGTACTTTATAAAATACGAGTAATCTAAGGAGTCCTAAGTCGTAAATCCAATTCTATAATAGTAAAATAAATTGTTAAATAGTTATTTTGCTTCAACAAGGAGATTAAAGGTTCTAAGAACCCGTAAACTTAATTAACTGCAGCGGCAATAACTAGTAGAACTATTGCTCCCAGCCTTCAGCAGAGCTTACATTAAGTTGAGTTATACTCACGATGCTCAAAGTAAACCAACGATATCGCAGAGCGTACAAAACATTGTAATGGTTATTATATACGAACAGAACCCCATTCACTGATTTATACGACTTCAATTCCGATTTCTCCGAGCTTGCAGAAGCACAGACGTCAGATTAACTTCAACTTTACAGTTGAAAGCTCTGTGATCGACTTATAAAACTCGGTTGATCAATTGGTTACTGGGGCATGGATTTTGTAAATGTTAAAAATGTCAGATTCGGTAGGTACAACATATTTTTACTTTATTTAAGTCACCTCATTTATATGCACCATATTTTCAAAAGAAAGTGGCCGTAGCCAAATTACTACCTTGTAATTTTATCGATTGATACTTTTAAGACGATAAAAGTAACTGCTAATGGCTGCTGTAAATGACAGTCCAGCAAGTCACGGTTTCAACAAAAAATATGTGAAATCAAAAGTTCCTCATCTCATCATAATTATACAAGGTACCTTCCCATATCATTAAAGTACCTTTTCTCACATTAATATAATTGATGACCAGATTAATCACCGATGGTGTTATAAGTGCTCGTTGGTTAATTTTAATTATAGTACATGTTAGTTTTTGGACTCGTATCAAGAATTTGTATCATGCGAACGTCTCAATTTTAAAAACTTTCACTTAAACCAGCGCATTAGTGAGAGATCGAAGTCGCAATTTAGCCAGGTCGGGGCAAACGCATGGTATCTTTGATTCAGTTAATCGCAGGAAATCGGCACTTTAAACGTTGCTCCAGTATTAACTCCAGCACTAAAATGGAATAAGAACTTGTAACAGAATTTATATTTAAAGTCCTTTAGGTTGCGTGCTTGGGAACTTTTAATTACAACTCGCATGAAGTAGTTATGAGCTATAAATTTTCTCATTATGTGGTGAGTGCCATAAATCAAACTGAACCGGCAATCAAAGCGAAATGAAGAAAGTGAAAATAAAAAAAATAAATAAACAAACATTCATAGTAAAAAAATAATTCTTTCTACTTTAAACATTAGAATTTATTCGTTTACGGGATTAATTTGTCAGATTAATGAACACATAAGTATCAAAAACAAATACATAGAAAAAATATCAGCATTTCGATGTCTTACTGTGGGGAGACATTTATCAAACACAAAAGCCAGCTAGCTCTCAGTGTTAAGTAAAAGTCATGTTTGTTAATGTTATGTTTATTAATACAAAACCTATATCTCCTATCCGAAAATTCTTTGTGTTGTGTTGCAGTTTGAATGTTTGTTACGCAAAGACGCAATTTAAGAACGTCTACAAAGACTAACTCCTCCGCAACTAAAGTAAAAGATGAAAATGGAATGTGTGACCGCAGACCACATCCAGTTGGCGCATTCAAGACCACGTCAAACCGCGAGCTCTCTACGGAGGCAACGACCGGTAATGTCAGCGTTTGCGTTGCTCTCAACACTTACGCACAAGTTATGGGTTCCAACACCATTGATTTATACGGGGTGGACGTGAGCAGTTACAGGTTAAACCAAGAATTCTACCTAGCTTTCAGAATTATGGTATGTGACGTTTTCACTGACTTAGTTCTACGACGCATGATAGTTGAAAACCTTTGCGATAAGCCTCTGCTAGGCATTTTAACGCGAGGATTTACAAGGACCATTAGTCACTTAATTAACAAGTTGGTTCAATAGAACACAATGAAGAACGAAAACTGGTAATCAATTAAAAATATCCTTGGACATTCCAGCATGCACCATCTCGTTTTCGAGCAGATAACATTTAAAAACGATTTTTCATGTTACGTGTTACACACAGGAAACACACCAATAATCAATTATATGATTGTTCATCATAAGTATTTAGGATGGACTAACATTAATTGTTAGAAGTGGAATTCACTACCTCCGCCCCAATCACAAATCAGAAGCTAGATTTTAAGATGAAAACAAAGATAAAAGCGCTGTCAGAGTAAAAGTACATTTCACTATGAAATGAATGAAAATGATACTAACTTCCAAAAGATTTGTCTCGGATATGACTGTGTCCTCCTCGTCATAGATAAGAATGAGGGAATCTAGACACTTTCTACAATATCTTGAAAGTCAATACAGAGTTTGGTCTAAGACACGATTCGATAAGAATCACTGTGTAATCGATTTTAATAAGATGTTAGTTAAAGCTACATCATAATGTATCGCTGAACATCGTGTGGTGATTATCAGAATGAAACCACATAATTGCTGCCTTAAGGCTGAATTTCATACGGAATGTTCAGTGCTTTTGATATCTTTCATGTCTTTTCAGATACACATTATGTTACGTTGACCTCAGAAATGCGATAACTATTGGTAGTTACTTCATGGTTCCACGTACTTTTCACTTCAAAAGTAAAGCAAATATCAATTAGTCCTGTATTAAAATCTCTGATTGAGCAGAATTCCTGTTGTCTAATAAGAATTATTAATAATCGCTAACGAATCTCATAAGCATATAGAACGTATGTTGTAAACAAAAACATGCTAGAATCAACTCTCTTCCTAAAATAATTGTTTTACAAATACTGCACTGTCACTGTCAATCCTAATAATACCTGTTCATGGTAACTGCCGTGTACACACAATACGGTAGCAAGTATCAGCGCGGCTAGAGTGCTAATGGCCAGTTTGTTCCTCAAACATTTAGCATCTCCGCAAACAACGCATTGTTTGCAGAGGTCGTGACTCGCCCGACTGAAGGTCGGTATTTGCATTCCACCGAACAAGCTTGCAATCCAATCAGTAGTATATCAAATAATATTCTAGATCAACACCCGGATATTGTCACTTTACACTTTGGAATATGTGATCCAGTTTGTACACAAAAAACACCGAAGTGGTTCACACATAAATGTTACGCACGTCTTTAGTCTGTCAATGTACTGAGGAAAACTAAACAATTGATGTTTAATCACCACTATTATCCTCATTAATGTTATTATTAATACAATATCCTAATTGAAAGTTACCTATAAGTTAAATATTTATTATTTAGCAGAGTAAATTAGTTAACACGCTTCATAAAAAACAGCTAGAAGAGGATTTAGACCATTGAAATGTTAATAATTCTATGACGCCCGCCTTGGCAATATAAACAGACATATAAAAATGCAGAGCACACGAAATTAAGTCATCGTTTTATCTGTCCTAAATCTGGAGGTCACAAACTCAAATTATAATCTGAGGTTTTTTCTATGAAACTAGTACAGACCATGTATGTATACAGCGCCGCACCGCGCCGGTACGTAAGCCGTCAAACGATCAACGCTTTTGGTGTAAAAGCATCAAAAAGCTAAACAAAGTCGCGTGCGTTATCCAATAGGCAAGCCAGCGAAAGGCCGCCCGACATATGGTAATGTGGCCATTAGAAATCGGAAAACGACTCGCGTACCGTTTTGACGACCCCCGGCACGACACCACCGAGCAACAACTCCGTAGTGTTGGAAAGAAATCGAGTCATTGAGGTGTGGACAACAACTAGGAGCTCAGTACAAAGTCCCGATTTGATATCCTCCTTCCTTTTTACCAAACTTTTCGTCCTTTTTAGCAAAGCAAAAAGGTACACAACCGGTAACAGCTGATAATATTTGTTTTATCAGCTGTTCATCTAGAAACGGTAAATAAATATTAGGCTAGATCTACTAGGCATTCTAGATCTAAGGCATTAGAATTTTACGACGACTTAAGGTGATAGCATCATGAAAGCTTTAAGGATAGGTGAATCGCAATCTTACTACATTTAAGCTCTTAGATGGCTCAGTATGCATACTTCTAAAATATTATAAAACTATTGACACATTTTCCACTATTCTTCACGAAAATTAATTGAGACGAGAATTAACAGAATTTTAGTCACCATTTCCCATCAGTATTCGGAGAAAAGCCAACTGACTGCTTAAACTTCCAGTCAAGTGTGCAAAACTACAGTTTGAAAACTCGAATCGACGTCTTAAGTTCTAACAACACTATTCGTAATCGACGTCACGAGAATCTTGAGAGTTTATTCCTCTCACAATGTTTGATACACATTCCGATAAATTTGCGGAAACCACAAGAAGGAGCTTTCTTTTGTGGTTCTTAAATTGCTCTGGAACTGGGTCGTTTGTCCGGGCTAATAATGCACGATAATATTGTAAAATTAAGGTATGTTTCAAAGTCTATACATAAAGCAGTTTTGATGCAATAACGCATTTGAAAATTGAAAATGTATTGCACAATTTTGCCATTGCCAATTTAGAAGTTTTAAAAGTATCTCTTACTATTTACAAATTTTTTTTCTCGAATAACATTTTTTTAGGAATATGAATGCCAATTTTTTTTTCAAACATTTAATTTCGCAGATTTTTACCCTGACAGTGACAACATTGCATACCTTTTTCAAGCTGCCTCATGTGTAACATTTACAGTAACAATTACAGCTGTAGAAGTGACAGCGGCTAGACGTTTTCGGTTAAAAGTATCAATTTGTCTTCAAAGTAATCATTACACCGTACAGCTTGGCAGGGAACTTTTCGATTACAGGTATCTGTCAGGCGTTCTGGCAGTGGACCTAAGCTATATAATTTCGCGACTTCCAGACCAGTTGAGGCGTTTCTATATGAAAAGTTGTCTACGCAATTCTATTAATCATTCTGGTTACTGCTTTAATGTCACCGTAGGACATTGGTACAATGTTGTAAATGTATTTCGAAAATGTTGAAGCTTTGAGAGCTTTCAAGAATTTAGTGATTTAAGAGCCATGGCAAGTAATTCAAATATTTTGCACCTAGATGATGGGACGGTGAAGATAAGACAAATTTATAACAATAACAATGATTTGAAGGCCCGCACGCAGCGTCACGTTATAGAGAACATGAGTGAAAGATGAAAATTAAGCAATGCCAATTCTATATTAGAAAGTAACACCACGCAATAATTTATCATGAGCAATTTTGGAGGCGGTTCTGCGTGATCCATGGTCAATACCAGGTGGTCATCATTCATGAAACGGACATCGATCGAAATAACGAGACACACTGGGTTCTCAATTTAGATATGGACATTATAATAGGTGAACTTTATTGTAAGAACTGCTCTGTATCATTACGTGTAAACGATAAAATAAATTGGTAAGTACGAATAGGAAAATCGGCCAATGCTTTCTCTTTAACAAAATATCTACTGCTATTGTTTCATTGGATTCTTACATCGAAACCAATTGAATCACGATGCGATAAAACCACATAATGTTTCTATGTATCGAACCTGCGACTTGTGGTGCACCAAACAACCATTTCATTTATGCGATTATAAAACATAGAGTATAATTGGTAATCAATATATGCTTTTAGAATATGCATGACCATGGACTGTAACTACAACTTAAATAACATGTAGACGTATTAATGATTAGATTAATAAAAATTAGGTGATGCATTGTTATTAGTGTGAATAAGCACGTGAATGGCGTACAAATTACAGAACTTAATTACACCGAATAGTCTGGCCTTTATGCAACACTGGTATTTATATATTTTGTCAGTCTAGTTCCCATAGCCTCTGCAGGGGATATTTTACCAACTAAATATGTATTTCAATGAGCAATTAGGCAAATTTATCTCTTATTGGTAGGACAGTTTGTAAAGGAGATAGATCTAAGTTACCAAAAAGAAGAAGAAGTTTAACTCCATCCAATTCATTCGCTTTTGTTACCATGTAATGTTTTATAGTTAACGGTTTCTGTTTGCATCTGCTTATAGTTAAAGATTGATTGCAGATGAGCACAAAAAATAGATAGTTTCCATAAACAAAAAGATGTTTAAGAAACTCTGATGTTTTTGTCGCTAAAACAGCGGTAACCGGCGCCGTACCTAACGCCGGTTACCGCTTTACCGCGGTTACGTCCTCTCCAACAATAAATGTCCAGCGTCTTATTCGCCAACGAGTTAATTGAATTTACTTTGACGACCGATAAAATAGGCTGTTGTTTCTTGACAAGAGACATAAAACGCAAACTTAACATCATATCAAAGCAGTTTATTAGCGTCGAAAATAAAACCGCAGTATAAACGCGTACCTTGCGCTATAACTTATCACCAAATAAGTGCATACCGATATTTTGATATGCATATTATTCTGTAATCTCGGCGTTTTGACATTCGGAATAATTATATGTATTTATTTAGCAAGACCTGTCCAGTGGATAATTTATCTGTCTGCATATAAGATTTTCAGTGAGAAATCTAGATTGGTATTTGAATGAGTCCTTGGAAGTTGATGGAATGATTTTGAAATGGAAGACAACTAACCTATTCTAATTAGCCACTATTACAAAATAAAGATTTATTTGAGCTGAAATCGGAATACATTTACTATGACACTAATACAGATGCTCCGTATTTTGATCCAAAACATTCCTTGTTTTGAATCAAATCACAATACGTTGAATTTGTAATACAATTAACTACACGCTCATATTTTCTTTTAAGGGCGGTATATCATCATCTTTGATTAGGGAGCTGGTGGTCTCATTATTCTTTCCTGCTGCAAACTTATTTTAAGTAACTAGCTACATGACAATATTCGTATCAGAGGCTCTACTCATCGTGACTCTGCATAATAATTAACCTTATTTTCAAAAACTTACAAGGAGCACTGAACGTGTTCTAATTTCTGAAATCCACACAACATTGAATTATTTATTGACGACCCGCTTGGTATAATGGTCAAGATGTCGCCTATTACGCAAGAGGTCGCGGGTTCGATCCCCGCACAGGACAAACATTTGTGTGCATGAACATGTCTGTTTGTCCTGGTCTGGGTGTTATATGTATCTATTTAAGTATATTTGTAATACCACTGTTGATTCTGATGTCTGTAACACAAGTGCTTAAGCTACTTAACACGGGGTCAGATCAATGTATGTGATGTTGTGAAATATTTATTTATTTATTTATTTATATTTATTTATTTTCATCATATTTTGGAAAATGATTAGAGTATCCTATTTTTTCAAAACTGGCAGTGCCCCAAACGAAATTATTTAACTCAAAGTGTTTTAAATATGCTAAAACTTAAGATTCATAGAAGGGCCTTACATAAACCACAGACTAAATTATCTTCGAAGTTACCATAAAGTATTTTAGCTAATGAATGCATAAGACAAACTTCCGCGTCGGAACATAGTGATCGCGTTGCGAAATATTTAGACCAAGATGTGTCTTATGGATGTTGGGTAACAATATTGAACAAAATGTCTTCGCTGCAATATCGGAATTTGAATATTACACAAGAATGTCATAACGAAGATTAATTTCTTGGTGCATATCTCAAAGTTTGTGTGAAGATTACAAGCACTGATTTCATTATTGACGTTGTCGAGGAACTGCAACAAGGTATCTACGAGTATGTGAATAAAACTATACACATAATCTATGCAGCATATTACGTGGCTTTTTAGAAGAGTGTTCATTTTAACTCAGTGAGTTCACTTTTAAGTTCACAGAGGAGTGAAGTGAAATAAAATCACTCTTAAAATTGTCCTCTGTTGGTTGCCTAGGAGTTTGCTTAATGCTTATATTCATATTGTATAATATACCTGAGTTTTTTTCTTGGAACATGAGTACAAAATTAAGCTTAACATTCAAGTAATATTCTCTCATAAACTTATCGACTCTAAAATTCACTATGCACGTTAATTTAATTGAATTACTATGATTCTAGTGCACGAAATCAATTATGCCGTTACATGTGTAAAACACGAACGTCTACAATGCCTGGATCAATACACATTATGATAAAAGCTGTTCTCAGGCGCACTGATAGAAATGCTCTTTTCTCGCACAGCCTTCAAACAAAGGTCTGGAACCAGAAAAAACTGAAGTTTCACTTTCCGCACTTATTGTGCGGTGAACATTGTATGAACCCGTCAACACGAGACGAGACGGCTTTTTGTCAAAGTTTCTTTTATGTTCTCACTCAAAAGACACCTCTTTGATGGAAAATCTTTGAGCGTCGTAAGACTTCAATATCCACAACGTGGGCTGTATAAGAATCTTCCTTTGAAGTATCATAAATATGTCGCGATACAACGGTCAAAATTTAAGCTCTGCTACATTGAAATAAGCTTGAAATTCGCCAGACTGGTCAGTGTTCACGCTTATTTGGGTTTTGATGAAGCCTCAAATTTCAAGGCAATGCAATGAACTTGTTTTATACAAGTTTTGATTTGGATAACAACTGTAACACTGAAGGTTTCTCAAACAATGTTATTTCTATTGAATTTTATCAATCAGCCACACTAGCAAGAATTTTATACATGATGATGGCGAAATCTTAGAACGTTTTTCGTCATGTATTTTCCAAACTTATTGATCTTATTTGTATTGGTAATCCTATTCAACATTTTTGTGTGTAATTGGATTGATGTTTTGATCAGTTGAAGATGCTCAACCTATCTATTTGTTTTTTTTTTCAAGACTACTGACCATTTATTTTCACATAAACTCTTAATTCCATGCTGTTTTGCAATTTGTAGTTCAAATACACAATTATACACAACAAGGCAAGGAATTGATTATTGAATTTACCTTCAAACAACCATATTTCAATATTCCTAGACTTTCTGAGTCAAGAAACGAAGTCATTAAACTATCAGACGCGGTAGAGCAATAAACACTAAGGTTTAAGTGATATTGTATCCATCAACGTCCCATCATTCAGAGCGAAGGCGATTTGCCTCAATAGTGGATTTTTTGCATTACATATCGATTTGCATGAAAGAAAGTAGGACGCAACATCCACTACGAAATACAACTTAACCAATATGTTTAAGCACAAGTTTATATGTCAAGTGAAATGTTTATCTCAGATGTGGCAAACCGCTATATTAAGCGATGTTAAATATCGTGAGAATATTTAGGTACTGTATCTTTACAAAATGATAAGCCTTGAATTTTACATTAACAAATATTTGATGATGGTGATATACATACATTTTGGGTATGTTATCAGCAGACAATCAACATAGTTATAAAAAATCCGAGTGCCTACGATCAAAATCAATGAAAATGCTTTGAGCTTCAACTTAACCGTATTAAAGTTCAAGGAAATCAATTATTCGTGGAGCACATACAAGCTTTTATTCGGACACAGTAAAAACCTGCACTAATGGAACGTAATATAACATTCGTAAAAGCGAGTGTTTGTATTTTGCTTGTGCCGCACTCAGTATGTGTTTAAACAAACGAGTGTGAATACAGTTGTTTTGTTTAGTTTGAAGGCATGCACATTGCGGATTGAATAATTTTGTTGTTATTATACCTTGTCACTACAGACGCAAACGTAGTTGGGGTTGCAGTATGAGCAATCGCACTCAGCGCATTCGCTCCAAAAGATCTCGCCGTTGCAGCCGAGCCGGCCGCCCGTTTCCACGTCCACCCACGTAGACCGCTTCATGAGGAACGTCTCCTGGTGCTCGAACCTCTCAATATACCAAACGAACGTTTCAAATCCTCAAACCGAGCAAAAACAGGTCATCACTCAACATATGCTTAGAGAAGCAACACAACAATTCTCGAGTCACTGACACTTCGATAGCTGGAGTCTGCAATAACAATCACGACAATGACACTGACGGACGTTCAATGGGACGAGAACGTGTAAATGTCACGTAAAAAGTTAATTGATAAAAAGTCGCGGCGGGTTGACACTGAGAAGTACCAGGAGGGCATAAACGAACGGTAGTCGCGCAAGCGTGGCGGCAGGACCGCCGCGCTACGGCTCATCGGGTAGACTGCTCCGCGCGCGGCGCCGTCGCTGCAACCGCGCGCTGCGCTCACCTCGCACTAGGAAATCCTCTATTAGCACGACCCTCAAATCGAGACTAACTACGCCAACATTACAAATTGAAAAAGGAAATTAAAAAATATCAAGAAGGAGGATGTCGAGATAAGCATAAATCCGTTTGGTTCCACTAAATTAACAACAATTGCACAAGAGATATAAATAAAAATGAAGCAATTTTGTGTCTTTGATCTACGAGCTGCAGTTCATTCATCAAACTGTTAACTGTTTTACTTAAACTAGTGTTTTACGAGTGGGGCGGGATCCGTCGGTCACTGATAAATGTTCTTTCACCGAGTTCACTTCAATCACATCACTCGACTGAATGATGCGTCGACGCAGACGGACGCTGCATAGTAAATAATTTCTATACAATAAGATATGAAACGGTTTGTTGATAAACATGTAACAAAAACAAACACGCATTCTTTACCGCTTTGTACGATAGACGAGACAAAATTGCTCTTTATTTATGTAATCTAATACGAAGCTATAATATAATTTCCTGGCACTTAAGGAAAATTATGAATACTTCACTCACAGCAGGTGTTTAGACGAAAATCTGATGAAAGATCAAACAATGGACAATTCTTTGGAGCATGGGAAAGAAAAGTGTACTCGGGACCATCAGAGATGAGAAACTAAATGCCAACATATATTAAAAAATAACGGGGATTAACAAAACTATCGAAATAAGGAATCATATGAAAGAATCAAAAGTTTTGAAATGGTAATGTTTTAAAGATTACCAACGAGTAGATGATATTATCTTATAAGCAATTAAAATATTTCCCACAATGCAGATGCGAATAAAACAAATGCAATAAACAAGTGGAGTGATGTTAATGTAACAAAAGAGTTGAGCAAGTTTTGAACATACTCGACATAGATATTTTAACAATGCTATCAAAATATCTTTGAGAAAAATGCAACCAAATATTAGGATACTAATGTGCAGGAGCAGAATGATTGTAACGTCGGTCACGGTTTTGTAAAGATATCAATTTTAATTCTTTCTAATTGAGAAATTCAGTGGCTATAACATAGGCGTAATGATAAATAACAGATTATTTGCCTTTGTCAAGGTAACCACAACCAAGCCCTTCGCGAATAGATTAATTATTCCTTCAAACAAATAACCCAAACACTCTAGTTAAAGTACATATTAACAGTTATTTTCCTAAAGCATAAACAAATTCCTTCCCTATAGCAGTTCCTGTTTCTCTTATGCCAGAGAAACAGATATAAATCACCTCCAAAGAGAAATTCCAACTACAATACACGGTACAAGTTGTCATGATAATTAATATAATATTTATAAGACAGAATTGATTGATGAATAAGTTGCGCTTTCTTGTTTACATGTTGCAATATTACCGATATAGCACTGAGCTATGCATTCAGTATTTAGGTTAGAATGTCGTCAGCCATGTGTGGACGCCGTCCGTTTTTGTCACTCATCGTTAACAAGCCACTGATGCGTGTAGATTGAGCTGCTTTCTAGTAAATGGTGATTTTAAAAACCCAAATCATGAGCATGAGCACAATGTTGCATTAAAATCTATCGGCTGAGAACTGACTTCAATCACATGCCGAATGTAACTGGTTTTATTCAATTGCAGCATATAGGTGAAGATAAAATTCATTACTTCGTACTTAAGAGTAATTCTGACAGCTCTATCAGTTGAGCAATGAATGCAAAATCAATAAACTATCAATAAGGTTCATGTTAATATTTCTATAAGAATAAATTATTGTCGTCTAGCCCATACTAAGCGAAATGGAGAGAAACTTCATGAGTAGGACAATTCCGTGATCCAGCGTAACTTATTGAATAAAATTTGCCACAAAACGCGGCGCGTGCGCACGTAAGCCTCAGTTTCGGGGTCATTGTGGGTACGTGATTTGTTTCTACGCTCAATTGTATCAAGTTTCCACATAATTTGTATTGGTGCAGACGAGATGTGGAACTTTCACTGAATTTCGCCAATTCTGTTCTATAGGTACTCTAGCTACGCATGTAAGGAAAGGTTGTTATGCTTTTATTTTGTGTGAAATCGAAGCCAGTGTATCATTTGGTTCATGCTGGCATAGGTTTGACCGGCCTTTGAAATTAAAGATTAAAATTTTTCGAACGATTGTTCAGAGAAATTTTAATCTTTAATTTGCTTCGAACGTGAATTGCGTACCATAATGTTACACTAATATTTTTTCAGATGGAAATTAAGTCTTAGCATAATGAATTTTTATTTCCTTATGTATAAGTACGCGCCATATAAAGAACTTCGCCGAAAGACAATACATGCGCTTTGTGAAAGAAATTCCAAGTAAAATGTCAAAGAAAACAGAACCAAAATTATATTGAACGGTAAATTTTGGAATTATTGGCACAAGAGTAATGTGTTATATAACCCAACGGGATAGTGCAAGTACAACAAGCCCTTTCTTTGTGCCAATTGGTATCGCATGTTACAAGTCGCCGGTCGTTGCGAGACGGCATGACCGTTTTGCCCATATCCACCGAATGCCTCCCGACCACCTTCCTAATTTGGACGCCGCAAACGAGCTGGTACACTTCGCAGATTTCGATGAGTCGAGATGGAATAAATACTTAAGTGGCCACATGTATGTCACTCGCACAGACTTGTTTCGCTAACTGTTTAATTGTATCGGGCAAGATTAAATGTTGGTACTTATTTGAACCCAAAGTCAGTTAAAATTTACAATAAATAGGTTTGTCTATCTGTGTTTATCTGTGCGCTTTACTAGAAATCCAAGATTTTGATGGGTTTGTTATACAAGTTTTTTCTTCTCAGTCTCGTTACAAACATGTATAAATACTTTTTATGAACCTTTTCTCGTAGTTACAATTGATCTGAGCTAGTCTATCCATTTTCATCCATGTCCTCAAATAAACACACGTAATAGTCCACACCAGCATTCATCAAGCAAACAATTCATGCTTAATGATTTTAATGCTGTCGGCACCAAACAAATGATAAAATATAGCCTTGACCGTGCACTTTCTTTAATGCCCGAGGAGGCAGCTATATAGCTACCGCGGTCATAATGAGATTGTTTTGGGTCAGCATCTCTACTCATCGACATACACGCAAACAATCCTTTGTGTGGATGGCATGTGATGAGCAGCCGAAAAAATCACCTATATCTAGTGTTGCCATAAGTTGTCTTACTCACAATTTATGTTCTAAACGTCTTATGAAGAAGAGCGTTTTTTCTTCTGTAACTATAAATTTTACTGTTACGAGTACCAGTATATCAGTACCTACACATAAATAATATATGTAGCAGAAATCATGTTTTGGTTTGTGTTCGTATGATTTTCTTTGGGAACTTTACAACTGAGACGTAATATAAATTCAAGTGAGTATTAGTATTACTAATCAAAATCATGGTGCTTTAATGCTATATAATCCCTTGATCCTCTTATAAAAAACATTATTGTTATTTTGACTGTTTTTCTCTGGCAATACTTCTACCATGCTTCGAATACGCGAAGTCATCTTTCAATCCATTACTTGTTACCGGCGATAGAAATTATTACTGTTCGTCAGAATGAACCGATGCTCAGCTTTATTATTATCCATATGTCAGACATATCTTAAAATGATCGGGTGATCCGAATTTAACTTTAAAATTATCGGACTATCGGTCATTTGGTTTTAATCTTTTTTTTATTATTTTTAAGGATTTTACAAGCTAAGTATTACTATACCAAGTGTCAACTTTTTTTGTTAACTTAAATTATTAGAAAGCAGGAAGCGATTTCCATATTTAGAAAGATACTTTCATGAATAAGGATAACCGCAAATTAGTTCCTGCTGCATACTCGCCCACTAATTTTGGCTGTTTACGTGTAGGCAAACTTTTAATGCAACTCGACTACTTATAATAACAGCTTGAAATGCATGATACTAAAATTGATGTGTTAACTGTTATTTTGATGAGATTATTTTTAATATCAACTCTATCATACTCCGAAATTTCTCGGGATCAATCTTGATCCTGATCAAGTAAATAACGATGATTTGTAATTACTCTTTGGCTTACTTTACCGCCAAAATAAACCTCCATGTTTCGCTATCCTAAACCAATATTTCTGGATATGATAAATATCAGGTGTCAAAGGCCACTTAGACGTCTTAATCATAATAATCACGATTATTATGCCGAAACGAAACCTTTACTTTGCATCAAGTTAACGTACAAGGCGTTACGTGGGCGAACAACATACGGTTTAGGCAACAAGTTCGTACTTGGATATTTCGCCGTGTCTTTGGTGATTTTACCAAGCATATATGGGTATACCAGACCATAAAGGTACTGATAGAATGTGTATTTTATTAATTTGTAGATTCTCGAAACTTTCCTACGCCAAAATGAAATTCGGTGTTTCTTAAAATAACTTGCCTGGGGATTAGTGACCCTGCCTTAAAAGTCAAAGGTCTTGGTCAGAAATTTGACAGAGGACGGCGAGTATGAGCCACGGGACTGTTAGCATTTCTTTGGTCTCCTTTTAACATCCCCTCTTTTTAATACAAATACGTTACTGGCAAAATATTTTTTGTTAAAAATAATGGTTTGAGAATAAAAGAAAAATAAAATTAAATAAAGTCGTTTATCTATTAAACAAAACAATTGATTGGACTTGCCTAAATATTCATTCCAATGATGTATTTAATCCCTTGATGCTTGTTTTACATCATTTGAATGTTCCTTGCGCAGGAAAAACAGCATGCATGCTTACAAGTACTTCTCCCATGAAACGCAATAAATCTTCGCGACAAAAACACGTGCAGTCTCTGAACAGAATACTTTTACAGTTCAGCGGAGTACCATGTGAACCGATACTTTCCCACATCGGAGGAGCATAATCGTCGTCACAATACGGGACCTCCTAAACAAAGCAACGGAGCCGAGCAAAAACAGGAACAATACCGACACGCTCTGACTGTCGCAGGAAGCAGGTGCGGCCGAACTGTACATCTTGTATATTAATCTAACGTGATAAACAGATAAGCTTCGGTAATGTATAGTAAGAATACATCACTCCTTGAGTAATCGATGTAACAAGAAAGCAGAAGCAAAACAAGTGCAAAGAACTTAATCTGCTGAGCAGTTAGTTATAGCTACGGTAATGAGTAGCATTTTTATGCCACAATTTAGATAATGTGTTTTGCACATTAGAAAATAAGTATTAAGAAAATTTCGGAATCCTACGTAACCCATTAGGGTCTTACTAAATGTGATTGATTGAGTTGAAGAGACTTACCTTAATTATCGCAGCCCCTCAAATATGTCAACTTGGTATACGCGCAGGCACGAGCTGATAAACAGGGCTCATTTATCACAGCAATGTGTAAGACAAACAAGACACATATTTTTGGACTTGTACATAAAGGAGTTAGAAAATATACCCACACATCAGTCTCCTGTGAGGCCATATAAAATGCGTCTATATTGAATCTCTTGATGGAAATTTGACATATAGATTGCTTTGTTCTCAGCCTCCCCATTGAAAATCCATCAAGAATTTTAAAACAGTTCTTGATCTAGCAAACAGATAACAAAGCTAACTGCTGTGTCAGTAATAATCTGGATGGTACCCGACATTCCAAGGTGGAATATTGAAGAACTTCATGTAGATTGGAACGTGATTCATGACAGACAGGATGCCACCACCATTGTTAATAATAGCTCTTCGCAGAACAAATATTACATGTGGTTGAAGCGGGAGTGAATTGTTTTGATTAGATTGACATTTGATATAAGCATTATTAATGTGAAATGCTTCTGGTAACGCACCGGTATCGAAAAAGTGTTTAAAGATTTGATAACATATTGGCTGTGGTAAATGTTGTTTAACCAATAAAGTTAAAATGTCACAAAATGGGTAGGTAGATCATTTTATCTGTTGATCGCAATGTCCTACAAAAACACGAGGCTTTGGCCAGTTAACTTTTATTACAAGCCACTGTATACATAAAAGCATTTAACGAGCTTTTAAACCAAACAGTAGAAAAGTCTGTTAATGCATCTTGTGCAAGTTAACTTGTCCTATCGCCAGAGTAAATGGGGACGCAGATTCGGTTGACCAATCGTTTTGTGTAAGTACTTAGAACCTTTGGAAACACTTATATGTACAGTACAGTCAATGGCATGTCTAGACATGACAAAAGTTGTCTATACTATCTTCAAAGATTCCAGATATCACGCTCAGTAATCTGTTCACCTTGGGAAAGGAATGTTGCCATTTATTAATTCAGACCGATAATAAAGCGATATAAAACTCGAACAAAGCCTACATGCTATTACACCATTCTAGCTATAAGCGGTCTTTGAAGGAATTCAGATCCAATTACGAGTCCTGTAGAACCAGGACGTTGTATTTTTTACGCTAGTAGGAAGCCTTATACAACATTAGAGCCACCCTCAAGTCTTGTAATGCTATGAGAATAAAGATTAAATTGTGGAAATATAGACGCAAGCTTACCTAAATGGAACGTTTTGAAATGAGCTCAGCAGTCGAACCTGTTTCGAACGTGGCGATTTCATAAAAAGTTCCATTAAATTTAATAAAAAGTCCCATTAAAGAACATAAGGATTCCTCAAAGCCCTCAGGTGAAACGAGAACGGTGAAAAAAGACGAATGGACTTGTGATGGATTGAACTTACATTTGATTTTAATATTACAACAGGCTCTATAACATGTTCTTATGCAGCAGAAGCAGGAAATTGACCTTATTTGTAAGATTGGTTGGGGAATTGCCATTAAAGGACTTTAACTTTAACTTAAGTTAACAAATGTAACAAGTAACTTTCTGTACTATGAATGGTGACTTTGCAACATCGCACTGGATATTAACTCTCAGTTCAGATCTGATACAGAGAGTACTTAATTGGGTTCATTTTATTTTAAGACCCAAAAGGTTCTATATGTATTTTGCTGCTTCTATCTAAAGTGGACCGACGTTGTGACTCTCCCACGCAATATTGAAATATTATTATGACATTGACCATTTCAATTCGAAGGGATAGTAGGTGCAGCAGAATCAATAAAATAGATTAGCCAAATATTGCGCAAACGTATACCTTATTCAGTTGGAATAAAAGCACGAATTTGATATCTGTTGAGGACGGAATAACTGTATTGACAATCCCAACTAATATTATAAATGCGAAAGTAACTCTGTCTGTCTGTCTGTCTGTCTGTCTGTCTGTCTGTCTGTTACGCTTTCCCGCTTAAACCTCGCAACCGATTTTGATGAAATTTGGTACAGACAATCTTTAGACCCTGAGACAGAACATAGGCTACTTTTTGACCCATTCCAACCCCCCACTTCCCCGAAATGAGGGGGTGGAAGTTTGTATGGAAAATCTAAACTACTTGAGTTAGACGCTTGAAATTTGGCATGCAGGTCCCTTAATAAACTTGATGCTTAGTTGCAAAAGGATATTGCAAAATTCCCACGGGAACGGGAGTTAGCGGGAAAAAACATTCGTATAATGAAAACCGACATCCACGCGGACGAAGTCGCGGGCGGCCGCTAGTGTTAACATAAGCTCGAGCCGATATCTCATCGGGTCCTGTCACCGACTCGCCTTGATGCATTCCACGGAGCGGGAAGTCGGAGTCTTGTTTAAACTTAAATGTTACGTCTTATTCTTATGCGCATGTTACTTTTACTTAAGAATGTTAATTGCACCTATTTTAAATGACGAAGGGACAGGTGAGAGTGATTTCTAATTACAGGATTTCCATTAAGGATTGTTTAACTTGTCCTAAACGGTTATTCAAATGCTGTTAAAAGTGCCGGTAAGAGCGGCAGCTTTAGATCTTCGTTAATTAATTGTTACAGTGATAGGTGTCTGCTATAATTAACATGTTCAGATGGTAGAAATGGAACGTGAAGAGAAACTACTGTGTAGCATAATGACAGGCTATTTGGCAATTGCAACTTGCAGTATAGGGGAGAGTGTGCATGAAACAGCAAGGCTTATGAAAAACTAGTATTGCCACTCAAGGAGTAAAATTAAATTTGGTAGAACGACGAGTAAATAAAATCACATCAGCTCTTTAAAATCGTCTGCCCCGTTCTTGTCTAATTTCCCATAAATATAAAGCTTGCAGTTCTTTTGCGTTCTATTAAATTAAGTGGGCTCGAACAACCGCTTAAGGAGTTCGGCAATGCTGCAAAATATATTCTTGGTTAATATATTCCAAACAAACACAGGTGAACTGATAACCAAATGGGACAGCATGACTAGACAGAATTACAGACGGTTTTACGGAGGGACATATAATCAATATGCAACATTTTAAGCGGCGCTAATCTATAATAATCCAGCTGCTAAGTGTATAAGTAGATCATATTATGTATAATACGATCTACTAATATGTATACGGTAATACATATGTATATTACCAGAACAAATCCTGTTAAGGAAGCAGATATTACGTCACATTTAACTAATTTCTTTTATCATAAAATGTAAGGTAGGTAGGCTCGCATGTCAATTACAGATATTGTGTTAATATTTGAAATTAAGTGAAGTATTCATCAATTGTAAAAAAAACAATGTTTGTTTTTCAGTTTTACACACCCCTTAGTTCCTTTGAAGAATTATTCCGAAATTGTTTTTTCAAGTTATGTAATAAATTATTGTTCAATACTGAAATACTGAATCTGACTAAGACTTACATCCATGTTCACTCATTGATGTGTCCTTTGAAATTTGACCATGAAGCCTGAGGCACACTAGGAACAAATGATACCAAAATTCTATTAGGTTTCTTTGCTAAAAGTAGTTTCGTAAATGCATAAGGATTAGTTATTGTGATAGTTGGAGAGGTAAGTTTAAATTTTAGTCTACCACGACCGACCGTTTCTTTTATTTATTTTAAAGGGGAACATGTCGTTTTATGTCAAAAACAGTCACACTTTTAATGAACTAACGCTTTACATCTTAAGCCCTTTCCTTATTATTTCCAAGAGGGACGTATAGTAAGCAATGGAACGTAGTCCTTCGAATATTAATTACAACGACAACGACTATAATTTTCGGGTTTGACCATCGTCAATACTTCGATTTACTCTCGAAGTAGAATATTACGGTTGATTCGCGATCTCAGTGTGACAACTGCAGGTCGCAAACAGACTAATGAACGGCGCCAGGGGCAAAAGAGCCGCTAATGTGAGGTCACGAACTTTCCAAACGCACAGATGCTCAGTATGCTGATTAAATTGAGCCTGATTGCGCGTGCGCAGCCATCGGTGTTGCAAGCGAAAGCCGCTTAAGGAATACCATCTAAATGCAACATCGACATCTTTAAGTTATTTTGAAATAATTGCATTATGGACTATGGTAATGGGTGAATAAATGTTCATCAATGCAGCATCAAGACTATTAAGTATTGCGCGAATATGTTATTTCTGTGATACCTAAGCTTAATTGCCGGCCAGTTACGAAATATTGTGCGTGTGTGGCTGAACAGCTTTTACATGATAACTACGTTCATCCGTCAGAACAACTTTTACTTGACCACTTTTAACAGTCGGATTAAAAGCAGTTCCAATATCTCATTCAAAATTTTTGCAAACCCCTATTCACCAATATCGCCGTTGACAGCATTTATTTTGTCAAATGTACTGTACCTAAGTACTAAATAAATAAATAAAAATAAATAGCCCGTTTATCTTAAAATACTTTGTAATATTGCCAAATTTTTAAAAATCCTAAAATTTGTTTACCGATCTGTACGAGTTTTGAAAATTATTCATAACATTTTACAAGATCATATTTAGCTTGTACTTGCATATTTGGAAATATTTTGAATACGGCAAATAACAGTATATCTTCATTAGCGCCAAGTATGACACATTTATGGTCCAGTTTTGAGTTGTGCATCCATTTAGAAATACCATCGCAAGGAGATGCGTTGATATGATGTGGCTAACGACATAGTGACTGGTGAGTAATGTAAGAACAGTCAACTCCTCCCAAATAGCTTCAAAATATAGCCAGTTATGGTAGCCTAACAATGTACAGTACATCCATCATAATTTTACTTAAGGATATCCAGTTCCATCAATAGTTTCTACGTCGGTTTGCGAAATAAATAACAATGTTTATTCAGGAAATAGAATAATTGTATAACTTAGTCTGTGATCAGCAGCGAAAAACGATTGCTTGCGAAATATCTTAGCCCATTAATATAACCACAGGCTACTTACGCATTAGAATGCTAGGATAAATCTAGAAGCGGCCCTAAGCGCATCCCATTCAATGCACCCTGGACCCGGTAAGTTTTAAGGGATAGTTGGGTCTCTGCAAGGCACCAACAACTACCGTCGTCCGCCATCAGAATTTTCTGCATGAAAATAAGGCAAGTTGTTTCGTTTGCTTACTCGCCATACTGAACAGACCCCTCTTTCCCACTGGGCACAATGGGAACGTGCTCAGAGCCCCGCGATTCGTGGAGCTCCCAGACCAGAGTCTAGGAGTCCCTCGATTACCAAACCAGAGGTTTGAAGGCCTATACTGAACCGAACCACCACAGAAATCTAAATAATATTTAGATTTCTGTGCGAACCAGGCATCCATGACATATTTCGTTCGTATAATGTACACAATACCACATGATCAATATAAACTCAACAGTCCCCAATACAAACATTGCATGGCGTGTCACACTCACATCGTAACAATCCGATCATGCGTTTGTCACGGATATTGCGCCAACACCCCGTGGTTATGGTGTGCGATATGGAACACTTTCACTCGTGATGCCACTCCATAAATAAATATGATATCGATTATGTTGTACTTGAATATTGACCGACATATTAGGTGATGACTCGCTATGGAATGTTAATGTTACGACAAATCATTTTAAATAAAGGTAGAGCATGGTGGTGTTCTAAAGAAAATGAGCCAAGCTTATAGAGAGGTAAGAAGATACTTTTTTTTAAGGATCAGACCTGACAAACTACCCATTGATCTCCTGGGCTGTAAGTATACTTGCACTTTATAGCGCTTGGACTACACTCGACTGGGGTAGTTTGTCCAGAGCTCTATTTTGGAGGATTTAAAAAGCAAGGAATTGTTTCAAAGGCCATTCAAATTATCCTAGGGGTCAATATATAAACTTATTGAATATACTTATTCCAACCAAATCGCTGGTGCTGGTAACATTATGTATTAATATGTACTAAATATAGTTTTTTAATGCGAAAATAATATTAATACATGTAAATTAGATAACATTCCTGGTTATAAATAACGAGTAATTTGTAGTTAAGCAATAAACTTCCGACAACCAACATTTCCCCAAATACATAATAAAGATTTAAATTTAAATATTAAGTAAATGGATATAAGTTATTTACAAGGAATTATATGTATCATAAAAGCATGCTAGCTGTATCAAAAAATCAATAAAGCTAAGTGTTGTAGATTAAAATACTATTCTGTTGTAATAAATATTTCACTTCACTAATATCTCGTACGAATTAGTAAACCTAATATATTAATGAGACCTACATAGATGTGAGTTTCCATACACGGAATACAAGATGAATATGTATGGATTATGTAATTTTTGAATAATTGCGTTTATTGGAAATAATGTGAACACGAAAAATATTACGAGTTCATTGTGCTGCAGGTACTGAATTTACAAATATTGATATTAATAAATTAATATCGATAATCACCAGCACTTAATAATCAGAAGTGGGTCGAACAATCAAATATCACAAGTAGGTCGTATACTCGATATTAGTTCTAAATATCAAGTTACGGATTTCAGACGTAATAGCTAACAAAGTGTTGTCTTTCACGGTGACCTAAAATGTAGGTACACGATTTCTAAGGCTTCACTGGCACAGGCAGTATCATCAATGTTTGTCTGAATTTTAGTTCATGATTGCAAAATATTCAAATGCACATTTTGATTTAAAGATGGATGGATTGTATGAATGATGATGTAAGCGATAAAGGTGTGGAAAACTCGATAAGTATTGCGCTGACCCCAGATAAATAAATATAAAAACATAGTTTTTGCTACTAAAATAAAGAATCTACATAATGTAGAAGATACACGTGTACACTACAGAAGTGCAATTAAAAAAGTGTATCAAATTAATAATTTCATCGCATTCAAGAACCTAATTAGGAAATGAGAAAATGCCCAAAATCATCAGAGTATTTTGTATTTGTGTTTTTAATAAAGTCTAATTTTGTATAAAGTATTTCTCCGCTAATGCGATGCCGAAGAATTCTAAGGATCAAATATTTTCCTAACAATCTGTTCACGGAAGCCAACTTATTTTAAGATCGGTTGTTCAGATTCTTTAAAGGAATTAAAGTTTAAGAGGGTAGGCGATTTAATGCTTTATATGCCAGACAAAAACTATGAAATTACTTAATTGCCCTTTAAATTGTTGAAGCCTCAAAATAGGAAGGAATTTCAACGCATCTTTAGTAGCTGGTATACATAAATTGATTTTGAAAGGATAAAACTGCTCCATTTACCATTTTCAAACGATTTAGGATATCCTGAGTGCCTAATTATGTTAATATCTACTATTACAAAATTAAGATTTAACATCACAATCAGTTGTTTTTAATCCCAAACTTGTGAAAATGTTATTCAGTGACAGTATTGATTTTACCAGAAGAAGCAATTAATTTTATGTAAGTAGTATTTAATTTATTCTACTTGGTTGCAAATTACTGTTTGTTTTTTGGTGGTCTTGCTAGATAGATATACGGGAGAGTTCAACGGCATTTAAAAAAGTTTTTCTTTTAATAATTTAGTATGTTATAGCCCTATACGCGACATTTCCCTGAATAAAAAACTTACTGCTTTCAATAAACGTATGTTTCCTTTCAAGGAGCAACTTCCTTTCGTGGTGCGGAAACAGATGTGTTATTTATAAATCAATTAATTCCTATTCAGTCCTCATTAAATGATAGGCACTCTCACCGGCCATCAGTCCTGGTTTAAGGGCACGCCATCCCTTTACCAGCGATATAAAGCATGGTCACGCGCCTCTGATGTCGCCGTCTGATGCGCGTGCGCCATTGAAAGTTTACTGCTTCACAGTCATTAAAATGACAGTGAGGTTTTAGTGTTAAATCTTACGTTTTCTCTAGTAAACTAAGTTAGATATAATTGGTAACGAATCGGTCATAATGCAACAAGTCTAATAAATATAATACTAGCGGCTCGTCCCGGCTTCGCACGGGCACTAAATATGACATTTACACAACAATGTTTTGAAAAATAAATAGTTTGTGTAGGGTATAATGAAGCCTTTGAATGGTGAAAGAATGTTTAAATCGGTCCAGTAGTATTTGAGCCTATAATTAATTACAACAAAGTTTTCCTCTTTACAATCTTAGTGTAGACAACTAACGGTTCTGTAGTCCCATGGATTTTAGACACAAAAAAAGCATAATGCGCTAAAACTGTAGACATGGTTATAGCCTGCAGCCAACAGCTTGGTGAATAAATGCGTTCTTTCAGTTAGGTATAGCGACTTTCGAAACTGTCATCCCATCTCATTTCTTCTAGGGTCGAAATACCCGTGTGAGACGAAAGACAAATGATAGTGACTGCTTTTCGACGAATGACCGGTGACATCACAACCAGGAGTTAACTTACTGCAATACTTCTTTGACATCACATTATGAACGACCTCTAAGATGGACTTCGCGCGTGCGCTTTCTACGACGATCTGTTTTTGCGAGTAGCAAGTACGGGTTCATTACTCTTAATGACTTGGTGATGTTCATTGAATAATCTTCCGATATTACGAGGGTGTCGCTAATGACTGGTGGATATATGAGTAGGAAGGCCTTAGCATGTGTGGCGTAATACCTTTTATGTACCTAATATGAGTGGAGAATATGGTTAAGTAACACCAATAGACAATATCAAGCCAGTGAGAAGTTAAGTAGCAGAATATACATAAGTGTTAATGGTTACAATTATTTTTAACTTTTATTTTATTTAATTTCTCTTTAGCCATTTTTTTATTAAACTGCATTAAATACCTATGAAATTAGGGAACTGGAGATTACTGCCATTTCAACCGACTTTAAAAATTAGGAACTACCTAACTATCTTAATTCGACGTTAATACCGTCAACATAAAGATAGGTATTTCAGAAAATTTGGAGTTACAGTAATTAATAAAATTGGCCAAGTGCGAGTCGGACTCCCGCACTGAGGGTTCCGTACAAATTCTATTTTTGACGTATTAAAAAAACTACTGAATAGATTTCGTGCGAACCAATTTTCGTTGGTAGTTTTTATGGTAATGTACATTATATATTTATTTCAGATTTATCATCCTCTTACTTTAGAAGTTAGAGGGGGGGGACACACTTTTTTCCACTTTGGAAGAGTCTGTCACGCAAAGTATTCACTTAAGAAAAAAATGAGCTTAGAAACCTTAATATAATTTTTAAAGACCTATCCAAAGATACCCCACACGTATATGTTCAATGAAAAAAAATATTTTCAGTTTCAGTTCTAACTATGGGGACCCCCCATTTTTTTACTTTTTTTTCTATTTTCGTGTGAAAACCTTGTTGCGGTTCACAGAATACATCTACTCACCAAGTTTCAATAGTATAGTACTTATAGTTTCGGAAAAAAGTGGCTGTGACAGACTGGCGGACAGACAGACAGACAGACAGACAGACAGACAGACAGACAGACATGACGAATCTATAAGGGTTCCGTTTTTTTGCCATTTTGGCTACGGAACCCTAATAAAACAAAACATTTAAAACACCTCAGGTACCTCCGTGTAGTTTCAGATTCCGTAAAAAAGCTCGACATAAATATCTGACTAGTTTTTGAAATCGTACGAGCGCTTAAGAATTTTAAAATGCATGGCGCGCGCTGTGCCCACCTGCATGCAAATGAGTCCTCTAGTGCTGGGATGAATCGGTAAATATACCGATAAAACAATACATATAATGTCTAAATTGTTTTGATTAATTTAGTGTTTGAAACATTAATATGTATACCAATAGTTTGAAATTAATTTTTAAATTGTGTTGCGGGCCTAACTTTGTTTAAGTCGAATTTTATCGTATTTTAAAAAAACGAACTGCGAGAGTAGAATGTGTTTCGTTTTATTTGCATTACTTAAACCTCCAAAACGATTTTGAAGATACTAATATAATAAGGAAACTACTTTAAGTTTAGATCTAAAGTTTAATAATATACGATGGCGATGGCGTTTCGAGGTAAAACATATGCGGGAATTTCGCTAGCCGGTATTCTACTTTTATTGTTATAGCTCGGGACTAGGTCGGTATTAAAATACGGGAAAAGTTATTCTAAACGACTTATCAAAAATCGACTAGTCCTCACCACTCTACTGAACTCGCTGAGAAGTATTAAAATCAAAGCCGCTTTAGATGCTCTTAAGATAGCGGGCATAAGATTGAATTCTAATTTAAGACCCTTTTATTTTATTTATTGTCTTTTTTTTAAGTGACTTATTTACCAATTATTTTACTTGGTAATACAGAGACTAAACTTATTTAACGAATCGGTTATTTTGTCCGATTCACACTGTAACTAGAGGAGCATGAAAGTATTCGCAACATGACACAAAGACGAAATGCAAATGTTATCTAGTACCGATTACATCGCATAATCTTTAATCTAAGTGGAGACATGATGAGCAATTTGCCGCGTATTAAGATTTTCTTTTGTAATAAAAATGCAATCATACGGATTAAGGATTTTAATTTAAGTATACCTTTATGTAGTAAAAGGAAAAGTCAGTATAATTTTAATTGGCAGTAATGAATATAAACTTATAGTTAAAACGCAGGTAAACAAGAAATGAAAGTTGAGTTTTATGGGAATCAAAGGTTCAAGATCAAAGGAGCCAATTAGGTACTCGGTGGAAATATATTAAGCGATACTTCCTTGTTAGGTAAGATATCTCATAATGAAATAGCAGCAGAATCTTACTCATAAATGTTCCTACATACGCCAGCTAGAATAAAAATTAAAAAAAAAGATATATCAGCGTTCAAAAACTTCGCTGTTTCTTCCCGGGTATCGTAAAAAGCGTCTAAGGGGCATATTCCACAGGATTGGACAGCAGCCATCCCTTGTGATTAACTGTTCATCAGACTGCGATCACCCCAATTACACAGCCATATTCTGACTGGCGTAAAGAAGTCCTAGTATAAAAATGTCTCCTGGCGGCGGTAGTACCCAACTTACTATATGGGAAAAAAATCGATTCACCAGACTGCCATCACCCCAGTTTAATAAAACAGCCATTTTCTGACAAACTGAAAAGTTCTGGTAAAACAAATGTCTCTTGGCGGTAGTAGTATTCGCCGGCAAGAGCTGGATAATAATGGAGAAATGGAGAATATCATTAAAAGTTAGCAATGAGCACACGTCTTCTACTCTTTGTGCCAAATGTCAAACCTTTCTGTGACGTCACTTACATAATTTTTTTTTTGCAGCGGGAAACACTTGACATGCCATAACTGCGGGCTAGCTAGACCTGCAGTCGTGTGTAGGGCTCCGGACTTCGTCCCACTACCTAGTAAAACCCTGCGGTTTCCTTATCACCCGTGTGGTGGGACGGAATGGTTCTCGTGCCCGGCAGGTGCCTGGCGAATGCCCAGTCCGTTCCCGGGTATTCCCTGACCTAGAAGATCACTTACCTGGTTATTAGCTATAGGCACGGCGGCGGTGGTGGGCGGCACGGACTGCACCGGCCTCGCGGGCTTGGCGGCTGCGCGTTGCAGAGTGGCTCGCTTCACAGACACCATCAGCCACACGTCTTCCACTCTTTGTGCCACCTGGGAAGGATAGAGATGTTTGAAATACTTATTTTTTTTCTGTCCGTATAAATAAGAATCACAAAAATCATCTAAATATTCCGAAAACCTAAAATGCAGGAAACATTTTGTTTATAAGGGTTTACATTATTCCGGACTCTACAGAGTGTTTGAAGTGAGAATAGTTTATTGTTATGGTAGAAAATAGAGTTTAAGAGAAGTAGAGCTTAATGGAACTTCCACTCCAATTTGCCGCTCCTCTGGAAAAGTACCTCCACCTTACAGATGATCACAATGAAAAAGCACTTCGTAACTGTTGTGCTGTGTTTGTGCTAGTCGCCAAAGCTCAGTTGGGGAGGGTATAGGGGGCTTAAAAGCCGGCAACGCATCGGCAATAGCTTCAGTGTCGAGGATGTCCATGGGCGACCCGCCAGCTCGTTTGTCGCCTCTGCCATAAAAGATCGAAACAATGATAGCAGCCCAAAATTAGCCTTAAAATTAAACCGCGAATAATCACCATTTTATTATAGATTTAACTGACACTTGATACGCAAAAGAATTGCGGTTCTATAATGAATGTGCCTAAATTTTACCAAACAAATGAAATAATAGTCCATGTTCGATCAACATTACCTACTTATCAAGGTAATCCATACCTGCGTGACAAGCGCCCTCGTCTCCTGCGTGGCGGACTGCATCAGCATCTCGCGGAACTCCTCAGGCCCGGTCAGGCCGAAGCTCTTGGCGTCTTCCAGCAGCTTGTCGACCGCTATCAGCCCGCCTTCGCCTGCTAGCAGCTCCACGCCGGTTGTGCACCATTCGTTCGACTAAGAGATAATGAAGTGTGAAATGTAGTAGGTACATACGTTATACTTAAACTATCACAGAAACAAATTACAAAAATAGTAATTAGAATGCTTATCTACAAAAATCATGTTTACGGATCAAGTCAGAATCGAAATCGGAGGTATAAAAATTAATATCAAGCCACACATAAAAAATAGGAATCTAATTTAGAGAAAAAAATTTTTTTTACAAGGCGGGAAAAAACTGAAATAAAAAAGTTTAATAAAATAATCACAATGGCACAAAAAATATGGCCGCGCATCCCAATCTCACCGCGAAGGTCGCATCCGAGCGCCAACTCAGAAATTCAATATATTTAAAGAGCCTAGCCTAAAAATACATGATTTTTTTAAAATAATAAATAAATCATGTACAAATATAGGTATTTTAAAATCCTATTTAAATAAGATATAGTTGCAATACTTTTTGCACTAATGCCTCTTACGCCAAATGAATTTCTCAGTATCAATATGCCATCATTCTCAATATGATCATGGCCTCACCTTATCTATCCTGTCCATGAGCTCCCTCGCTTTGGCGAGAAGGAGGTTACGTTTCTGTATCTTTTCGATGAGCAGCGCGCTGGTCCGCCGTAACTCCTCACACTTAGACTCGATGTGGTCCACCGAGCTTAGTGGGTCTTGCATTAGCTGCTCACCTGGGAAATACAGTTAGGTATGTATATTTAAATTATATTAGCATAATTATCTTGATAGTTTGACTGTTTGGATGTTAGGTTTTTATGAATTGTGGATCTATCGTTATATCAGGTTCCCCCAAACATATGTAATGTTTTTCACGTCTTATTTATAATGGGCGTTAATTGGTCACAGTGGTCATAAGAATTTAGCTTAGCTATATTATAAAACATCAACGTTTTTAAATAACAGTTTATATCTGATGAAGGTTCACAATATTCTGTAAGGTTTATAAATTTACTTAATTCATTTAATTTGTCGAATCTTTTTAATGAACCTACAAGGATCACTTCCACTACTGCTACATGTATTGACAATGTTTTCTGCAATACGAATGTAACTGATAAAAAGATTATTAATTGTATGCAGTCGGACCACACGGGACAGCAGGTTACTTTTGAGCATAGTTTTGTCCCTAGGTCTATTGAGATCATTTGTAGACCTGTCACGGAGAAGCGTAGAGACCACTTTAGAGACAACATAGAAAGGAAAATACCTACCCTTTCTTTTATAGATAGTGATGTTAATAATCTTTATGATAACCTGTTTGGCTTCATTGCTTCTGAATTTAATTCAGTGTTTCCTAAAAAAAAACTGAATATCAATATTAATAAACCTAAAACGTTATTCAGTGACTGGGCAACTCCAGGTATTTACAAAAGTAGACTTAAATTATATGAACTTTATGGTTTAAAATCATATTCTAAAGATCCGAAGGTCATAGAATATGTAAAGAAATATTCCAAATTATTTAAGAAAGTATGTTATAAAGCTAAATCAATTTACTTGAGAAATAAAATAAATAACTCAAGTAACAAAATAAAAGCTACTTGGAACATTATAAATAAAGAGACCAGTAAATTAAAATCATATGACGATAGTTATTCTTTGAAAATTAATGATATTAGTTATAAAACAGACATGGATGTAGCACATGCTTTTGAATCATTTTTCTCTGATATTCCTGTAGCCACTACTAGTCTTCTTAATTCTAGCCCAAAGACAGCTCAAACTCTCCTGGCGTCGAGTATAACTGAATGTCAGATCCCCTTTCATTTTGAATACATCACACAGAGTACAATCTTGAAAACTTACAAAGAAATTAATATAAAAAGAACTGAGGACCTTTGGGGAATTTCAACTGATATCATGAGATCAGTAATTTATATTATTTCACCTCATTTGGCCTTGATTTTTAATAAATGCATTGATCAAAATCAGTTTCCTAATCTCATGAAATGTAGTAAAATAATAACACTATTTAAATCGGGTGATAAAAGTGACCCATCGAATTTTAGGCCTATATCAATATTACCGAGCCTTAGTAAAATTTTTGAAAAAATTATAATGAATCAATTGCTTGAACATTTTAAAAAACAAAACTTGTTACATGAGAAACAGTTTGGTTTCACCAAAAACAAGAGCACTACCGATGCAGGGACTGCACTTATCAGACATATCTCTGATGCCTGGGAGAGTAAACAGAACGCTATAGGGGTCTTTTGTGATCTATCAAAGGCTTTTGATTGTGTTGACCACACTACGTTACTCATGAAGTTGAAACATTACGGTCTGTCTCCTACATCTTTGAAGCTAATTGAATCTTATCTCACTGACAGGATACAAAGGGTCCATATTAATAATTCAAATTCATCGGGGGCTAAGCTTCGCATGGGCGTGCCTCAGGGATCTATATTGGGACCTTTGCTGTTCCTAATTTATGTAAATGATTTGCCATATTTTGTAAAGAACTTATGTGAGATAGTTTTGTTCGCTGATGATACTTCACTTATTTTTAAAACTGACAGAAAAGAAAAAACTTTTGACAAGGTGAACAAAGCTCTGTCACAGGTTTCGCATTGGTTTTCTAGCAATAATTTATCACAAAATGCAAAGAAAACTAAATGCATTAAATTTATGATGCCTAATGTAAGACATATTGATACACATATTACAATGAATAATGAGCTCTTAGAAATTGTACATTCTACAAAATTCTTAGGAATCGTCATTGACTCTAAGCTTCAATGGGGCCCCCATATCGCGGCCTTGAGTTCTAGACTTAGCTCGGCTGCCTTTGCTGTAAGAAAAATAAGGCATATAACTGATATTGAAACGGCAAGATTAGTGTACTTTAGTTATTTTCATAGCGTTATGTCATATGGTTTATTGTTGTATGGTTCTGCTGCTGATATTGAGACCATTTTCATATTACAGAAAAGAGCCATTCGTGCAATATACAGCCTTAGGCCACGTGACTCGCTGAAAACTTTATTTAAGGATATTAATATATTAACGGTACCGTCACAATACATCTTTGATTGTATTTTGTATGTTCGGAAGAACTATAAAGATCTCCCGAAAAAATCAGACTCTCATAATTTCAATACTAGAAATAAGCATAAACTTGCCGTTCCAACAGTCAGACTTCAAAAAACAATGAAGTCATTTATAGGACTTAGTGTACAAATATTTAATAAACTACCACAAACTCTTGTTGAATTACCTTTCCATAAATTTAAGACTCAGATCAAATCGCACTTAATGAGAAAAGCTTATTATAAAGTAGAAGATTTTATAAAGGACAAGAATTTGTGGGTGTGACTTATGACCATCTCTGCACATCTACTAATTGACATTTTATATAATTTAATGACATTTATGTAATATCAATGATATTTTTTTAAAAAAGGCTAACTGTTGAGTTTCTTCCGGCACTTCTTCTCAGCAGGCCATTCACGTCGAAGTGCTAGTAGGGTAAAAAAATATTGACGTGCAAAAGAATTTCCTTGTAAATCTAATTGCTGAATAAATATCTTTATCTTTATCTTTATCTAGATAGGCTATCACGAAAAAAGCCAATGTTGCGACCTCCAGCAATCGACAGTTTACATATTAGGTACAAAAGAAACTGATTTTATTTCATATTTATTAAGTATTATATGTAATGTAAGTATGATTTAGTGCACACGCGTACCATCGTCTATAACAGCGCCCGCTGTCTCCAAATCACAGTTGCATAATTTCTCGAAGTCAGCAGCTTCGTCCATGAGACTCTCAACCCTGTTGGCCGTCTCTCCTACCTCGGTCATATCGCACGCAGTCTTTAGATGGCCGTCTAAAGTTGCCTGTGAAAGAAAACACGCTTTTAAATAAAAAAAATAAAACATGCATATAATCAAAATATAACAGTGAAAACTTCTTTGAAAAACCTCCTTAAACATAATAGGTATATTCAAAAACTTAAAAAAAAAATGACATTTATTTGACGCACAATCTAACATAACCTCAAATATTGTTTACGAAATAAACCAATGCCAAATTCAATTGGGAGCAATAAAAATATTCGAACAATTCCTATCAATCAAGCATGACGATGGATTTGATTTGCAATTTCCGCAAATGCAGACGAAACTTATCAAGTCAAGCGTGGGTTACGACGTGCTCGCATGCATTTTGTATCGAACACGGTAAAAAGGAATTTAAAAGGAATGCCGAGAATTCTTTAACTTGTCCGGCTTGTGGGAGCGAACTACGGGATAAGTTTGATGTGATACAGGCAGACTTGAAGCCATCGGAGACTTTCAAATCTATTGTATTGGCTGGAATGAAGCCAGACACAATTATGGATGTTGCAATGCGTGCTATGTCGTTTTGGTCTTATCAAGTGGAACAAGAAACTCTTTACCAAGAAAGCATGGCGAAGCACGCGAGAGAAAAAGTGCAATGTTTGGAAGAAATAAACACAATAAATCTTCAAAAACTAAAGGCCGAATTAGAAACATGTAAGCGTAAAGTTACCACATTACAGACAGAATATAATAAGAAAAAAAAACACGCGGAAGAACTTACGGCACGTTTAGAAGAAAAGACAAGGAAAATACAAAAATTAACTTATCAATTGGATGCTCAAAGAAGGAAAGATATCCACGGAGACATTATAACAGATAAAAATGAAGAGAAATTAATGGATATTTCAGATTTAGTGGTCAATAGAGCGGGGTCTGAGGGTTTTGTTTTTAGGCCGACTAAGGACACTGAAAATGCTCACCAAAATGTGTGTTCACCGAAAACGCCGATGTTTGATTTTAGGAACAAAAATAAAAGTAAGCAGCAATCACATTTTCACTTCAGACCGATGTGCGATAGATCGTGATAAAGTTTTTTATCTTTAAGCTTAGCATTTAAGAAAATAAGTGGACTCACCTGCATTTGTTTAAAGTTTAATAAAAATGTCCTAAATTTTAACCAGTGATTTAATTTTGTGGAATGTTTCTGCCAGAAATTGTCGAATTGTTTTTCAGTCTCTTCGAGTTGTACCAATAATCTGTAAGAAAAAATATAAATTAGGTTTTATGTAAAAGAAATTTAGGCTCTCAGCGTTTAGAGCGTCTTGTTTTTCCTCTTATTTTTTAAACATTATTTGAGTAAACGTATGTCACAATCTAATAGCTGTTTTATAACTTCTAAGATACTGTAATTACCTCTCGACAGCAGCAACATGACTAATAATATTATAAGTAAGATTTGGTTTCCGCACTTGCGCCAGCAACTCTTCGCCCTGCGTTGTTGCCGACGCCAGTTCACTTTTTAAAGCTTTATACCTGGAAAAAGTAACCGTACATTGTTATATGAATATTTTTAAAATATTTTATTTGATTAGAACGATTAAATACTACTGATAAGTGGTTAAGACACTCGTATTTCTCAGTACTTTCAAGATGGCGATCAGCTCTTAATGAAAGGTCAAAGGCATCCACACATAATTCAGTGCGCAAGGATAAACATCATTGAATATAACTAGAGACAATATAATTATACCCGTAAAAAGTAACCGAACATTGTATACCTATGTATTTTTATTTGATTAGTACTATAATTAGTACTACTAATAACCTCCCGTTTTTAAGTCAGTTAAAGGCTATGCAAATTTCATAGGACATAATAGTATTGTCCAACTTACCACGAATATTAAACAAACAAGGTATCATCTTTTACAAATGGTAACAATGAATAGTTTCATAAGATAATGCAATACTGACCTAGATTCTTGAGAGTCTAACAATTCTTTGGTTTGTGTGGGGTCGTTCCCCATATCGCAGTCCACGATCTCGTGCATAAAGTTATCTAATTTACTCGATATCTCCTTCATGAGGGTCGAGAACTTCTCTAAGGCCTGTAACAAAGACAATAGCTCTTTAACAATAGTATGTAAATCAATATCATTGTAAGTGGTTTAGATACTCGTATTTCTCAGTACTTTCATGACGGCGATCGGCTCGTAATGAAAGGTCCAAGGTATCCACACATATTTCAGTGCGAAAGGATAAACATCATTGAATATAAATAGGGACAACTCATGGGTAACAATCGAAGTCTAACAATAAAACATGCATGCCTGCAGGTATTGTCACTCTCGCCAAACACGACGCAATTTTATGACCTAACCGTTTTGAATATTCTGATTTATAGATTTATTTGCACACAGGTGAATTAAATAAAACTGTAAAATACCCTAACAATCCACGAAGCTCAGGGACAAACATTCGAGCATGTGGTTATAGTGCGCACAATTCCCAAAAAATCCCACCTTCTCCAGAGTGTCCCACACGCTGTCGTGGCTATCTCCAGACACACTAACACCTGTGTCTATTATACTGATAACCCCAACGACGATGCCACGGCGCGTCTGATAATGAGAGCGGAGAGAGCCACGACAGCAAAAATTAGAGATTACAACTTGAGGATGGCCATGCGGAGGGGAGATGCGGCGGTGATTAACAAAATACATAGCCAAATCTCCGAAGATAAAACCGCAGGGGTGTCCCAAATTGTAAGTTAAAATAACATCACGGCGACGACAGTTGTACAACCATATTCAATTATAAGTGTAAACAAACCAAAAAAAAAAAAAAAAAAAATGTTATAACACTATATTGGTTTAAATTAAATATATTGAACTAAAATTTTAAATATGTAATATAATAATTTTTTGTAACTTTGCCATAACTAAACTGCATGCTAACTTTAACACTGTATGTAAAATGTGTAACTTTATAATAAAAAATAAAAAAAAAAAATAAAAAAAAAAAAAAAAAAAAAAAAAAAACCTACATATCAACAAGAACCAGGTAACAAAGGAAAAAAAAAAAAAAAAAAAAAAAAAAAAAAAAAAAAAAAAAACAATTTTATAAGTTACACATTTAAATTTTTAAATTTTAATTTTTAGAGTAAGCGTAATAAAACTTAAAATAATAACTTATACTATAACTACTTTGAAATGTACGTCTCTTTGCGCGGAGAGATAATTATATTTTACCTAAATAAACAGAACAATAAAATAACTCAACATAAAAAAGGCACGGGCCAAAGAGCCTGTGGCAGTATTGTTTTTCATTAAAAAAAAAAAAAAAAACTGTAAAATAACTAAAATATCGTCTTGTTATGTTTACTTATTCTACAATAAGATTCGACACTAATATTTTATTTATTTTGAGTAAAGCCTTCATTCAGAGATTCATCTCAAGTTAATAGGTGCTCTATTATGCACATTTTAAGCACCGATTTCATTAATCATTATGATTTATCTTAAGATATATAACAATGTGTTATATGTAATTAACTGTTATATAGTTAAACATGAAACGGTCGATTAAAGAGCACATTCGTACTCATTGTTGTTATTTCTTTAAAAAGCATCGCGCCCATGTCTATCCCACCTTCCACTTATCGTCTCTCGAATATCAAGTATTCCTTCCACTTACTATTCGCTGCTGAATCCACTCCGAGTGTGAGTACTGCAGCTCCCCCCCGAGGTCTGGAGTGAGCTGCGACCTGTCGAAGTGCTCGTACAGCTCGTCGATGGAAGAGCAGACCAGCACACGGAACCTGAACTCCTCCTTGAAGAGTTTGCTGCTGACCTCCGAGAGAGCCTTCTGGAGGAAGCTGGCTGGCCGGAGGACGTACACCGTGTGGATTATGCCGGGGAAGAATTCCTGGAAATTAATGATTTTTGATCTTTATGTCGTGGATTTTTAGAGGACATTTAATTAAATAATAAACAAAATAGGCGCAAAACGTTGACTTCTTCCATACAGGCCTATCATTCGTCATCGAGTCATTTACAAAATCCATCTTTTCTTTGGTTTACCTCTTTCTTGCACTCCGTTCACAAGTAACGTCAAATAAACATGCGTTTATTATATAATTTATCAAATGTTTATTGGGCGTATATTTTTTTTCAGTTTATAAACCATTTAATTAGTTTTCACTCTTGCCTTCTAGGTACTCGTATTCCTTTCACGAACAATTCCATTATACATAGAATAAAAAAGTTATTATAAAAATGAAAACAAACAATGACTAGATCGGCATTCAAGACACGGTCGCAAGATTCATTGAATGAGTCAATTTACATTAAAGTCGTGATACTGTCAGAGAATGAAATGAGGACTAAACGGTGCAGATTGCGATAGTTCTGCTATGTAACATTGTTATTTTTATATAATTACTCAAGTACGTCTTTGCGTGTTAACAAAACGGGTATACTTAATAACATGTAAATTACTTCATAACAATATGGATATGCAGATCATCACACTGTGTAATGAGTAGGTTAGGTAGGTACCAATAACTTCAAGAGATTTTCCAACATGTCTAGCGATACTTCAATATTTTATTAACGGAATAACAAATGTAGGTACTTACAGATATTCGTAATAATACTGTTTTAACGGAGTTCCATCTGTCCTTCCTCCGATCTATGATTATGTGGAAGCCCATATCAGCTTCTAATAACCTGGAAAAAATTGTAAAATATCCTTTAATAAAAATTACAACAGTGCTGTAAAATTAAAATACTGGAGCGCTACGCTGTTTCAAAGTTATTACCTTTATCCACTTATAGAACTGTTAACACTTGTGCTCTACATGAAGATGTAGACTTTAAAGAAGAACTAAAATAATAGCTATATAAGACCTCAGAAGAACCTTCAGCGATTGATAGAGGTCCTGGGCCAATCGCATTTGAGACTTCTTTTTTTGTTTCAGCTTCACCGAGGTCCTACAGGTCTTTTACAGAAGGTTTTCCGAACTTCAAGCTCTCTTCTACAGCGAACAATTGAACCAATTATTAGCTATACTCACGAGGGCACAGAGGTGAGGTAGAGCAGCAGCCGCCGGTACTCCTGCGGCGAGACGAGGTGGAAGTTGTTGTTGTCGGGGAAGGTGATGAGCGGCCGGTGGTCCTTCGCCAGGCCGCCAGTGGCCAGCGTGTACTGAGGGAGGAGCAGCTCGCCGATGCTGCGGCCCTCGTCGCCCTCGCTGCCGCAGCCGTCGCATTCTGCTTCTGGAAATTAATATAAATGCCGGCTTAGAATAGTACTACCCCATTTTATTATAATGACTAGCGATTGCCCGTGACTCCGTCCACGTGATTTCGGTTATACAATAGCCTAAAGACTTCCTCGTCACATGGTCTAACCAACTAAAAAATATTTTTTTGAATTCCAACCAGTTCTTGAGATTAGCGCGTTCAAACAAACCAACTCTTCAACGTCATTATTTAGTAATATATGACCCCATGCAGAGAGATGCAGTGGCTGCATGAATGCGCGGCCGAACAACCAACTCGTCTCCTGCTAGACGACCAGAACAGAAACTCTGCGCCAAACTTTCAGCGACAACGCCATGGTGCCTCTGGCCTGAGTTCGAATGGTTTAAATAAGGGTATAAAGTATTCTGTCACGCACCACATGGCCCACCTAGGTGGCTAAGTGCGGAAAATTTCCCTGGTAAACCTAAACCTAAAGGGGCACCACACCAGTCTGCCCCTGTATTTTAGCTTACACCATGACGCCTGCCCAGCGGTGATTAAGGCAGTAATGCGTATCATAAACCCTCGGCGTACTTGATTCCTTCAATGTCATGACAAGTGTCTCTTCATACGACACGATAAACGTGGGTAAAGCCCCGAAAGATTTTAATTAGTAGGTACGATTAAATGTAAGGTTTTAAATTTTGTCAACACCTCTTAAATTAATAAAGGCAATAATGACAACATGATTTAATGAATATTTATAGACTTTAGTGCTATCACGGTACCCTTTGTTGTCTTGTTAAAACCGTGTTTACTATGTGAGTGTTGTTGTTATTCTTAGTGATTAATATTTAAATGGTCTAAATCCTGTTTACTTCATGTAAACATAAAGATAATGGTGACGAATAATAATACAAAGTGAATTTTCACTAACAAATCCATTCGATAACTCATCCGCTCCAAATTATTCCTTCTTCTTTAAGACCGAGTATTATTATGAGTTACTAATGAGATCCCGTTTCCGTCGTCAGTAAAGCGTAATTGTTAACATATTATTATTCCATAGAGGTTTCATAATGAACAGAGTTGAGAGTTCTTCGAGAAACTCGTGTGCAACACTAATGAGTTAACTTTCAGGGCTTATGAATGTCAATTGAAACTGTAGGTCGTCGGTACGTTAGTTGCCAACTAGAATCCACATGGTACAGCATATTGGAGTGTAATCATAACAAATATTTTCTAATCTCGAAAACAGCATTATGTTTGAAGATTTTTTTAAAGTATTTCATTGGGGGCAGAAGCAGAACCTTAGATTAAAACAATAATGATGCTTTCACGTAATCATAGAACACTCTTGAGACTCCAAAATTGAAGATGTTGAAAGGTATCTGTACAATCTAGGTAAAATTTTGCGAGACCCAATGATTGATGAGTTAATTTACTTTAATAATACAGGATAGCTATGCGTAAAAGCATTGTTTAAAATACTGAAAGATTTCTTATAAACAACATACAACAACACTCCAGAATTAGCACGCTATGTAGATTGTTATTCTTCTATGCGTAAAATCAACGTCACGAAGTTCATTGGCCGAAGTCGGCTCGCGTGCAAAGGTCAAGACATTTGGATTGGACGGCTGCCTCGATCCGCTGACACACCTGCTAGCCAATGCAGGACTCGGAAATGATGCCTAATGGATCTAGATTGCATTACATTTAGATACTTATCCGGTAACTAAGGCTGATTTTAATGTCACGCACGCGAAGGGCCGGTTGTCAACGCGCGTATTGATGAGAAACTAGGCAAGGCAAGTCGTTGACTTTGTAAGGTGGATGTTAGAATTATTTAAACCAAAGAATGTAAGATTAAGTTTAATTGTTGTGTAGCAACAAATATTAAATAATTTTCCGTTTCCGAACACGGAATGAAAGCGAATGAACCGTTTTCATCGATGAAGCATCCACTAATTACAAAAGCTTTAAGTTCTTTAAGGTTTCTCAAAATAAACCTTATGTATAAGCAGGCACATGCGATTAGATATCCGATAGCGCTTGGCCCGTCCACTTAAACACTTATCCAAAAAAGACTTCTGAGGCTTCACATGTTTCTTTCCTTACCTTTTTCATGTATCAAGAAATCAATGAAGAAGTGAGTATGTGTATGACGGCAGTATATAATCCCGCACTTACGTAGTAGATCTACAAATTTGTAACTACTAGACGAAAAGAAACCATTTTCACGAAAGGAAATTTCGTGATTGTATTGAAAGACGGATATTAATTTAGGCGCGTACATTAGTAGTACCGTACGCGTACCTACCTACATACCTAACTGTTTATCTCGATCCTCACGCAAAGAAATTACGTCGACTCGACGCCGAGGTAAATACTGAATAATATCGAAAAGTTAAAAAAATCTGCAAATCATGCTTTGTCTTGGGATTTAGCATTCAAACCAAAATAGCGTTATAATTGTCTGAATTTACAAGACTTTCAATTTACCAAACCATCTTGAACTCAAATAGAATCGACCTTGACTTTGGGGAGTTGCATCAAATTGGAACAGATGTATCTATTTATAACTTCAAAGTACTTATAGCAAGTACCCAACTAGCCAAGCTCTTATCGCTACAAGTTACATAACATCTGCGGAGGCAAGAGCTGGCAAGGTCATTGTCAGATGCGTGATTGACGCTCGGCCGATTGTAAAACGTTAATTTGTAACACTCCGGTGGAGATAAATACGCAAACCTTTGATACGGTAATACCACGGTGTAATACTCATAATACTCATAATTTTGTAGGAATTGTAGGTAGATAGGTACGGTACTTTTTAAACTGCCGGAGGAACGCTGTTAGAGATGATGAACGTATTTCGTATAATAATGATTTGAGTACCTATGTTGGCCTTTGTCCTGCAGTGGGACAAAGGCCAAGTGGGTAATGAGTATGATAATAATATAATAAATCTTATTGTAAAACACTCAAAAATTTTAAGCTATAAAGTTTGTAAAGACAAACAATGATTATATAGACAATAAAAAATAAATGAATATGCCGCTACGACGGATCGTTTTGCATCGACTCACACGCATGTGTATTGCAATGACAACTTGGCACGATAAACCGTTGACTGGTGTAAATAATGGAACGGTGAGTAATTTGTATAGGTATCGGTGCAGACTTGAAGGAATGCACCATTTAGGTAAACATTCTACGACTTGGAAGCGACTTCTGATATCTACCCGAAGTAATCATGATAAAACTCGTACCTACACCGCCGAAAACATTTACGTTCAAGTAGGTACGTAGAAGATTTAGAATTTTAAAAACGTTTGGCTTTTTACTAATGGCTTATTTGGAATAAATTAAAAATACAAAAATACAGTATAAGATAGTATGTTATTATGCCTTTGTAACTGCTGTAGGGTCATTTCGCCTGTTTGCGTCCATTTAGTGCAGTTCCCAAGTTTGACGGCGAAAATAAAAATATCCCAGCAGTAGTATCTATCTCAAAATTATTTAATAAGTTCATTATATAGTCTATTTTAAGATTAAATTTCAAATTTGCTGAAAACACTTTGTATTTATTCCAAAAAAAAAAATATCGGAATTTGGCGTTTTACCCAGTTTGCGTCCACAAAATATAGATTGCGTCCACCCATGGACCAGTTTGCGTCCACCAGGTTAGTAAAGGATAATAGGGGTTATATGAAGAAAAATGAAAAGAAATATAGTATTCTATCAGTGTCTTTATTTAAGAATAAATATAAATATTAAAAATCAACATTGTAATCACTTTAAAAAATTAATTCGCTACAATTATTGAACTTAAAATAAGATAACTATGTAGTAGGAACCTAACCAGTGATAGCATCTTTAAAGATAAACATTATGAGTTCTGTTAAGGGGCCGTCCATTTATCATGTGATGTTTTTTTGACCACACCCCTCCCCCTTGATAAGGTTTAAGACGGGGGGTCTTAAACCTCACCAAGGGGGAGGGATGTGGTTACAACACTAGATGAACATAATCTTATTAAGAATGTCTTCACACCACAGATTTAACGCCGATTTTTGGATAAGTATAGCATATTTGCCGGAAACAAAAAAAACATGATATACATATTACTACACCCCCTCCCCCCTTGTGACATTTCGTGATTTTTTAAGGACACCCTTCCAGGGCAATGGATGACTCCTAATTTTAATCTAAGATCAGTATTAATTAATAATAACGCGCTTCCTGCTTTTCCTTCCTAATACTTTCTTCATGCAGCAGAAGATATGGTTGCTGGAGTACTGGGATTATCATTTCCAGCATTGTAAAGAAATCCTGGTCAGCTGGTCAGCACCAGGTAGTGTTCAAATTAATCAGTAGTTCCCTTTTGTGTAGTGGCTGAAAATGGTTGTAATTAAGACCCTGAGGGTATAAAGATGGTAGCTATACAGTTGGTGCTGATGATGAAGTCAAAGGAATTTCTGGAGTAAGTTCCTTCACGAGAGTTTCTTTTTCATCACTTAATATTGGAGTTTGATGCAATATCTTCTAATGGTAGAATTCTTTTGTCATCTCAGGACACCATAGAACCAACGTCGCTGTAACTTCCAGAAAATCAAAAAGTTGTTAGTGAAGACAAAATAAGATTAAAATAAATTTTGTCCACTTGTCATTTAAGAATTAAGCATTTAAAATATTTTACAAGAAAGTCAATTGCTTTTGACAAAAATACATAGTGGACGCAATTTGGTCTATTATGTTTATAGTATGCGTCCACCCGGACGCAAAGTGGAAATTTTGAAAATTTGATGTAGTAATTCGCGTCCACCTCATTTTATTAGTTAAATATAAAAAAAATAAACAAATTCATAATAACTATTATTCCTTTTTTCATTATAAAAGTTTAGAAACATTTAAGTTTACCAAAATACATATAAAACAATAAAATACTTACCATCGAACTCGCCGCTGCACACTATTTTTTTTCTTAAAATCCCGCGTTCGCGCACTTTTTGTTGAACAGCAAGGACAAATATTTTTTTCATTTTATTTTGGTTTGACGTACGGACCTTTTGTTTATATGTGCTAGCTTCTTAAACATACAGGTTTAAGTAGTAAAATTGTTCGTTTGATTGGTGTAGCAGTTTACTTATTTTCGAGGATTTAAAAATAAAGTGGACGCGAACTGGGCGATGGACGCGAACAGGCGAAGTTACCCTATAATCTGCAATTTTGTCTGAATAAAAATGGACCTGTTTAAGATCTACATATTTACATTATTATTAAAAACTAGCGGCCGCCCGCGAATTTGTTCGCGTGGATTTGTTTTATCCTATGGGGGCATTTAATCGAGATAAAAAGTAGCCTATCACCTAAATCAGCCCATACCCCGCCTGTTCACAAAATTTTATTAAAATCTGTTCAGTAGTATCAGCGTGATTGACGGACAAACATTCAAGGAAACAAACTTTCAAAATAATATTATTAAGATAATCGTAAATTAGATGAAAGTATCTAGTTAGAGGTGTAAACTAAATGCCGTAGTTATGTTTTGATTATCAAGAGAGTCTACGTAAAATTCAGTGGAGCGTGTTTCAATAAAACATCCCTCAATTGACAACGTCGTGGTTCATGACCATCATAATATGAATTGCATGTTTCAGTTGTGATAACATCGACACAGAAAGCTAGTAAGATTTTAGCGAATAAGAAGTTATTTTAGTTATACGTGTTTATTTTGAGAAGTGAAATAGAAAAGACATACGATCACCGTTCATCCAACTTCTTTACGATCTACAACGATAATGATTTTCAAGATCACAGTATCGACTGGATAAAAAAGTAGACTTCATGTACAGCATTGCAATGATCTCACTTTGAATACCTGAAGACGAGTTATTTCTAAAATAAAAAATGAAATCAGTTTCAACGGTTTAGTTACTTATTATTGCGGAAATAAATCGACATTGGAATCGGAATAGAGAGGCTTGTGGAATGTGAGAAATGATACCTTGAGAATTTTATAGACTTGAGATATCTGTAACTGAAGATAAGTAACAGTATTCAATGATAATAACGTGCCCCAGAGTGTGTCATGGAAATCCCGATATTAAAAAGTGAATTTAAAATAACGTAACAAATTGTTGCACATGTTTTTAAACATACTTCTGTTGTTAACCGGTCGTAAATACCACACATTATCATATGTGTCATAATAAATAACAATACTTTTGTTAACTTTAACCACAATGTTATTAGGAATATATTAACCCACTTTCTTAACTAACGACCGATAAATACTATGTATATTAATTACTTATGCGAATTGCGAGTCAAATGTCATTATTAGTAAGTTATAAATTAAGAATAACCAAATCAGAAATGCCTAAATCAGAAAAGGGAAACCTTGGCTAAAGCCGGTTAAGTCTGAACGAGCTCAGTCAGCAGTTGACGCAGTAGCTTCACTGTCGGGAAAGTCCTCGAGCCTTCCATCCTCATTGATATGCGGGATGCAGCCTAATCTCATCGGCCCAAAGAGCACTTTTTGCCGCCACAGATAAAATAAACTGAAGCGATCGACCTTCATGGCGGCCTCACCTCTTTTCCGATGTTTACTTTGTCTATGGTAAGTTTATTACTGCGCGCAACGGAGAATATTTTGTGGAGGGCTGGAGCGAGGCTTTCGCATAATAAGGCAAGGTAACGCTATTTCAGACATGCTAGATGCAAAACAGAAATTAATTTTCGACAAAATTGGTGTAGTATAATTAATGTTCTCACGAACATGTCTTTTGTAGAAAACTAAGCGTAAGTCGTAACATAATTGACAATACGGTCGGGGTTTATTAACCTTTTGTCTTATCCTGTTCTGTATTGAGAAACGAAGACTAGATGAGTCCACTTCCTAGTTAAACGTCAATTGCATTGGCTGCAGTGCAGACCAGTGCATGTCTGGTAATTGAAGTGATCAAAACAGATCAAATAGCGTTTATCAATTCTCTCATATTCAATCAGATTCAATAAAAATTATGTAATAGATAATGTTTATATCTACGTATCTCCCTACAAAAATAGTAACAAAAACTCTTCGTGCTGACTTTACAAAAAAGAAAATACCTACCCATCGACTGTTGCTTATAATCAATCATGTAAGGTTTTATTAAGTTGAGTATCTTAAACATTGCGGTCATTTTGCGTTAACCCTCACGTCTTTTTATTTTTCTTTTCAAATTTTCGCTTTTAATCATGTAGGCACCTACTATAATCGCTGCGTCAGACATTTACGAAAAGACAAAAAGCATTCTGCATGAATTATAATACATAATTCAAACAAAAATAGAAGTTAGCAATACTATAAAACATATAGGTACCTACCAATCTACCTAACGAGTTAGGAACTCTACATTTTGTCCACAAAACTATGAATAAACAACCAGACATCAATGAATGTAGCACAATTCACAATGCTAGCCTTTTGTGCAATTGTGTGGATATTGTTACGTGAATACAATATTAACTACGAGTATTTGGGTGCCTATAGCGTTTCAGTCAATTTACCAAATGGCATAAAAATTCGCCCAACAAACAAACTTTCTTTTTACCAGAGCAGAAGCGACAAAATAGTTATAATGCCGGCGCAAACTTCCCTTTCGCTTCCTTTCCCAAAGTTGTTAAACTGAAATTACTTTCGCCCTTGGTTGTCCTTGCGTTTCTCCCCTTTGAATGCCAATGAAAAACTGCTAAGATAATGTCTCTTAAAGCAATTTTGCCGCAATAAATTTCCAAAAAAACGTTCGCTTTATTTTTTTTCAACACTATTCATCACTATAGCACTGGAATACCGCATTGCACCACAGATAAAAAAAATACTTAAACACTTGCCTATTCTCTTGACAAAAAATAAACTCAAGCGCATCTGTGCAATCTCCAGCGTGTACTTCAAACGGCACATGGCGCATGCGCATACCGCGCCGCCCGCGCACCGACTCTCGCTGAAACGTCTTCTGAGACCACACACACGCATTTGACAGTGTTTTTATTTACACAAGCGGGCCGTACCATCGTAAATACATACTAATGAGCTGTATAATTGCTAGTTGTAAGAAATTAAATTAAGTATTAAGGTGGTTGCTATTGATTTGGCGCGCAACGTGTAGAATAGAAACCGAAGAAATTAATCGAAGTGGAAGTAAAAATTTGTCAATTTAGTTGCTGCTGAGAATTGATATGGCACGTTTAAGAACGTAAACTAAAAATTGAATCGTATCGTACGCGCGGAAACACTATTAGATTACCTCGTAATCCGAAACACTGCATTGTCCTGCGCACGCGGCAGCACACGCCGGCTGTGACAGCCGCTCCGAGACTGCTGTCACGCTCTGACATAAACACCCTTTGACATGCGACCTTTGGTCAGTGCACTACGAGCAACCGCACACTCTACGTACTACTCGTAGTTACTACGCATTCACAGTTATTATCCCTCTGATATTCAGTAAATTTCTTTTGGTTTATATAGCTTCGCCACAAAGTAATCAATTTCAATTGTTGTTAACGCGATTTAGGTATAGGAAATTAATCCAAGTCAGAGGTAAAATGACTGTGAACCAATAGTAGGTACTTCGTCAAATGGACATCTATCAGAGTCGGTCGCTATTTCGCAGCGACCACAATACGCGCGCCGAACCACAACTGACTGAAATATGAGGTAATTGGAAAACGTTATCGGTGGCTCCACAATCAATAAGATAACTGCGGATTAAACGAGATGAATTCGATATCTCGTGTGCTCGATGATACGTTTATTGGTTATTGAACGTTCAAAGTCACCGAGTAAACTTCTAAATAGCTACCTATTGAGCAACTCATACTAGGCCGCTTTTAATTAAGAATTTAAATGGAAATTTACTTGATCCCTTAGTGCGCTACAGGTAAGAGACAGTAAAGGCGCAGACTGCTTATATGCAGATTTTATGCACATTCTCTAATTTAATCCATATGATTAAAAAAGTTGGTGAAGCCGTAAACGTAAGTGTTGGTTTTATGTTTATGGTAATATGTAGGTAAGAAATCTTCACTTTCAACGGTGTTTGTTTAAAACTCTTAACGTGCCTTCAGAGTTTGTAGGAAGAATTGGTAACAAACATTGTATGTATACTTTCTCTATCTTTTATGTTCATAACAAATAAACTATTCACATCGTCAAGCAATATACCTAGTCGAAAGACGTACAACGCCGGTATAATCAATTAAAGTGGTATCAAATCCGTGATCACAACGACACCATTCTTCCCCGTTCAATGGTCACGAACATTCGTATCACATTACAGTTGATAGAGAAGCATCCCAAACATTCAGCTCCGATACCGGCTAGAAGGGGGTCGCCGATGGCATGCCGCAAACCGCAAACAGACTGGAACTCTCATCTACCGACCGAGGATCATAAATAACACTGATTAATCGTCATGATTAACTAACGAGCGGATTATTGAACTTAACATGTAATCAGTGCAATTACAATTACTGTAGCTGAGATTAATGAGGAATATTAATGTGGACCACAACAGAACCGTAGCCAAAGCATAATTATTAAAAATTTAATTAAATCGTAAAAGCAAAAAAGCATTCGAATTCAAGCATGTTACGAGCAATGCAACATTCAATTGTTTTGCTAGTTTCAAATATTAATAACTATATTATCAACTAATTATCCGTAATTCTCGACTCAACAAAGCGTTATATACATCGCAACAATGCTTTGTAAAAACGCGAGTATGTCGGAATGTGTATCTGCCGGACGCATTTTCTCAAATTAACCAATTAGCACAATCACAAACTGATTGACTGTCGATTGTTATGCGTGTTTAAAATTACGAAAGGAATAAACAATACGTTCTGTGTGAAAATAAAATATTGTTAATTTGACGTTTGTCGGTGCAAGACAATGAGTAAGAAATAAAACAATTGGAACAATCGCGTAAATCCACCGGGTGAATGTTCCGAGTGTCGTTCTAATTATACCCGTGCTTTGTGTAGATTTAGTCCTTGGTGGGGGTGCAGTGCAGACAACAATATTAAGTTTGTGACCACTTGCAGCGTCAATCATAATTAGAAACATTGCAATTTTTTGGTCACAAATGGAAATAATTACATTCGTATTTAAAAGTGAATGACCCTAGGCAAGCCAATTAATAACTTTTATAGAGAAATATATTACTACCCACTTATTTATCTTAGGTTTAAATAAGCTGAAACAGAAAACGAAACCTGTATTTATTTACTCATGTAGTAAGTTTTATAAGCTCAGAAAATGCATCCATTTTCTCGCTTAAGTGATTAAACTTTTCTCTCTTCACGTATGAAAGTTACCCACAAAGAAGTTTATATTTTCCCAGCACTAACTAGATTGCCTTAATTTACGTCTAACGCTAAAACTTGAGGCTGCACAGTAACAATTTAGCGGCAAACCGCTGAGCTCCATCTGGCGCGTTATTAAATAACATGAAGGAAATTGCACTTGCGTCTAATTTTAAAAACTCCAGGGGTGAAATATACCCAAAGGAAAAAACCGGCCAAGAGCGTGTCGGACACGCCCATGAAAGGGTTCCGTAGCTAAAAGATGGCCCGACCGCTTAAGACACCATTTAGTAAGGGCAACTAACTGCACGTCATAAGTTAGTCGAGTTGTATAAAAATAACTATGTATGGTACCTACAGAGTTCGCTATAGTTTTCGTTGAAAGTACTCACTTGGAGGTATACAGGACATTTTTTTCAGAATTATTGTAATAGTATTTCAAAAGTTAAGGGGGGGGGACGCTCTAATTTTAACTTTGTATTAATATATCTCGAGACTGGGGTGTTTGATCCACATGGTTTCAAAGCAAGTTTTATTGTATTTAAAAAAAACCTTTTTAACGATACCCCACACGATGGGGTGAGTCGAATTTTTTTTTTCGAATTTACTTTTCGCTGTATGGGAGGGGGGTAAAAATAATTATTTTTAGATTATATTAAAAACCAATTCTTGAATTATCACTTTACATCTCTCCACCAATTTTCGTGGCAATCGGTTCAGAAACGGCGGAGAACGAGCCAGGACAGACAGACAGACAGACAGACAGACAGAAACTATAAGGGTTCCGTTTTTGCCATTTGGCTACGGAACCCTAAAAATGGATGGTTAAAACTTTGTGGTAATGGTGGTGGTCTATATTGGTTATCTTTGGAATAAGACAGATCATTAGTGTTAAATTGTTTCAGGTAAATTATGCCAGAAGGTTATTTTTTATTATCTTTTCATTCTTCGTTATCAAAGCAGTACAGATAATATTTATTTATTATACTTTCATGAATACATCCACATAAAAACAAATGATAATTTATATGTGAGTGACCAGAGATAACAGATAATTAAAATCTGTGTGAGTAACATTCCATTCGGTAGCCATTGGGAAACCCCTTCCTCCACAATAATTCTAAACTGAGAATAATACTACATACTCGCAAATAACTATATTTCAGATTTCACTATTACCTAAATCTTTCAGAAAATTATTTATTATTTAGTCGTAAAATTTAAATGAGTTGACCTGTGCCAGATTCTATGCAGAAATTGGAACAACACCAAGTGTAGGTAAGCATGGTTTAGTGTTTAGTGTCGTCTGGCACTTCTGATGTCAATGCCCTGAGTACTTACTTAATTCAAGGTAATAAACTTAAACGGAACAACGCAGAGGTTTGGAGGACAAGGCCCTTGTTGCGAAATGTAGGTATCTGATTGATCGGAATTTGGATCTGTTTGTTTTTATTGGAACTCTTTAAACAATACCAAGAAAAACCTTGAACTATTCTTTCTAACAAAGATAGGGGCTGTTCATTGGAAAATACAGTTTCTTCCTGTAAGAAAAATGTATCTACCAAATTTTTATCGATGCGAAATCTTTCGGAAAAACGGGCTTTAGAACATTCATTTCTGAGATTCCTATGTAAAATTTGTGTACCAATCGATATAAATAAATTATAAAGCCTTTTTATTAATTTAAACATCACTCTAAAATGTTACGTTGTTATTTTTAATACATTTACATTCACCCTAGATACCAAGCCAATTGTGCCTTGGCTGAAATTTAAAAAATCACAAAAAGATAACGGAGTATTTTCATAACTTTTAAAAGGTTCGTTGATTGCCGTTTCCCTGGACTTTGAGTGAATTGGCTACGATTTTTTGATGAAAAATGTAAATAGGAGTCCTACCCAACAGAGAGGTTAAATGTCCCTCTGGATATAGGTCAAACTGTCAATGCCGTACGTTAATAACATGTTGGCAACTGCAACTAAGAGGATTTCCTCTGCATACATAGGTAATCTAACCCTCGTTCTAACAAATAGCATAAACCAGCTGTTTAACCGGCATTAAACCTCTTTGGTAGTGGCCGGTTACAGAAATATAAATAATAAGAAAAAGCATCTGTCAATCACTTGACGTTTGGAATTATTATGAAGTGGATTAATAATACACAAAATTATTGTAAATATTTTAATACCAAGCATTAGTGTGAACAAAGTGTTACAAGAATTATTATATTTCTACAACAAAGTCTTCGTGTGTTTTTCATTGTCGGCGATAACCCCCTGGGTTATACACCAGCAAAACTATATTGCATTGTGCAATGTGCATATGCGTGTGACATAGAACTTCACTTATGCATCCATAATGGTGGTCACCCATCGATCTTATGGAGCATGAATCTGGCAGAGACGTTGAGTCAGACTTAGACATTAATAATGATGACTTAGTAGTTGTTAAGATTATTAAGACGATATTGAAATAGTTTAAAGATGTATCCAGCTCATTTAACACTATTCTATAAGTATCAGACTTTAATTTCCCCCTGCAACGCTAAAACCCTGAGTGCTATCTTAACACAAATAATCACCGCGCTTGCCAAATACGAAAATTGTAGATAAACAAGAAAAATATTTCGATTTTGAATTATGACCTTGTATTATCACGTCTGTTCTTGCAATGACCGTTGACGCAGGCGCCCGCGCATCCATTGTTTTTCGTCCACTTACGCAAACTTGTCTTTGTGACGACCGACAAAGACTGGGAGAAAATTAAGCAAACGGGAGATGAACAAAGTAAAGTCTTGTTTTAAGCAATTCCACAAATTTTGGAGGGTCTTGTGAATTTTAAGAGCTTGTTACGGAATACAATTTTATTTATTTATTTATTTATAAAACTTTATTCCAGTCCAGTCGGCCGCCCAAGATATCGCTGGAAGGACATGGTGGAAGCTGACCTGCGCGCGCTCGGGGTTGAGGACTGGTTGGAGGTGGGACAAGAGAGAGACCGGTGGAAGTCTCTCGTTTCGGAGGCCAAGACACACTTTGGGTCGTTGAGCCATAAAAGTTAGTTAGTTAGTTAGTTAAAACTTTATTGACCACACAATAAGTAGGTACAAAAGGCGGACTTAACGCTGAAAGCGTTCTCTGCCAGTCAACTTTTTATCACACTGTTGATAATTAAATCCTTATGAAACTAAAGATAATTTCGTACAAATTGTGTTTTCTAGATCGCCACACATCTAGCATGAACCCGCAACAAAAAAATACATTACTGTGTCGACGCATGCGAATATTTTGCACAATGAAATAGGCACTTTTATCTACCATCAGTGTTGCGATTTGAAGGAATAAAAGAACTAGATGAAGAAATTCTTTATCTTTAGCTATTGTATAATAATAAATAAGATCTTCAAGTACGAGAGCGGTTCACAAGAAAAAGTTTCAAAATATTACTCTTTTGAACTGATCCAAACTACGAAGCAGACGAAGCGGTATAATGCTAAGAGTTTGCCTTAAAAACAACAAATGTTACCCAAATTTTATCAAGATTCAGGGTAAAAATATATTCGGTGGGCAAAAGTTAAGCCCATTCAAGATGTTTCGTGACATCGGGTGTAATCCAGCATTTACGCCAGATTGTATCTGGGTCGGAGTGTTATTCGATAGGACTCCAGATACAGTATTTGGAACACATTTTAATAATCATATTAAAGTATGGAATAAAATATACGGGAAGTTAACGTAAGTTTAGTAATAACTAGCGGCCGCCCGCGACTCCGTCCGCGTGGATTTCTTTTTTTCGAAATAAAAAGTAGCCTATGTTCTGTCTCAGGGTCTAAAAATTGTCTGTACCAAATTTCATCAAAATCGGTTGCGAGGTTTAAGCGGGAAAGCGTAACAGACAGACAGACAGACAGACAGACAGAGTTACTTTCGCATTTATAATATTAGTTGGGATTTAGCAACTCTTGATACTTTTCTAATGACTTGCCCAGTAATGGTCAGGCGTTGAAAATACTACTTGCGAAAATTCATATACTGTTGGTAGAAATCTTCAAATTTCTAATCTCGACGAACCTATCAAGTGTCTACAAAATCCGGTTGAAAACAGCTGTTTATCGTCACAGATGGGTGCATAGCTCGTCTGCAATCGATCAGGAGAAAGTGTTAAAGTGTTTAGGGTTTCTCAGTTTATTTTAGTTCATGCTGTTGAAATCCATTGAACCAGGTCACTGACGGCAGAAGCACTGTCGAAAAAAGTTTAAGATAGAACGAGTAGAAAAAGGTACAATTAGTACCACGAAGATTGTAATAAATCAGCTAATAACTACGCAGCTTATTCATCAAATAACTAGAAGATAGTATCAGTAGGGATCTGATGTATAAAACACAAAAGCTCGTATATAATGTAATTATAAACGGAATGCTTAGAAGATAATATATCATACCGAAGTCCGAACCCAAACAATTTAGAGCAGGGCAAACGAATGATGTAGGTAAAAGTCCCAAATCTGTGTTATCTTTTTTATTTGTTCTAAAACCGCCCGCAGATAGATGTCCATTATTGTTACGGATTTTGTTTAATTTCAGCGCAAATAACGGTCACTTTCCCACGTAACGGTTTCGCAAAAATAAACAATGATGGACAGTGTTAGTCGAACTGATTAAATGTTTTTTATAACCTAGGCATACAATCCATTCGCAGTATTTTTTTGTTCAACATGTCATAACTTTACAGTTTTTGTATTGTACAAATAAAAGTGCCTACTAATAATGTAACGTAGGTACTTAATTTAAACAAAGGCATGGCACGATCTAGCAATGTCACTATAAAGTACTGCTTCTAATCTTTTAAAAATGACAGTCACCTGAATGCTATTGGGAATAACAAATGTTCGAACATCAATCAAACTCGAGTCATCGTTGGAATGCAACGCGAAATAAACAGAAATAAACCACCAGAAGCATCATGGAACTAATACCTTCATAGTTCGTACAGAAATTGTCCTGCATGTACCAATCGCGTTAGACGTGACGAAATAAATTGATGTATGATAGATATGACTTACAGTGATGAAGTTCGGTGTGGCACGTGTAAGGTACCATATAACTACATTTGAATATAAATTAATTTTGATTAGTTACGGATGCGGAGCGTAACCGTTAACTAAAACTCATGTCCAAAGCATTCAGGACGATTGGCGATGAACATTTAAATAAGCTCTATTTCCCTGGAGTCATATATTTATTGTTATAGAACGCATGTTTGGAGAAAGGTTGGGAATTCATTGCATACTTCATACATACTATAACTGCATTGCTAGTAACGACTTTGCAATGCAGAGAATATCATCAATATCACATCAGTTTTATGGGTTTCAAACGCGCTATTAACATTTCCAAGTCTTGCTGTTTTTCCGAATGAAGAATCATTTCCATTTTATGAAAAAAGACGGAAATCGATCTAACTGACACGTACTACTTGCAGTAAGTTGAAACAGTTACAGACTGTATTTTAGAACAACCACAGGGCAGATAAAATCTTTGTGTCGTAACGCTTAAACCTTACATTTACAGGTGCGAGTACATAATCAGATTAGTCAGATTAATTACCCTGTGGGTTTTAGAAGAATAGAGAAAGAATGAGTGAAATGTAGACTTGTTAACATTGGTCAATATCGGTTTATAGGTGCTGAATGAAAGCCAAATTAAGTCAAAATGTTCTTAACCGTGTGGGATTGACATGTCTGAAGCCTGTATAAACAAAGAACATTTTAATATTCAGAACCTTCCAGAATCCTATAGATAATTTAGAGTTGTGAACATTGATCAATATTGGATTATGGGTGAAGACTGAAAGCCAAATTAAGTCAAAATTTTCTTATTCATGTGGGATTGACATGTCTGAAGCCTGTATAAACAAAGAACATTTTAATATTCAGAACATTCCAGAATCCTATGGATAACGTATTTTCCCAATGCATCGCACACACTGGTCGGGCTCGCCAGCGCGGAACGGCTGTCCTAATAACAGATCAAACAGGTTCCATCGCGGATGTTCTTTATTTGCGGGCTACCATGCGACGACACACAGCACAACACAATGCTTACAAGCTCACACACGATAGGATTAAGCAAAAAATCTTCATGGCCAAACTAGTATTGAAGAAGGCCATGCCCGGTTACTAGGGCTAGTCTGCTAGATCTATCTTGATTCTTGAATCATTAAGGGTTACGTGCAATGCAAGCAGGCAAGTCAGTTAATAATAGAAAATAGAAATTTCCAAAAAAAAAGTTAGTAATAATCATCTTCCGCTGCTTGGAACCAATGATCCAATTTTAATAAAAAAATTAATAATCTGGGGCCTAGAATATCCGTTAGCAGATTTAAATGAAATACTTCACGGATGCCATAAATCAAAGTGAAAAAGTACCGCTTGTGAGCTTGTTTTAATAGCAAAATATTTATCTGCTAATAGACTGAGATAGTTGAACGCACTCGGTTCGTCTAGCTTCGTTCTAAATCTTGTTTAAATAAATTAGTGCAACTTCTACAGGTTCCAAATTAATGGTTCCCGATCTATTATCATGATTCAGCTTCATGACTTAACGTTAATAAAGCCGGGTAGGATACAGCCATAGCTCTTATTTTAACGTGGTGTTCTAATCCCAACTACAACTAATATTATAAATGCGAAAGTAACTCTGTCTGTCTGTCTGTCTGTTACGCTTTCCCGCTTAAACCTCGCAACCGATTTTGATGAAATTTGGTACAGACAATCTTTAGACCCTGAGACAGAACATAGGCTACTTTTTATTTCGAAAAAAAGAAATCCACGCGGACGGAGTCGCGGGCGGCCGCTAGCAAACACTAAAGCTAAGCTTTTAGGGAGCGTATTATCTCTGTGGCCTCAATACATTTATCATCACTTGACTCGGATATTAAATTGTGCTGAATAGCTGACAGAGGGCTGCCGTGAACTCGTTCAACATAGCGTTATCTATTCAAATGCAACATGCAGTGTGGGTGTGCGGCCTCTACAGCTACTAATACGAGCAGGCTTTAGGTCGTGATGGGATTAACATTGACATAGAAATCGTAAGTAACAATTTTTGTAAAAGAAAGAGAGAAAGCCCTGATATAAAAAATTGAAAAAAAGTTAATAATATGATCTGTAGGTACAGTTCTTATAATTTATACATGTGGATTTTATACCGAACCGAAACAAGGGAAACGTTTCAGCCGAAAAGTAGTACCGTTTATGAGGAATTGAGGAGTGATACTGGACTGTTAGACTAAGGCGAATTTATCTTCTGTATTTTAAGCGAAAGTTCCCGGATGTTCCTATGAACCTATAACATATACCTTTGTTAAGGGATCTGTACTACCTACTGATATTAAGCGGTTTGTCACGCTTATTTACTTTCATATTATGGCAGTAATATCTATACTAACAACGACCAGAGCGATGCTTGCTAATACAAAAGGATACCGATACCGGCTTTGTGGCCCATCCGGCGCGTGAGGCTGCTACATAGATTACATTCAGTAGGTACATGGGACAATGCACAATGGGGTAGGACGGAACGTCACGTCAAAGTGGAACTAACGCAAAAAATATGTATTGAAAGTAAAATGTATGTCAATATCAGCGACCGATGTCAGCCCTCGTAAACGGTAAAGGTAATATTGTGTTGTCATATGCTGTAGATTGCTTTCAATATTTATGCTAGGTTCTAGTGCAATTCCGTGATACCGCTATTTTAGTAGATATGATAAAAGCACACATCTTTTGACACCGGACACGTTTTGTGACCACTTGGTAGCAATCATCGACCACAACCACAAACTATAACTAGTACCATCAATACCCTCGTACACAACGGAATGGGTTTCGAATTACAGTCGCCACAAATGTACCTTATTATATTGATGGAATTATAGCAGTTTGAACTGTTCATGTCAGGTTTAAGTTTTAGAAACTTCTTACATTGCCAATACATATTCATTACGAATTTACGAACAAACAATAACAATACTCATCATAATACAATCCGCGGTGATCAAGCATAATAATGTCGTCAAAGTTGAAGGATTTTGATCTGCTCTTCCGTTCATGGTAAGCGCCATACCAATCATTAACGAAAAAAAAACACTTTGCGAGGCATGCAAAAAAATCGGTCAGCCATTGAAGCAGATTAACAAATAATGTTACAACCGTAGCCTTATTAGCTATCTATTCAAAGTCGTAGCAGAGCGTCCAATAGGCTCTGATACTGGGCTCGCTCGTGGCCACTCAGCGCGTCAAGTGCTCATCTGCAAAGGTTATGACGCCCAGACAATACTCCGTTAGTACAATACGATGGAGTTAATAGTAAGTAGTAGAATGGAGATATTCGAAGTAACTTTGAATATGGAAGCAAGCTCTTATAGGAAATTAACTGATAGAAAAAATCCTTACATGGCAAAAAGTACCTATGTTATAACAGTAGGGGGTAGGGGCTTGTTTTAAAAATAAGTTGCTGTTGGGACTTCTAAATCTCCTTATCTTATTTAACATCACTAACATGTGCAACATCTCCTGTGCTCCAGTGCTCTAAATCCCATAGTTCGTGCAGTAGAGGTGAAAAGGTTTTAATAGAACTTTTGATCTTGATAAGTAGGTGTGAGCTGCAACAACCGAGAAAGTCGTCTAGGAAAATAAGTGTGCTAATATTTTTTAGTGAAGTGCACTTGGCAGACAGCCACGACTTTCGTTCCCCGTTGATGGAAACCGGCTACTACGATCTATCCATCCAAAACTATACCAGGGAACATAACTCAATGTCCAGAAGTGTAGACCTCTTTGATCCCTATGAGTTGTGAAGACAGCTGTAAAATATTGCTGAAACAAATCCAGATTCCTATAGCTATGGTGAGTAATTTCACCTGAAGGGTGATGCTACACTTCATTTTTTTTTCTAATTAGCCAGTCGGAAAAGAGAGACGAATATCGGAAAATCTGATTAACAACTCACACACAAGGTTTTGTAGTTTTCTTTAAGAATTTCACTAGTTCGGTGGCTTCTTTTCTTTCTTTCTAGTTCGTTAGATGTTCGAACTTAATTATGTAAAGGTCCTTCAGACTGCGTAAGCAACATTTTAAAGACAAGCAGAATCGATTATTTCGGCCCTCATTTCGGGCCAAGGACACGATAAATATTTCAGTTCATGGCATTTTATATGGACTGAATTACATAGTATTATTCAAGTATTTACCTGACGATTTCAAGAATCGATAATGTGTGTTACAGACTGATCTTTCACTTGACCAAGTATTGAATTGGCTTGACTAGCCTGGTATACTATACTTAGAATAATAATTGATCCTTCAAGTTACCATAAAGTGTGGAATGAAAGGCGATATGATCTTCAGGAAAATTTCTGTACCGAGAGTATTGATGTTTAGGTTGTGACGGTCTAGATAAGATGGCTATTATTTTACGAAGAACAGTTATAGGTTCAATATAAGGCGCAAGATAATCGAATACCATATATCTATGTTTAAGTTATATTTAATTTTTAAAAACGACATAGGGTAAGTTCGCCTGTTCGCGTCCATCACCCAGTTCGCGTCCACTTTATTTTTAAATCCTCGAAAATAAGTAAACTGCTACACCAATCAAACGAAAAATCTTTACCACTTAAACCTGTATGTTTAAGAAGCTAGCACATATAAACAAAAGGTCCGTACGTCAAACCAAAATAAAATGTAAAAAATATTTGTCCTTGCTGTTCAACAAAAAGTGCGCGAACGCGGGATTTTAAGAAAAAAAATAGTGTGCAGCGGCGAGTTCGATGGTAAGTATTTTATTGTTTCATAGGTATTTTGGGAAACTTAAATGTTTCTAAACTTTTATAATGGAAAAAGGGATAATAGTTATTATGAATTTGTTTATTTTTTTAATATTTAACTAATAAAATAAGGTGGACGCGAATTACTACATCAAATTTTCAAAAGTTCCACTTTGCGTCCGGGTGGACGCACACTATAAACATAATAGACCAAATTGCGTCCACTATGTATTTTTGTTAAAAACAATTGACTTTCTTGTAAAAATAATTTAAATGCTTAAATTTTTAGATGACAAGTGGACAAAATTTCTTTTAATCTTATTTTGTCTTCACTAACAACTTTTTGATTTTCTGGTAGTTACTGCGACGTTGGTTCTATGGTGTTCTTAGACGACAAAAGAATTCTACCAATAGAAGATATTGCATCAAACTTCAATATAAACTGATGAAAAAGAAACTCTCGTGAAGGAACTTACTCCAGAAATTCCTTTGACTTCATCATCAGCACCAACTGTATCGCTACCATCTTTATACCCTCAGAGTCTTAATTACAACTATTTTCAGCCACTACACAAAAGGGAACTACTGATTAATTTGAACACCACCTGGTGACCAGTATTTTTTTACAATGCTGGAAAAGATAATCCCAGTACTCCAGCAACCATACCCTCTGCTGCATGAAGAAAGTATTAGAAAGGAAAAGCAAGACGCGCGTTATTATTAATCAATACTGAACTTAGATTACAATTAGAAGCCATCCATTGCCGTGGAAGGGTGTCCTTAAAAAATCACGAAATGTCACAAGTGGGGAGGGGGCGTAGTAATATGTATATCATGTTTATTTTGTTTCCGGCAAATATGCTTATCCAAAAATCTACGTTAAATCTGTGGTGTGAAGACATTCTTAATAAAATTATGTTCATTTAGTGTTGTTTTGTGTACAAAAGGGAACTACTGATTAATTTGAACACCACCTGGTGCTGACCAGCTGACCAGTATTTTTTTACAATGCTGGAAAAGATAATCCCAGTACTCCAGCAACCATAGCTTCTGCTGCATAAAGAAAGTATTAGGAAGGAAAAGCAGGAAGCGCGTTATTATTAATCAATACCTACTGATCTTAGATTAAAATAAGGAGCCATCTATTGCCGTGGAAGGGTGTCCTAAAAAAAATCACGGAATGTCACAAGGGGGGAGGGGGCGTAGTAATATGTATATCATGTTTATTTTGTGTCCTGCAAATATGCTATACTTATCCAAAAAGCGGCATTAAATCTGTGGTGTGAACTGTAAAGACATTCTTAATAAAATTATGTTCATCTAGTGGTGTAGTAGGGGGGGGGGAACTTAAACCTCATCAAGGGGGAGGGGTGTGGTCAAAAAAACATCACATGATAAATGACGGCCCCTTAACAGAACTTATAATGTTTATCTTTAAAGGTGCCAGCACTGGTTAGGTTCTTACTACTACATAGTTATCTTATTTTAAGTTCAATAATTGTAGCGAATTAATTTTTTAAAGTGATTACAATGTTGATTTATAATATTTATATTTATTCTTAAAAATAAAGACACTGATAGAATACAATCTTTCTTTTCATTTTTCTTCATATCATCCCTATTATCCTTTACTAAGCTGGTGGACGCAAACTGGTCCATGGGTGGACGCAATCTATATTTTGTGGACGCAAACTGGGTAAAACGCCAAATTCCGATATTGATATTTTTTTGGAATAAATACAGAGTGTTTTTGGCAAATTTGAAAGTTAATCTTAAAATAGACTATATAATGAACTTATTAAATAATTTTGAGATAGATACTAGTGCTGGGATATTTTTATTTTCGCCGTCAAACTTGGGAACTGCACTAAATGGACGCAAACAGGCGAAATGACCCTAATAAGTTTTATAGAGGCAGATCAAAACAAAGTCTAGAAAATGGCGTCAAAGGTGTAAAACTTTTAAAGGAAACTATATAAGAACAAACAAAGTAACTTATCATCATTCTTAGATTACATGGTAGACAAAAAGATTAATTACCTGCTTCTACCTCAGTCGTTAAAATACGTAGTTTATTCATGTATGATAAATAGGTATAAGTTATTGCCAGCGCTAGAATTATTTTCCCTTGCGATGTTAATGTAATTAACGACAAATCCCAGCATGCTTATTGCATTACACCTTCCCTGAACATGAATACTTACCGATGTTCCTTTCAATAAAATCTCATTACAACCAAGCTTGCTGTAATGCCATGCAGGGAAAAAATTATAGGACTAGCTTGTTTTGCTAGGAAGCAATCCGAATGGGGACACTTTCTTGGTAAACAACTTTATTTATTACGCCCTCTTCATTAACTGAAAGGGAAGAGAACAAAGAAATTCCCTTAAAACAAACTGCCTGCGCCAGTTGAGCAACGCGAAATAACCGTTACTATAACTAAAACGTAAATCTTTCACTAAAACTTTTTTGATTCAACACACCTCTTCCGAACGTTATCTCCAACTTGTTGGGAACTTCAAAACGTATTCTCATATCACTGGTTCGTCTGTCACATTTGCCACGATACTTTATGAATTCCAGTGCCGTTGATTTAAATCAGATTATTTAAAAAAAAGCGGTCAAAAAGCGCGCGACCGCGTGTGCAGCGACGCGCGTCGGGGCCGGCGGGTGATCTGATGACAACGCGAACGGAACGCAGACTGGCTGGTTCGGCGGTTCGGCGGCTCGGCGCTCGGCCGTCCTTCCGCAATGGGACGCGGCGCGGACGACTCCCGCGGCGCCCTACATCCACGCTGCAGCGAGATGCGAGATGTGATGTAATATCACATGTGACGAAACGCACGCGCGATTTAGTTTGTTTTGATAGCAATTAACACGTCACTAACAGGTTTATGATTGCGGCTGTGATGTTGCTTATCTATTTATACTTGTTTAGGGGGCTACGAAGGAAACACCGTAATATTATTATGATTGAATGGAATAACGCCGAATTTCAGCCACAAAAAAGGTGCCTTCATATACTCGCACCATAAATCGTCTGACATATAGAGGCCCGATTGATTGAATGGAATAAAAACTCTATGATCATGAGCTTAGTGCTTCATCGCTGTGTAAATGATGATGTTACTCATATTTCCTTTTAACAATCGGCACCGCAACCTGAACGTTCCAAAATAGTAAAATTTCTTAAAATATAATCACGACACGACGCAAAAAGCATCCTGTTAAATATGCAAATAACCAATACCTACATCATGTAACCAAATATTGCACATGTGTATTTACAAAATGTTTGAATATTATGCTTTACCTAACTGGGTAATCACTGATGCACTATTACCTACATCGTGTAATAATTGCAAATATGACGAGCTCGCTTTGAGTCGCATAGCTGCATGAAATGAAATCACGAATTAATAACAATACTTAATTTATCAGCAATTTAACATTTATTATCGACTTTTATAGTACTTTAGATTCATTTAAGAGGAACCTATATATGTATAAAAAATAAAGATCATTAAAGAATTTCCCTTCTAAAATGAAGTCGAAGATAACTAAATCACTACTCCCTTGCATGAATTAGGTAGGTACCTCAGGAAAATAAATACGGGGCTGCAATTACTGTTGATTCACAGCAATAAAAATGCAATAGCGTACTTTGGGTGCAAAATCCCCTGCATTGCCGTACTGGCATGGAACATCCGAGGAAGCAAACAAGTAGAAAAACTATTGGATCGGAATGCGGCCGGTACAAGTATGAGTGAACCGAAATACCATAAATAAAACAAACAAAATTCCGAAATCACAGTCTATCTTAAGAAGAAAGAAAACTTTGCAAGACTTATGTATTGATTTGGAAAATAGTGGAACGATGTTATTTTGAAACTTAATTCTTTTCGAACGACTTCTAATGCTGTGCTAGCGCACAGCGCAGTGGTATTCTGCTTTTAGTAAACAGATAATAATAAACCCATTTATCTCAATTTAACTTAAGAATTTTATCCTTCCCGAAACTCCGACAAATCCATTAATGTTTATATCTACTGAAAGAAATGGAACAGACTGTTTATTTTGGAATTAGCTGCGTAATGAACGTTTGTCCATTCGGTTAAATGACTTTTGGCTCCGCGAACTAAACAGATCTTTTGAAACATTTAAACTGAATATAGGAAAGAGAGATTAGACTTAGATTAGAGAGAGAGTAGACCAAATCTAGCAAATTGATATTTATCACGGCCATCAAAGCCTTTTAGAAAATACCTGTCCTTCCCAAAAATAACCCAGTAAGTGTAAACGGTGAAAGATATAGACGTCTGCAAAGCACGAGAAATATTCTTAAAACAAGCTATTTGCGGTATCTCGCTGACCTTAGCCTCAGGTATACCCTACCTAGCTAGCTACCTACCTAACTAGTGAAGCTATCGAACTTTGCGAAAGTTAGTCGACAAACTTTGTTATACCCAGTGATCCTCCGTAATACCATTTGATTAGAAAGGAAACAGAAACATTATGTTGTTTCTGTAGCATTTATTATGTTATATAATAAATGCTCAAAAGAAACTACATATTATGTATCTAATGTCAATTACTTTTGCACCTAGTGTCATTTCTAAGACTACCTAAATATTATAATTGTACAGATTTGTAACGGACCAATACTTATTTTCCTTTTTTGGTCTTGCTTTGGAATATTTATAAAGTAAGACTAAATAATAAGTTAAACGTAAACTATCAAACACGCCTTTTCGCATTCAGTCCTCTTTTGCAGGATGCAGTCGAGTCACTGCAAGCGGAGACCAATAAATCCACCACTTTCGTCGGCGTTATTTCTCAATTAGTTTTAATAGGAAGCATCAGTATGATCAATGGTTTCAAACATTCATTATACTCAGGCGTATATAAAAATCGAACAAAGTTGATATGATATATCGCAGATAAATAAAAGATGAAATGTCACAAAAGAACACACAGAAGTTTCTGCGGACGTATATGTTCCAGCAAGAGATGGTTTTAAATGGACGCGTATGATGATGGATAGGTATTACTATAGTCCTCAACAAACTGGGCAGCTGATTCAACCAGTCATTCCTACAAAAAAGGCAATGAAATTTCTCACTGGAAAGGATGGATAGGACAATGGGAGTGGAAACAAAAGCCGGCGACGGCGTATGGTCCGCGGCTCGCATAGCAATCAGCGCGGCGCGCTTCATTGCCAATCGGTGGAGTGCGGACGGTAGGCATTGCTCACTCTGTAAGGATGGATTTCCTTTACGATAGCCTTGCCGGCGTGCCACCCAGGAGAGTGACGGTTTTCGAACGTTATTTTTACGTAGAGGAAAACCGTTACTAGTTTTGAAGGATGATCGACCTTGAATTGAGTTGTGAATCTCGAAAATCGATTCACGATTCTAGAAAGTAAATGATGTCATAAAATGTCTTTTTTTCCGTCTAAACAAAATGCAATAATCGCATATTAACCAATTTTTCTATACTGTAATTAGTAGCAGGAGTTAAATTGTGACCTTCGTGACCACAGTAAACGAGCTTAACTGAAAGCGTGCAAAAAGAAAAATGCGTGTTCAACTCCTAATTGGACATGGCGTCCACGCAATACAAGTCACAGACTTGTTAGTCGCAAGCTTCCATAACAGCAAATATTATGAATAATTATATCGTAAAATATATTAGTCGTTAAAATGTTCAAATTGCCCTTGTCATAGTTGTGAGTAGGAGTGTTTACCGTACTAAAAGTTTGGCGGTGTGTTCCATATTCGGAGGGTTAAAAGCAATACGTAAACTATACCTACATTTAATTTCGATGAGACTAACCACATTACCAATTTAGAAACAACTACGTTTTTAAAGTAAAATTAAGCAATAATTTAACGGCATGCATTTAGCCATAATGTGAATAACATCTTGATCTGTGGGATTAACTGACAAGCTGTGTGAATAAATATAATAGGGTCTTCTTGTTCATAGCTTGCAGAATCCTCCAAGTGTGCTTTCATGTGCTGAGGACTAAATTTACTTCACCCATATATTAAAATCCCATCAAACGTTTCAATGCATATTTTTAAAGAATAGTTATTAGGCATAGATACAAGTTCCACCTATGCCACTGCGTATACCGAACGAAACATGATACACGTAAGGTAACGTTCGCGTTCTTACATTACCTACCTAGTTATTCAACAAGACAGTATCTTTACAATGTAAATGTGCGTAGGTGAACGAAAACTAGCACAGTTCAGTCCCTGCAACAATACGTTAGATAAATTCTCACGATGTTAGATCAATAACATTACTTACATTAAATGAAATGACGTGCAAGCGAAGTTCCTTAGCATTGTAACGACGATTGTATCATTTATTGAAAAAGATTAAATTATGCAACTATTGCGAAAACACCTATCTACTGTTATTTAACATTTTTCTTGCCAAAGTGAATTGGTTTATTATGTTCATCCAGTTTTATAGTAGTACCTAATAGCGCCTTTTACCTGACGAGCATTTTAGAATACAGGTTTTTCAGTTTTAAGTTGTCTAACATCTATAGGTTTGACCTATAGATCGTTGGCTAACGCAAATGATTTCATCACTTAAGTTTTTTTGTCGTTTTTCTTGTCTCAAGGTCATGCATTGTTTCGAATTTGTGTTTTCTATTTAGCCATTATTTCCATTAGTACCTTTGTACAAAATATTAGTCCCTGTTTTGCAAACGCCTAATCTAAAAAGTTTAAATTACCGATATTAATACATAAATAATAAAATAACATGGAAAAAACGTATTGGATGTTTTTAATAAAAAAGTGCCGCCACGACGTATTATTAAACACAAGAAATTGTCCCATCCGCAGTGTTCAATCAAGACAAATTGCAGAAATCGTTTTAAGCAAGAGTTCCGAAAGTGGGTTAATTCAATAACATAGTTGTGCGTTACCAATGATGGTGATTTATATTAATCAAAACAACGGCAATTCGTTTTTGAATCAATTGAAATTGATTCCCAATTACGCAATGTTTTTTGTTTGCTATGCACTAGAATTTATTCGGAACTCACCAGCAGCTTCCCGGCGTTCGCGTTTGGTGCTGCACTTCCAAAATTTCATTTTCAAATGTCACCAAATAAATTCGTCGGACGTGTCGCGAGATGTGACGACGCGAGCGCCAAGTCAAGTCGTCATCATCGAACTGGCGTCGTCCGAAACAATGACTTTTGTTTACGATGTTCGGCGGCGAGAATTTATTAAATTGCCGAGTGTAGTGGCCGGCCGCAAGGAACTAATGAGCCGCGGCGCGAGCGACGCTCCACACCCCCGACAGACAATCTCCGGTTGCGACTGCACAGGCCAGGAAGGCGTGGGAGCCTCGACCCCGATCAGACCTTCGAGGTCCCACCCTCGTCACTTAATCTCGGATTAGGGCGATGCACTCTGATTGAAACACACAGTTATAGCGTAAAAAAGTTTAATGTCTATCACATCATGTCTTCCTACGGTAATAATTTTGGAACATAGATGCCGAATATTATGCTAACGGGAAATCACTACGATTCGAAGCAAATCAGTTCCCGATTCTCTAATATTATGTATCTGATAAAATATTTTCTTCGTTTCAGTCTAATGGCTCAATTAAAATAATCGACTTATTTACTTTTGAATGTAAACGATAGACGTCAGCAAGTATCCCGATTCTGCTCCGAATCTCGCATATTATTGCACTATAAAAATACATGGATAAGCATAATTTCTAGGCACATTTCTGTACTGTCTATAGTTATGATTATGATTACACACTTCTATCAGTTACATAAATTACACTATATCTAACTTAACTCAAAATAAATGAGATGTTCCTTTTCGCCTTTTCGACTCAAGTATCCAGTCAAAGACCACGAAAACAAATTAGGCAATTTCGTGCTCGTCTAAACTCCAGCAGAACCCGTACAGTCAGATCTTATTAATTCATATGTTTGAAATCAAAATATCAAACTCACACACAACCCCCACAATATCAAACTACTTAGTTGAGTCTTGTTTTTATCTCATAACTGGACAAATACTGTCTTAAATAAAAATTGAGATCAGAAAATAACGACTGTTTTTACATTACCGGTGTTTATAAAAATATCGAAACTAACTTTTAGGTTGGGCCAAACATCTATAATAGATGTTTGGCCCAACCTAAAAGTTAATTTCGTTATTTTATATTAAATATAATATTGAACTGCAATTTAATCTAAACATTGAAGTCCTTTGACCCATTCACCTGGTAATATTCCAGACGAACACGAAATTGATTCTTATTAATAATAATTTCATATTCTCGCAAACGACATAATATCCACTGAAAAATGTATAACTATAAAAATTACGTTATGTGTATTCACATAATATAAAGTAGCTGAATGTACATTTCAGCACCCATTTTTTGGTGTAGGTACCTGTACCTATTTCATGTTTTAGTGAAGACTTGATTTAATTCTCATTTAACACATTTAAAAGTATGTATAATTATGTACTACTTGTAGATAAAGCACAAAATTACTTTCAAATCAAATCCTAAAATAAACTACGGAACCCTAAAAAATAAATTTACGGAAATTTCATTTGTAATCAAATAAAAACTTTATAATGGAAAAAAAAATTGCAATGTGAGCAACAAAATAGTTTAAAACAAAATAATGTTCTGCAAAAACTATTTTTTTGACGTCACCAATACATTCAGAAATTAAAATAGAGAGAAAAAACTATTCATAGATACCTAAAAAACTAAATTGACTGCCATATTATAAAACCAAAGTAGGAAATATCACTCAACACAAATCTTCTTTGAAATTACATTGTGAAATTCATTTAATAAAAAATCCATGATCACTTTCGAAAGATACTACTAGGACTGACTAAAAACAATTAAAATATTGTGATTCAAAATGCCTAACTAAATATTATTTAAAACATGTACTACAGGATTACTTAATAAATCAGTTTAATGTTAAAGAAGCGAAACATTGAACTTGTTGAACTTAATGTAATGTTTTCTTAGGGTGTTACTACACCAATTGATCAATCGATTGATCAAATGGTGTAGTAACACCCTTAGATTTGTCGAACTTGTACCAAATAACCCTGTTAAAACGAATAAGATACAAGTATACAGACATAATCTTTGACAGCACACATATGTTTATACCTATATTGCTGTCATTATCGGAGTACTGTGCCAATTCGTAGCACCCTACTAGCAGCTCCTACAGATTTTTCTCTGTTTACATGTACTTCAAGGTGATATATAACCAAATACAAATTTCATCCAAGTCTTCAATAAATTGGTGGTTGTTTAAGAACACTTGATATGTTTTACTTAAAATATGATATTGTGTTTGATTTAATGGCTGCAATCAGTACAAAAGTCTTAACAAAAACATTGTCTTTCGAAAACCCTTTCAAAATACTTCAAGTCATCTTGAAAAACCAATGCATTATCACAGTATAGGTACATCTATTACAATATTATAAGACCTATGCCGTAACCCTTATCGGAAAGAAATCACTTTGTTTCACTCATTGAAATAATCACACACCGAGAATCTACCAAATTCAACATCATACTTTGAAGGCACTGCTTGTTAGTTTAGGAAATGAAAATTTGTTATGGTTCAATAATAAATAAGATGAAAATAAGCTGAATCAAAAATAAATTACTACCTACCTACTAACCACAAGGTATGTTTTGTGTTTAATGTAGTATGACATGTAAACAGCACGAAAATTATTCAAAAATTATTCAATTAAGGCAACTATTTTCTGAAATGATCAACATTTGAATGTGGGAAGTTCCATGAAACGTTGCATCTCATGGCAGAGACGGTTAAAGAATTGTGCTCTTCTAGTGCAAACAATTTGATGCCGAACTAAGAGGGTGGGTTGCGTTTGTTTCCCGTAATAAGCAAAGTAACCTGTATGGTAATTTTTCTGCTTAATACTCATATCACTACATTGTAAAAATAAAGAAAAAATAAGAAGCATCTAGTAAATTGACCCTTGATTGGCTGAAAAAAAACACTTCTGGTCCAGATTTTGTCATACAAATCAACATAAAACATACCATCAACACCCTATTCATTTGACTTTTCACTGAATTTTGCAGTCCATCCTTACAACGTCTCTAAAGAAATTACAGGTAAAATTTAGTTAATTTTATTACAAAAAAAGACATGTTTACAAAATAAACTACTAGCTAGTGCTAATATAAGTTGTGTAAATATGATTAACTTTATACTTAGAAATAGTTATAAATCAGTTTTAAACCAATACTGAAAAGGTGATAACTACCTATCTTTGCTTACTTATTGCCAAAAGTTACATGTGGCGTTCGTTTCCTTCCTAGCGTTTCAATGGGATCCGTAGCAAATCTCGTCGCTACGTATATATGCCCTCGTCCTCCATGGTGCGCTGAGAGTCGTGAGCCTCGAGCGAGGTAGCGGCCGGCTGGTGTCAATGCCTGTACCAGGCGCCCTGCACTCGCGTTTGGAAGTGAGACACGGGCGTGACGAGGTAGGCCTGCTGGGGCTGCTGGACGACCGCGAGCGGGATCACCTGCTGCGCCATCTCGACGGGCTGGCCGCCCTCCTCGGACACGCCGAGCGGCTGCACGCAGTGCTGCTGCGCGACCTGCTGCACGCCCTGCTGCGTCAGCACCTGCTGGTGCTGGCTCACTTGCGGCACCAGCATCTGCTGCTGCATCGGCTGCTGCTGCTGCGGCTGCTGCTGGTGGATCACCACGTGCGGCGGGTTCTGCATCTGCTGGTGCTGCTGCACCTGCACCTGCTGCACTTGCTGCTGCTGTTGCTGCTGCTGCTGCTGCTGCTGCTGCACCTGTTGCTGCTGCTGCTGTTGCTGCGCCTGCTGTTGCGCCTGTTGCTCCCTTTCATGCTCCTCCTTCTTCTTAGCCTCTATAGCTGCCTTCTTCGCCTCGGCCTTTTCCTTCTCCTGCTGTATTCTGACTGGATCCTTGTTTTTGTCGTAAGACATACATTTACCGCTACGGAACGGCACCAAATCTTTGGGTAGGTCCTGTTTTTTAGTGGCAAACTTCACATGAGGGAACTGATCCTTCATAAACGCCCGGAAAGTTGAGTAGCCCATTAACTTCACCCCGGGCTCCAGAATTTCCCCATATTCTTTATAAGCTTCAAACAGGTGCTTTCTAGAATCACCTTGAATAATAACAGTTTTGCTAGCTTTCTTGCCTTCAGCTGAAGGTTGAACATCTTTTGGAGAGCTTGCGTGTTGCTTTAAGTATTCCTTCAAGAAATTTGTGGCATGTTTGTAAATATCCAATGTAAATGTGTTGTATGGCTTTTTACCAACATTGCCATGTATTCTTGGTGCGACTCCATGTGTCATCACATGCTGTCTGATCCGTTTAAGTTGATAATGTGTAACATTTTCAAGATATAAGAAAGCTTCTAAGCAAACCTTTCTCCCCTGGTAGACATAGCAGGCACGAAGTCTCCTCCTGACCTTATGGCGTGATGTCTCTGCTGGATTAGCCAAGCTAGCCATTGTGATGCCCATCAAATACATGTCATGTTCACTCTTGGTCAATTCGGCGATGTTGAGGCGGTGACGATATACTGCCTCAGGATTAAGACCCCGGTAACAAGTGTCTTTGCAGTCACAACCTCTTAATAGCCGTTCTTTGACCTGAAAATTATAAATAAGTAATATTGATTAACTATTATGTATTTAGGCAGATCTTATCTATACTAATATATAAAGCTGAAGAGTTTGTTTGTATGTTTGTTTGTTTGTTTGTATGTTTGTTTGTTTGAACGCGCTAATCTCAGGAACTACTGGTCCGATTTGAAAAATTCTTTTTGTGTTGGATAGTCCATTTGACGAGGAAGGCTTTAGGCTATTTGAAATCGAAATCCACGCGGACGGAGTCGCGGGCGGCCGCTAGTTTATATTATAAATTTGGAAGTTTGTTTCTTTGGATGTTGTCAATCATGCTGTAACTTCTGATCAGTTTTTGATGAAATTTGGTATACAGGCAAAAATACTTTTTGTATAGGTACCGATAAATTGGGATAAACCAAAATCCACGCGAACAAAGTCGCGGGCAGCTGCTTGTACTAAATAAAATTGAGAGAATCAATGCCATTTCTAAGACAATCCAAAAGAATCAAAAATTCAAATAAGGTTACCTGCGCAGGGTTATCCTCTAATTTGTTATCTAAGACTTCTTCATCACTATCTGAGTCGGTCTTTTTCTTTCTTTTCATCCCTCCTTTTTTCTCAACTTTTGGTTTTGTGTCCACTTCCAAATCTCCGGTATCCCCATCAACATTTGGTCCAAACTCCAAAGTGTATGATGTTGACATTGTCTGTATGTTGCCGTCTCCATTTTGAACTTGGATTGTATGGCCTTGCCATAGGACCTAGAAAGTGAAAAATTAATTTATAAACACCTTTTAATAGAAGGTTTAAGGCTTTCAAATCATATCCAGTTTGAGCATATAAATAAATTTTACCAGTAGCCATCGCTCACTATGCATCCATACTATGGGCTTTTGATCTAACTTTATTGGTTTCAACATAACTGGCTCCCGTATAACTTAATATTTTGTAATAGTGTTAAGAATATGTACTTCAATTATCAGATCTCTATTACAAATGCTTGTACCTACTTTTGCATAAAATAAATTAATTTCACAAACTCTTTTCCAATAACAATCATAACATAATTTTGTACTAAAATTCCAGTGATAAGTCCCGTTGATCCATCTACAAAATATTACAACCCAACACAAAAATGTTTAATTTAACTGTAATTCAAATGATGTCCTTTGTGATAAACGATATTTTCCCAACGGGCAAACATGTCTGCGAGCCTCAAATACACTAACCTGCTCTTGATGCCCATTGTAAGAATGCTGTTGCATATTCTGTGGAGCACCCATTTCAAAGACTGAATGCTGCCCCATGACGGGGGTGTGCCACTGGGCGCTCTCGCCATACTCGCCGCCACCGTTCTGGTCCGCCGGGATGGACACGATGATGGCCTCCTTGCTGTCCACGCTCCGCCGCTCCACGGAGAGCAGCGAGTGAAGGACCTCACTCGCCTCCTTCTCCGCGGGGTTCACCACTTCCATCTTCTCATACGACATGATCCGCGTTCCACGCTACAAACGATCGTTCACGTCAAATCACATGTACCTACATACGTGTATGTACAAAGGCGACACCTCAAACCCGCCCTGGTCGGTACAAAATCACACAACCCCGAATCACATTACGAGAAAACCGCGGATAACTTTTCAAATTCATGTAAATAAACATAACAAAAACCGCGCAATTATTAACCTTAATCGCATTTTTTAAGTTTCATTATCGCATAGCGGATCGAACTCCCGTGGAATATTGGGCCATATAGTCATAGCAAAGGAAGAATAAAACTCACCTTTTTCGCGTTAAATCAGAGGTTGGGACTCTCAAAAATATGTCCCCACTATTAATTAACCCGTGTTGTTTCTTTCCTTTCACTTCATTTTGATAATGCAGTCATAATTGAAGAGAAATGCACAAATATTTCACTGAATTCACGGAAGCAATATGGCGATACACTTTCCGTGAATAAAATCGGAGGACGCCGTAGAACACGTAATTAGTACAGTGCGCTGCCACCAGACGGCGCTGTGTTCGTGTTTCCGTATCGACGCTCACCAACTCAATGTTGGCGCCTATTTTGAAATACGCATCGTAAAAAAAACATTAAATACCTTATTTATTAATATATAAAATAATTAAAAAATTTCACACTATAATTAATAACGAATAACAATAAAAACAAATATTTTTCCTAATAAAGTTTCAGTAAATTTCGGCAGTTTAGTGACCATCGTTTTATTTATGGTTATTTTTTATCTTTACATTCAATTTAGTGTCGTAGTGATTTAGACGAATGTCCTAGGTATTTTAATTTAAGGACGTTATGAAGTATGATCGTTACTGGCAAATCCCGTACCTACTTAACCACCGGAGGCCAGGCACTTATACGTTTTCCATAATGTTATAACAATGCATAACGACTACTTTACAAAAAGTTTTCATATTGGTGATGCTTATTTACATACAATATTAGTAATGTAATGTAAGGTTAGAGTAAATGAAATTGATCTCTGGAAGATAACATGATGAATCATGACTTCCAGAGATCAATTTCATGGAACACTTATGGAATAAATAAACTGTGAACAACTACATATGACTGTATTCTGCATTAAACAATACAATACGAGCCTTTTGTAAAATGTAGGAAATAAGATCATTCGTCGAATAATAATATAAGGGTGAAAAAGAGGGTCTGCAGCCAACTGGAAAGTCGGTTTCATTAGGTGCACGTCCACGTAGCGTCGCTGGAAAGAGTTGGCGTTGACGAACACGCACAAAGTAAATCATCCCAAAATGGGAATGTTTATTAAACGTTTACAACTTATTTACTTCTTCCACTATTTCATAATAATGTTTACAAAACGCACGGGAATGTCAATAAATATTAATTAAGGGGTGGTTATGTTATGATTTCATGAAATCCGAGTGGTACAAATTACTAACACATTCTTGTTTGCAACATCCGATCTCACGCGCTTCCGGGGACAATGTCCTGTCCTGATTTTACCGGGCAGGTCATCTCATCTCCCCTCTTTTTATATCAAATTTAGCGTAATATGATAAGCTGCTAGATTCTTTAAAAATGTTTATCGTGACTACCCTGTCATTCAGGAAGCGTGTACTATTATTTGTGTTATCTGTAAATAAAAACCGGAAATAGCATTCATCCATCATCCAATCATCAATCAATGAGTTCAATCTGTCAAAAAATATTTTGATGTGTTATTTCTTTCATTGTCAACAAAACATTTAAAATTAGACCTACGACTACGATATTCCTTAATTTTATCATTTGTTTTAGTGATTAGTGTAGTTTATTAGCGGCAGTAGCAGTAGGTGTTAAATTTGACGCATTGATGAAAGTTACAATTAGTAGCAAATATAGGTACGTAGGTGAGTGAAATATTACGCGATTTGATAAATTCATAAAAATTGTGTGTGTATTAGAAATTAAGAATAAGCTTATTTTAAACCGCTTATTGTTGATTGCAATGTTATAATAAGCTTTATTAAATAGCTGTGATTGTTTATTCTTGTTACCGTATGTTTTCTTAATACACGTAAAGGTAAACTCACCGACTGCTGCATCCAAAGCAAAGCAGCTACTCCGTGATTTAACCACACCAGGCGATGTACCGTCAGGCCAGTCCACACGCTCTTCCATGGCCTTCGAAGCACTTCTCTTAAACTGCTCCAAGAAACTGTCTATTTGTGTTTCTATACTTGTAGGGGAAGTGGCCATCGTTTCCACCGAAACACCAAAAACAAACACAACACGCTATCTTATGTGAAACATTTTACGCTTATATTCAGTTTTGCTTTTATTCTCCAGATTTAACACTAAGGATTCCCATAATTGTTCCATATTGCATAATTATCCATGATTATTTGGTCGAATTCGATCATCGACCCGGGTTTACGCACAAAATATCAAAGGAGACCGCGTACGGCCGCGGTCTCTGGAAGAAACTATTCGATAACGAAAAGATTTTACTACGGGTACCGTTATTCATATACAGCATCGAAAATAAAGCGACACCCACCGACATCTATCGATCGTAAGGAACAGCTGTTGTGGAAGTGTTGCCAGACGGAAGAAATACGGTTTATTTAAAAACAAATGTTTTATGTAGTTGACGTATACTTTTTGACTTATTTATAGTTTAGACTTAAATTAACTGCGTAAATTTTAGTTCATTTTAATTTAATGATTGCTTCATCATATGGCTATTAAGATAAATGCTTTAATAGTTCTCATCATAAGTACGCATCGGTGACGTTTGGGTATATCTGTACTGTACACAGGGAAGGCACAGTTTAAGAGTTTATGCAGTAAATTGACATAATTGCGAAAAAATGCGTATATTAAAATATGAGCTTAGCTTTAGATTGTACTATTAAGGTTTATTATTTTTATTTTTATCTACTTATAAACTTGTAATAATGTTAACCCTTTGGAAGCGAAGTGAATGCTATTCTTAGCATTCATTTCAGAATGTGATTAGGTTTTTCTAATTTAGTTTCTTACGAACTTTAAAAAACTCGATATTAGAACATTGCGAAAAGTTATTACAAAAAATATTTTTACTAACTTGTAACCTCACCCGTTTTTGTGTTTTATTTAAGGTGATCTGTTTGTTTCATAAGATAATAAAATTTTCCCCTATCTCAGCGTTTGACATTTATTTTTGTTGGAGAGGAACAAAAATAATTTTGCCAATTATTTTGTTGGAGAGGAGCAATGGAAATAACAGCAGAGCATTCTGGGATGGAGGATCTCTGTCTTTCCTCCGACTGTGTCGTGCAAGCGCGAGGTGCGCGGCGAGGGGGACCGAGCCGGTCGGCCGGCCGCGCACGCTGCCCGCACTCGCTAGTGTCGCGCGGAGAGCGCGCGTGTTCGTGATACAACTACATTGTGACGGAACTGTCACACGCGAGACTACACCCGGCCTCATAATGTCAAGTGAGTTGCTTTACCGATACAATTCCATAATTTAAATAAAAATATAACATATTTTTTATCACTGGCTGGCACTGGATAGATTTAATTGATCATGGAATTCCTTTTTCAATTGCAAATAATTTTAATGTTAAAATTTAAATAAATGGTGTAGGTAGTTGATATTTTCACAACCTACCTTGATTCAAATTGAATAACTGTCAAATCACCCAGTTTACAAATTCTGTTAGAAAATATATTTCCTAGTTTTATACTCGTATTCCAATAAGACTTGTACGTAATTTATTTATAGAACGATCATTAGAATAAATTAACCGAATTAAATAAGAAGTGAGAAAGAAAAATGTCATCGATCCAGTTTTTATGTAATAAAAATGGTATCGGTAATTTGCTTCTTCTCTAATGACTTACTCAAGATTTTTTTGGAATGTAGGTATTATCAATTTATTAAGGCAGCTGGAGTGACCATTGTATATGTCGCGACCCCAATAACACGAGAGTTCGTCGAGTAAGAGCTGGACAGTATGCAACCTTGAATTTTATTCCTGTCCAGACTCTGTTCCGATATTATCATTGTTGACACTACTATCTACGTCATCTCGCAATCTGCTTATGACGACATTCGCGATTGATATATCGGGAAATGTGAATTAGTTTCATTAACACTAGTATTTTCAATTATTATCTAAGGATTGTAAACAAGCAATCCTTATCTACTCTGAACCCATAAACACCAATCCTATCAACGTTATCACACAACCAGCTGTAATGAGAATTCGCAGTTGTAAAATCTTGTTCCTTCGAAAATGCTCTCAGTTTTTTCGTACATAACATGATAACTTGAGGCGTAAAAGTATAATAATATAATCGAGCAAGTCATACGATACAGCTGAGATAATGTTATTATTTAAGATATAGATTGGTTATTTACGCGAGGAGTTTGCGGTTTGATATCCAATACTAGCCGCAAAGGTTCGTCCGACCTGGTTGCGGCTAAGCCGGCGCCAGCAAAGTATCGAAGCTGTTGTCATGCAAACTTTATCGGCTGTTTACCAAACTTTTTTTCAAATCTTGTGCTGATTGTCTACAAAACTGGAAAAAAAAACTGTTCACTATGAAATTCAAAAGGCGGTTCACAAACTAATGTTCTGTTGTGGCCCACAATTAATAAACATAGCCTTTAAATCGGGTTATATATAAGGTTTCCAATAAAGTTCGCGTACGGACGTTCCGTGTAGCTCTTGAATTTACAAGCCCTGCACCAACCCAGATAGCAAACAAACCAGTCCCACTTTCTAGTCGATAGGTGTTCAGTTTCACCTTTCTACTCTAAAAACTGCTAAATTCTGAAATGCATTTTAACAATGGTACGTAGCGTGTTCATGTATCAAGAAGATGGGATCTTAGAAAGTTTATCACGAAGAAGAGATTTAACGCTCCAATGCTCTGAATTAGTTCGTAACTATTTAGCATAATGAGATTCTGTAATTTTACAAAGAGTCATCATTGCATTCCTTTTCCGTTAAACGGTCGACTGCCCGCGTGGTTCCATCCCGCCGGACCGGCTGCACCTAAATAGAAACCGCAGGGACATTGCTCCCTAGCGCGTCTGATCCTGCATCTCTCGACTCTCAAGTGCCTTGTTGTGCTGCCTCTCGCCTGGAGAATATATCACTTTGAGATTCCAGATTGCTGTTGCCGTCACTTATTGCCTTTCATCCCATTGGAGCATGTTCATTTTTGCTACAGTAGGATTGAGACTTCAGAAATTCGGTTCATTGTAAATTTTCGTAGTCGATCGAAGTTTTGCATTATTCTGTAGATGAGAACAAAAACTATGGTAATTTATTATCGTATCTTTGCAAACTACTTACATATAATATCTTTTTTTACATCTATAAACCTAAAAATATTTAATATGTATTAAGATAAAATATGTATTAATCACAAACGTTTCGTCTTGAAGGTATCTTGAGAATGTTGAACTTTTAGTAGAAGTTGTGTTAGAAAAAAAATATCATTCATGATTTTATTGCACCAAACATCTCCAAGGCTCTTTTTTAGGGTTCCGTAGCCAAATGGCAAAAACGGAACCCTTATAGTTTCGTCATGTCTGTCTGTCTGTCTGTCCTGGTTCGTTCTCCGCCGTTTCTGAACCGATTGCCACGAAAATTGGTGGAGAGATGTATAGCGATAATTCAAGAATTGGTTTTTAAAATTATCGGAAAATAATCATTTTTTACCCCCCCTCCCATACAGCGAAAAGTTAATTCTAAAAAAAAATTCGACTTAACCCATCGTGTAGGGTATCGTTAAACAGGTATTTTTAAATACAATAAAACTCGCCTTGAAACCATGTGGATCAAACACCCCAGTCTCGAGATATATTAATACAAAGTTAAAATTAGAGCGTCCCCCCCCCCCTTAACTTTTGAAATACTATTACAATAATTCTGAAAAAAATGTCCTGTATACCTCCAAGTAAGTACTTTCAACGAAAACTATAGCGAACCCTGTATCATACATAGTTATTTTTATACAACTCGACCAACTTATGGCGTGCAGTTGCCCTTACTAAATGTTGTCTTAAGCGGTCGGGCTATCTTTTAGCTACGGAACCCTTTCATGGGCGTGTCCGACACGCTCTTGGCCGGTTTTTAAAACAGGAAAAGTTTGTTTTATCAAAATATTAGGATGTAGTTAAAACTCGTGTACATACGATCGGTCGATCAATATTAATATTTAATTTACGATCTAATTTAAATTTATGACCTCGTCTGCGTTTCAGACCTGGAATAGGATATTGACATCACAAGCGATCGATTGAAAAATATAAGCTTCCCATTACATCCACAACAAAAACAAACATACTCGTATAGCCTAATGTAAGTTCCGGGACATAAAAATTCACCTCGAAAATATATGACGATGGTATGTACAAGCCAAAAATTGGCAACATTAAATGAAGCTTCAAAATAGCAGTTTTGTTTCTGGGATCTAGCATAAGGCTTCTTTTTGTAAAATATGAAAGCTTTTTAGTTTTAGTTACTGAGGATTATGGCTTAAACGTCAAGCTGTAATCTTCATCTGGGATGAAAGCAAAGCGGTAAAGTCTTTCGATTGGGTTTATGTTCCAAAATAGTCATAAAATAGTCGCAACGACATGACATATTTCAGAAATAGTACTTAAGAGATTCCTGAGAATATAAATGTACCTGCCCTCTGAGGATTATGAAATGTCTCCGTTATGCCTACGATTTTCAGTTTCAAATTTTGCCCAAAGATTGTCTTTAAATAGTCCTATGAAGCAAAAATAAACTTTAACTTAAAGTTAATTTATATCGAAAATAAAGAGTTAATATTTTCCCCTTTATTTCGATGGAGGTCGATGGAGTTGTGAACATTATTGACAAAATATTTCTGAGATTTAGCATATCGTTGCGATTATTCTATGACTATTTTTTGGAATGCCTTAATCTAATCGAATGACTTAACCGTTTGATTTTGCTTCAGAGATGAGGATTACAGCTTAACGTTCAAGCCATAAGCCCCAGTAACCTTTCGCTATAACGCTTAAACTAAAATACAACCATTTTTATATAACGAGATCTGATTTTAGAATTATAGAAGGCCGATTTTGTGACAAAGCTAATATAATTAAAATAAATCAATCAAGGATTTTAAAATTGAAACTGCTTACAACTACAGAGCAGTCTGCATAATGTATGAGAGCACCCACGATTTTTCACAGCAAAGCTGTTGAAATATCGAAACTGAAACTATCAACGTGTAAGTGCTGTAAAATAATTACAAGACAGTCGTTTCCTATCGGCTTAAAAACTGGCACTTCTCGCGGGGGCTCGCTTGTTCGTGTCATCGCGATCTCGCAGATGCGCTCAAACATTATTTAGCATTTAATCGTGGACGTACGGATAACGACGACACAGCCGGAATATCTAACGCTATCCACTAGTTTTATTTTCAATTTTATTTGTGTCGTGCTATTTTGGAACAGAACGTGCGGCACTTGTCTATTACATGGCGCTATATACGAGGGCCCACGCGCACTGGATGCCGGGAATATTTCTGTACATACAAATTGCTTGTTATATTCGCAATACCAACAGTTGGGATCTCACTGGTTTTGATCAATTGGTATAATTAAGACCTGCAGAAACGCGCCATGGGACTCATTAGGTAAAATAGGATATTTAGAAAGCCAGATCTCAAGACATTTTGATTATATCAGAATATGCGAAGACGTTTCCAATTCGTTCAAAAATATAAATTAGGGGTAAGGCGATATGCATTATTATCTAATGATATCTGTAAGTCTAAGTATCAGCCTATTAATGTCCCACAACAGGGCAAAGGCCTCCATCATTTGAAATAACGTTTGCTAAAAGTGAGTTTGCGAAAACAAACCCGGGCTGTGCTCAGAAAAAACAACAACAATTTTGCCAGACCTGGGAATCAAACCCAGGACCTAGAGACTACGACCCGGTACTTAAACCACTATACCATCGAGGCACTGAAAGTGTAAAATCGTCTCAAATCTTAAGCATGTTGAACTAGTGCTCACTAAAATGTTCAACGTTAGTCACAGATCCTCGTGCGCGTCGGGTACGGATCAATTTCCTATTTATCAACAACAATCGGTAGTAAAATCAAGTTCGATTAATTCGAGCATGCTTTAAATTCTTGCACGTGTCATTATTGACAGCAGGAGAAATGATACGCAGAGGCGTCTGCGTCGACACGGTGCCACGTGCCAAACCCACCTTACGACGTATTAGACCATGAGCCATGACTCGTCACAGCGGGAAGAAACTGCGCATTCCCTTAGATGTTTTTACATAAATTTATCAAACTAAAATACGAGTCTGCGTAATCCAACCTCCGATTTTCCAGTTATTTTAGATATTTACGTCGTTGGCACCCAAGGCGAAGTGGCGGAATTGCGATTTGATTCTCACACAGTAAATTAGAGAACAGCTTTAAATTAATACGTTAAGTATGTTGTCAAAATCAGGGTGATGTTTTAGACACAAGTGTAATATAAATATTGAAAAATGTTATTTATGTCTCTCAAGCTTTCAAGACTTGGCATTAATAACTGTATTGTGATGACAGTTGTTTCAGAATCAAGAAAGAATCTATTGTGTTTAAAACTGTAACGTCAAGAGAATTATTTTATGAGTCATAAGATAAATAAATGTAAAAATGGAACAAAAAAAGAAATTTACAATTATACAATGCAAATACCTAATCGTTGAAAAAGCTCCAATATTTAGATTAGTAGCATACTACTATAAAAGTAAAACTTAACATAAATGTACCTTTAACTTTGTATAAATAAAAAAAAAGAGTTTTTCGTTTCTTACTTAGTAGGTTTACAATTTAAAACAAAAAGCAAAAAAGTAGGTATAAACATAGAAAATAATAAAAAGTGTACCAGTAAAAAATATTTAAAAACATTTGTGGGTGCAAGAACACCTCTCAACGGAGGGGTAAAGGCCTCCTCCAAAGATGACAATTTTTCTTGATCATGAAAAAAAAACTTTGTATGGTCGCTATTTATTCGCAAACGACTACTGTACCGAGGGAAAACTCGTTAATAGGAGGCCAGCGGACAATGGGTTAAGTAAAGAAAGCACATGATGTACTTAGGATGATCTATATAGAAATATAGATTAAATAGCCAGTAAATGCTGACCACAGCCATGCCAAGTGTCTTCAACACCGATTTGCCAGTTAGTAATTGCATCAATTCGTCTCTGCAGATCGAGCATGGGTGACTCTTGCCACGAACGACTCGTACGGGCTCGGAGCCCTGGTGCTGGCGCACTCGCTGCGCCGCGCCGAGTCCGCGCACCCCGCTGTGGTGCTCATCACGCCCTCCGTCACTGACGCCATGAGGTAATCATCATCATCATCATCATCATCATCATCATCGTCATCATCACCACTATCATCATCATCATCACCACCACCACCATCATAATCATCATAACAATCATCACAATCATCAGCATCATCATCATCATCATCATCTTCATCATTAACACCAACGATTTAGCAATGGAACGCATTACACGATATAGCCTCAGCTAAAGATTGACCGTGTAAGATAGTCCTCTTTTTTCAAATGTGATAGGAAGGCAAAAGAACAAGCTGGTCACCTGATGGTAAGTAATCATCGGTGCTCATTGACATCAACAACAAGGGTTGCAGATGCGTTGCCTGAGCCTGCCTTTAAAATCCCCATACCCTCCCCAACTGAGCTCTGGCGTCCTTACTCACCAGCAGAAACATAGCACAAATTTTGTCCGACCCAGGAATCGACCCAGGAATCGAACCCGGGACCACGAGATCACGTACTTAAACCACTAGATCATCGAGACGAGGAGGCAACCACAGTAAAATAAACGGTTATAGGGGAACGCTAGTGCCCATCCCCTCGGAATCCATCCATCAAATCTATCTTGTTAATCGAAATCAATGAACATTAGAAACTTGGCACCGCTCATAGTTGGACAGCGCCCCGTTGTGTTTTGTACTTGTCAATAATTGTTTACTACTAGCAATAAATTTGACACATTAAAACTTATCTCAGATCAGAAGGTTAGTTAGGAAATTAAATTATCAGTAGATAAATGACTTGTAAATACATAAAAGACAATGATATTGACACTAAATCGGTTGCATTTATCAATCTTTCGTCAAGGATTGCCATGATCTTGACTTGAACATATCCAATGTTTCATTACATAAGCCAGCGTAACGCGTCAATGGATTCTCATTTGCATAACACACCCATACTATTGCTTGTTTGATCTACCTACTCGTAGATAGTGTTTACCATTCTCTACTGAGTACATAAAGTAGGAGCTAATGCTAGTTTTTAAATCAATGCACGAAACTTTCTCTTTGCATGATGATGATCAAATAGCCTTGCATGGTTAATCTTTTTTAGGGTTCCGTAGCCAAAATGGCAAAAAAACGGAACCCTTATAGATTCGTCATGTCTGTCTGTCTGTCTGTCTGTCTGTCTGTCCGCCAGTCTGTCACAGCCACTTTTTTCCGAAACTGTAAGTACTATGCTGTTGAAACTTGGTAAGTAGATGTATTTTGTGAACCGCAACAAGGTTTTCACACGAAAATAGAAAAAAATATAAAAAAGTGGGGGTCCCCATGGTGGGAACCGAAACTCGAAATATTTTTTTTCATTGAACATATACGTGTGGGGTATCTATGGATAGGCCTTTAAAAATTATATTAAGGTTTCTAATAGCACTTTTTTCTAAAGTGAATACTTTGCGTGACAGACCCTTCCAAAGTGGAAAAAAGTGTGTCCCCCCCCTCTAACTTCTAAAATAAGAGAATGATAAAACTGAAATAATTATATAATGTACATTAACATAAAAACTATTAACGAAAATTGGTTCGAACGAAATCTATTCAGTAGTTTTTTTAATACGTCAAAAATAGAATTTGTACGGAACCCTCAGTGCGGGAGGCCGACTCGCAATTGGCCAATTTTTTTAATTTTAATTTTCTATTTCGCACGCTTTATGCTGATGGTAATTATTAAAAAGAAAGAGGAGACATAAATATCACTTTTAATCCTGGAGTAAATAATAAACAAGAATGGTCCCTTAGCATTGCAGATCTGCCTATTAAAGTAAACCAACGGAGAAGCGGAACAGCGGAGAACCTATGAACTGTAACTACCTAACTACATAAATATATCTCTGAATCTGCCGTACCTACCTATCCTTAATGTATACTAATATAATAAAGCTAAAGAGTTTGTTTGTTTTTTACCACGAAATACTGGTCCGAATTGGAAAAACTTTTTGTATTGGGTAGTCCATTTGTCGTGGTAGGCTTTACAATAACACTATGTGTGTAGAAACCTAAATCCACGCGAACAAAATTACGAGCTTCCGCTAGTGTTTTACTAACCTGGGAAAAGTTTCGGCACCAAGTAAGTCGTCATTACACTACTGAATATCTAAGACTACTGATCCCGGCCAATTGGGTATTTGACTGCATACGAAATAAATTATGACATTCTAAGATTAAAGACGAAATCAAAAATTAGGCACAATTTTTTATCTCACAGTTACTATTGAGCTTTTAACAAATTATTACAGCTAATTGAATTTAAAAGAGTATTGATTTGACACTATTGCATCGTGACGTCACGATTCAATATTTCATACATTTCTTCCTACAAGGTTACGTTTTTGGCATTTAAAAAAAGTAGATGATTTGACTTGTCAGTCAAATACCGTATTGCTAACCGTATCACTACTATGTCCGCAGAGACCGCCTCCGAGCAGTGTTCGCCGAGGTGGTCACAGTAGACGTCCTGGACTCCCGCGACGCAGCTCACCTGGCCCTGCTGCAGCGGCCCGAGCTCGGCATCACCTTCACAAAGATCCACTGCTGGTCCCTCACACAGTACGAGAAGTGCGTCTTCCTAGATGCCGACACATTGGTAAGCTAAATGCATCAAAATAAAATAGGGTCTTAACATCCCTTTATTGTAAAAAGTATCCGCTCATGACTTCGTCCGCGTGGTTATGATGTTCTCGTCTTGATATCTTGTAGCAAAAACAAAGTAACGTTCAAAAAAATTATGATCTTCTTGATAATACTCTGGCTGTTTTTTAACCACGGCCGATCTTATGATCAGCCAGGTACACAGGATATAGTGCACAAGTGAGTGCGCAAGCACAGGTGCACTCCCTTTTCCTACACTCTCTCACTACACGACTCATAGTCCGTTGGGACAGCATCTGACACGACTGACCGTAGAGAGACACGAACGCAGGACCAACGGCGATCCGATGACCTGACCACTGCGAAAATTGCTTAACTGAGCAGTCGCAGGCCAAGTGCGCTAACCACTGCGGCTTCGAACTCGTCCCTATATCTTGTTATAGAAAGCACCTACTTACGTTGCTAAAAGAATCACAATGCAAGCAAAGTTTTGAGCTTCTAAATACGATAGTTTCTAATATCCTGAGTGATTGATCTTAAACATTGTTCAATCGAAATTACACATATGCACACATTACAATTTACCCAACAATTAAGTGGAATATTATTAGACTAGCGGCCGCCAGCGACTCCGTCCGCGTGGGTTTCGGTTTCCGCACACAGTGTTACTATAGATAGCTTAAAGCCTTCCTTGACAAACGGTAAGTGGACTCAAAAGATTTTGTCAATTCGAACCTGATAGGCTAGCCACTTCGACGAATTCGCCATCCGCTTTCGTAGCGACTTATATCTCCATCCCGCTCACATAAATATGCAATTCTTGTACGGGGTGGCAATACATATTATAAGTCGCGACGAAAGCGTATGGCGAATTCGTCAAAGTGGCATCTTGGCTAGCCTACCAGTAGTCCCTGAGATTAGCGAGTTCAAACCTATCTGGATCAGTTACACGGGTTATTGTGAGTAAACCGTAAAAGATAGATATATGCTGTCAAGCGATATTTTTTAGGCAATTTTATTTAGAATATTTACGTCTTACATGATTTCTATGTAACTTTAACCATTAAGGCTGCACACGCGACAGAAGCTTTAAATATGGAGGAATTTCTCCCGTTTTCCCAACATTTTCCTTCACTACTCTGCTCCTATTAATTGTAGCGTGATGAAAAGTATTCTATAATATGCCCAGGAGTATAAAGAATAATTATACCAAGTTTCGTCAAAATCCGTCGAGTAGTTTTTGTTTCTATAAGGAACATACAGACAGACAGACAGACAGACAGACAGACAGACAAAAATTTTACTGATTGCATTTTTGGCATCAGTATCGATCACTTATCACCCCCTGATAGTTATTTTGAAAATATATTTCATGTACAGAATTGACCTCTCTACAGATTTATTATAAGTATAGATTCAGCAGACGAGCAACATTGCAAATACCTACCTGCATAATTACCAGTAATTATATTATATTATATTGTTTATAAGAACTCACATAAGTGACTTTAACGGGTAAACATTAAAGATGTTCCTACATATTTATGACCTCGGAAATAGTAATCGATAAAACACCTTCACACATAAACCGAAACCGCTGGCACAATATTGTGTACACACGTGCATGCCTTCAGAAGAAGATTGTGCCATTAACTGCCATTCAAACGTTCCGCCGTGCATTGTAGTCGCACCGTGTCAATTAATGAGGTGCAGGCGACAATGCAATGGCGATTCAATCTCGAGTTATGTCAGTTAACACTTTATAACACTAGGTACCTACAGTCTGCTGTCTTGAATTGCTTACGGATGTCGCGACGGGTCATTGCTATCATTTGTCTGCTTTTGATCCCTTGGGTTACAGATTGTTCTAATTAGCCACCATGCCTTTGGTATTGATGATATTAGTTAAATAGACACCTATGCATTAGGTGTTGGTGATATTAGAACAGACAGAAAATAGTCCGCATTTTTCGTAAGGTTTCGCCCGAAATACGCCCGTATACGAAATATACGGTCTATATATTTCTGTTACCTATCTAAAGATTAACTTTTATGAAAGTTCCTTTGATATAGATAAATCCAACCAATACAGAAAAATCATCATCATCTTCTTTGGCCTTTACGTCTTTTCCAGACGATAATATACCTGTATTTAGGACCTATCACATTGTGTATAACATTTAGCTACTAGACTTATCGGTAGCATTATATTTTTCATCCACTTTGTCTGCAGTATGATGATACCTACGAAATAAATTAAACGGACTATAAAAAGTAACTTAATACCAAGATATTTCATTTGAAACATATGTACCAGGAAAAAATAAATACACTCAGCTGTTATTTGTAAAATCATGAAAAGTATAATTTGGTTCTTAAATATTTAAAAAGGAAGAAACGTCTAGACGCTTGGAACACTAGTGTTCCAAGAATCGTTTCTGGAACAGAAACGAATCATCGCTATAAAATGCACATTATACACAAAGATATCTGTTTAGTCACGTTCCAATAAGACTACACGTGTGACTGTCCAAAATAAAACATTCAATTACAACGCAGACAACAATGTAAATAATCACATTATCGATTTAATTTAATAGTAATTTTAATATGTAAACAGTACAAAGAATGCCAAGCACCAATGCTTAAGACGTACGAAAGAACTAACGTTTTGACAGCGATCGATTTGTCGAAACTAATGCGCGATTAAAGTCTGCAGTTCTGTCATTAAATCTATTTCTATTTTCTACCGTCAATTGTTTACGCGATGAGAAAGTCAATGTTACCGGATGTGGAGGCAAGCAGTAACACGAGATGACGAGACGCATAACCGTGGCCTAAATACTTCTTCCCGACAATTTTGGATCTGCTCCAATATTCTACTTTCATTCTACAGTTTTCTTTCAACTGTGACAGACGCTCGTCAGGGCAATGCCGGGATCTTAGATCCTTTAATTATGATGACACTCATTCGGTTGATGACTTTCTAAATTGTATTGTTTGGTAGTTTTGGTAGGGACATGTTGATTTTGTTACGACCAATTCAATTTAAAATTATTATGAAAAAAGTCGCGTTGAGATCAACACGCCACTTATATTGGTAGATACCTATTAGGTATTTATTAAAGAGAGTTAATTACTTATTTCTTCGATCTGCATCTTCGATATCTTGTTTGGCTTGTACGTGTAGGTATTGATATTCTTTTTACCTACATATTACCTACATACCTATATAATTGTTTGATACAATTGAATTGAAAGTATTTCTTACGATAAACTGTGTTATCAAAAGTATGTATAAGTTTCGACTAAAACCTTTTTATATTATTATCGTTTTACCCAGAGGAAGCAGAAAACGTCATCTTATTAATAGTAGTTCAACTCTAAAAATGTAAATACAAACACATAGAGCATTTGTTTCTGCCAAAATTATGATATGAACTAGCGGCCGCCCGCGACTTCGTCCGTGTGGATTTCGATTTCCAATAGCCTAAAACCTTCCTCGTCAAATGGACTATCCAACACAAAAAGAATTTTTCAAATCGGTCCAGTAGTTCCTGTGATTAGCGCGTTCAAACAAACAAACAAACAAACAAACAAACAAACTCTTCAGCTTTATATATTAGTATAGATATATCGTAAATATGTATCATAACATACAGAAATTATTACAGCCATCGTAAAGTTCTGACTGCGTTCGGGTAATAATTCAGGAATGTGGGTGCAAGTATAGAGGAAATATAAATAAGCGTTCATAATGATTAAATCAAATCAAAGAAAATCTATTAAAATAATCATATTTACATATAGCCGACTTAGCACGTTTTTTCCCTCGTGTTTCAATCTTACCATCAGGCGATCCGTAAGCTACTGTAGTTGAATAAAAATATGATGTCTGTGAGTTAATTAATTTATATCATAGTGCGGGCCTAACAACAAATGCGATACGGTCTCGATAGAATCCATTGAGTACAGTTAACATTATCACAGGTTATTGTGTCAATTGGAGCTTCATCCACGCTCAGATAAAAATATTCTTCTTAATTTTAAATGTTTCGATCCCACACACGCATAATATGGACGACAACGTGCGTGATATGCTCCAAACTTTAAAACACGAGTTGATTCAGTGTTTTGATTCATTCCGATATATTTCAATGTTCTTACTGAATTAGATATTGTGTCTGTAGGTCGGTTGAGGTCAACGGAACTTCCTATGCAACAAATTTGATAAAATGTTATGTGTGAACAGTGGAATGTGGCTGGAATGGCATGAGTCTGTTCTTTAGTCTGTCGTAAATATTCATGTGCAATGCAAAATTATGACGAGAGATAAGTAATCTTTCTCAGTAGACCTAAAATTATCATATTGGTGTTATCCGTTACCGAGCATCAAAATAATTTCCAGAAGAGCGATCTAATCCCACCCTCGTGCCTTGGAAAGGTCTTGAAATCGTTGGGCCTACCTACGTCTCACTCATCCCTAATCGGTCGTGTCAGCTGATTTGCTGAGATATGACAGCGCGTTAACAGGAAAAAAAACCTGTGCTGGTATTAATACTTGTACCTTATCGTTATCCTGTGTTGTTAGTTAATCGTAAAGATTGAACACCGGCCGTAGCCGTGACATTATAAGGTCGTTATTACACTCACCTACATACAAGTGTTACATATTTTCTAATGCTTCCGTTATCAGGGATACAATTTTGACTTTAACGACCGCGTGTGCGAGTTATCTAATCTGCAATATTAAATAATATAACTCTCCAGTCATTCAGTTGTGAGAGGTCACTCTTTCGTCTCGTGCAAACTGACCCGTCCAGTGGATGAGATAAAAATAGCTGCACTCTATGTACCAATCATGGTTAGGTAACTCCTTCAGAAATATCCACGTAATGAAATGAATTCATGAATGTCAAGGAGTTTGTATAGATGGATGCGTCATTTTCTCATATCGCATTGCTGTGTTGGAGTGTGTCAATAAATTCTTATCTTGTTTTCTGTATCAATGAATCCCGTAAAGTATAGATATTACATAATAGTATGCTATTATGTAGATGTCGCAGGCATTTTGTAAGAAAGGTCTTTTTACATATGGCGTCGTCATTTTGCAAACGGGAGGCGCTTTGTAAATTGCCTAAGGCATATCGTAAAATGTCGTAATTTTATAAAATACCTTGCAACCTTGGCGACGCGCCGTTTACAAGAAATATTTATTAAAACAAACAAACTCGAGAAATAAAAATATTCTTTAAGGGTTTAAAAAAAAATAACCACGAAGGCAGAGCTCCCGCTGCTCCCGCCTTGCTCTTCTAACCTACTTCCGTCAGAGTAGTACTTCTGCATACTCATTGACACCATTCAGTTCAACAACAAAATGCCTTAGGCAATTTACAAAGCGCTTCCCGTTTGCAAAATGACGACGCCATATGTAAAAAGACCATTCTTACAAAATGCCTGCGACATAGATATAAAATAACAAGTATATTCAACTCTTACTAGGTTCGCGTTATCTTTTGTTAATTAGGTATACCATTTTTAGGGTTCCGTAGCCAAAATGGCAAAAAAACGGAACCCTTATAGATTCGTCATGTCTGTCTGTCTGTCTGTCTGTCTGTCCGCCAGTCTGTCACAGCCACTTTTTTCCGAAACTATAAGTACTATACTATTGAAACTTGGTGAGTAGATGTATTCTGTGAACCGCAACCAGGTTTACACACGAAAATAGAAAAAAAAATAAAAAAATGGGGGGTCCCCATAGTTAGAACTGAAACTGAAAATATTTTTTTTCATTGAACATATAAGTGTGGGGTATCTATGGATAGGTCTTTAAAAATTATATTGAGGTTTCTAAGCTCATTTTTTTCTTAAGTGAATACTTTGCGTGACAGACTCTTCCAAAGTGGAAAAAAGTGTGTCCCCCCCCCCTCTAACTTCTAAAGTAAGAGGATGATAAATCTGAAATAAATATATAATGTACATTACCATAAAAACTACCAACGAAAATTGGTTCGAACGAAATCTATTCAGTAGTTTTTTTAATACGTCAAAAATAGAATTTGTACGGAACCCTCAGTGCGGGAGTCTGACTCGCACTTGGCCAATTTTTTTTATTTATTAGGAATACCCAATATACGAGAAAGTAGGGAATACCTATTCGACTTTCATCACTACAGACCGGACTACAAAATAAATGTTATACATACCTAGGTAGCAGTGCCGTAAATAGCCTTATATGCGCCCGGTGCGAGCTCACAAAACTGCGCCCCTTTTTTTTTTACTTGAAAGTCGGTCATTTCTGCGCCCCTCCAGGGTCTGCGCCCTGTGCCTGGGCACCGCTGGCACCGCCCTATTTACGGCACTGCTAGGTAGGAGGTTATGTAGGAAGATTTACTAGTGAAAACAGGTTAGAATTAATAAACAAATCGTTGCTACATATGATTCTTTAGCTTATTTATATTTATGTGCGTTTTCAACGGTAACCGTTTGCAATATAAAGACGATTAACATTGAATGGCCGATGATATTTTTATTGCATTTTGTTATCCCATTATCTTGTTGGCAGAATCAGCCAGCCTGTGACATCAAAATGTTTTCAACTGTCTAGGAAATAACGAAAACTACGAAGCTTACGAATTATCTATATTATAATTATAGGTTCTAATAATAAAGCTGAAGATATTGTTCGTTTGTTTGAACACGCTTATTTCAGGAACTACCTACTGGTTCGAATTGAAAAAATCATTTTGTGTTGGGCGGGCCATTTATCGAAGCTATACTTACTAAAACACTACTTACCTATGCACATATGTGCGGAAACTAAAATCCACGGGGACGAAGTCGCGGGCGGCCGCTCGTGCTGAAATAAATATTTATGTACGAGTATTTGCTTCGAGCTCGCTTACGTCGGCCTTCAACTTCGCGAAATTATATAAGACAGTAGATAAGTAAAAAATAACAGGGTTCTTTAAAGAGGTTAAATAGGCATTTAACCTTAAAAGGAGATTAACAAATAAATGTTGGACAACCACATTACTTTCGGAATTGTTTATGATCAATCTGCATTTCTTGTTTATGAGTATGAATAACACGACTTGAAAGATATTATTCTATCTATACTTATAATAAATCTGTAAAAAGGTCAATTCTGTACATTAAATATATTTTCAAAATAACTATCAGGGGGTGATTAGTGATCGATACTGATGCCAAAAATGCAATCAGTAAAATTTTTGTCTGTCTGTCTGTCTGTCTGTATGTTCCTTATAGAAACAAAAACTACTGGACGGATTTTGACGAAACTTTGTACAATTATTCTTTATACTCCTGGGCATATTATAGGATACTTTTCATCACGCTACAATAAATAGGAGCAGAGTAGTGAAGGGAAATATTGGGCAAACGGGAGAATTTACTCCATTTTTTAAGCTTCTGTCGCGTGTGCAGCTTTAATGGTTAAATTTACATAAAAATCATGTACGACGGAAATATTCTTCATAAAATTGCCTAAAAATATCCCTTAACAGCATATGTCTATCTTTCATGGGTGACTCACAATAACACGTGTAACATCCTGATCCAGATTGGTTTGAACGCGCTAATTTCAGTAACAACTGGTTCGAATTGACAAAATCTTTTGTATTGGATAGTCCACTTACTATTTGTCGAGGAAGGCTTTAAGCTATCTATAGTAACACTGTGTACGGAAACGAAACCCATGCGGACGGAGTCGCTGGCGGCCGCTAGTATACAAATAAATAAGGTGGCAATATGCCGTATTCGAGTAAAATCAAGCAAGCAAAATGTTGTCCCGTCGTAGATGTTAAATTACACGTCCATTTAAAACGGATCAATCTCACCAAATCACACTGTTATTAGATACTATGTAAACCTTACGTCAGATGGCGGATATTTAACATTCTCACTTTAAGGCCATAGTTTTATTTGCTTTTTGGTAACCTATCACATTAGTTACGTGGTAGGTATGTTAAGCGGACTTCTCAAATCTGCCGTGCGATGCCATTTCTTTTAATCAAATGCTATTTTATTTTGTTAGGGTAGCAGAAAATCTTGATATAACTAAGAATTAACAAATATAATATGAGCATTGTTTCGAATTTATTTTAATAAAAATTAAATAAAATAAACAATTTATTTGTCACCAGGTAATCCAAAACTGTGACGAGCTGTTCGATCGTGAAGAGCTATCAGCCGCCCCAGACGTCGGCTGGCCCGACTGTTTCAACTCCGGAGTCTTCGTCTTCAAGCCCTCCAACGAGACCTTCGAGAAACTTATCAAGTTTGCACAGGAACGAGGCAGTTTTGATGGTACGTACCACAACAATCTTCGAGCTAAGTTTGGGGCGATTGGTGTTTTAGTCCAATAAATTTAATTTTTTACTGTGTATGAGCTAGGCCAGTTAGGAACACTAATTTAGGATGGGGCACCATAGTTATGCGTATCAGGACCATCAGCCGTAAGTCCATTGCTAGGCGTCTCCTGATGAGAGGTTATGCCCAAGGTCATAGATCGCAACGAGGTGAACAATAAAATCTAGGGTAACATTGCTGCCCAGCTACAGTAATGTCCCTTAGTCGCCTTACTACGAAATTCACCGAAAAAGGCTAGTCCGCCGTGAAATACCAGTTTTGGGGGATAACATTTATCATAGTGAAGCAACTCAATGTTTATCGGTACTTAATTAATCAATAACCATAAGCATTTCTTTATTTATCGTTCTCCCTAAATGTCCCATTGTGACTGCACCATCGTACTTAGAAAGTTGAACGAACTTTACAGACGCTTGGCGTATTATTAACACTGTTCTAAGAATATCATGTTCCGCAAACTGAATCTGCAGTCGTCTTTTATGAATGAGATGCACTGATGTCATTCCTTTTTTTCAGGTATTATAATTACATCGGCCACTAGTACTAGTTGAAAGTAATCTATTTATTATCATAATTTCGTAATGAGGTTTAAACGATCGCAAAGAGATATCCTCGTCTGCTATTCGGTATCTAGTCAAAAATTAGTTATCACTTATCCGAAAAGTGACCGGATAGTTGGCACCTATTTATTCATTATTGTTATTTTAAGGTGTTATCAAAGCTGTTTTTTCCTTTAAAGGTGGTGACCAAGGTCTCCTCAACTCTTTCTTCTCGGATTGGGCACATGGCGACATTAGCAAACACTTGCCATTCCTCTACAATGTCACATCAGCCGCGTTCTATTCATACCTGCCTGCACTGAAACAGTGAGTATTATCTGGTAAAAGTCTTATTTATTCATAAATATTTTTACAATTTGACCAATATATTGAAAATTGTTGTTGCGCTGAAAAACAACACTGACTTATATGTCAACTTTAAACGTAAATGCTTTTAAATTAAACTTGGTCCTTCGAGCCGAATATCTTCAAAGTCCTATTTCGTGCGTTTCAGTTACGGACAGAACCTGAAGATCATCCACTTCATCGGCATTGCCAAGCCTTGGCTGCAACAGTTCAACTGGGAATCCCGCACAGTGGAAGCTCCAGACCACATCAGAGGACTCCTGCAGTTATGGTGGGACCTCTTTGTTGGGCAGGTCCACCCACAGCTGGACGTCAACATGGTAAGATAAATATAATGGATATATTTTTGGTTTTTGTTGTACGATTATTAAATAGGGAGAAGATTTGGAACAAGTTTTATGTGTATTTTGTGTATTTTAATAATTTATATAATTCTGGATTTTGTGGTTAGCAGAGTTTGTCACTTTAATATTCCACAACGTATTTTAGATCTTATTATACAGTTAGTAATGTTTGAAGAAGTGTTTTAGTATTAAAAGGGAAATGCAACGCGATTTAAATTAAAAAAAAATTGCTAACTTTAAAAGTAACGTACGTAGTTGAACTTGAATCAAGGTTTTCGCGTGCAAGTACCTGGTAACAAGTAGGTTCTCAATTTCTCACATACTTATATCATACACTATAGTGGTTACATTCAGGTTAGGTATTGATTACCATCTCGAATGTCACATTGAAATCAGACCCGACACATTGCGGTTTCCCGCCGCAAGTGTTCTCAGACGACTTGGTAAGGTCCAGTAAACCGATCCATTATATCTCCAACCTTCGATCTGATCACATTTACGAAATGTTTTCCAAGCGTACACAACAGGATTCTAGTGTTTCAGAGGTGAGAAATCTAAACAATTGAAACTTCTCTTCTACTCAGTGTTACCTTTTAATAGTTTCCTGCCTATTATTATTATTTAGGCTGTTTGAACTTTGACGTTTTAGCCTGTAAATATAGTTTTGCGAGTTGTACCCCGAGTGACTAAAACTATACCGCTTGCACTCTGATGCTTGTGCACTCCCGCTAAATGTTGCACCTTTGTTTGAAGCATTTTGATAACTGTGAATAAAACCTTTCTCCAAAATACTAACATACTCTAACTTAGAAAAATGCTGTTGGTCGCTTCCTGCACGATTTGTTGTTGAGTCTTGGGATTAAGTAGATGGTGTTGGTATTTTGGTGGAAAATTCACCGCGCTTTTCAAAACAAACATACTGATTTCAAGAATTTGTTGTGGTTCTGTTCTCATATAAATTGGTGAATTTAATTAATTAGGCATTATTTTTGTCCAATTACATATTTACATGTTTTTACGAAACATTTACATGTTTTTACGAAATTAGTATGTTTGTTTCGTAGCGCGTAGTGTATTATAACAACTAATAACAGCTTGAACAAAGCTTTTTGCACTGTTTAGTTAGTTTGTGCTTGAAGCTCGGTTCAAGTGTTTGTCTGCATGCATTGCGACTGAGACGTTTTGTCACTTCAACCGATAGGTTGAGGTGCAGTCTCCTCCGGCGTTGCCCCCACACGACGTCGGACATCATTACGTGCCCACCGTCGACCCAGAGTCGGAATTCCCCTGGCATCATCCCGATGCACAAATACAAGAAGATTCTCGCAAAGAAGAAATACACTTAGACGATTTCCACGACCCATGGGACATATACAGAGGCAATATTCCTTATAATCAAGAAAACCCACCGCCTCAAAGTTTCTCAGGAAGAGTAGAAGATCACGAAGAGATAAAAAAGTATGCGTGGGATTATAAAGCACAAGAATCCACTCCACCGCACAGTTATCAGGAGCCGATACACGAACACTTCGATAATCGTCATCATGATACTCAAACTTATCATCATCATCATCAAGAAAACCCGTGGGAATCTCATTCTCACGATCATTCTCATGATCAAAGTGCACAATCACATCACCATCATCAAACACATGAACAACACTGGCACACACATCAAGACCAGCATTTCCAAGAGCAACCTCACCACCATGAGCACCATGAACACCATGTTCATCACCATTACGAACACCAACAAGACAACTCACAGTCGAGTCACCATCACGAACATCAGGGCAGCCACACTCAAACATCTGATCATCATCATCACCAATCACACACTCACTCCACTCACGCCAACCATGACCAGGCGCACATTCAGTCAGATTACAGACAACACCAAGAATACTACCCAGATACAGACACCAAAAAAAATATTTCCCACAGAGTAGAAATAGTACACCACGTGCGCTTAGACCATGAGGCGATTTTGAGTCTACATAAACCAAAAGAGGATCCAGAAAAGCCTTTACAGGCAACTGAATTGATGAACGGAGATATTTCTGACAGTGAAAGTGATTATTATGAAGAAATTAGACCGAGGCATCCGTATGACGGATTCTATCTAAGGCACAGGCCCACAATTGATGCGAAAGGCCGCAAAGTTTGCTCGCACGAGATCCCGCCGACGCCGTCGCCGTCGCCACCGCCAGATTCGGATTCGGACTATGGTACCCCTGATTTACCCCTTGAAGATACCCCTATAACAGATGACGATCAAGAACAAGTAAGTTTTCTGTCTGGTTGAAATTATGAGGGTATGTATACCACAATTAATTTCTTAGAAAATCCTCTCAAATCTGGATTTATGTAACGTATTTAGATTATCTGATCACTGACTCCAATGCTCGTGAGATAAGAGTGCTCCCGTAGATTAGTACTGCATGCTCTAACCGAATCCAATGAATTCTAATTCGCACGTTACTTTGCTTTTTCCTGCTGCACAATATTTTAAATATGTAATAATGCCGTCATCAAGTGCGTCTTAGTTTGAATGTCGTTATAATTAATTCCTTATTGTACCTATTTAGGTGTTACTTGTAATTTGATGTCGACCGTAAAACGATTATGACTAACTAAACTAGATCACGTTTGATATAAAGTTTTCTTATATTTTATTGTCTAAACAAAAAATGTAAGTAAATGCTTCTAGATAGTATTTTTTCTTAGTTTTAGGTCATCTATTCGACGATCAATGAAGGAGATTCCGTGGAAATGTTATGTCCATAAAAGTGTTATCAACATATACCATTTACCTTTCAGAGTGGAGTTGCCGGCAACTTAGCGCGAGTGGTGCCCGGTGCTCTGGGATCGCAGCGCGAGGCCCTGGATGAACTGACCCGTCGCCAGGGATGGGAAGCTGGAAATATCGATTACATGGGAGCTGACTCCTTCGACAACATTTGGGCAAAGATTTCCCAAACTCTCAGCCAGCCCCGAGTTTCGCCTCCTAAGCAGCCTTCACCGCCCAAAGAGGCCGCCCCCGCTCCCGCCCCAGCACCGGCACCTGAACCAGCACCAGCTCCAGCACCAGTGGAAGTAGCTCAAGAGGCGGTTGTAGCAGATGCTGCCCCAGCAGCAGCCCCGACGCCCGCCGCGGCCGAGGCTCCGGCCGCTCCAGTTGAGGCGGCGCCCGCTGCAGCGGACACTCCTGCGCCAGTGGAGGCAGCAGTTGAGGCCGTTCCTAAGGCAGAGGAGGCTGCGCCAGTCGAGCCGGCCGATATCCCGGCCACGGTCGAAGCCGCGGCTGCGCCCGAGGCCGCGCCCGCAGTCGAGCCCTCGGATATTCCTGCGACGGTCGAGGCTATCGCGCCAGGTGAGACACCCGAGCCGGCTGACGTCCCCGTGTCCGTGGAGACAGCCGCCGCCCCCGAAGTAGCGAAAGAGGAATCAAAGACTGAGACGCCTGACGTTCCGCCTACTCCACCAGTAACGCCCAAATCCACCCCCGAAGCGACACCCGTCTCCGAGAGTGCTCCCGTTGTAGAGCCGGTCGAAGCGCCCGTGCAGCCTTCTGTGGAGGCTCCCGTAGAAGCGACACCAGTTGCACCTGTAGAAGCGTCTGCAGTTGCGCCTGTAGAAGCGCCCGTGGAAGCTGCTTTAGAGGCGCCTGTAGAGGCATCCGTAGCGGCGCCTGTAGAGGCGGCCGTAGCGGCGCCTGTAGAGGCGGCCGTAGCGGCGCCTGTAGAGGCGGCCGTAGCGGCGCCTGTAGAGGCGGCCGTTGAGGCGCCTGTAGAGGTGCCTGTAAAGACACCCACAGAAGCGCCCGTAGAAGCGCCCAAAGAAGTGCCTGTAGAAACGCCGAAAGAGGCGCCCGTAGAAGCTCCTAAAGAGGCGCCCGTAGTTCCCACGCCCGTCGAGGCAGTTGATGTTACGCCCGTAGTGGCGTCCGATGTCCCTGTTTCCGCAGAGGCACCCAAAGATCCCGCACCAGTGGCAGAAGCTAAGAAAGAGGAGGCTCCCGTACCTGTAGAGGCATCCAAAGAACCCGCGCCCGCGGCTGAGGCGTCGGCCGCGGAGCCGGCGCCGGCCACGCCCGAGAAACCTTCCGAAGCCCCGTCCCTCTCGGCCTCCACAGATAGCCCGCCGTTAGCCAATACCCCGTCCAAGGAAGAGGCGCCCGCGCTGCCCGCAGCCAAATGTAAGTAGATCAGCGGACAGCGACGGCTAACGGCTTTGCACTCTCAGACCTCACCGATTTCATTTTGCAGTTTTGTCTAGTCTTCTACTAATATGTTTCTAGTTTAGTTGCATCTGTTTTACGCGGATACCGGTGTGATTATCAACTAACGCGGTGTTCCCGTAGAGCGGTGTCAAAATGTTTTCTTTGTGCGTTTTCTAATGTTTTGGTTTTATTTTAATTTACTGAGCATAAGTTTCAAAATTCGTTGTTATTTCACCCAGCTACCGAGGAGGCAGCGCAAGAGACGCGGCTTTGATAGATCAGGTAATAACTAATTGTACTTGGACCTGGCTCAACCTCCATACTTTATTACATTTCAGCATATTTACCTCTCTCGTCGCACATCTATCTAAACTCTGCTAATTGTAGGCCTAACAGAGGTTGGGTTGTGCCCGAAATGATCCAGTAAGTAGGATGTTGGATCGATTGCTCATTACGCTCAAACTGACTACATTCCATGAGTAACACGACTACCTCAAAGGCCAGCGTAATGTGTAAATCGCAGCTGTCGAATTTGACCTGAATTTATTTAAGCATACCTAAATTATATCCAAGCTTACCTATAAGTATTATTTTGAGATAATACCTCTGATGATTATTCTCCAATAATTTCTAATGATAATGTTTAAGGTATTCAGAGCAAAAACGATAGCGCATGAATACTTCGAGATACAATCACGTAGATATTGTAACTTGGTTAAATCCTATCTAGTTAACCGAATTGCAATATCTTAAATTTTGTTTTATTTGCTTCACATTCTTTCACACATTGCAAGGAACATTATTATATGCATCGCGGCGCCATACATTATTGCGAACTTACAGGCATCTTTATCGAGTCTCGGATAACCAAATACATACGTAATTTACACAATAATACTCCTTGTAATGTACATTCGGCTTCAGATCTTCGCTGAACTTACAGTCTAACTTTCCGCTTGCATCGTTTCGTTAACACGTAGTTTGTTTTCCCTCGACTTGTTCCAGGCCCTAACCGAGCTTGCTCTCTAATGTGACCGCCATACTAACGCCACATCTAATCGAACGAGAGAATAAGGACGGAATTGGTTGTGTAGCGGAGGAGCGTCGCAAGGTGGGGAAGTTGCAGCTGAGCCCGCCCGCCGTCGCCGATCCCCTCCCCACCCCCGACAGCGAGCTGGAGGACGCGGCCGCGCTGGCGCAGTCCATCATCGCCAGCGAGCTGGGCACGCCCACCGTGACCGCGGCCGAGCCGGCGCCGCAGTCGCCGCCGCCGCCCGCGCAGGCCGAGCGGCTCGCCGTCGCCGCGCCCGACGTGCCCACGCCGCCCGTCGGCGCCGTCTCGCTCGAACAGATCGGCGTCAAGGCGCCCAAGCAGACCATCGCGGCGCAGATCGAGTCCTCCGTCTCGGAGAAGAGCGACCCCACGACTCCTACCACGCCCACGGAGGAGAAGAAGGACGCTGCGCCCAAGAAGAAGATCGTCAAAAAGGTTAAGAAGGAGTCGGCCGCGACGACGGGCGGCGCCGAGGCGCCCGTGCCGCCGCCGCGCAAGAAGGAAAAGAAACCCAAAGAGAAGTGAGCGCGCGCCTGCTCCCTTATAGTTCCTCTGTGCCATAAATATAGCCTTACCTGTCTAATTTTAATGTTTATTTAATTTTCGAATATGCTTTTATGTACTGCGTAATCTTTATGTTAGAATTAATTTTTACATCGTCATCACACGTCCATGTAATATCTTTTTGTTTGAAATTTTATACTCTTTACGTTAACTAAATATTTACACTTATTTATTTTAACAGTTACATAATATTTTGGTTTTAAATTATTTACCAAAGGATGAAACGTATTTATTGAAAGCGAAGTTTTATGTAATTTTTGTATTAAAAATATATTTTGGAATAAACCCGTTTGTTTTATTGTTCATATTTATTCCTTGTAAAAACACTTCAACCAACATGGAGATATCCTGAAGTGTTTTTGGTAGGTAGGTATAATAACCAAAAAATAATGACTTAGGTATTCTTACTAAACTAAAATCTCTTAATAACGCAAGTTTTGATAAAGGTAAAAAGAACAAGATTGTTGAATATTATAAACAATCAATCAATCAAAAATCTTCCATTAACTCATACAGCTCGAGCGCAGGGCTTATAATGATGTCGTCTAAGGCTTGAAGCACACCTGACCATAACCAAATCCAAAGTTGTGTAACCATAGGAAATTACAGTTAAACCAGAACATGTAATCGCACAATATAAATGTATTTGTTAACATTAAAGTTTAGGGAGTCTGTTGTTGAGAAAATAGGATTTCTTTATTTTCTCAAAAAAGCCCATGAGCTTTCGTTTCGCTTAAAAACAACAAAAAGAAGTCTCTCCGGCGGGGAATCGAACCCCGGTCTCCCGCGTGACAGGCGGGGATACTGACCACTATACTACCGAAGACTTGTTTCCCGAACCGAAATTATTGTATATTAACACTTTTGGATAATATCAGTTTTTTTTTCAATCAAAGGTGGATTCTCTGTATCCATATGAATATATTTTGTTACATATTATAACTAGACGACTACCTACCTATCCTAATTTCGCATATCACAACAATGAGCTTTGAGCGCCACCTATGTTAGACGCAAGTAACGTAGTCTAAGCTAAAGCTAGCATGCTTTAGCAGTGCGTATTGCTAGTGGGAACATCTCCGTATTATAGATGACAGCACTAGTAGACCAATGGAATAGAAAAACTTTTCCTTACGAATTTAGATTTAGTAGGTAAGTAGGTACGCACATTATGTAACTTATTTGTTTGAATTGAAAATTGAAACAACTGGTGCAGTTAACAACGAAAACAATTTTATTTGTTTGAATTAAAAAATGGAGCAAAGAATTAAATTTCAAAATCTGCGTAGATAGAAGAATTACCGGAGATTCAAATACCGACTATTATTGCATAGATAGATACCAATTTTTGAACTCTACGGACGGACTCCACTAAGTTTTTTACAAAATAATATTCTAATTGGGTAATTATTAAAACAAAACAAGTTTGGCTGGACAACAAAGCTTGTTTGTTTCTGGGCACCATTTTCAACGAAATTACAGGCCAGGAGATCGCTGATACCGCCTCCCATCGCCCGAGGTACGAATAAACTCCGAGAAACTCAAGATGAGAGCAATGCTCTTAGGTATTACAGCTGTGCAACGCATTCGCTGAAAGTTAAAAAATTTTCTTTGTAATTGTCAGCGTTTTGAGTTTTGAGAGCTTGTAAATCTTAAGATTTATAGGGTAGAGATAGAGAGCTTTCCGTTATAATTGTGGTAATCTAATCTCATAATTATGGATTCGCGAATTCGTGCTTGTCTATAATTATCGGCTTCTTGTAAACTTGATAATTATAAAAAAAAATGTTACCTACCACTTACCAAGATTGTACAAAAGTAAACTTCAATTAAAACAGTCACGATTTTAAGTATTAGGTAACTAACCATACCTACCTATGTTCGAAACTTTTGACACCTTCTGTTATACTAGTTAATTATCCTACTACTATTATAAAGGCGAAAGTTTGTAAGTATGGATGTATGGATGTATGGATGTATGGATGTATGGATGTTTGTTACTCTTTCACGTAAAAACTACTGAATGGATTCGAATGAAACTTTACCACAATATAGCTTATAGATCAGAATAACACATAGGATATTGGAAATCGAAATCCACGCGATCGGAGTCGCGGGCAGCCGCTATTAATACAATAATTCATAAACACGTTTGTGTAGATAACTTTTTATGTTAAAAAAATTAGAATAAGTAAGTTTTTTAAAAGTGATGTGACATTTAGTTTGGGACTACCTAGACAATATGTATTATTTATCAAAATATTTATTCGAGTTTCAATCGGTACTGATTGCTTGCCCCTTGACACGTAGCGTAGTGATGGGCATCTATTTACACGCCAGTTAGTTTGACGAGGTGCTGCTCTGCGGTTGCACTCACGGGTGGTCCTGCGAGGTTCGTGTTCATCAATATCTGGTTAACTGTTGAAAATCAGAAGTATCTATCTGTTATCCCCGTCAGGTAAAAAGAAGCAAGCTTATTACCTTAGAGATACGGCATATTAATAACTTTTCACTGATTATTTTTTTTAGTACTATGTGGTTTAGGCATATTTTAAAACGACAAAGACATGGGATACCTAAATCAAATAATTTAAAATAATCTGATCGGTAAGATTGGTGTTGGTTGTAACGACGTCAACACCATGATACCAAGCAATACAACTTAAATTGGCTTTGTGGACTGCCGCAAGAAGGTAATTCGTGTATTTTTTGTTCTGGTTCTTTACAAATTAGAGCGGTTACTTTGCCGTTCCGTTGACCGCTGAGAGCCGTGAAATAGTCAGCCGGCGTATGCCTCTTCTGCCTCGTTATTTAATTTCAACATCCAATTATCTCGCACAATGTGAGCCTTGGGGCGGAACGAGTGTAGGAAGCTAGTAAAAACGTCGATTGATATGGAAATAGAAAAGCGGTCTGTCCTGGCTACACTTCACCTTTTAATCCTACTGTAGGTTCTCTAGAAATTAATGAATAACTTTAAATTGGTTCTTCTTTTCTGTGCATGTATGTTATTTATTTTAAAAGTGCGACTTTATTATAAAACTTAATCAAAAACGCTGTTCCCTCATTTATGCATATTTTCACATTATTGGGTTTTCATTTTCAATCACAATTTCAAACCACTGTCACATCAAATGAACGACGACCTTGTTTAATATAAATGTAAAATAGCGCCATCTACCGGACCGTATACTGCGCCCCTAAGGGCCTTCTGTCACCCGCCCGCGTAGTAAACACACACGCACACGTTCAAGCCCGCGTACTCGACTGACTCGATCGCCATTCGCCAGCCAACCGCAACCAGTTTGACGGAAACCACGCCGCGTGGAGGTGCTGTCGTACTATTTTGTGCAGTAACGTTGAGATTATCAATGTTTATAAACAGATTTCGTGAAGATATAAAAACTAATACGTTTCTCCATGAATAAAATTCAATAATTTTAGTTGCCGGCGCATTAATTCGTGTGTTTGATTAGTTTTCGTTGTGAATTTGTACGTTTTATTCGAGTGTGTAATCTTGTCTTGTATCGGGAGAACTCAGCTTCGTTGATTTTGTTGGACGGTGGATGAAAATGTGAAACAAAATATTGTGGAGGACTGAGGACTCGGTTCCAGTCTGCAGTTTTAGTGGGGATTAAGGATTTAGTTGTGACGATGAAGTGGTTTGTGTTGTTGCTGTTGGTGCCGGCCTGCTTCGCACATCTCAATGTTTACCTCAGCAGTGCCGAAGTATGGAGATTGTTGGGTAAGTGCCTATTCCATTTCGAAAATGTGTCCTGATGTAGGTAGATATAATCTAATCGTTGCACTTGTTTATCATTCGCATGTGAGACAGTGATAGTGGAGGTGATACTCACAACCTCGCGATGATGGATTACACTGTACTGGACAGCTGATTAGCGGTGTAGGTACCAATATTATTGATGAGTACAAATTTAGCACAGAAATTGGGATAACGATAAAATTCTACTTGGTTACCTACTAATTATAACTTTACAATCAATAATTCTAAGAAGCCCGTTGTTGAAACACCGATAGGGACAATCATATAGTCTGGTAAATAAAGGTAATTATTTAAATATGTACTTCAATTACTCACTCAACAACCCTTGTTAATTATGCGTAACCCGAACTATGTATTAATAGTTTTCATATTTTGTTTACTTAATAAATCATTTATTAGCCGTAGTAGGCACACGGGCGATAAATAGGAAATGCTAAGGCCTACTAAAGCACTAATTTTCCTTGTGACTTGTGTAGGTACCATTAGCTCTAGCTAGTATTTTATTTAAATTAAAAACTTCCTAAATTTTAAACCGTTCATAACGTCTTCATGGCCAAAATGTCATGCATCTGTTAAACGTTTATAACGACATTCCTCTTGTGCTGAAAAGATATGTGCAAGCAATTTTCGACACAATAGCAATATCCATTATGTAGTTCTTAAAAAAAATTGTTTTGTGCAAATCTGAGGTAAAATACCTACTTAAATGTGCATTTGGTAATGCAAGTAAAGATACCTAGGTTGTTTTTTTTTTTTAAGAAAACATGTAAATAAGTACCTAATTAACACATTTTACTATTCAAACAATTAGATACCTATTCAAATTAAAAGTCAGAACTATTGAAATAGCTACCTTGTATGTACCTAAATGAAGCATGTATGTAGGTAAACTAGGATTATCTAAAGCATTCAATGCGTACCGTGATTATACCTAAATAAAATAGAGGCCGCCCGCGACTCCGTCCGCGTGGATTTCGACTTCCAATAGCCTAAAGCCTTCCTCGTCAAATGGACTATCCAACACAAAAATAATTTATCAAATCGGTCCAGTAGTTCCTGAGATTAGCGCGTTCAAACAAACAAACATACAAAAAAACTCTTCAGCTTTTATATTAGTATAGATAGATATAGATATAGCGTAAGGAGTAAGTCGACCTACCTACCTAGTTATGAAGCTGTTACAAGAACCTATTAAGACCGGCGAGTATTACGTAAAGCTGTTATCAATTTAATTACTAAACGTGAACCAATTTCACACTAATTTGAGGTGACAAAATAAGTATTAGGGTCATTTCGCCGGTTTGCGTCCATTTAGTGCAGTTCCCAAGTTTGACGGCGAAAATAAAAATATCCCAGCACTAGTATCTATCTCAAAATTATTTTATGAGTTCATTATATAGTCTATTTTAAGATTAACATTCAAATTTGCTTAAAACACTTTGTATATATTCCAAAAAAATAAAAATATCGGAATTTGGCGTTTTACCCAGTTTGCGTCCACAAAATCGAGATTGCGTCCACCCATGGACCAGTTTGCGTCCACCAGCTTAGTAAAGGATAATAGGGGTGATATGAAGAAAAATGAAAAGAAAGATTGTATTCTATCAGTGTCTTTATTTAAGAATAAATATAAATATTAAAAATCAACATTGTAATCACTTAAAAAAATTAATTTGCTACAATTATGAACTTAAAATAAGATAACTATGTAGTAGGAACCTAACCAGTACTGGCACCTTTAAAGATAAGTATTATGAGTTCTGTTAAGGGGCGGTCCTCTTATCATGTGATGTTTTTTTGACCACCCCCCCCCCCCTAGGTGAGGTTTAAGAAACCCCCCCCCCACGCTACAACACTAGATGAACATAATTTTATTAACCCTTTTCTTGGCAGTGTAACACGGGTGATACATTCAAATAAAAAAAATCCTGAGCGCTGACCAAGCTATTTAAGATATTTATTTTACGATTATTTCATAAGTGATCTATCATAGAATCGAAAATTAAATGGTTTATCGGTCGAAAAGTGTGCTGCTATCATTTGTGGACGTAATGACGTCACGGATGCACGTTGGCTTTCAGCGCGTGATAAGTTTATTTGTGTATTGACTGTATTTATGAATATTTGTGTGTTTTTTCATTAGTACTTTATAGAAAAAATACTACTTTTTGATTTTCCATAAATTTTTATGGTGTTTGTAGCTATTTGGCAATTTTATTACTATTAAACTAACTATGTATCATATATGTTACACTGCCAAGCTCCCCGTGTTCTAGTTTGTATCATATATGATACATTTGCCAAGTCCTGAGTGATTTAGAAATTATACAAAATTTGATAATACCGTTGAATTTACAAACATTCGAAACATTTTTACATTTCTGGATGCAATGAATGTCATGTACTAACATTGTTTTTTGGTTTTGTTTGTTTTTGTTCGCGGGTTTTCGAACAAAGCTATCCCAATTCTTACTCCTGCTGCCTCGCTTCTTCCTGCATGAAATTACCAAATACAGTTGATCAAACAGGTTATAATATAAAAATCTCCTTTGCCTTGTTTGTCCTGTTCGTCCGTCTTATTCAACACCAATTAACATACCGAAAAGTACAAGATTCAGACTAAGAAAAATAGCTGTTACTCATAAGACGTACTAGGGAAAAGAAACTGTTTTTGCGACTTCCATCAATTTGGCTTATTCAATTACAAGTTTGCTTATGTTTACATAAACTATTCACTTATTTAACTTCATCTCATTTAAGTTAACCTTGTTCTTTGATAATTTGTTTAATACCATCCTGTACCCTATACTTGGCAGTGTAACATATATGATACATATTGTTTCTCAAAAACTAAAACTAAAAAAATTTTTTTTGTATTTTTATTGGCTTATTTGAGTCATATCTAAGCTGGAAATATTACAATTAAAACACTTTTAACAAATTCATAGTCTTGCCAAGATAAGGGTTAAGAATGTCTTCACACCACAGATTTAACGCCGATTTTTGAATAAGTATAGCATACTAGCGGCCGCCCGCGACTCCGTCCGCGTGGATTTCGATTTCCAATATCCTATGTGTTATTCTGATGTATAAGCTATATTGTGGTAAAGTTTCATTCAAATCCATTCAGTAGTTTTAACGTGAAAGAGTTACAAACATCCATACATCCATACATACAAACTTTCGCCTTTATAATAGTAGTAGGATTTGCCGGAAACAAAATAAACATGAATACATATTACTACGCCCCCTCCCCCCTTGTGACATTTCGTGTTTTTTTAAGGACACACTTACGCGGCAATGGATGACTCCTAATTTTAATCTAAGATCAGTATTGATTAATAATAACGCGCTTCCTGCTTTTCCTTCCTAACACTTTCTTCATGCAGCAGAAGGTATGGTTGCTGGAGTACTGTGATTATCTTTTCCAGCATTGTAAAAAAATACTGGTCAGCTGGTCAGCACCAGGTGGTGTTCAAATTAATCAGTAGTTCCCTTTTGTGTAGTGACTGAAAATGGTTGTAATTAAGACTCTGAGGGTATAAAGATGGTAGCGATACAGTTGGTGCTGATGATGAAGTCAAAGGAATTTTTGGAGTAAGTTCCTTTACGAGAGTTTCTTTTTCATCACTTAATATTGGAGTTTGATGCAGTATCTTCTAAGGGTAGAATTATTTTGTCGTCTAAGGACACCATAGAACCAACGTCGCGGTAACTACCCGAAAATCAGAAAGTTGTTAGTGAAGATAAAATAAGATTAAAAGAAATTTTGTCCACTTGTCATTTAAGAATTTAAGCTTATAAATTATTTTTACAAGAAAGTCAATTGCTTTTAGCAAAAATACTTAGTGGACGCAATTTGGTCTATTATGTTTATAGTATGCGTCCACCCGGACGCAAAGTGGAAATTTTGAAAATTTGATGTAGTAATTCGCGTCCACCTTATTTTATTAGTTAAATATAAAAAAAATAAACAAATTCATTATAATTGTTATTCCTTTTTTCATTATAAAAGTTTAGAAACATTTAAGTTTCCCAAAATACATATGAAACAATAAAATACTTACCATCGAACTCGCCGCTGCACACTATTTTTTTTCTTAAAATCCAGCGTTTTCGCACTTTTTGTTGAACAGCAAGGACAAATAATTTTTTCATTTTATTTTGGTTTGACGTACGGACCTTTTGTTTATATGTGCTAGCTTCTTAAACATACAGGTTTAAGTGGTAAAGTTTTTTCGTTTGATTGGTGTAGCAGTTTACTTATTTTCGAGGATTTAAAAATAAAGTGGACGCGAACTGGGCGATGGACGCGAACCGGCGAACTTACCCTATACCAAGGACAGGCAAGTCTTCGGCACAAAAAAGTTTTTGTTAAAATTGAAAATGTAAAAGTGCAGCTCTTGGTTGCCTTTATTGAAATTTATTGTCCATTACACAATGCAACGAATTTCTAAGTAAGTGTATTGCATATTGTAAAATTAAATGTCCTTTTACAACCATACAATCAGACCTGAACAGTAAAGTCGTAGGAATTGTTAAAATTCGTAATTAAAGTAGGTAGGTAGGTAGTCAAATGATAAATGTTTTGAAGTGCCCATTGTGAACACCATAAAACATGCCTAGATCCCTGAACATTTTAATTTGTCATTAATAACCAAAATTGATGATCTTTTCAGAATTATTGTAGGTACCTACCCATACTTACTTGGCTATTCCTTATTTAATGCACATATGCAGCCACCAAGTTAATCCTTATATGCCTAAAATGCGATTAATCCCTCTTTCTTTACTCTCGTCTTTTCATAACTAGGAAGGTAGGTAGGTAGTTAAATAATTTAACGTAAGCTCTGAGATCATAAATTAGGTGTTGTATTGTATATTTTAAAAGTAACTTATAAATACAATTGTCTTATTTTTAATCGCATTCTGGATGCGACAAATCCTGCTTAGTACCGCTATAGCGGCATACGCGAGATGTCCTTTGTAAAATTTCGAAGCAGCCTTAATCTTCAAAGATTTTAATTAGACGGACGTCACAACTAAACCTCACAGACGCTCACAGCCTGTCAGTCCCTTTGAAAATAAGCCCAAGTGACAGATTTGAAAGGGCCCGTGCCCCAAAGCAGGTAATGGGCTTAGAAGTGACGCTTACAATAAATAAATGCGTTTTTGTGAGTCCCCCATTGTGCGTACCTGGAACCATATACTCCGATCCATCTTTGTCAACTAGCGAGCCATCTGCCTATTGTTCTTGCTTAAAAATTAGAATTATAATGAACGAAATGAGGAAGAACGGGAACGATATTCTAAACAATTGGGTAAAAAGTTGAAAAAAATATCTCAATTTCACATTCCGAAAGTTACGAGACGGCTGTAAAAATTGTCCTAACGGATTGAAATTTAAATTTTCTATTTATAAGCAGCAGCGGTCATCGAAACCCGTGTATGTAAAACAAACATGTGTTTTGAGAGGCGTGGCGTATTATGAAACGTAATTTATTGTCAACGTTAATAATATAAAAATTAACATATATCTCATATCTTAATACGTGGATATCTGGTAGAATGTTCGTCTGATCATATCGGGCTGTTCGATCGGCCCGGCCGGCAGGTATATTGTAATTTATTTCAGATGACATTTATGGAGATGCTATGGAGCAAACCCAATAAACCCGACGCCTAAAACGTGTATTCCGACACGCTGGAGCAAATATTTTATCTCCACTCGATTGGATATTGGAAACGTAAATAATTGCGAATAATTTTCACGCGGGTTGCATTAACACTACTTTGACTTGCATGAACTCGGTCCTCGTATGGATTAAGTGGTACTGCAACATAAAAATTCTATGCATAATCTAATCAAGATCCAACTAGGGGAGATAATACCACCCACATGATTATATTCCACTTACTGTAATCATTTTCCACTCTGATTTTAGACAATTACGAGAATATAATATGGATGATTCAGTAAGAGCATGTTTGTCATTAAAATAATCAACAATTTATTAAATGGATTACTATGTCCTACTTCAAAACTATGCATCAAACTGTGCAGGGAACAAGTCGTTATGTAAAGCTTTTTTTTCGAGTTCTGTAACTAAAATACTGGATTAGGTACATTCATTCCCTTATTTATAAAATAATTCCGTGCCGTACCTATCTGATGAGATGAAATCTCCATAACCGATTAGAATTCAGATCAAACAGGAAATTATGGCTGATGGTGTCGTGAGCTCCTATTAAACTTAAATTATGTAAACATTACATAATTTTTATTAAATATCTTGCCTAACATTTGTTGAATTTATGATGTGGTTTTTAAATGACTTCCAAGAATGGCGGAGTTGGTTAATTTCTTCATAAACAGTAACTTGATACCGTCGGGAGGTTGGAGCCAGGCCGGGGCGGTATCGGGCGACAGCATAGTTTATGGTCAGCCACTATCGTTCATCTGAATTCCTGCCACTAGAGGTCCAACTAACAACCGAAGGACCGTCGTCTGTAGAATCCCAATATAACCAAGAATTTATGCCTATACCAATGTTCATGTATTTATTAAATAATTGGCATTGAAAACAAACAAAGACATTTAGCCAGTATTGCTCTACGAGGACATTAAAAGGAATCATAAAATTTTATCCTGATCATTTCTGATCCTAATTACCTAATTCGTCACAAACTTCATTTAAAAAATTTGAATTCGCTTACCGTCCTGTTCTTTTAATTGGTGGCTCCTTAACCGGAACAAGAAGTTAGTGAGTTAGTGGTAGTGGTGTATTTATTTAAGAAATCAAAAAAATCGCTCAACACATTGACAACGTAAAACAAAGTGAAATTTTTGTCTCTTTATTTATTTCAAATACTCCTTTGTTTGTCTAAAACTCCGATAGTTTCTTTAATAGTTTACCTTTTAATTAATAAAAATACACGCTGGACGCTCCCAATTGAACCACACTTGAACAAGGGCAAGAAAGGTGCGCTCGCGCATTGTTCGAACAGAGACAAGAGCGTAGGCGCAAACGCTGTTTCCGCGATGCCCCGGATAACTTCAGCGAGAATGTTCGCAATGAATTGTGTACTACCCCGAGATACACGAACGAAATAAGCAGGATGAAATTATCACATTATAGCAACTTGATTTATTGTGAACATCATTTACACGTCAAACATAATAACAATACATACGCTTTTGGAAAGCAGTTTTGACTAAACCTGTAAAAAATCCAATTATTGCAAGGTTGAGTACCTATTTATTTAAGACACTATAACGAAAAAGCTTGAATAATGTATTTACAAAAACATCAGTGCAAAAATAGACAAGTAAACTAACGGGGTTCAAACCAACAATGACCATGAAGAAATTGTGTTGGTACCAATTCTACACAAAATTGACATAATGATTACGAAATACTAGTAAAAATATAACCGCAACATAAGAAAATAGATTCAAAAGCGGAACAATGGAACGTCCATGATTGATTTGAATTATTCCGTTTGATTAGAAAAATAATGGAATGTACAAGTAACAGTACAGCATCCGTGTAAGGGGATCTTCGGGCCAAGTTTTATGTTTCACGGCTAGAGCTGCGGTGGGCGATGGAAAAAATCGAACGAAACCCAATACTTGAATACCGTGTAGGGTTTCGTCTAGACACCGTAACCTCTTCACACGGTTAACGTTAAAGTTAAATTGGTATGTGCTCTCTGTAATGTAAAAGGTGTTTTAAAGTACACAGGGATCCACGATTTACCAGTAATATGTACAAAGTGAAATAACAGCATTTGTGGTGCAATAAGGTGTAGTATTGGCCTCATTTCTCAAAAGAAATCCGCAGAAAGTCACTTAATGATTTATTTATTTATTTCTTTTAACGTAACTATTAGTACGTTAAAAGAAATAAATCGTTAAGTTGAATAGTCAACCTTTAAACAATATTCGCATTTGTATTTCATCTTGATAAAATCAACAAACTGTCACGTTTTATCACTAACCAACAAAAAAGGGACTTGTTTTGTTCACAAAAACACTGAATACTCCAGTCAAAATAGACATTCCAGTTTGCATTAATTCCCAACAAGCTGGATTTTTGTGCAGGCCTTCAATACGTCATTACAAATGATATGTCAAAAGTCCCCATCGATCCCGATTGTGCGTTGTTTTTTATTCGTGGCCAAAGGGCCCAAAGTTGCGTTTTTTGCTTATATCTCTGAAACTAAGAAAGCTATCGAAAAATGGTTCAGGTAAAGTTTGTAGATGGTAAAATTGTCTACCTAAAAGATCTCTACACTTTTCTTCTACAAAGCAGCGCTGTCGAGATATCGTGACTTTAAGCCGCAGGAAAGTCGTATTTTCGAGTAGCCCACATTATGAAATTACAATAAATAGTGTTGAGTACTTTATCTGGAGCAGGTGGCAGTTAAGTATGGATTGGCTCTAAACTATTATTTACCAATTTCCAGCCCCAATTTTCAGGATGTAGATCATTGAAGTCAAAAAAGACAAAATGATGTATCAAGCTTGCATTCATTCCCAACAAGCGGGACTTTTGGGCAGGCCATGAATACGTCATAACAAATGATATGTCAAAAGTCCCCATCGATCCCGCTTGTGCGTTGTTTTTTATCTGTACTGAAAATCTTCGGATCCTATTTCTAACCTTTCTGGTAGTCAAACCTGAATGGGCTCCATAGAGACTTTTACTCCCTACATGAAAAACGATCGATTGGCGCGAAAAAATTTTTTTTGGAATTTTCAGTACAAAATGTATGGGAAAAGTTTTTTGCGATTTTTGACATTTCTCGTACTCAAACCTCAAATGGTCCCATAAAGTCTTTTAATTCTAACATGTAATAGGATCGATTGGCATGAAAAAAATTTGTCAGAAATCGCAAAAAACTTTTCCCATACATTTTGTACTGAAAATTCCAAAAAAATTTTTTTCGCGCCAATCGATCGTTTTTCATGTAAGGAATAAAAGTCTCTGAGCCCATTCAGGTTTGACTACCGGAAAGGTTAGAAATAGGATCCGAAGATTTTCAGTACAGATAAAAAACAACGCACAAGCGGGATCGATGGGGACTTTTGACATATCATTTGTTATGACGTATTCATGGCCTGCCCAAAAGTCCCGCTTGTTGGGAATGAATGCAAGCTTGATACATCATTTTGTCTTTTTTGACTTCAATGATCTAAATCCTGAAAATTGGGCCTGGAAATTGGTAAATAATAGTTTAGAGCCAATACATACTTAACTGCCACCTGCTCCAGATAAACTACTCAACTCAGTTTATTGTAATTGCATAATGTGGGCTACTCGAAAATACGACTTTCCTGCGGCTTAAAGTCACGATATCTTGACAGCGCTGCTTTGTAGAAGAAAAGTGTAGAGATCTTTTAGGTAGACAATTTTACGATCTACAAACTTTCCCTAAATCATTTTTCGATAGCTCTCTTAGTTTCAGAGATATAAGCAAAAAACGCAAATTTGGGCCCTTTGACCACGAATAAAAAACAAAGCACAAGCGGGATCGATGGGGACTTTTGACACATCATTTGTAATGACGTATTTAAGGCCTGCACAAAAATCCAGCTTGTTGGGAATTAATGCAAACTTGAGTCTTAATTTTGTCTATTTTGACTGGAGTAGAAATATTGTTACTCTATGCTCTGTCCACGATGTTTTCTGTCAATATCTTGTTTTTACTTCGCTTTTACTCTCAGCCAGTTTCCTTCATTTCCGTCGCCTTATCTTGTATCTTATCTGAAGGACGATCCCATTTTTTCTCTCCGACCTATACCAACACTATCTGTTCCACGTAGGTACGCATACTACGTGTAAATAGTCCCGTCTCGTGGCTTATCTTTTGCATCCGCTTACTCATCCAGATTTTTTACCTCCACAGTACCAGAAAGAAATAATAGGAACGCTCCAAATAGATATTGTTATTTTGATAAATACTATTAATGCCCTATTCAGTGAGTGCCACTCGCTTCTCACCCTCAGGCGTCGTTAAGAGAATTAACAATGAAATATTTCAATAAACGGCTAGCGTCGGCGCTATATAAATATGGGCTCGCGTCCTTCTCGAAAATATTTTTTATGTAAATATACCGTTGACACTCTGATGATGTGGAGTGGGGCCTAAATAAATTTAATTTCACGGGCGGCCGGGCGCTAGCTGAGTTTTAATCCGTGGGGTGTGACGTCACGACTGGCGGGTGCACTTCGAATCAAAGGAAATCCGAGCAAGTTTTGATAAGGAGATTAATTGAAGTCTAAATTCGCCGTCTATTCGCTTGCTTTATTTTTGGCGGCAAATATTGTAAATAAACGTCAGACGCACGCTAATCCTGAGCAGAGTCTCCGCTTAATCCCCATGGATGTTGCTGCAAGGCAAATAGAATTAGTGCATGAATGCAGGACTCAGGCGATGGGGGATTATTATGCGCATTACATGAATATGCAACTCGTTATTTTCAATTACGTAGAGCAGAGGTTTAACTGCAGTCCTGTGAAGCCCTTAAATCCATTGTCGTCCCTCATGCAATTTTAATTAGTAAATCGTCACTGTGATTTAGATGATCGTTAATGTGGTGCTGTTGAATTAATTTTAGCTCGTCATTATGCAGTTTTCGAAAGTCTGATTGCACTGTGATTAAAACAACAGTTCATGTGATTAAATCAGACATGGCATGGAATACATCTGCATTCTAAAGAACGCCTAATAGATTTTTCAACGAAATCACATCCCAAGTGGTCTCAAAGTTCCAAAACCACGAGCTTTTATCTACTTAACATTTCACAAAACCAATAAAAGTGACAAATGTGACAAGATCTCTTTAAAACGGAAAAAATGTACCAAGAAGGACACGTACAGATTGGCAAGGCAACCCTTTTTTTCTCTCGAATAATGGCTCAGTCGACGAGATACGGGCACTATAATACCAGTTATTGTTGCTTTTACACAGCAATCAAAGCGGGCTGATCCTTGAGCGATAACAACTAGGAATTTTTCACTCTACCTGACAGCAAATCCTACATTTGATTGCGGGTCGATACTAGTCAATTGTTCGGATGTGAAGTCAACGAAATAATGTGTAAGTTCCGCTCTGTCAATATTCGCAGTTCAGTTTGAACCTAATAAGGTAATTTTGTTGAGGATTATTGAAACCAAATAATTTGAATCTTAAGGTTTCAGCTTAGTGTTTGTTCATGGCATAATAAGAATCATTTTGATTCTGATAGTGAGTGATTGCAATGATAACTTACATAAAAACTTTAGTTTCTTGAAACCCCAATAATCCCTATTAAAGACGCTAAACGCGTTGACAGTTCCCTAAATGACACAAGATTTTTTCTCCAATGACCTCTGTTTGTTTACACATTCCACTAGTTAGTAATTCAAGCAAAATAAACACAGAATGCTGCATTAGATAGTGGCACGGGCGATGTATCCAGGTCACTTCGGCCACAGCTGAATAAATAGATCTTTTATAAATAACGCGAAAGCGTCACAGGCTCCGGTCAGACACTACCAATTTGTAAACCAACAAATGTTGCTTTGTATCCGACAATTGGTATTCTTGGAAACGTTTCATCAATTCTCAAAGATTGACGTATCTGATATGAAGGTTCACAAAAGCATACTTAAATAGATCACTGTCTAGACCGTATGGTTATTTTCATTGTTGCGGGTGGTGTTCGAATTTGCGACAAGAAAATAAGACAGGCGCTTTCTTTATAATATGCCAATTTAGCGTTTATTGTTGAATTGGCTGCGAAAATGACTAAATGATGTAAAAAAGGCAAAGCTTGCTATAAAATACATCTCCTATTTTCATTGTAGGTTTCTAAAACTGAGCTGTGTGTGAGTAAGTTAGGTGTGGATAGGATGTTTAATATGTTGACGTGGATAGAGCGTGCTTATGTTTTCTGTAAGCTTGTAAATTAATGAAAGACTACAATTTTACGGGAAACTCGGTGTGTTTATTTAATTTTATCGCACATAATGCTTATAGTTTTAGCCATTGGGATGATAAATTGTGTTTAGGGTACAAATATAAATGCTGGAAGTCGTACTTTATCGTCAGTTTATTATAAAAAATCGTACGTGCAAAATAAATTCGCGTCTTGTGTGCCAAGCGTCGTGGTTTTAGCTGAAATACAGCAAACGTTTTTGATCCGACGCCTGTTGGCAACGACATTTGGCTACAAAACCGTAGTGTGAAGGATAAACAGTTTTAATATGCATGCTATTTGACCCGAAATTATTCAAAACAAAGCGTTAACTCGGAACGACAAAGGATGGGGTGGGAGACGCCGTATCAAATTGGCAAACATATTGCGAATGCGATACATTTTAATAAATAACGTAGAAAGCTAGAGCCGGGTAAATATTTGACATATGATATAGATGCAGAAGCGGTCGTAACCTTAAATATAGACCTTTCAAGATATCAGTTTCTTGTTTGTTAACCTCATCGATCTCTTGACTGACAATGAACGATACTGATGCATTAGTCTAGGAAAGTAGACTGTTAGCGATACATCAAGTGGGTATGAGAGAAAGAAAGGATCGTTTCAAAAATTACCCGTCTGTGATCGATAGTGGAGAGTATTCAAAATAATGGTCGCTTCGTAGAGCCGTCCTCAATCACACTAGTCGACAAGGGTTTTGTTAACTTGGGAATAGGGATTAGTGATGTACCTACCGATAACCGAAAGTTGGAGAAGCAGAACAGAACATGTTGACCAAAATGTTTTGAATCGAAATTTGAATTCATTGAATCACTTTAGAGCGGTTTCTAATAGACACATTGGTGAGAAAAAAATTGGTGTATATTTGAACTTGGATCTTGAACTATCTATCGTTGCAAATGCAGAATCGAGATTTATAATGCCAATGCCAGGGTTAATTTAAACTTATTTTTTTATAGAGCGGTGTGTGTACTAAGGAAATCAGTTGCAGGCGTGAATATGTTAAAACGGCGATAAAAAAGGAACTAAGTTGATGGAAGAGCCGCAAGCTTTGTTGTTTTCACAAAATAAATTCGAGTAGTGTATTGCGAATCTAAATGGAATACGCAATTGGCTGAGGAAAGGATTACTCATAGATAAAATCACAAATTAAACTCTTGTTATAAAAAAAACAATTATTGTTGGAAGGTTTTTAACCCAGAAAAAAGTAAACCATGACTACAAAATCGCATTGGCATAAACTGTGGTTACGGACCGTGGTTCTCAACATAGGTACCAAGTACCTACCTTCCTACAAAAAGGTATAATTTAAGTCTGCGGTCGATTGAATCCGAAGCTTAGTCACGTCCCTACTCGTAACTTCTTAACAATGTTCGTGGCAATTTGCCGCGATGGATGGAGACGTCAGCGCGACAAAAAGCCGCTATCGATCAGCCTGCGCCCGCGCATGTTTTCCTGAACATATACAATTTTGGTTCCCAATAAGTGGATACCGTTGCTTTTAGGATGGTAATTGTCAGTAATTTCAATGCATTTATTAGATTTTGTAGGTGTGGTATGAATTTGCTGAGGCATATCCGTATATCACATATATATGTCAATTGAAGAGGTTTATGTAATCAGGTGTTGAAAAACATTCATGTATGATTCGACAAAAAACTCTCATGATTATCTCCAAATATTATTAGTAAAGTTCTACAGTTGCAAAAATATTGCTTAACATTTTAAGACAAGCATTAGGTTCCCCACATATACATGGGTTTGGTATGCATCCCATCCCCTAGCTATTATTGCTCGTCTCGAGCCTACCGCATTCGAACCGCCATGTTCTTTTTCAATAACTAAAGTGTCACAGAAATAATCACTTCTGAGAGTATATCGGAGCGGGAATCCTCCTGAGACGGCCGGGAACGCCGTCGAGCCCGAACAATGCCCGTGGAACGGCTGAAAAAATGATGCTACAATGCAGGGTTGCCATACAGTTTTAATCTTCCGAAAACAATTGCAGAAAAAGTTTGTTGTGGGTATTGAATGCATTAAAACTTGTGACAGCGGAAATCAAAAAATCTTTTGTTATCATACTATCTTATTGTCATATTTCTTATTCAGAATTTCCAAAAAAGTTGCATAATTCACCGTTTTTTAACCAAATGTAATGTTTGTAACCACAAACTTGCTGAATTTATTAATATTTTTAACTGACCTTTTTCATTGCAATTTTTCTGTAACGAATCATTAGTCAGCCCTAAGTCGAAATGTATCCACAATCAGCCTTCGCTTCCTCGTTCTCGTTCCAAAACAATTTCTGTTGCGCCTAAAAAATACATGGAATGTTAATTTCTCAATCCGAAACGACAAATTGTTGCCTTGTACCGCGTCTAGAAACATCGTGACCCCGCCTGCGGTAAATCACGGGTTAACGTCGGGTCAGCGGCACCCTCGCAACTGACGCTGACGAGCCGTCACGAGCGTCCGTCAGTCCGTCATCTGCCGCTGACTCGTCAGTCACCCGGGCCGAGTTAAGCCCAGTTTAAAACCTGACAGCTCCCGCGTGATCGATGATATGCGAACGAGGAATGCGCCCAAACCGAAATAGCATCAACGTGCACTCGTTAACGTTTTAGCGCTAATGACGGGACAACATTGTTTTTGTTGGCTATTACAGTAAAATGTTTGTTTTGATGCGCCAGACCTTCACATAAGGTTCGGGTAATGGCCACTTTAATAATTCATGAACAATCTCCGCGTGACACTGATGCCAGCTTAACTATATTAGAACGCCTGCGGTGATGGCACACGACCGGTATTTTTGTTCTGTGTATTCAAAGACCAGAGATGTCCCATTAGGGGTGAAGCTATGACAATTTTGTTTTGTGTGTGGCATAATTGAATAGGCGGCCGAGGCTGACACGCGACCGCATCATAACGTTGAAAGTAACGCGCAAATAAATGTGAGTAATAAACAACGCGTGAGATCCGAGCCGCATTATAACGGGAATCAAATCCATTATTCTCTGCGAGAGACACTATGTTACTAAAAGCCCGGTAATGTACTAGGCGTACGCAAAGCTTCGCACTTCTGAGGCATTATCTAAATTGTTAAATGCACTTAGAGCCACTGTGAAGTAACACAAGGCTGCTTCTTCACACGTCGTTTTAGTGAGGGTTCCCAGTTGCTAACACTAATATATGCATAATGGTGAAAATGTATTATTCTCCTGTGTTGACCATACTGGCAAATAAACATTTTCACCTCAAGATTTAAATTTAAATGTACTTTATTGTAGACATAAAATGTGAAGTAAACTCAAAAGTCGTAGGCAGAGACCACACACAATGGCCGGGCAGCTCTCCCTACGCAAACACCTCTGGCGTCGTAGTTCACTTTACCTACATACTTTTCATTCTGTCTGTGTATACGTTCCTGCTTAGCCACAACGCGGTGTTAATCAGTTCTAAACACCGTACCACTATCATTATGAAACCTCATTCTTCGCCTTATTAACAACACGATAACGTTAAGTACTTTCACGGATAGACACTCATTACTATTTGTTTTTTCTCTTCGACCAACGAGTTTTATCATTTACGTTTAAAGCCGTGCATCTACTTCCAATTCAAATTAAAATGCATTGAGTGCTCGTGTTGGCAAAACATTTCCATTTCCGACATTTCTGTAATTAAGGACCGTGAAATATGGCTCGAGTCAAATTGTGTTGTACTTTTGTGACAATACAGTATTTACGGGGAAGGACCAAAAATAAACAAACATCGTGCACAATCGGTCGAATAAATATGCTGGCACAATGCACGGGCCAGCACGTCATAATAAGGCAGTGGCTTTTGTGCAGCTGGTTGTAAATCATACAGTCCTTTGAAGAGAATGGCATACCATAAATAATGCCCCGAAATCGACTCCGATGCTCTCCACCGGGACATTTTTTGGTACCCGTGAAGAGAATTCTAATGGCGAAGCAAATTAATCAATGGGGTCGCGACAATACTCACTTTTTGCCACGAGGTCTTTTATTGTTAAACGTTTACGAGTGTCGATACACCCTCTAAGCGTTAAACCTAAATGGCAGACCAATTTTAAAAGCTTTTCGATATTTATATGCCAAGCTATAAGTTGATATTTTCGTTATACCGTACTTGGTGTGATTAGCGATTGTTAGCATTATTACGGTCGCAGTTAAATATAATCCCTCGGTCGTAAATATCGAACCAGGCACTTTCAATCTTTATGGCTTCGTAAGAAAGTAATTAAAGCTGAGCATTATGATAGTATTGAAGAATTTAACGCGGTCGACGTTTGTTACGACTCGCCTGTAATGGTTCAGTGCACCCCTGAATAAACAAGGCTAGGCTATTCGGAGTTAAATTTGCTCGCGCCGGATATGAGTGCTCTCGAAAATATCCATCACGCGTCTCTAAATCAGTTCTGGTCAAATCAAATACACCCACTTGAGTAACTGGGATTATCTCTGAGATGAAGGATTCTATTGGCGGGATGCGGTCAAGTTGGTTCATTTTATGAACAGTAAATCTTGCCGGTTATGAGCTCCTAAATAATAACATTTTATTGGCCACCGTCGCCGTGGGATTGACGAATGCCTACGTTTTATTGCCGATGGCAAACTGAAGTGTCCCAGGATTTATGTGCTACCATGAAGTTTACTGCTAATGCAATGTGCTTCGATTAAATTTGATTTAAAGGCTTTGAATATTTTATATGATTTTTGATTGAAGTTTTGGAGATAGATATATTATTTATTTATTTTTTTATAAAATCTGAAGAACCATATGAGTAGCCATAAATAGCTTTTGATTTTAGAATGATCGAGAGAAGACGTCTCACTATAACTAGGATATACAATTATACATGTTATTATTTTTTAGTTATTACACATTAATCTGTGAGGTCCAAGTAAATCGAAATTAGTATTTTTTTTACACTTTACTGTTTGCGATTCAGTACCTAGTACTAGTATTTGTATATCATCGCCAATCTGTTTTTTCTGTGCAAAGAAGACTGCCATCAGTCCGACGTGTGGCCTCGCTGTTTCCCAATGGCAGACGTTGTCAAAATCTTTTATAGTGACGTAGATTGATATGGGGTCTAGTCTTAATACATTTGGAAGTGTGTTCGTATGTTTCGCAGCATGCAGCGGCCGGTCGAGTCACGGTGTCCCGTCGGCTCGGCCTCCTGCGGCGCGCAGAGACCCGCATGCACCGAAATTTACATTCTGAACCCCAACTAGTTTTATTGTGAATAGCTCAAGCCTCCATCTTGCAGCTATAACAAACAGTCACCTTCAAATCAATAAAAAACACAAATTTGTCACTGTTACATCTCCCACTCTGGGGAACAACCCAATTTATTAAAATCAATAGTCACATTTACATAAGGCACATTTTATTCTTTCAAAACTAAAAACATTTTTAGATTCATAAATATGGATGTGAGCATTCATTTCAACTGTTGTTTATTCCATTACCAGTCGTAGTGTGAAGTCACTACTTTCATTAACAAGTTAAAATCGCATAAATTTACTTTAACGACAACCATTCATTCTCATCTTGCCAGAATTGGTTGTCTCGTTAATTGTCCGTTAAATTAATTTCATCGTCATTCTGTGGTTACGAAATGAAAACTCTTGCATTCGCCCGCTACCTAGTACAAACTGAAGACTTGTTTGAGCAAACATCATCGTAACACCCTCGCGAGCGTTCAACGGTAGATGTTGAATAAGAAAATACACTTTTGGGAAGCAGTCGAACAGTACAAATATTAGTCGAATCCGTCCGGAGGTGTGTACAGAAGAATGTTTGGTTGTTCTTCAGTGGTCGTCATGACTCGCTAAAGGTGATCATAATATTAACGTTGGTTCACCGTTTAAGGGCACGAATGCCATATTTTGGAACAATGAAGGAGTAGTTTCATCAGGTTCCCCTTCGAAACGTATTTCTTCGAATCAATCGCTTTCTAGTCGTAACCCATTTTCTCGGTCGCTACATCTACGCGTCGCGATCGGGTTAAACTTTATTTCTGGCCGTGTTAACGAACGGTCCGGACTCCCAATCGTCTTAATAGGACTCTGCGTTTATTTAACCGATCGTAACTTGACTCGTTACGACTCGGTGTGGATTTTTAAGCGGCAAATAAACTATGACGTTTGTGTATACTGCCACATTCTGTTCCGTTGCAGTGGTGTTATCCATCATAATAAAGGATGGTACATTACATATTAATTTATTGCCTTTACATTCTACAGAATGAGTCATGCTCTTAGTTCTGATGCTTTCTAAATTAATTAGACGCCTTGCTTTTGTGCTTCAATAATAAACTCATCTTTCTGGAGATTTCTCTGTTTGAAATTCGTCTGAAGTTTTATCAGACATTTCTATTTTATCTTTAGTGTCTCATTTAAATTTGACTTTATTGCCTTCATTTTGTGAGCTTGTATCTCTGTAAAGAGACTATACTCTGTCCACTATATGAAGCGTCTTTTGACAGGTCGCCGATTGACAACATAGGTGATGTCCTAAAGTATCTCAAATGTGTCAACAATCCGATTGTACTATTATCATTATTCGACTTAGGTACCTACCTACGTAAAAAATAACCGATTTCGATAAACATGCGTTTTGATTTAACATTCTCTTAGATTTATTGTAAACAAATATAAATCCATATATTTGAGTTTATAAATCTACTAGCGGCCGCCCGCGACTCCGTCCGCGTGGATTTCGATTTCCAATAGCCTAAAGCCTCCCTCGTCAAATGGACTATCCAACACAAAAAGAATTCTTCGAATCGGTCCAGTAGTTCCTGAGATTAGCGCGTTCAAACAAACAAACAAACAAACTCTTCAGCTTTATATATTAGTATAGATACTAATATATAAAGTGGAAGAGTTTGTTTGTATGTTTGTTTGTTTGAACGCGCTAAACTCGGGAACTACTGGTCCGATTTGAAAAACTATTTTTGTGTTGGATAGTCCATTTGACGAGGAAGGCTTTAGGCTATTGGAAATCGATTTCCACGCGGACGGAGTCCCGGGCGGCCGCTAGTTAAATATAAAACAAGTAAGTCATATTAGTAAAAGAAATTTAAATCCAAATGTTGTTCCTTTCTATGTAAAATATACATTATACCTACCTTATGTTATGAAGAAGTTTAGATTTATTCATAGCATTTATTTCTATCGATTATATGTAATCAGGGGCACAATCGTTTTAATCGTTTTTCGTAGCTCATCACTGAATTGGCAGTAACCGTCCATGAAGAACAATATTCTTTTTTCGAAAATTAAACGAAATAAATTCGAACTTTCATGGGCGTGAGCTGTCAAAAGACGCTTCATAAAGTGGACAGAGTATAGGATGATAGTCGTCAAGAATCATAAAAAGTAATCCTGCCATAAACGTAACATTAATTCGCAAGAATTTCGTCCATGACAGTTTTCTAATTCTCCGTGGAATCTCGGTCGTTAACTTTAACGAAGCGTAGGGTTGTTAGGTTAATTGTTGCGAGCGTATCGTCGATCTCGCGACTGCGCCCACATTACCATGTACGAGGTCCCACTAGGGCCGCGATTACATCTCATGACCGTCGTGATGCGGGGAAATTCTCAATTGTGCTCTACAGTCACGTTTTTACCTGGACGACAGAGTACGACACGAAATTCCATGCAAATAATGCGCAATAAAAGTCAATACGGATTTAGAGACGCGACTGCAGTTTCATACTAACTTTATTCATAACGTTTCAATAAATTCTGAAATTGTTGCCTTCTGTGAATAAAATAAAAACGTTTGGCAGACAGCCGGCGCCGTAGGAGACGTGTAGGTAATAAAGAGGAATGCAAGCATGCGAGCGAGGTGTGGGCGCTGCAAGCCTCGCTCATTTCTTTTTGCGAATGCAAATTCAATTCCAACTCGGAAATCTTTACGAGAATATACCAAATGGAAATGTTTACTTTACTCTTTTACAGCTCCGTGTTTTTATTTGCAAACTTCTCGCGAGATCGGGACTTGCAAACGTTAATGTTGACCGTATGGTAATTCCGCGTTACTCACCCTTACCGCTCACCCTCGGGTGTTGTGGAGAGTTAACCTAAATTACTGGAATGTGCGGTTTTGTTAACGGTAACTTAGGGCCTTCGGTTGCCTATCCTGACTCAGGACACACGATAATTCATTAGGAAAGCTCCTACACGGTACCTCATTAACGAGTTGACCCACGTAGCTTTGTTTGTTTCAATTGCCGGTACTCTATTTTTCCTGCCCGTTTAAATCCACCGCTGTATATTTTATTCGGACGCTGCTCATTTGTCTTTTTTATTTTGCTTGTAACTCGCTCGCATCGTTTATTTTCCGAACGTTACCGTTTAACTGATCGTAGTTTTGAATCGCGTGGTGCGAATGCTATTTTTATTTTTTAACTCGTTCGTGTGGTCGTGACTTAGGAAACTTTAACGTCATTAAAAGACAAAAAGTTTTTGGGTCGTGCTGTCCGGGCTTTATCTTAGAACCGGTAGCAGTGGTGTATAAAATGACCCGTCTAATTGTAATGGGCAGCAACCAGGTGGAATAATGCTCAGAACGGCCCCGCAGGGTTAAAAAAGAATCGTTGGGCGTGGCTAAGATCCTGTTTGTTTTCGACTTAACTTTAATCGAAGCCGAAACCCGTAGCTCTTCGGTGAGCGTCCTTAATTCTGATTTATAGTCACCGCATGCTGTTATTATAAAGTTGTGTTTGTATCTCCCGCGACGGTTATACTCCCCTAGTATTTTAACTTTCCCAGCTCATAATATCAATTAACTGATTCATAATTCTCAGTTAGAACGTTAATTAAGTTCCTTTGGTCTCATGGTGAATATTAGGTCTTTTTGTTTGGAATTCGTTGGATTGGCTTTAAACGTGGATATAACGAGGCATTGTTAAGGGTATCTCGCAATCTTGCTTCAACTATCACTTAAGGTATATCACCTGAATTCGAGATCAGGCCGATAAGAAGTAATGTTTGTATACGAGGTTCATTTTCGTGAATAAGTGGGCTTGTTACGTTGTTTCCTTGGAAGTGTAGGAGCGAAGGTGACTCGTACAGATCGTCGGCAATCGCAACTGGGTCGGTTATCCGGAGGTGCTCGCGGGGATAATACAAGCAATCCATCTCCGCCGGCCGCGCGATGATGGATCAGTGATGGAGATCACGACTCGTTCTTTGTTGTTTTGCTCTGTTGATAAACGCCGAGCGCCGACCGCTTTCCACCATATTAGTACCTTGTTACATTTGAATAGCTTTTTTACGAGGTTAATAGGATCGAGTCTTGAGAACGTTGTTATGAGGGTCGGTTTCAACAACCATTATTTGTGGTTAAACTGTACATTTCTCTCTTCTACGTGACTCTGGCCGGGCAGTGATTCGTAGATTCCTGTATTCGAATTATACGGAATTTGTTTTGATCTCTGCTTGTATTTATTTATCTTAAAATTTGTAAGAGTATCTTTATTCAAATCTCTCATTACCCTTGTAGATCTGTAAAGATTCCTTCTTATCGAATACTCGATTAGATAGCGTCTTCAATAAATTCAACAAATCTACATAATTCTCAAAAGTAAACGGTTCCGAGGCGCGTCAATGACATTCAATTTATTTGATTTTGAGTATTCATGGATTGAAACGACTACAAGATATGGTTGCGTAGGCTTCGAATGCTTTTATGTGATAAGATCATCTCATATGTCGTATTACAGGGTGTCTTCGAGCTTTCACCGATGCGTCAGCGGCGCGGCCAATGGGCGCGTGTTGTGACAGCCTCCCACGATAAACTCCGTGTTTATATGCGCGTGCGCCGCCCGCCATGTTTGTTTTATCTCGATCCACCGTTCGTCCGTGTTAATAAATGTCTTGTATTGGAAAATATGTTATCTTCCTTTTTTTATTCAATATTTTATGTCCGTCGTACGTTTTATTTAGACATCGGTTATTAATAATAATGGATCCTTGAGGGTCGTTAGATCAAAACTCGAGATCTGAACGTGTAGTCAGTTTTTGTCCGTTTTTTGTGACCGTCAGTCGTGGGTCTCATTTTTATTGGGGTTCTAAACAAGGGACGTGTTGGTGTATTTAATATTCAAAACAGATGTTATCCTGCGACGATGGTTGGGAAATTAATTGAATAAACTTTTGTTTGTTATTCGTTTGGAATCACACGCATATTTAAACGTTCCCATCGGGTCCGTTTCGTTTTACGGCAGGTGTAAATATGGCGTGCACGTACGCGTATACCTCTTACGCGTTCACTCTCGAATAAAAAAGTTTCAAAAACTGCCCTGAAACTTTAATGTTAGAGGAAATATGAGCGCCGCCTGCCGGGCACGGTTTGTTTGTTTTTTGCCGAGCTAGGCACTAATATTTGCTCTATGAAAAGGTAGAGTAGCTTTTAGTATAGTTGCATGCACCTACCAAAACAAAATATAGGGAATCAGTAAACCAGAAAAACGATGAAAAATAATGGTAGTTATACAAAATATAACAAAAAATACACTATGCTTTTATACTGTCAACAATGTCTGAAATACTTAAAAGTACAAAGGGATACCACTTGAATATCTAATCGAATCACGTCACGACGAACTGTTACACAGGTTTAAAAGTTGGTAAAAAGTTTAATAGTATCCACCTGTTTGCCTCTTGTTAACTCACGTCATGTTCTGGTCTAGTAAGCTTACACCACGGCTTGTTACCGCGTGTCGAATTGCCTCGCCCGGGAACGGAACGATGATGCCACAGAATAGTTACGCACAGAAGTACAAATCGTGATGGACTTTGTTATTTACGACTTTTTATATCGAGTCGCGCGGTGGTTGACAACTTCTATTGAAGGTTCGATTTATTGTGGAGAGTAATTTACGGAATAAATATACTAAAACAACATAACATCTACACAAGTAAATAGCTATGTTCTTAACTCACGACGTTATTAAAGTACCTTATGAATTTTTGTCACCTAAACCTACCTAAAATTAGTTTTGTTTGGAAATTGTCTGCTATGCGTCCGTATTAACTAATCAATATCGTACCTTACAAAAATGCAGTTACCTAAACCTACCTATAACTATTGAATCGAGTTTGTCTTCTGTGCTTACATACATATTTATTTGGTGATAGTATTCTCCGGAAACGAGCCCGTGACGCACAGAGCTTAATTACCGGGCTAATTATCACGGCCAATCCGGACGACTAATCACTGAGGGAATGGTAATTGTTTCGTCTACCGAATCGGTAGTGGTGAACTTTTTAATCAATCACTCCTAAAACGATTATTGGGATTCGATCCTTTATCACAAATGCTACGTGTATGTACCTACCTACTATATTGACAAAATGGTATCAGAAATCGAACTCTTTTTTTATATTACGTTAGTGATAACAAAATAACATAATGTGTTCTGTAGAAACTCTGAAAGCCGTAAAGAAGAATGTCATATATAAAAAAATATTTACCATAAACACATTTATTTTATGTTGTCATCGGATCGTACTGATACCAGTTGCCATATATCATCTGCAAAAAGCCAAAGCCAATACTAAAAATATTATTTAGATTCGTTATTCCATTTCTAAGAATAATCTAATTCTCAGTTCTTAGAATTTAAAATGCCTTCTCAAAACAAATCTATGTGAGTGGCAGGCGCGGTATAAAAGATTAATATTTTTTACCTGTGCGGTTTTAATTAATAACAAATTGTGGAAACTTAACACGTGTTATCTCATAAACCAGCGCTTATCTGATTAAAGCGAATTTTATCACAAAAAAGTCTTAATCGTTTGCAGTAATTACGTCGCCAATAAAAACTTGTCACATGCAAATTGTGTGTTGTTGATTCCCGTGGAGATTGCACTCGCCGTTTTAAATTGTGTGGTGTTTTTTTCGTCAGTGTTTTCCAGCACTAGTGGCGAGGCGAGGCTGATACTTTATGATATTCGCAGTTTTATTTTGTAAGAGTTGAAAAATAACGCGAGAGCGCGCCGGGCACCGGAGGGCACACCGGCCGTTTATGATTTGCTCTTTTTGCCCATTGTTTACTTAACGGGCGATGTTAAAAATTTTATGATTTCCATCATGACTGACGGCTGCCCCGTAAATTATGCCCGGAACGGTTGCCAATACGATAATTCCCGGTTGCGCATGGGCCTTTAGATTGCTTTAAATTTATTAAGCGCTCGGCCATTCGATTACGCATTTAATTTTAAACCTCCGCTGTAACACGACACTGGGTTTTTAATTTGGAATCCATTCGGATTCAGGTGTGAAATTCTGTCCCGATTGGAAAGTTTGTTTGTAAATGAGCATAATACTTATTTCAATGTCTTTCAAAATTTTGAATAAAAAGAAGTTAAAGTTGGTTACATTTTTGTTTCGTCGAAACTAAGGAGAACTGCTTACCGATCAATCCACACACACAATTGTTTTCTTGATGCTGTTTATAGATCTGATCAAAAAAATACCGTTTATATAAACCTCTTGCGTTTAGGAACGACTGTTTGCTTGAATGAAACAATAATTCACAGAATAGGTGGAGCTGGCGGGCGGAGTATCGTTAGCGCATAATGCACCGGCCATCAACGCAGTTAAAATATGACGTAGGTGTTCGCGAGGTGTAAACAGCGCGGGTTAAGCGCTGCCGTCGACGCTCTTTGAGAGCCCTCCTCGAGGACCCTTTACAAACTGCTCTCTTCAAGCTGCGCCCAGCGGACGATTTTTTAAACATTCACGTTGCATTGTTCCCCCTTTATTTCGAAGAAACTTATTCAAACACGCGTGTCAAAACGTCGAAAAAGTATTTAATGCCGCTCTGACATTTTCCTCCCATCGAGTCTTATAACCTTTCTAAGTTCCAGAGCAAACAACTTCTGTGCCCTACGGACGTTGTGTTGGTACAAATCCACATAATACAGTGTGGCGGCGGGATAATATTTGGTGAGCGCTGTTTGACAAGCGTGTTCGTGTGTTTTGTCATTGGACACCTCCACTCGGCACACAGTTTCTATTTGAATTGCTCTGACACAAACCACGAGTTTTCAGGAAAGGTGTCTCCGATGTTTACACATCTGCCTGCGCCTTTCCTCGAAGGAAACAAGAAAGTCCAGTAGCTGTGATAATTTCGAATAACCTTTATCGACCGCCCGATAAGGTGCACGAAAATAAATCTCATATCGAAATGACATGATCGATAAGTTATCTTTTTTTGGTCGGCTACCGTGCGATAACCTCCAAAGGATTGTCCTAATCTGTCTGATAAGCCCGAGAAATGTTCACCGTCTGTTCTGTAGACGTGCACGTGGTTTGACTTTGTAATTTGATTTGAATGAGACATAAATTCATACGAGGGTTGTTGGGCATAATCCTGGGACATTCACAAACACGGCACGGCCATGTTCGTGCTTAGTGTTTTTTCTATTAAAACTGCTCTGTGTCGTCTGTCACATCGCTCTGGGACCGCCATATTTTTTGTCCTACTTCGAGTTGAGTAACTTCGTGGTTCACCGCCTAAGGGTGAAATTACTACCTAGATTTGTTTGGTTCTCGGTGGGATAGCGGTTTACGAAGTTCTCGGTCTGCCGTTGTTTGAAGTCCTCGGGCGGGCACGATCGCTGTTATAACTTGAAAGCCGTATATTTTCGAACATCGAGAGCCATTCTGAAAGTGGATACTAGTATTTGAAATATGACTCTGGTTCAGTTTACATCTGCCAGTTAAGTGATAGAATAGAGAGTGCTTCTCTTTTAGCTGAACAGGTTGCATGTAATATATCAATCACTAATGCAATTGCTTCGGCTCCTACTCGAGGCATGCACTTGAATTCTGTGTTTATTAATAGTTGAGCCGATGTCGACGTGCGTCGGTACCAGGCGCGCATAACTCCGCTGAAGTTAATTTCCTCCGAGCGTTCCGCACGTGACGTCATAAATTTCAAGACAACCGAGTTCAATTTCGCGAGTAACCAACCCGACTGCAGCATAAACACGGGAATTGAACGACTCTGTTGTGATAGGGCCCGGTGTGTAAAACGTGCGCTATTATTGTAACGATAATATTTACTCTTTCGCGATGTAATTTAGCGACAGGTGGAAACTGTTTACATCGACTCGCCTGTGTCAGAGGATAAATCCGTCGTCGCAGCACTTGCAGGCCCGGTCGTTAGCGGGTCATGTTTGTTATATTACAACACTATTAACACGGCCACTGATAGCATTATTATAATAACATTTACACTATATATTTATTTTCCTCTGTCAATCTCGGAACGATTAATTACGGAGCTAATTGAGTCGCGATCGGTTTCTATCTCGCTGCACGTAATTAAGAAGAGCATACGAAGCGCATCTGGTTTGAGGCAAAAAACGGGGAAAAGATTCCGACTGTCAAAGTAATTCGTCGGGATTAGTCCCGTGGCCGGGGCACGCGGGCAAAAACCAGCATCCATCAACGCGCCGATAAGCTCCGGCATTTTAAAATCTCCTTCGCGACACAATCGGCTCGCTGCACGCGCGGCCGACGACGCTCTTAATGAAGTTTCTAATATAAACAGCTATTCATGTCATAAGAACCCTTTGATATCTTATTCTTCAATGAAATCAAAACAACCTCAACTAATTAAGTCAATATGCGGAGATTATGCATATAAGCGACCGTCCTCCATGCGTCGTAACCTCACACTTTGTTTGCGCAATCAAAAGATTGTAAGATTATTCCGAATTCACGTTAATTTTAAGCTAATAAAAATGTCGTTTAACGGTGTTGCGAGTGCAAAGTGAATAGGTCAAGGCGTTTTAATTAATTCAGTGAATTTGTGTAATGTTTGCACACGTGTAATTGTATTACGGTGTAATTAAATACGATGTAGGGGTGCCGGGGTAAATGGCATGTGTAACACCGCCTCGGTGAAGTATGGCGGCGATTATTACGCACATTATCCTCCCTGAGAATCCTGAGATGGTGGGCTTCCTCCCTCCGCACCCTCCAAACACTTACTTCTTTTATTTACACCTTGATTTTGCAAGGGGAATTCAGACTGCAGTACATAAAATGTTGGTGATTTATTTTTCAATGATAAACAAGCTCTCTTCCGCTGTTGCTCGCTTTTTAATACTCGTTAACATTTCTTTTGCTCATAAATTGTGTATTTTACATCTTGCAGTATACCTACTTTTTTTTTCTTCCTTCTAAGGTAGAGTAGCAAATTTTCATAAACAAATTAAAAATCATTACAGTAAATATCATAATAATGTCTATGGTGCATTTGTTTAGAAACAAAATGTTCAATGTACTTTCAAATTAAAAGATAATCTAACAGGGTCTTAGTCGAGTAAGGCTCGCAATGTCGTAGGATCGGCCTCAGGCAGACTCATTTGAAACAAGACTAGCTGTCCAGACAGTCTGTTTTCTCAACTGATGGCGCCGGTCCGCAAGACTAGACGTGCTCCTATCGGCTAAGTTAATTGTTTTGCAGATACAGCATAAAACAATTCACAATCAACTTTCACATGCAACGTACATCAAAGCAGTTCAATCTACCGGGATACACACGCTTGCCCGAATTTCATTTGCCATAATTTCATCTGCTATAATATTCAACAGATAGAATATTGTTTCCCAGAAATTTCATATGTCATACTCATTGTTTGCTATACAAGTCACTTGCTAGAAACTTTATGTCCCATAAAGCCATTTGCAATAACATGATTTGTTATAATCATCGAAAACCATAATTATTATATGCCATAAAATCACTTGCCATCCAAATTGGTTGTTAGAAGGTTGGAGACCCCTCAATTTTATGCCGCAAAAAAGATTAGATTAGGTTAAAACATGAAAGTTGCCAGAAAGGTGATAAAATTTGCGAAAAAGCATTAATTATGTTTAGGTTACGATTGTGTTTGGTTTAGGTTAGGTTAGAACATGAAAGTCAACGCACGAGCCGAGCGAGCGAAGCGAGCGTGCCGCGGCAGCGGCCGGCGAAGTGCCAGAGATCTAATCGTTTTTTACGTCGTTTGTTAGTTTAGGTTAAACTTAGGTAAGGTTTAGGTTAGGTTAGGTTAGAACATGAAAGTCAACGCACGAGCCGAGCGAGCGAAGCGAGCGTGCCGCGGCAGCGGCCGGCGAAGTGCCAGAGATCTAATCGTTTTTTACGTCGTTTGTTAGTTTAGGTTAAACTTAGGTAAGGTTTAGGTTAGGTTAGGTTAGAACATGAAAGTCAACGCACGAGCCGAGCGAGCGAAGCGAGCGTGCCGCGGCAGCGGCCGGCGAAGTGCCAGAGATCTAATCGTTTTTTACGTCAAGTTTGTTAGTTTAGGTTAAACTTAGGTAAGGTTTAGGTTAGGTTAAAAAAAAGGTAAGGTTAGAATTCATTCAGGTTAGGATTCGACATTAATATTTTGTGTGGCATTCAAATATTCTGTTAAATAATATTATTGTAATTAATATTATGGATGACAAAGCTTATGGAAATTGTATCATTATGAAATCTAAGGTTCGGGAAAACAAGAATATGACACATAAATTATATGGTAAACAAAACATTCGGGCAAATGAAATTCGGGCAAGTGAAATTCTGGCAAATGATTATTATTGCATATAATTTTCGGGAAAACAACAGACAACCCAATCTACCTCTGATCTTAAACTATCACGCAATGTGAAGAAAATTGTCTTTATTTTTTTTTTATCCGAAAGCCACGGAATTCGATTCCGCCTGGGAATAAAAGGCATCGAATTTTAAAAACAGTGTTGTAGAAGATTATTGTGTTGTGATAGAATGCTTTGATAGGTTCAAAATAGCATTCACTAATAATATCCGTGAATACACGTATATTCAAAACAATACGATTGAGAAGTTCACACCTTAAAAAGGTTGGGCTTTAATTTCTCGGAGCTTTGTGGGGATCAGCTTTGAACCGTCCGTATGAAGGGCAAATCTTGTTAGGGACAAAGCCCAGCGGACAGACAGACAGCCGAACAATAAGGGATCGCGTTACCCGCCCTGCTTCCGGAACGGTGATTCCGAAAACCTCAAAGTTTTACACCTGACTACACCTGAGTTGGGTTTTTTCTGTAAATGCTATTACGCAATTTTCAACGCTTCGATTGCTTGGACTTGTAAAGGTATAATTTGAGGTTTCCGAACCATAGCTATCTCTTCGCCATTTAAAAGTATAAGTATTTTCTACAAATAATTGCTTTGCAGTGCATAGGAAGGCATACTTAATATGTAAGGTTTGTTAGTTTCAGCAAAATATTTATAGCTGTTTACGGTAAGCAGGACAAATTTGGTTCGAGAGCCCGAGGCGAGTCGCAGATTTACTACCGTCTAATTCTGTCAGCCAGAGCCGGAGCGTTCTGTGAAATGTAAACTATAGCATAGTCGTCTTCCCAACAACGAATCCTCAGCCATTCAACGCCAAATGAGGCGATTAATCGCCGGGCTGACGTATTAGTCGCCGGCATGTGCTGTCCCTTCGTCGCCAGAGCAATGTTTTCCGGTAAAAGAGCCTATAAAACTGTCGCCATTGCAACAGGCACTACCTAAATACACATTTTTACGACGCTTCCAATACTATTCTTAACACATCGTATACTCATTTTATGATAACCATTATCACGCATAGTTATGGGATGTGGTAAAGTTGTAAAATTCTAACCGTTTAGCTGTTTTCCGGTTGCAGTGCAGCCATCGCTTAGTATTCTATTCTACCAGGATAAATGTTTGCACGTGGGAGTAATAATGCAGGAGATTTCCCGCTGGCGACGCGAACCCTCGACGTGCTGAAGTGCATACCTCCGCGCGTTTATTTCCACCGACACCTGCATTTTGTTTTATTTTATTTCCTTGCACGCCTCGTCCGCATAATTCCACAATAATGCCTCTGTTGTACCCTAAAATCCTTATGCCCGACGCCTCGAAGGGGAACTTTCTATACGAAATATCAGCGGCCATTGTTCGTCGCTCTATTTTATTCCTTACAAATGGGTTTTTGTATGAACGTAATGAAAGCTTTATTCGAAGGTGCGAATGTAGAATACGTCAATGGTGAGGTACACGCGATTTTTCTCGCGATATTCCTCCCGCACAATGGGGCGGGCGGAGTCTATTAATAATTTATTCCATATCGGTTATGTGGAGTGCGCCCCTAAGAAACTTGCGATAACAGTCGGAAAAGCCGTTTCGGCCTTAAGAAATTAGATGGGTAAGCAAAAAAAGGTGGGCGCCGTCGGAGGCGGGTGCTGGTTATCTCTTGTTATTTGTCGTATCAAGTGGTCTCGTTCCTTTTGCCGCGGCCGCATCAAAGGTGCCGCACGGTAGCTCGGTGCAGCCACTTATTACCTATGTGGGAATGCTGCAGCCCGGCCTGTGTCACATCTTTATTGCCTAATCAAAATTCGTAGATGAATTTCGTGCCGACGAGCTTCCGTGTTCTCCGCTATTAAAACTAGAGAGCGCGGTTCGAGGAAACAATTTATTAAAAGTCTGGTGTTGATGTGAAGATAACACCGATATGATACAACCGGTCCTTAGCTTGTTAGAAGTAATTTCGTCTTGTTTGTTTGAGATTGTTCAGAGAATTAAGAAGACAATAAGGATAGTAGCCGTGTAATAGGTGTACCATAAATCGGTTCGGTCGAGTCGTGCGTCAGGAATTATAATTTGAGCGCGCATCGGAGCCGGTCGTATGCAAATGCGGTTGACACCGTGGTATATTGTATCTCGTTAGCAGTTAATCGTTGGTTATCGCTTCTCGAATAAACAAATAGCAGTAAACGGCGTTAAAATTATTAATTTAATCGCACGTATGACCGTTTCGGTGTCTCATTTGCATGAGCGGTGTATGGTGGAAAATATACAAACATGTTTAGATAGGACGTTCATATTTAACGATTATAGTGTTAATAACACCGCGGTTACGCCGGGATCGGTAACGTGAATCCTGTTTCCTTATTTATGTGGAACCGGTCATTTTAAAACTTGTTCATGGCAGTGTTAGGAATAAAATGAAAATATTCACGACTGTACCGCGGCGGGTTTACTAAATTACGATAATCCCTTTGTGTTGCGATCGTTACAATTTACTGTAAAGCGACTCGTGTTTATCCTTTTTCTTGTAAATCTTGACGTTATCTTAATTGCAATGCAAAATGTGTGCGATTTACAGTTTAGCTCTGTCATATTGAAGAGATGTTTTAGCTGCATCCAGACTGCATTCTGTGTGTTAAAGGGTTTTTACTTTTTTAGAATAAAGTACTAGGTATTTCTGTGTTTCTTAGTGCAGATAGATTTAAAAATGAACTTACCACGTGGATCATTGATTAATAACCGTTTTAATTATCATTCATAATATATACCTACAACATGAATTGAATTAATTGTTTATAACTTTATGCAACGCGAAAGTTAAAAGTTTTATTTTTTAGTTTTATTGAGTTATCAATAATATTGCATTTATCTAGCTAGCTAAAGAAACAAATTCCTAAGCTGTGAACGTGGCCCTGATGGTTGGATAGGTACATAACGAGGTCATTTGATACCAAAAAGGTAACTAGTCTCTTTTATGGTATACATCATGCAACCTGACACCACTGGTCCTTAGCGAGAAGGGAAAAACTATTTCGAAGAAACAACTTATGGCGAGTGTGTGGACTACGATCGTATTAGGAGCGGTGTTGCCATATCGTAAGAATTCATAGCGACTAATAACAAGCTGATATCCATAGAGGATGTTGTGAATAAATAGGCGGAATAAATTAACTTAATAAATATACACTGAGTCATCGGAAGACAATCTCTTACAGTATTTAGAACGGCTTAGAAATCGCATATTTCAGATTGGTAAATGAGAATAGACTTGAACTGGTTTTTGTTTTAATTTCGTTAGAAACAGCTCTTTATGGAAACTTGTCTCTAAACAATTGGTTTGGTGAATATGTGTTAAGTTTGTTTTCCGACTCAAGAATCATTATGATGTGGAATACACGCCGGTTTAACAACACAATATTCACGATATCAACTACGGATCCTTTGTTGCAATGCAATTACTACCAATAAGTTATTTATACGATATTAAAGTTCCTAGGTAGGGTAATTTAATCAGTTACTGGCTTCCGTTTAGTAACTGCCACTGGTCACTTATTTATAACAAATAATATATACTTAACTTTTTTCTTATTATAAAAACACGAAACATACTTTATAAGTATAAGAAATTCAAATAGCCTTAAATGTTTAATGAATAATAACATTTTAAAAAAATGGTCTTAACTGAAAAAATGGGAATAACAAAGCTTCATTCATATTCATATACCTATTGTGCTTAGGCATACTTGCTCCAAAAAGTTTAGCATTACAGACGCAACAACATAAAACAGGATACCTATTGAGAAATTGAGTAGTACCGAAAAATCAGTGCGCATCAATAACACGCGGGACGCGCAAAAAGCTGAATGCGCACGCGCACAATGCGGCGAGATCAAAGGACCGAAGCGCGCACAAAGACTCGCCGCCACCTGCCCCAGATACGGCGTATCATGGGAACTCGTGAAAAAACTTAGGAGATTTCGTATCTTGCAGGAGCAGGCTTGTGGTAAAAGTAAAAGCTTTGAGATGGACCAGAAGTGGTGGTGATATCTGACTTATTAGACCAGAGAGATATGTGCCTATCATATTGGTTGTAGGACTTGTAGACAAAATTTATTGAGATAGATTATTTGAAGTTACCGCTTATGTTGGGCAAGTCTTCTAATTGAACCGAATCATTTATGATATTTGGTTTTATTAATAGTCAAAGAGGCTCATTTATTCTATCTCGTAAATCTTATAAGATGGCGCCAAAAATAAATAACAGATCATGCAAATAAACCAAAACAAGATACAATTTTCGCAGGAATTATAATAAAAACAAGTTTTTGTAAGTGACTTCTATGAAGCAATAAAAACTTGTCTCAAAATGTTTATTTATTACATTTTGGAGTTATGCCAATGCTAAGTTTATATTAGTAAACTATGTAGTTTTATTGTCGTACATTTAGCACTTAGAAGCATAAAATCAGTGTGTGGCAGGATCCTAGTGAAATACTTTTCAGATGCTAGCAATTTATTCAGCGTTTTATCAAACAAGAATTTCCCTTCGTGTGTAGTAATCCTGTTCCTTAATGTAAGCCTTTTATTTTGGCATTGTTATTAACTCATTTGATTAAATATGTTTTTCTTTGTCTACAGGTCTAACGGCAGAGCTCTTCTACGTTCGCGATGGCCAGATCAACTTCTACGCCCTCAACTTCGTGGTGCCAGTCCCAGCTACGATTGGGGAGTTGCACTTTACGTGGCAAAGCCTCACCAGACGACCGGTATGTTGTACATCTTATATTTATTTTTATATGTGAAGGGAGGTTAACGAACAAGCAGGTCACCTGATGGTAAGTGGTCACCGCTGCCCATGGATATCAACAACCATACAAGGGTTGCAGACGCGTTGCCTGCCTTTAAAAACCCAATACTCTGCCCAACTGATCTCTGGCGACCGTACTCACCAGCAGAATCGTAGCACAACAGTTACGAAGTGCTTCTCTTCTATACTTCTCTCTGTGTCCTATACTTTCAGTAAGATTTAATATGTCCAATTAGTACAAAGTAAGATGTTCTTTGCAAACAGTTTATGTTATTCAACATATTATGCGACAAAATGCTTCGGTCAATATTAGGAGATGGAGTTTTTTTACCCTTTCTAGTAAAAAAAACTTTTTTACCTATCAGTCCATATGAGCAAAGAGCAAAATGTACCTACCCGTAATGATCACCTTTTAGGGTGACACCGTGTGTCATTATTTAAAAAATATCATACCATCGGGTACGGTTATGTTGGGTACTTCACAAAATTGATTCAATGAAATGAGTTATTAATGGTTTATTTATTCGCTATTTGCCATCGGACCATAAAGTTACCCGTTTAGGTGTTGGCTGCTATTCGATGAAGCGAGGGTTAAAAAACTTCGCCTCGGAATGAGACATTAATGGACAATTACTCACTTATTTATTGCTCAGCTTCGTTTTCAGTACTTTAAACATAATACTTAAATTATGCTAACGCTTCTTTATACGTGATCATATGCAACTTTTTGTTCGTTACCCAAGCTTTTAGTCTGGTAAGATATTTAAAAGTCTAAAGCAATATATTACATGGCTCCACTGCTTAAACTGAACAATCGATTCTATGAAACAATCGCACCATTATGGTAATCTCCTGTATGAGGTGAATACTAATTTCTCCACGCGCACGGATTACACCGCCGCAGCAGCTGCTCTGGTCTACAATAATGCATGTCTTCACCTCTATTAACCAGTTTTTCTCCGAGCCTCCCGAGATATTTTTTACAGAATATTTTATAGATTACTTTGTAGACGTTCCGCGCTCCGCGGTAACTTCCGCCGTAATTAACTTGTGAAGGCAGGAAGAGAAGAAAAAGTTTATTTTTTCCAAGTCCGCTTCCAAGTTGGCTTGTTTACCCTCAGCTTCGCAAACAACTCATTCATATGGTAATACCCGGGTGCAGACAGCAGTACGTAGAAATCCAATAGGTCACAAAGTACACTGATAAGTTATCGAGCCACCGCATAATCTCTCCGGCCGGGCGGCGTTTGTTCGTTTTCGTTCCTACGATTTTAATTCCGTCCGACGTTTGATTGATTAGCCGGATATTTATTTTCGTCTTCACATTTGTATACTTCTAATTCAAATTAGACCGCCTCCTATGCAAATATTCCGGCGGCGAATCACGACGCAATGCCTCTTTTATTTGCTTTACATCCTGCGCCCTGCATCACTAACCAAATATTATGTGCATTTATTTATTTTATCCGCAGCGGACGCAAGTGAGACGATGTTGTTACATTCGGTTTCGGGCGATGCATAAAAGTCTTCAACGTTCACATTTCAAAAAATCGTGCATCCCAACGCAAACGAGTTCAGTGATCTTGTCAAATAAACATCTGCTTATTTAGGACGTTATTTGCAAGTCATAAGAAACGCTCTCCGTCTCCGCAGCTCGAGATGTTTCGACCATTAAGAATGTATTCATCATGTGCGCTTATGTATATGAGCGGCATGGGGCAACAGAAATTTAAATTTGTTAACATTCGCTAGGCAAAGTAAAAGGTTGAAAATATGCTGCGGTTGCGATCAGGCGGCTCCGCCCTTATCAGCATCTCGCCAGCTCCGAGCGGCCGGCGCTATCAGATCGGCCCTCCGTTCGTCTCCCTTATTTGCCCAGCGGCGCCTTTGACTAGAGCAAATATTTGGTAACCGGTTAACTAGCGCCGATGAGCGATCGCATTGTCTGTACTCACCGACTGCAGTGATAATATTTAATTAGCGGCTTCGCTGTCGCACCTACGCGCTGCCTCTGTAATGTGCAGCTTCAGAGGTGCCGGCCAAAGGGACCGCGGCGAATAATGTTTGTTTAAACGCGGCACACCGCCTTGTGATTACTCTAATGACCCTTTCATGATCAACATATTTAACTAGCCTTATTACCAATTTGAGATAGCACACGACGTTAACATGTGCGAAGCTCGCCGCCGCGTGTGTCATTCGCATAAGGGAAACATAAAGCACATTGAATGATTGCCTGTCCTAGCGTCTACGGATTCTTGGATACATTTGCATGCTGTATAAATGTAGCTCTTCGAAAGTGTTCGCGAGCCGTATTTGTGGTTCAAGTAAAAGGAGCGTTGGTCGTGATCTCACGGGTAGTTGGCGACTCGACATTTGATCCCGCTGACACGGCACTCCGTAAACAGGGCTATTCGGCCCATTTAGGGTCACATGGCGTGCTGTCGTCCGTCAATTGAGCGAACTGATACTGTTACTTCGTGATGGAACGACCGTTAGGAATGTGCCATGTATTGTAAACATTGATCCCACTCATCTCCAAACCCTCAATGGATAACTTTTCGCAGAATTATTATGAACACATCAGTATATATATCCTTGATGACCAGAGACGAACTTCTTAGCTATCCATGGATTCTCCGTGCGGGTGCCAGGTCCATCGCGTGGAACAGAGAGGAATGTCAGTCGGTGCCTGGGACTTTCGACCCAGCGTGTAGGTTTAAGGGGCCCCTTTATAGTATACTAACGATCACCTTCACCGATGACATTCCTCTCCCTTCCCAACCATATTTGGTATGAGCCGAGTAAAGCGGCTTTAGTTGCTCTTTCCAGTAACGAGCTAATATTAGATCTTGGTAATCCTAAGTCCTTCAGTAGGTTGTAGAGAGATTTCGCTGGTATACCTCTCGCACCCACTTCCACAGCATACAACCGTGCTATATAACCATTTTTTAGTCATCTATACTAATAAATAAAGCTGAAGAGTTTGTTTGTATGTTTGTTTGTTTGTTTGTTTGAACGCGCTAATCTCAGAAACTGCCGGACCGATTTGAATAATTCTTTTAGTGTTGGATAGTCCAATTGACGAGGAAGGCTTTAGGCTATTGGTAATCGAAACCCACGCGTACGGAGTCGCGGGCGGCCGCCATGACCATTATTTAATGTATATTTTCTTTTGTTGCAGTTACCATACACCTTACACGTCGAAGTGGTATCACATTCTGAAGCAATGCACACGCCCGAGTTCAATATTACTAGTGAGGGATTCGTGCCAACCGAACCGCAAACGTGGCAAGTGACGCTGCCGTGCACACACACGGTCGCTGCGGAGGTGGACATCACTATTTCCCTCAACGTCTCGACGGGGTCCTCTTCTACAACTTTACATTTCCGTCGCCGGAAAATATGTCTTAAAGATGCACCTCGTCCAGCAGTGAGAGTGGACAGCGTACCTCACGCTCAGACTTCTGCTGATATATTCTACGCGGGCGCTGGTTGTGCTGGCGGGGTTCTTCTCATAGCGGCCGTGGCTGCGGCGGCCTGCAGGGCTCGAGCGAGGAAGCTCCGCAGGGCGCGCAGTGACGAGCAGGACGCTCACGCATTCCTACCAGACTCATCGTGCAAGTCTGCCGCCAGCTACACCAGCTACCGACGACCTACGTCCCTCCCGGCTGCAGCGGCCGAGGAGAGAGCGAGAGACCTTCAGCAGAGGATAGCGGAACTAACCATACAAAGATGTCGTGTTCGCCTACGTTCCGTAGCGATGGAAGGAACGTTTGGCAGAGTATACAGAGGAACTTATGCCGATGAGGATGCAAGGGAGCAGGAAGTGCTCGTTAAGACGGTGGCTGAACACGCCTCTCAAGTACAGGTAAATGTCTAGCTATGCACGCACATATATAAAGACATGGATTGTTTAGTGTATTCAACGACAGTTTTCTAATATTTTTATTTCTTGTTTTAGGTCTCATTACTTCTACAAGAAGGATGCATGCTTTACGGACTCCATCATGAAAGGGTGCTGTCTGTCCTGGGCGTCAGTATCGAGGACCAAACAGCTCCATTCTTGCTGTACCCTTGGGGTGCCGGCTGGAGGAATCTTAAGCAGTTCCTGTTGGCTTGCCGGGGAGTGACCGTGGGAGGAGCCCAAGGTGGTGCGCCTCCTCCGCCACCATTGACGACCCAACATGTCGTCCGGATGGCGTTACATGCGTTGGATGGCCTATTGTATCTCCACTCACAGCATGTCTTGCACAAAGATATTGCTGCTAGGAATTGCATGTAAGTATCGAATCTTTTAATCTGGTGTTGTAGTAATGTTATTTCATGTTCTTGCAATGGACTGACCAATGCATTCCTTCAACAGAGTGGACGAAAATCTCCGCGTGATGATTGCCGACAATGCCTTGTCGCGGGATCTCTTCCCTGCCGACTACCACTGCTTAGGGGACAACGAGAACAGGCCGATCAAGTGGTTGGCGCTGGAGTCTCTGACCAAGAGGCAGTTCAGCCCGGCGGCGGACGTGTGGGCGTTGGGCGTGCTGCTGTGGGAGCTGACGACCCTGGCGCACCAGCCTTACGCCGAGGTGGACCCCTTCGAGGTGGCCGCCTACTTGAGGGATGGATACCGGTTACAACAGCCGGCGAATTGTCCTGATGAATTGTAAGTATTTAGCTTCCGTCCTGTTTTTACTGTTTGAAAAAGCTCTCATTAGTTTGCTACACATAAATTAACAAAATATGTGAAGTTACCGGTTTTTGAAAAATAACTTCTAAAGTCAAAGCAATTTATTTTTCAAATTAAATTACGTATAAATTCTTTTGCACCTCATCCTATCTTTTTTTACCTACTAGCACTACTAGCAATAAAGTACTATTAGACAAGTTATGAAACCATCCACAAATTTGAAAATATTTCCAAAGAAAATATGAAATTTATACCGTGTTCAACAATTTTAACGTTATTTATATTCTTTCTTAGGTTTGCGGTGATGGCGTACTGTTGGGCGATGTCGCCCGACGACCGGCCCACTCTGCCGCAGCTCCAAATCTTCTTAAGGGACTTCCACACGCAGCTGACCAGATTCGTCTAGAACCATTCCCTAATAGACTCTTAAAAGACATCCCAAAGACGACAATAATAATAAAATTTCTACGCGAAAGTCAAAGTATAAGTGAGATAAATCTTCTAGTAAAAGAGGCCTTATGTGAAAAACACAAGATCTTCGACTTTTAAGTGCTTTTCGTTTGTGACTTTGAAGAGGTGAAGTGAAAATTTCAAAGAGACTGATTTTTTATAAAAATGTTTATTAAATTGTAAATTATTAGAGTTTATTTATAATCGACGGTCACATGCTTTCTACATTCATCTTCGCTGCATATTTACAATGGAGGTACTGTTTTCTTACTACAAATATTTTTTGGAAAATTGTATTTTCGCGGTGGCGATGGCGTCTGAATGATACATTAGGAGGATCCTTCCTTTGTTTTACATTATTTTGCACGAACATCACATTAATCTTGTAAACAACATATTTTCAATCATCAAAATTTTTCACTCGATCTTGAACAATTAACATTAATAACGATCATATTCGATTGAAGAATTTTGAAAGTATTGGGTTGTATTGACTGATCGATAGACTTAAAAGTGCATGTTTAAGTACCTACATATAATTCTGTCACAATTTGCATTATTTGTCCCTGAAAACAATATCTCTGTTGCCACTTCATTACAAAATGAACATTAAAAGCATGTAACGGTGACTTTAAGTACTGTAATTATTGTTTGAAACCTCATTACTGCCATACTAGCTATAAGAGAGTATTTGTGTAAATATTAGTTATACTACACGATTGTACTGTATGATACGTATATTGAATGTGCCTCAGATTTTATGAAAGATTTAGATGTTTATAAGTGTTCAACTGGTTTATAAAAGTACCTACTCATTGAGACTGGAATAGCATCAATTTAATAACTTTATAGCTCTAATTGTAATACACTTAATATTTACTTACAGTACTAGATGTATGTATCAGAAATTGCCTCTTTCTTACTTGTCTTGTACCCCAGGTATCATAACTCGATGGAAAAATGTGTTCTATTATCATTTGATTACATAAAACTATCTACAGTGTAGCTAATTATTGTGTGCCTAGATGGAAAACAATATTGACTATGTGCGTGAAATATGATTTAAAAATAAATTAATTTTATTGATTTGGCACTAACCTCGACGAAAAATAAAATTATAGTTATTTCATTATTCACTTACATTTGATTTTATAAATTTCGAAAAAGCTTTTTCGAATAACTAAATGATGTACGATTATAAAAACTCGATCGAGTGCAATCACTAGACAATGAAGCCAGATCGCGGCACTCGATTTCTATTGTGTTGTAGATTTGTTGTCCTTTCGGCGTGTGTCACAGTTGTCGTATCGATCATCTGTGCTCTGTCATTGTGACAGGAACACATTGTGTGTGTTATCTGTGGCATCTGCCATATGAGAGGTGAGAACAAATACTCGTCGCCCGAACTACAATGGGCTTAAAGGAAAACGGATACTGTCCTGTGATTCCAATTGTAAAAAGTTGATTTTAATGATTGATTGATTTTGTTAATAAAATAAACGTTTGATTAATCATTAATTTAAAATGAGACAGTGATTGTTAGAATCTATTTTGATGGTATTTTCTTTATAATTTCATTTGATTGAGAACAAAATATTTTTCCTCCTGAACAAGATTGGTTTTGTAAACTGATTGCGATCACTATTTGTATAATTTTCCTTTCATTTTTTTTTTCCAATGTATGTAAGTCCATTTAGCGCTATCAAAAAAAAATTACATACAAGCTGTCAGATAATGCTTTTGAAAATGTTCCTGTTTAGAATTGAATAACCACCAAAAGTTGAAACAATTTCTGAATATTATATTAAAACGTTTTCAATACGCGCAGAGAGCGCTACGTTTTCAGAAGTACCCATTATCTACAAATTGTATTGATACATAATATTGTCTTGTCGGGCTAATTCCTTTATACGTGTGTACCTTTTCGAATCAACCCATTTTGAACCTTTGGTAATACATATTAAAATTATGGTTCAAATTTTAATATAGAAATTCTTTAGTCTGGCTTAGTTTTACTCGCTGTTTCCCGTACATTATTGTACGAAGTCTATTTCAGTCGGAACATTGTTACTTGGGGCCTATTGTAATGTTTGTACATGTGTAAATATTTAATTATACAGAAATGTGAATATACGAGTGATATTCGAACTTATTCAATTTTTTCACTACTATTACCCTGTCCCTACTTGATCCTGATTGATCGAACATTTCCTTGAATAATACCCTAGAACGTCGCAAAAAAAAAATGAATTTCTCCGAAAGTCAAAATGTCGTGGGTTCGATCCCATAACTCATTGTGAGAGTGATTAGAGTTAGGTACATCTTCTTGACAGAGGTCCATAAAGAACGAATGCATGTAATCTGAGTTAATAATAAGTAATAAATACCATGCATCTTTTCAATACTTAATCGAAGAATGCTTTTGTAACGCATGCAACTATTGCGAAATAAATATGCAAAAAATAAATTCTTTGGACTAATACAGCAATTGCCTTGCCCCAAAAAATAGTTCTTCTAAGGCTCCGAAAGGCTCACGAGATCGTATCTCGGAAGCGTTACAGACGACTAGACCACACATCCTCATGTAGGTATAGTGCGACATCTAAAATGCTTAAAAGTATCGTTGCAATTTAGTGCGAAAAAAGTCCTAAAAACATTTATAACCTTAAGGCCCCGACGAGATTCGAACTTTACTAGACAGGTGCTTTAACAAACTAAGTCACGGCGCCGCATGTATGAGTTACAGAAATAAAAAATCTGGTTAAAGTTACTTTTAAAAACGTTTTAAAAATATATTAACCACTAGGCCCCGACGAGATTCGAACTCGTGATCTCCTGTTTACTAGACAGGCGCTTTAACCAACTAAACACGGCGCCGCATGTATGAGTAACAGAAATAAAAAATCTGCTTAAAATTACTTGTAAAAACATACCAAAAAAAGTATGTACCACTAGGCCCCGACGAGATTCGAACTCGTGATCTCCTGTTTACTAGACAGGCGCTTTAACCAACTAAGCCACGGCGCCGCTTGTATCGTTACAGAAATAAAAAATCTAGTTAAAGTTACTTGTAAAAACGTTTCAAAAATATATCATCCACTAGGCCCCGACGAGATTCGAACTCGTGATCTCCTGTTTACTAGACAGGCGCTTTAACCAACTAAGCCACGGCGCCGCTTGTATGAGTAACAGAAATAAAAAATCAGCTTTAAATTACTTGTCAAAACGTTCAAAAAAATAATAGTAACCACAAGGCCCCGACGAGATTCGAACTCGTGATCTCCTGTTTACTAGACAGGCGCTTTAACCAACTAAGCCACGGCGCCACACGTGCTCACGACGAAATTATAATACAGTAAAGGACTTCGTTCGTGCGAGGTGATAACGTAACTATTGGCTGGAGAAAAAACTCGCCCGACGAGTTGAAGTATTTGCTGGTCTGGATAATGATTGCATGATTCATGAGCAGATAAGGAATAAATAGTTGTAAGATTGCTAATTAATTAGACAATTACATAGGCAATGAACTCTCTCAGTACCTAAGATGAGAATCAATTTACAAATATGTACATGCGCAATTTGAATTGAGTATTTTTCAAAAGTTTCTACGAGTAAAGAGTTTTAATGTTAAAAATAAAATAAAAAATTAACACAAAAAATTTATTAAATTAAAAAAAAAAAAACAATACGTTTCATCAGGCTGTTTCATTTACTTTCTTCTTTTAAAGAATATTCGAATTCAAAATATGAAAATTGTCTCTGGTATAATTGTGACCTTTTTATAGGTACGAGCTCGTTTAATAATTTAAGGTTAAGTGAAATGCATGTTTATTAGCGATTAATAATAACCGAACTAGCGCTTTATTGAAAGCGACAGTTAGCGTTATCACAGAATGGTCTCTTTTGATTAATTGATACCTATTGTGAATACATACTACTTAAGTATGTTTATAATAAATCAAATTTTGTCGATGCTGATCGAAAAATTGTTATAATTATATCTCGCAACTTTCATTATTGCATTGATCCGTGGCATTCGGTGGAGGCAGGGTCGATATTGCAAAGTTTCTGAAAGCTTCTGGGCTCGATTGCATCAAAGTTAGATACGGCCTATGATATGTATTATGTAGGTACTATTTATAAGTATTTGCTCTGAATGGAGGCATGCCTGTTCGGTTTGGCTTATGTGTTGCCTATGGATATAAATATTCTACAAATTATATTTTAGTGTGTGGTGGTGTTTAAGCCGAAACCAATCTTTGTAACGATAACATGATTTCAAATGATGGAGGGCGGCCTTTGCCCTGCAGTGGGACATTAATAGGCTAATACTTTACTACTTGATATTTCTGTTGCTATTACCGTAGCCTATGTATTAAATGTTGAGGTGTGAAAGTCATTTAAGAAGATTATGCGGTCAGAAGGTGAAGATAGTCACCCAATTTATTTTAATATTTCCAAGAAAACATTTATTTGCTAATGGGATATCAACACCACTTTCTAACACTGATAAGAAGTCGAGTAGAATTAAAATGATAAATTATGTAAACTTTCGACCCACAATGATTAGACCGGTAGCAGTACCGTAACTATAAGCCTATTGAGAGGTCTCAGTGTGAACTTCTCTATTGGTACAGATTCAATCTAAAACTAGGTTTTGACTCAGTTATCTTATACCTATCTGGCATCTTCAAGCGTTTGGTGTCATTCACAGAATCATACAAATATTTAAATGTAAAAGTTTTTTGTTTGGATGTTTATCCGTCAATCACGCTGAAACTACTGAACAGGCGGGCTGGTGATCGTTTTTAAGGTCAGAGTAAATATGCTATTCATAAGTGGGTATGGTCCACCCTCAACCGCATCATCACTTTCCATCAGGTGAGATCGCGGGCAAAAACCCACTTATTTCTTAATTAAAAAAATAGGATACTTTTTATTCCATTGAATGCTGGAATTGGTGGAAACTTGATATCGCAGGCAAAGCCGCGCTTAAAAACTAGTACTTAGGTTAGGTTAGGTTAGACCTACATACTAAAATATTTTCACCATTTGTATAGCCAACGAAGCATTTTTCGATGCTTCCTAATGTTTTATTTTTCGATTTTGTGTATATAATTAGGGTTCATTGACAAGATGACAAGTGATAGGAATAGGTACGTTAGAAAAAGTTACTTTCATTTGAAACAGCAGCCACCTCAGGTGTGTGTAATCAAAAGAACAATCAACTAAATATGAAAATCCTGAATTCTTAAAAACTGGTAAATATCATAGTAACATTTATGAAAGTAAACAATAGATTTATTACGCGTTTTACATTTTGGAACGGGTCCAAAATCGCACACCGTAGCACTGAAGCAACGTTTGATCGCATAAAAATGTACCTACTGTAAATACATAGCTGTCCAATTTAAATTTCAAAAATACATTGAATAAGAAAGAATAAGGTTAATTCGAATTAGTAACATCGATATTCAGTTGGTATACAAATTAAAGGTAATGTAATAAGTTAATGAAATGAGAACGTTTATAATTTTATCTTATCACAGCACAGCATTTTATTGGAAAGTGAGTGATCCAATTTGTGTGCGGACTGTACAAGACTAAACTTAAGTTGTAAAATTTCGCCAGCCCAGACATGGCAGTCGTGGCCGAGCGGTTAAGGCGTCTGACTAGAAATCAGATTCCCTCTGGGAGCGTAGGTTCGAATCCTACCGACTGCGAACTTTTTGTCCCATGATATTTAATTGCCGCAGTACTTCATTATTATGGGCCGTTATTTTTTATCAAACACTCTTTATGGGGATCGCGTCTGGTTCCTAGTTTTTATTGCTTGGAGTGCGTTATCTGATGTATTCCCATAAATTGGTGCGATGGGTGCGATGGGACATGTATGGTTTTTTTGTGGCAAAAAATAATGGGCGGGGAGGTCTAATGATGGGTAAATGTCGCAGGGCTGGCTTTGTTTTAATTTAATTAATTAGGGTGAATTAGCAGTTTGGATGCATGCGAAGCTGTTGCGTGTTTTGTTTTTAATTAACACGAGTTTTTATTGTAAAGATGTGATTGTGATATGCATGGGGATAGCGGTAATATATATATTTTTTTTTATTTATTAAAGTATACATAAAGCTTCCTACATAAGCATTAAATTCTCATGTTCTAGTCCTGAGTCCCAAACCTTTTTTGGATGTTACCCCAAAACAGTGTATTTATGTTTTGTTATTTTATTCGGTCTGTCAAACCATACTATTGATAAAGGCAAAGGAAGCTAACACGTGTTCATATTTGCACTCTGTTATTAAAATTCAAAACAAACCTAGCCAGAATAATAGCTGAACCATGTTAATTAAACATATCAGCTAAATGTGATTAATGGGCAATATTTTTTATTCCGACTCATTCAATGTATAATGGGTAAATGGTATTGTTATGTCCGTTTGTTCAACTGCAGCTTATCTCCTTTGTGGTTATTGTTAATTTATATTAACGATATCTGGTTAATTAATAAACAATGAGCATTATTTATTGTTACGATAAAACATAATGGCTTGGATCGGCTATCGTATTTGAGCACAATTAATATTTGCGATAGTAATAAAATAACGGGTAACGTTGCATCGACTTTTTTCAGGTCCGTTTGTGGTGTTACTTGACCTTTTTTCCCCTATACAGCGGCCCAAGTGGGGCTTAACCCCAGGTCGGGAGTACACTGCTACTGTCCGACTAATTCGGACAGAAAAACTAAACATTGACGGTTAACTGAAAGAGGAAAAGGTGAGGTAACCTGAGTTAGATAGTAGAGCTAAGTAGAACTTCCACGCGAATGAGCCGCTCGTTTGGAGAAGTACCTCTACCATACAGAAGATCACAGTGAACTAACTTTGCGTAACTGTTGTGCTATGTTTCTGCTGGTGAGTAAGGTTGCCAGTACTCGTGCAGTGGTTGGGTAAGGTATGGGGTTTTAAAATGTTTTAGCGGGGATCATTTCCCATCAGGTGACCCTCTTGTTGTGAGGTCGATCTACAATGGTTCAGTCCTTTTTAGTAGGTATTGAAAACATTCTTATTTAAATTGTTAATTATTTAGATACATGCACCAACATGCTAATCCTTCATGTTTCGTATCAACAAACCTAATTCGTAATTACGCACTGATCATTTATGCACTAATAAGTTCTTAAGCTACATAGGTATGTATGTATGTGTCATGTTTTGTTTCAATTATTTTTATCTCTTAATTATCTCAATATACCTAATCACTAGTGTTAATTAACATTAATTTAGCTCTCCCATTTTTAATCTTTCTGCCATTGGCAACACTAATTCACACAACGAGCTTAGAGCTCTACAAAATCCTCTTTAATAATAATAATAATAATAATCTTTATTTGCGTGAAAAACATGGTTACATCCAGATGATTATGAGCATCATTCTTTTGTTAACAAAATAGGCATACAAACATGTCAAATTTAATCATTATTTCACAAAAGACAATTTGACTTATGCTAAATGAAACTAAATGTAGACACATCGTGCAAATCTTAAATAAATATCAAATCGAATATAGACACGCAGTATATAAAAACTATTTTAGGTACAAGCTATTTTACTACCTATTTTAATATCTGAATCACGGAGGTTAACAAAAAAATTACCTACTGTTTGAAAAACATTATTGCAGCTACTCACAGAAAGCGACCAAACAAAATATGTATTTATAGCACTTATTATATCCAAGCCAATTATAAATTTGAAGGTAAGACAATTTCATCTTTATTAACAAGCTAATAAAGCGCCATATGCCATATCTTATTGGAGCAGAGCTCCGCAAAAATGAATACAATGTTATCTACATTGACAATTCAAATAACAATTCTAGTGCCTAGTTGGTTGGATGAGTTGCTTTCTTATTGTTGGGGGATACGGATCATTTCAGGTTACACTTTGACCGTGAATACTTTGCCGTACGACCAGAGAAGAGGGCAACTACTTAATGTGTGAACATTTTTATCTGGAGATTTCAACAAAAACACTAGTATTCAAACTAGGCCGAGCCTGTATCTTGAATACTAGTCACTTCCTTTGTGATTCAAGAGTTGTGTAGCTGGTGTCCGTTTGGCAAGTACTGTTTGAAGGATAGTATACACTATCCATTGATATTGTTTACTGCGTGAGTAAGACATTTACATAATATCTAAAAACGAAAAACAATTTGGTTTTATTTTTATAGAAATATAAATCTTTAATATGTAAAGTATGTATATATTTACTCAATTTCATAAGGAGGCGGTAATCATTTTTTCAATCTCATCGTATGATTTTGTTTTTAGCCATTCAATAACTTTTGTTTTACAATTATATTTGTTCAGGGGGTATATTTCTAATATTTTATTTAATCGATTGTATAATAATGGTCCGATGAAAAGTTGAAATTTTTGGGCGAAAGAAGTTCTTACACGTATAGTAGGGCAGTTTAATATAAGAACAAGATGAAAATTGAACGGTAAGCTTCAATATAAAAAGTTCTAACTCGGTTCTTCGTACATCCCGCAACAAAGGATGGATATTCTCGAAAGTAGTTTTTAATCTCATACGATACAGATTAAAGTGCAATATATCTCAAGTGGCAGCCCTGTTCCGAGACGCTCGATGGTGAAGCACGTGTTACGAACTAACCCTGTAGTGGTAGTGGTTTGAGTATAAGCGAGTTAAATCAATTCTTCGCTACACCCGGAAGAGAAAACAATACTTATAATATCCTCCTCGCCATTTCGGCTTCGGCGGCCAATCTTACGATCAGCCAAGTAGGTACGCAGTGTTTCACCTATCCGATGATCGACCTCTACGAAGTGCACGAGTGCGCTAACCACTGCGCCATCGAGCTCCTAAACAGAAATTACAATAAGGTTGCTCTATTGAACTTGTTATATACCTGCGATACCATACCCTCACACGGTACTGCAGCCCTAGCTGAGAGCCTCAAAAGCTAAATGAAAATTATAAAAATGAATGTCTGAAGGCAGTCTGCAAAAATTACGTTATGTTTAAGTCTAATGTTTTCAGAATAGAAAAATAAGCCAGACGATGCAGTTACGGTTCTAGCAATTTCAGACTGACAAACCCATTTGATACTTTGCACTCACACCTGGTGGCATCCTTGGCCATTGCCTTGGATTTAGTTCGTACAATGTCTGGCTTAAAACAATCTTACCAGTACTTTAAAAATATAATAGCATTTAAAATATTGCCGCAACTTAAAACGATTAAATGAATCTCTCGTTCAGACCACGACTTTACTTAAGCTACACTACACTGTAGCACCGGCCATCAGCTACTGATCCAGTTTGAAGCCATCGCCAAAACAGGGCACATAATTTACTTTTTATCCCATAGACTAGCATATGCACTGTCTCCACTTTCCTAGTACGAATGTGCTGCGAAAATAGATAAAAACTAGGATGAGACTCTTCCTGGTCGAGTAAGTACTTATGATTGACATAGCGGGCATTTTAATTGGTCCTTGTAACTCATTATTTCATTTCCTTAGAGATAAAAAGTAAATGTAGTACTTATAACTTTGCAAAGTTTGCAAGTCATGTTGCTTTTAAAGGGTTTGCACTGCTAATCCTGTTGCTTTATAAGAATTAAGTAGATGTTAGATAAGCGTTTAGAAAAGGTTTGCTGAGATGATACAAGTAAACGATTGAAAAGAATTTCAGTCTTAGCCATAATTTGCACGTAAAAACTTTGCCTTTTTACTCTTAGTATAGAAACACACTGGGCGGGAAAAACGATTACTAGTATGCCTGCAATGTATTTTAAATGGAAGATGACACACTACGCCGTAATTACGTCGCGTAATTTTGTCAAGAAAATACACTTACAACAAAATAAGTAGCGGGACAGGGCAGGAATAGGAAGTCCAATCAAATGGTCAATCAAAATTAGTCTGTAGGGCAAAATATACGGGAAACGCAAAATGAATAAGGTAGGTAATGATGATGACTCAATTTACATTTATTTATGAAGTCATCAACTACTCTCACATCTATTCATTTAATGGGAAACCCCATTTAAATGTATAAATGTATTTCCAATACTTAGGTAGAATGATAATAAAATAAGGAGAAACGTTGGCAGTGCTAGCACATAATAATATGTAAAAATATTATGTGACATCTAACTTTCATAGAATTTTATGCACTCACTAGACTTTACTGCCCTGCCATCTTTATTCCTACTTTATTATTACATCTTTGCTTTACCACCCCACCATCTAAACGTCTATAAACGTCATCCGAAGCGTTTATTGCGTACAATACTTTTATGAATATCGCATCATTACTTCTTCATAGGTTTCGCGATCGCGATAACCGCCCTCGAAACTCGTATATTGTCCAGAAAATGGGAAAATACCGATAATGAAGTCTTGGTTATGTGTAGCGGGGAAGTAATTACAGATCGCTACCATTGTTCGCAGATAAAGCATGCTTGGGGTGAGTAATCCTCGAAAACGTAGGTTTAAGAAGGGCTTTGTCCGATTGGAATTTAACAAGATAGAGGCGCGTGAGTGGAATAGAGCAGGGTTTCTCAAAGTGGGGTACGCGTACCCCTAGGGGTACGCCGTTCGGAGGCAGAGGGTACGCGACAAGGTTTATGCAATGGCGGCTTTATATTGATAATGCTAAAGTTGGCTGGTCGTCACCCGTTTGTGGTCTCGACCGAGAATATAACCTGTAGTTTTAGAATCAAGCAACAGGAGCCAATTAGAAATGTCCGCAAATGAAACCCTTCAAGCTTGTATTATTTTCTGTTTAGGGGGGGGGGGGGGGGGGAATTAATTTGACTTAACTTTGAGAAACACTGGAATAGAGGAAGGGAACGATTGAGATGCGTGTGGGCTCAGTTTGGGCTCATTGTGGGTTCTCCGTGGGCTTGCTGTGGGGTCGTTGATGTGACAAACGGAAGGAAGAGATCGTGTGTCGTGCACTCAAGCACAGCCGAATGCGTAATAGTAGCAGCCCTCGTATTAAGTTACAGTTTTGCGTTTGTCTCTTTTGCAATTGTAATTTGGCGATTAACATCGTGCTGTTTAATCTAATTTAAATCTGATTGTCAGTTCCTTGTTTGTTTTGTAATAGGTACATTATAATATCTTGTGCGCCGTTTATCAAACAGATGTTATGGAACAGTGGATTTAAAAGTAAAGTACCTACCTACATACATATACAACTATTTTTTTGACTCATTGATTGAGCTTTTAATTTTACAATATTAAAATGTAATGAATTCGTGCTAAAAAAACTCTAAGCTCCACTTCGGGAGCAGCTTGCGTCCAGTTGTGGACTGTGATTGGTCTTCGATTTTGTTTTTTACTGTTCTACCTTTATGTAGGTATAGTGCTATCAGTGATTTCCCTACATTATTTTATTAATTCAAGGAGTTCTGGGTCAGTTCTGGACGTCTCAAAAGTTCTCACTTAACACAACACACGTAAATCGGTGGTTCTAAGTCTCTCGAGACCGCAGCCCAATCCTTCGGATCAGGGCGTCGGAATTATGCGGATCCTAGCAAGATAAACTATCAGGGATTACACGTATCTCCCAGACTAAGTTTAATTTAGCAGAAAGCCCGTCTGCAGAGTTTTTTAAGCGGAACCGATTAAGATTGGTGGGAAGAAGTGTCTGCTTGTAGACACGGTGTTATTAATTGAAAAATACGATTGTGAAATGGGAACTGTAAAAATTTATTCGTGAAAAAGGTATAAAAGTTGCGGTCTGTTTGTACGTTGTCGAATATGCAAATTTTACTTGACTATGTATTGGAGTGTGCTTAAAACCAAGAATGGTAATTATATTACCAAGATAAGTACTTCTTAATCTGTTCGAAAATATATTGAAGAATAGGAGTCCGTTTGTTAAGACTTTGAACAATAATATTGTTACATTTTACGACCATTCACTTTCTGTCCGACTGTAGTTGTTTAAATTTTATCTGATATGTCAAGAACTTGTTTAACATTTATCTGATTGTATTAAACACTCCATCCTGTAATCCTGTTATATTAATTATCTTTAAAATCATAACACCGGGGCATTGTTCACCCATGTTTGCGATACGTTATCACGGAATGTGACCGCCCCGTGGTAATAACACCGCAGTCATTTGCATAGAAAGTACTTTTCCATGTTTGTCTACAGGAAAATGTCATTGCCGATGTATAGGCTACGTGCCTGCCTTAGCGAATAACAGAATTGAATAACAATATCATAGAATGGCTGCGTGAACGCGGTTATAACGCTAGCAATAATTGGTCCACGAGTTTTTGGCTTAAGCTTCGTTTTGTGAAATCTCAGCGACTTTTTATGCGTTCATTTCGTCGGCTAACTACAAATTAGTATGCTGCTTGTTGCGTTAACATTAATGTGTACAATAATTAAATGAATGCTAATAATTAATAATTATATGCGTCGAATTATATGCTAAAGGGTTCCAGTACTCAAGAAGAAGCTAAATTAAAGAATAATTAAGTGTAAAAAGAACACCCATAAAGCATTATTAATAACTTACAAAAAAATAATGGTGTGCATCTGCTTCCTGGTGGTATGAATATGAAGATTCGGGTACCGGTGTAAAATGAAAAGTGCTCCAACTACTCCTGATGAGTGGGACAAGATTGCCAGTCGCAACTCGCGGCTCACGCAGGAATTTTTCATTAGTCCGTCACGGCGCGGAAAAAAAAATACTGTTTCCCTCCTTAATTTCTGTTCCACTCTTAAATTTTAATTACGCGAAACTCGTTGTTTCTAAAATTGCATTTCGCGAACTTAAATTTCTCGCTGAAATTGGAGCGGTGTTTTCTACCCTGAGAATTCTGGATTTCATTTGGCATGTTTCAGTTCAATGACGGTGACGGTTTAGAGGTTTTGTTTTAGCATCAGTTGTTATTTTTTCTTTAGATACTAAATCTGTTCAAACACTTACTATACTATTAGATAGTGTATGTATATTATCTAGTTAAGTCTGATTTCTTGCTTATTCAGCTTTGGGGATTACTGAAAAGAGGTTCACATGTAATATTTAAAGATACAAAAGTTTATCTGTGGGCTTATTAAAAGCAATTTAGAATATATTAGATTGGACTTGTCATCCCTATTGATATTTTGCGGGAAAGTTTTTTAATCTGTTTATCCATGTTTACAAATCAGCTTCGAGAAAATAACTTAAAAGTCGTAGGGGAGCACAATAAATATTAATTTGCGAAGTATCCAAATATTTTCGCGTCCCCTTATCAAGTCTCGGAACTTCATTATTTTCCGCGGAACAAATTTGTAATCACGACTCGGAAGTTCTCGCAAAAACAATAAGAACAGGGACAAAGTTGTTTGAACTCCAGTTTTGTAGGAGCCAACGCGACGGATGGAGGAGGGATAATCAAAGTTATATAAACTAGGATATTTATCATGTTCTTGCAGCTTGTTTTTTATGCAAAATCTCTCGTCTGCCAACTAGCTTTATCAAGTTTTGGAAAAGGTTTTATTCTTTTTCGAAACTTAGCAAGTTTTCCTGTTATTTCATTTGAGAAATCATTACCATCTGTATATTTCATCTTTAAATGAATAAACACCATATTATTCTTCTGTGGTAGAACCCTTATCCTTTTTTTAAAGAAGAACTTGCACCTTAAGTCTGTTACTGATCGTCTCTGCCTAAAGTATCTATTCTAGTGGGCTATTTTAATTCCAAGTATTATTAATGATTGAAGAACTACAGACCACTGTGTATTATATAAGCACAGTTTACATCAAAAACCGTTACACTAAGACGTGTCGTTTTGGCCCATTAATGTATACATATTTGACACCGCAACTGTACAACTTCCCTTAATTTCCAAATATCAGCAACAGAACAGCTTGGGCGGCAGTGTTTAGCTTAATGAGCCGATGAGAGAGACCCGCCGTCGCAAGATCGCACCACGTAATGGGAGCAAAACATAGATTTAAATATCATATGCCCCGACAACAGAACACTGTGGCATTGTTTGTTTGTCATGACGTTGGTTGCTGTCAATGCGATGAGAAGTGATCGTCGCTTTTAAGTGCTAATTTCAAAACGGATCGAAGTAGAACGAGGGCATTTCTGACAATTCAAATCTATGGAGCAAAAAGTCTTCGCGACCTGTGCCAAGTTTTCCTATCGAGGAGATTCCGTATTGTCTCGTGTTGGATTTTGGATACCAGGCAATAGCGACTGTTCCGAGCATTCCGAAAGTAATTAACGAAAATGTAAATGGAAGCGGTGTTCCACGGAATGAGGAGTAAAGAATGTACATGGGTGTTTTGGTAACTCTTCTTCTTATTTCTGGAAGGGATATAAATAGTCTGTCACTGAGCATTGCAGCTACTTCCAATTCAAATGTATTTTGTGTGACTTGAAGTACCATACAATGATACAATAAATATTAAGGACGAAGGAAAAAAAAACAGAAAATAATATTGTTAGAAAGTTTTTTTTTTCTTGAAATTTCCTAAACCTTAGGAATAGTGGCCTATACTTTTATTTAAATCTTATAATCTATTAAATTTATCGTGGTGGTAAACAGTAGACTAACAAAGCTACCAAAAAAGGCACGCTTGCATGCTTGAACTCCTAAGATTATCAATCGTTGTCTGAAATGTCCTGCAGGTATGTTTGGAAATGTAATCTGCACTTCAATTTCTACCGGAGAACTATTAATCAACATAAATGATAGGCTAATTCTCCTTGATCTGAATTGTATGAAAGTTGTTTGCTGTTTTGAATTAAAAGCAAAATACCAAATGATATCTAGAATTTATCAGTCATAAATAGTATCTGCCACGTTATTGAATATGTATCCAAAGGTCACATTCGGATAAGATTTAACCACTTTGGATCAACTTAAAGTGCATTATGATTTAGAAATTTGGATTAAACTATCTGTAATAAACTGTATGTGTGTAATATAACTTTTTTTGGTCATTCTTATAACATCTCAGTTGCTTTCTATATTCTGCTTTAGAACATTTACTTTCTAAATTCACATCACATAATTTATTTATTTATTAATTTTCACATGCCATCTCATTCACCAACAACTGTTATTTAGGGTAAGTTCGCCTGTTCGCGTCCATCACCCAGTTCGCGTCCACTTTATTTTTAAATCCTCGAAAATAAGTAAACTGCTACACCAATCAAACGAAAAATCTTTACCACTTAAACCTGTGTGTTTAGGAAGCTAGCACATATAAACAAAAAGTCCATACGTCAAACCAAAATAAAATGAAAAAAATATTTGCCCTTGCTGTTCAACAAAAAGTGCGCGAACGCGGGATTTTAAGAAAAAAAATAGTGTGCAGCGGCGAGTTCGATGGTAAGTATTTTATTGTTTCATATGTATTTTGGGAAACTTATATGTTTCTTAACTTTTATAATGAAAAAAGGGATAATAGTTATTATGAATTTGTTAATTTTTTTCATATTTAACTAATAAAATAAGGTGGACGCGAATTACTACATCAAATTTTCAAAATTTCCACTTTGCGTCCGGGTGGACGCACACTATAAACATAATAGACCAAATTGCGTCCACTATGTATTTTGGTTAAAAAAAATTGACTTTCTTGTAAAAATAATTTAAATGCTTAAATTCTTAAATGACAAGTGGACAACATTTCTTTTAATCTAATTTTGTCTTCACTAACAACTTTTTGTTTTTCTGGTAGTTACTGCGACGTTGGTTCTATGGTGTCCTTAGACGACAATAGAATTCTACCAATAGAAGATATTGCATCAAACTCCAATATTAAGTGATGAAAAAGAAAATCTCGTGAAGGAACTTACTCCAGAAATTCCTTTGACTTCATCATCAGCACCAACTGTATCGCTACCATCTTTATACCCTCAGAGTCTTAATTACAACCATTTTCAGCCACTACACAAAAGGAAACTACTGATTAATTTGAACACCACCTGGTGCTGACCAGCTGACCAGTATTTTTTTACAATGCTGGAAAAGATAATCCCAGTACTCCAGCAACCATACCTTCTGCTGCATTAAGAAAGTATTAGGAAGGAAAAGCAGGATGTGCGTTATTATTAATCAATACTGATCTTAGATTAAATTAGGAGCCATCTATTGCCGTGGAAGGGTGTCCTTAAAAAATCACGAAATGTCACAAAGGGGGAGGGGGCGTAGTAATATGTATATCATAATTATTTTGTTTCCTGCAAATATGCTATACTTATCCAAAAATTTAATCTGTGGTGTGAAGACATTCTTAATAAAATTATGTTCATCTAGTGTTGTAGTGGGGGGGGGGGGGACTTAAACCTCACCAAGGGGGAGGGGTTTGGTCAAAAAAACATCACATGATAAATGACGGCCCCTTAACAGAACTTATAATGTTTATCTTTTAAGGTGCCTGCACTGGTTAGGTTCCTACTACATAGTTATCTTATTTTAAGTTCAATAATTGTAGCGAATTAATTTTTTAAAGTGATTACAATGTTGATTTTTAATATTTATATTTATTCTTTAATAAAGACACTGATAGAATACAATCTTTCTTTTCATTTTTCTTCATATCACCCCTATTATCCTTTACTAAGCTGGTGGACGCAAACTGGTCCATGGGTGGACGCAATCTATATTTTGTGGACGCAAACTGGGTAAAACGCCGAATTCCGATATTTTTATTTTTTTGGAATAAATACATAGTGTTTTTGGCAAATTTGAAAGTTAATCTTAAAATAGACTATATAATGAACTTATTAAATAATTTTGAGATAGATACTAGTGCTGGGATATTTTTATTTTCGCTGTCAAACTTGGGAACTGCACTAAATGGACGCAAACAGGCGAAATGACCCTATCGTTTGAGAAATCATATTTGATTAACCTTGGCATCCTCTTATAATACAATCGAGATTAAACATGTAAACAATTAATTACAATCGCATCGCCACCTCCGGGGGTGTAATAAATCTCTTGTCAATTTCATAGATGGCCAAGTAAATTGATTAAAAGTGAATGATTGATTGCGCGCGCTCACACCTGATCGCTGCCGTGGCAACGTTGCCAGTCGTGCCAGTCGTGCCAGTGGTGCCAGTGCCGGTGCCAGTGATGTCATCGATCACCGCCCGACACCGCCTGTCATTAGCCGTGATGTTTTAATGAGCTTTTGCGAAGGTATACGCTTGTGTAGTACGGGAGGCTGAGGAGATTTAAGGAACAGTTGATAATGTTCTAGAGACCGGTATCCGCCATGTTTAAAAAAAAACCCCTGATATCTAATGGCCAGTGACATTTTCTTAAGCGTCTGTCTTCAGCATAGTTTTTGGATTTTCCAATTCCAAGTGTATATTAACTGTCGCTATTGTTTTGTTTTAAGAAACTTTAAATTTTCAGCGCATGTCTTTCAAGACACATTTTGGTTGAACCAAAATGTGTTTTTTCTTTAATGAAACCGCAGATCCAAGTTATTCAAGTTAATACTTGATTGGTAACAGCAGAGACTAGATTTTAATTTACCAGAAAGTGGAATGATACTCGTTCATAAACATTTACCTCTGAGGCTAAAACATACGATTTGGAAATATATAGGCAGTTTTATATCAATCGATTTCCTTTGAAGTTTACCAATACCTCTCGTACTATTGAATTGCTAACTTCCGTCTTGGTGCAAACAGCGGATGCAATTACTAACCATACCTTATTGAGTCAATGTTTAATATTCAAGGAATGTATATGGAAACTGGCGCTATACCAATTTTGCAAAAGTATTGGGCGAAACAGATCGTTAATCAATTTTTAACTTTTCTAATTTTCATTTTACCAGGTATTTTAATTTTATCGATAATTATGGAAATAATGTTAACAATGTCAGTATTTTTGATGCTTGCCATTTACAACTTAATAAAGAAATCACAATATTTTTTTACCAACTTCTACTTAATAAATAACGATCCCTTTTGTATATAATTTCAATTATTATTCCTGTGAATAAACTCTAACTCTGCTCTTCGATATTTTCCAGTATTTCGTTAAAGAACTGTAGTTGGAGTAAATACATTCTATCTGAATAGCAGCTGCGATCGAGCCTGTAATTTTCCGGCCGTACAAAGGCTTCTGTAAGCCGACACTCGGTTCAGAGCCGTACCCGTGAGCCGCGGAACCAATACGAATTGATAGCATTTCACGGAAGACGACGTACCTTCATAAGTGTTTGGTGTTTTTGTTATATGTGCGAGTATAACAAACAGCAACCCGCCCCTCGAGGATTTTTTTTACGCACTGTAGTGCATAGAAAACAGTTGCGACGGCAAACTGTTGTCGAAAAATCGAAAAAATGCCGTCTAGTGTTTTGAATACATGTAAAAATCATTACAGGACAAAAAGACAAATATATCTTGAAATTACCCGCCCCCTTCCCTCCAGTTGACGCATAGATTTTGTTCCACCATATACGTAGTAGTAAGTAATAAAATACCTCAATGACCCGCCTCGGCTTCGCACGGAAATTATAAAATACTTAAACTAGTTTATTTTGCAATATTGTGCATGTGTTATAAACAATCGTCTTGTATCAAACTATGTGAAAAAAACATTTGTTTAGATTTAAAATCTTATCACACATACATAGATACCTACATACCTATACCTACATTTTACCTCATACCAAAACAATTTCTACCGCCTTTCAGACCTCTTTAATTTACTAGATCGGCTGAATTATTAAACTGCCGTCTCACGAAAGCAATCCACTAAGGCAGGCATCCGAAATTCTAATTACTTTCTGAAAATGGATATACACTGCCATTCGAAACTTTCGGTGCCTTTTTAACTCACCACAGTAATTAATCAACGTTCGCTGTAATTTTCTAATTGTTTGCCAGCGTTACGCTCAATTAGTTTCCCGCAAACAAAACATACACTTTAGGGGGGAAATTTCCTTCAAACTTGAGGAGCTGAAGAGAAATTACGCGAAAATTAAGCCTAGTTTATCGACGACGGTGGAATTAAAATTAAAGTAATCTGCGGTTGCAACTTCGACCCTTGTTTTTGCTGGAAAGTTACTGGGTTTAATAATATTTTCCAGCGGTGGAATAGCTCAAGTGTAAAATTATTCCGCCAACGCGAAGGCAGTGCAACCTACATACGTGTATTTATAACCGCGTTACTGTTTACAGAGGCTTCGCACTTCTATTTTTTTAATTAATATTTATTTAGCCATGTTTTGGCTTTATGACTCATAAGTTTTGTACAGTCTTCTGATCTTGAAGACTGGTTGAGTCTGTCTCTAAATGAATTCAATGCGTAAAGTATTCGGTCGTATGTGTTCCAGAATGAAAGAAAAGTATTTGCGTTACACTCGTACATACGCGCGATTTATTTTACAGTCATATTTCAGAAATTACCTATTTATTTATCAGGCAATTTTTTTAATGATCTCTTACGTAGATCTAGCTGAAACGCATTTTTTCTTTTTCTAGCTCCATAATTGACATGTTTCTGAATACCGTGATCACGGCTGCCGAAAAGTTTTCAAAACGCCGGGTTTTCCTGTTCCTATGTAGTTTAAAATCATACCGCGATTCTATCCGTTTAAAAGTAGTCTTATTTCACGAGTAACAGTCAAGTAAACCTAAGAACACATTTTGTTATTGCACATGACAATTATATAGTTTAATAATCGATGTGGTATGTTTTAAAAGAAGCTTTAGTAGCCTTAGATATAGCACATCTAAGGATATACGTTCTCCAGACCAGTTTTCACGAGTAACAGGCGTCAACCTTAGAAACCATTATGTTATTGCACATGATGTTTAAAAATCGATGCGGTATGTTTTCATATGAAGCTTTAGTAGCCTTAGATAAAGCACATCTAAGGCTACATGTTCTCCAGACCTGTGTACAGGAGTTCGGTCTTGTTCGCTGAAGATAAGACGGTATCTTCACGGTGCGTCGCTTGTGGGGCGCTCGATACTCCGGACGTGATCCGAATTCGCTACCGGCCGAGTTTACACCGTCTATTCTGCGATTCGGGAATTAAGAGACGGACAGCTAGTAAATAATATAATTACCTGTACCTACGAATCTAGATATTTAAAAAAAGTATGAGCATTAAAATGGTTCGCGAAAATCTTATAATCTAAAAGGCTTAGCTTTTTATGCTCATCAATGCATTTTCGGCAGACAAATTTTTCACAAAGATACAATTTTTTGGTAGTTGTATTGTATTGAGTGTTTTCTTCTAAAAATCTGATAAACGATTCATCTTTATTTGTAGTGATTATAATACGATGTTACTTAAACTTCCCATTTTGCGCAATAAAAGTTAGCCTATGTCCTTTCTCCGGGTCTAAAAATTGTCTGTGCCAGTTTTATCAAAATCGGTTGAGAGGTTTGAGCGGGAAAGAGAAACAGACAGACAGATCGAGTTACTTTCGCATTTATAATATTAGCAGGAAAATAGGGATTATAAATGGACGGAGCGACCATTCGCAACATTCTTGGTTTCAGGAATAAAATTAGACAACGAACATTTTGAACATTCGTACTTATAGGCTTCGGTTTCGCTTCGCTTCGGTCTAACTAACGGATGCCGGATTCCGTGGAAACGCGGTACAAAACCGTAGTGTTATCTTTATTGGAATTTTCCAAACTTCGACGGAACAAGAAGTTTGTAAATGAAATCGCTCGCTTCTAATTCGGTCTTGTTCATCCTTGGTTTATGTTAATTAAAAACGTACGGATGTAAGTACCAGCTTTGCGTAAAGACATTGAATTAAATTGCGGTGCCTTTCTTTCCGTTAAGTATTACTCGAAATTAGGTCGACGGGTGTGGAGCTAGGTTTGCGTGTTTGAGAAGAAATAATAATATAATCTATATTTTTTTCCTTTTGGCTTGATCAAGTTTAAGGTAAGTTTATTTAAGAGGCGGAAATTCGACAATAATTTGTTGAATTACTTTTAGGCAGGTTAGCAAAGTTCAAGTCCCATAAATATATCCTACTAATATTATAAATGTGAATGTGAAAGTTTGTTTGTTTGTCCGTCAATCACGCTGATACTACTGAACAGATTTTGAAGAAATTTGGTATTAAGGGTGACTTTTATCCCGATTAAATTCTACCATTTAATGATAAGGAAGATAGATCTCGCTATTTTGTTTTCCTATATACCAATTAGTCTTCTTCTCGTATAATCAACGTTTAATTCACTCCCACAACTTAAAGTTCTTTATCCCAAGCTATCACGGCAGGCATAAATCAGTGGTGCATTATACATACTCGTACATATGACTCGTTGTGTCACGCGGTGCCGAGCGAGTAGTGCAGTCTTTCACCGCGGAACAATGCATGTGAGCGGCGAGGTTATTAGGGAATACGATGTTAAGATTGTTAAGTTTCGTTTTATTCCGTGGGTGTCTGAAAAAGCGACTTAAAGGACAAAATAGAGGGAGCGGTTTTCTTCTGAGTTTTATCGTTCCCTATGCTGCGGTCACCAACCCGCGTCCTTGTCCAGGATGGTGAGTTTGGGGATCTCATCTAGTGGAAGCCTTCGTTCAGCTACGGGCTGATGATGACGTATTTATCAATATTCAACCACATAAAATTAAAAATATTTTAAAAGCATGCTGTAAACGTCTCTGTGAGCTTCCTTGATCTTGCCTAGACTTTTATACCTTTTAATTTGGAGTAATATTGACTATACATACCCTAACATTTTAAACCAACATCAGATCGTCTCAACATCGTGTCAACATCGCATCGGGTCGCCGAATACTCCCTCTGAGTTATCTAGGCAGAAACAGACGCGCGAGGTGATTAAACTAATTGCCTGGCCATTTCTTTGCACGCCCATTGAGGCTGTGCTTAGCGTTAAAAGGGCCGTTGAACCCGACACGTGGAAACTTCTGGACCATTTGATGTAACAGCTGGTGGGCTGGCTAAGATGCTACTTTTGCGAAAGCGAATTATCGCTTCGTCGCGACTTTTATCTCAATTCCGTTCACAAAGATACTTCGTGTGCTGGAGGAAGATATACATAAGTCGCGACAAAACGATAATTCGCGTTGGAAAAAGTGGCATCTTGGCTAGCCCACCTGTTCGCTGTTTCCAGATGTAGCATGTTTAGATAAAGCTTCATATAACCTGGAGTCCTGGAAAGTGAAGAAGTATCTTGCAGGCCGGGATGTTGTTGATTAAATTTTGTTCGAACAAAAATTGTCCTGTCAAATTGCATCATCCATCATACAACAAATTTAACGTAACGTCAAAGAATTTCTCCTAAACTGAAAAGTAGATCTTATATTCTTAAAAAAAATAACATCAATTGGAGCTTGCAGACTGTAATTAAGAGATGTATTACGAAGGTGAATGGTTTCGATTTCAGCAATCGCACATCCGATCGGGGCCCGCGACGTGATTTTAATTACTGCGTGTTATATCACGTCATTTCAACACAGATCTACGGTTAGTCTAGAAACGGTAGCGTCAGAATATTACGATGCCATCATCAAGTTCGGTATACATTTTACGAAAACGACTACAACATACAGTTACACAACTGATGATAACTAAATTGATTTTAGTAATTCCTCTTTATGGGAAGGCAATTAAATATTATGCAGTTCATTTCAAGGATCCAATGAGTTTACGGCATTTAAGGAGTAGCACTTTCGATAAGGCTACCTAAGCTCTTTTGATAGGTCGCAAAGCCAAGCAACAAATAACAGCAAAATGCAACACGAGGTAAGGTTTCGACTCTTTCTTCAATTCGTTAACCAGCAGTAAATTCTGTTTTATTTTAGTCGATTAAACCCATTTCCAAACGAAAACAAAACAAGGCCAGGATATTGTGTTACCGTTCTTCTTAAAAAAGGAATGCACAAACGAAAACTCAGTTATTTCCCGAGTCTCGTGCATCTCTGTTCTCATTTATATTCAAATTGAAGGCGAGCGGTTTGAGGGAAATTTCATTAAATTCCCACCGATATGTGAGGCTGAATTAGTAATTGGGGTACGTCGCGTGGGACTGCATCCGTGAAACTTTGCCTCGACCGGATTACAGTTGAACGATGATACCTAACGTAAACGTCCATTTGGCCTTGTTTGCGTTAAAGTTTTCTCGTTACCGAATTTTCCTAATAATTTGCCGTGTCAATTTATATTGCATTTCAGTTGGGTACGCAGGCCTCCAGTATCCAGCGGTTTGTTTGCTTAAAGTCAGCAACAAATGTTTTAATGGCAATTGTCACAATTTAAATAAATGTCTGGCGGAATTGACACATTTACACTTTATTGTAAATTATATATCTTTACTAGCGGCCGCCCGCGACTCCGTCCGCATGGATTTCGATTTCCAATAGCCTAAAGCCTTCCGCGTCAAATGGACTATCCAACACAAAAAGATTTTTTCAAATGGGACCAGTAGTTCCTGAGATTAGCGCGTTCAAACAAACAAACAAACAAACAAACATACAAACAAACAAACTCTTCAGCTTTATATATTAGTGTAGATTGTAAATTATATCAAATATGAATTTTGTTCAATTTACTGAAGTTGAACCAGATATTAAGCAGTCATAAAGAAAAATACCGTGGTCAGCGCAATGTCCAAAAAACTCACCTGCAGTTAACAAATATTAGCCTTTAAATTAAAACACGACGGACAGTCGTTAAGTTTCATAGCCTAAATTAATTTAATTTTAACGAGCATCCCGAGGCTGTAAAGTAGAAGGCACAATTTATTATAATATTAATGCTAAACAAACAGCATGCAAGTCGACAATTTGTTATGTATTATTTACTGCGTCCCACGCCGCGCAAAGCTTTAATTCACCCACGCGCTTTGCCATTACCCACGCTCGATGCGGGAAATTGTGCCCGTGAGGTATCAGTGAGGTATCTTCACTTGTTTTAAATAAATATTTCACAACATCACATACATTGATCTGGCCCCGTGTTAAGTAGCTTAAGCACTTGTGTTACAGACATCAGAATCAACAGTGGTATTACAAACATACTTAAATAGATACATATAACACCCAGACCAGGACAAACAGACATGTTCATGCACACAAATGTTTGTCCTGTGCGGGAATCGAACCCGCGACCTCTTGCGTAATAGCCAACATCTTGACCATTACACCAAGCGGGTCGTCGTTTTATAACAGTTGAGTGCTTCTAATGAAGAACATTTTGAAGCAGTCTTCGCAGTGGCATCCCATGCTATTCGACAACTTTGCCGTACAAAAAGAGTAAGAAGTAAAAGAGTGTGGGACTTCCACTCGAATAAGCCACTCGTCCACCTTACAGAAGACCACAGTGAAATAGCACTTCGTAACTGTTGTGCTATAAATTCCTTGCGATCCTTTTGAGGTTGTTGATGTCCAAGGGCAGCGGTGATCTCTAACCATCAGATGTCACTAATTTCATTTCATTTCATTTCTTTACATTGCACAGTCTTAAAATCAAAAGCTGTTGTGGCAGTTAATTGCATAGTCGTTACACCTTGCCTTCAATTTTATTATGCTGTATTTTTCGTCGCCAAATGGGCTTCATGTCTAAAATAATAAATAAATAAATGCCTTGGACTAACACACCAATTGCCTAGCCCCAAACTAAGCTCGAAGCTTGTACTATGGAAGCTAGGGAACGGATAGACATACTTAAATACTTTTATAAACATCCATGAGTACAAATGCCGGTGTTCATCACACAAACATTTGCCTCTAGCGGGATTCGAACCCGCGACCCTTGGTTTTGTAGCCAGGGTCTCTAACCACTCGACCAACGGGCCTGTCAAAACATTATCTAATTAACGCACTCAAAACTATTATTAAAGAAGACATCTGTCATCATCATTTGACGGCGCCCATGCTGAAAACGAGCTTATATTAGGCTTCACTGTTTCTTCATACAGTGTACCAAGTGACTACGAGTAAATCCGTTCCATCAAGTCGGCGATGCATCCTGGCGTGCGCCGATCGTAAATCCGCGAGGTGTAACGAGCCCATTTGTTGCGCGCGCGCAGTGCACCGACTGTCCGCGACACGACAAATGATTTAGCTACCCTGTAGATTGTACGGAAAACAGGCAATTTGGATCATAGTCGGGACCAACGGCTAACGTGCCTTCCGAGGCGTGGAATCATCATTCTTATCGGACAAACAAGTGATACAAGCCTGGAATGTCCTAACTAAACTGGGAAAATCAACACAAAGTGAAAGTGTTCCTCGCTGGAATTGAACCTGTGACCTCCGAGGTCCGAGCCCAGCGCTCAAAATCCGTTCCATCAAGTCGGCGATGCATCCTGGCGTGCGCCGATCGTAAATCCGCGAGGTGTAACGAGCCCTATTGTTGCGTGCGCGCAGACAGCAGTGCAACTGTCCGCGACACGACAATATGATTTAGCTACCATGCACACTGTACATGAGTCATCATCATCCTAGCCCTTATCCCGGTTGCATCCTTGGCCATTGCCTCCGAGTCCAGGGTACGCTACGACTATGATCCTGAATTGACCAGCTTTGTGGAGCGACTGTCGTCTGACCTCCGTAACTATTACAAGGAAAACCAGGCAATTTGGATCATAGTCGGGACCGGCGATGTCTTGACGTTCCTTCCGAAGCACGGAATTATCATTCTTATCGGAAAAACAAGTGGTTCAAGCCTGCAATGTCCTAACCAAATTGGGAGTACCGGAACAAAGTGTAAGTGTTCGCATCTAGAATCGAATCTACTACCTCCGAGGTTTGAGCCCCGCTCTCAAACCAATACACCACGGAGGCAATAAGCAAGTGACTACGTGGAAATCCGTTCCTTCAAGTCGCCAATCATAAATCCTTGAGGTGTAACGAGCCCTATTGTTGCGTGCGCGCAGTTAGCAGAGTCCGCGACACGACGACATGATTTAGCTACCAGGTACGTACATTGTACTTGAATAAGGACAGTTCAAGAGACCAAGACCAACCTAGCCAGCCTTTATGTACGTTTTGATATTCTTCCGCGGCTGACCCGCTTGCATGGACTATCCCGAGGGATTTTATCAATTTATCGGGATAAAATTACCCTATATTTTCTTCCAGATGGCAAAGCTTTCATAAGCGAAAAAAATTGCAGTAGCTTAGGACTATTCGAAACAAGAAAATCTCAAAAAAGAGTAGAGAGATTGGCAATGTCAGGCTATACATTCCGTAGTAAATTAGGTATTCGAATAGAAGGGAACTCCCATCAAATAATATTGTGGTGCGTTACAAAAGATTTCAAAGTGTGGAAAATGTAACTATATTTTCCACAAATTATATTATTTGTTAGCGGCTTTTGAAAACGGTTGCTACAAATTGAATTGCGATTTCTAATGCGATTCCACTCGGCGCCACGCTGTGATTGTGAGCTCGCTCGGAATCACAAGAGACTCATAATTTGGTTCTAACTCGATAAAGATTAGGTTAGAGTTGTACGGAAAGATGGTGTTACTTATCGATATAAGACAAGATATTAAAATTAAACATAAATGTACGAGTATCTACACACATTACGGAAATGTTCAATTGAGGAATATTTTATTTAACGTCCAGTAACATAATTACTTCTATTTACCATGGAGTAAATTGCAAAAAACAAACTTGTAAACAAAGTTTTTAAGTTTGTTCCGTTGTTTAACGATTTGTTTATCCGGTCGAGACTAGGTGGCGCCGTTTAAAAATACCTGCAAAAAAAGACAAAACCATTTTGGTAAACTTTTAACTAGTATGTTACGCTGTAATTTAAACTTGTGTTGTACTGTAAATCTAAACGTTTCTTATGTAGTTCCAACATCTTTTAATTATGATAAACACAGTGCCGTAACTAGCCTCTTATGCGCCCGGTGCGAGCTTTCAAAACTGCGCCCCTAGTATCTACCAGTCTGGTCTTTTCTGCGCCCCTCCAGGGTTTGCGACCTGAGCCTGGGCACCGTTGGCACCGCCCTAGTTTCGGCACTGGTTAAACACGTGAACCAACGAAGCGTCGCAGTATAATTTTATCGATATCATGGATTCTCCCACATTCACATCTCTAATCGTAACTAAATTTTCTGTAAATAATCACGCTGCTTTGTTTGCCCGCGATCGCGCCCATCCAATAGCGATTTGTAATAACTTTAATGCGCTAGTAATGTCCCTGGGTTGTGCTCCCTTTGTTCCTCTCACCCTCCGGTGTTAATATAATTGGGACACGACGGGAGATTTGCTAGTTCTGATTGCTACTATGTAGTGTACTCCAATATCAATTGTAGAAGCGTCGCTGGCACTGATTGAGAGCGTGAGCAGATGACCAGTGTTTGAATCACTTATAATTTTTCTCGGTCTTTATTCGCCCAACGCTAACTAACCGTTGCACCTAACTTCCTCCTTGTGACGCTTCATTCATTGTAATTTAAATACTTATAAAGTATGAAAAAATTCATGCCATTTACTCTCTCGAAACAAACGAGTGTGTTTAGTTAGAGGTTTTGTCTGGGGTTCAAACGGGATCGGAAATTTCATTCAAATGCCTATTTACTCCCAGCAGTTTTCAACACAAATCAGAGTAGAAAACTAAAAACCGACCTCAACCCGTAACTTATCCTGTTTGTCGGAAGTTCTCAGTGCATTTTAAAATGTCTGTCTCGGGACGGGATCCGTTCAGCATTCCTTCGGCACTGGCCGCCGGCCAATCGCATGCTTAAACAGAGGCAGCAGACTGGAGCTAGCCAAATTTCAATTAGTTACGTACAAAGTGGATTTAGTGTAACAAGCTTAGGGCTGACGAAGAAAACGGCCTTTTTTCATTTTATTTCATACTAGTTTTTGGTTCTTGATAACGCGGCATATCATCAATATCAGTTTGAAGAGAGACATTAAAACTAAGGGACAAATGCGTAAAACTGCGTTTCTAACCCCGACAACCCGATATCTGCATAAATACAAGTAGCAAGGTCAAGATTTATTACATGACTTTTACTGCATAACAGAATTCTTGATCTTAGATATTTTAACTAAGTAACTATAGCATATTTTTACTTTTCAAAAAATATCCATTATTTATTTCATTGTATTTCATGGATGATGGAACTAAATATATCTTCATATTAGACCAATCCAATTTCACCTCACGTGTTTTATCATTTTCATTAATTTAACGACCAATTCATTAGTTTCACGCTCTATTTATTGGTAATATCATCGCTTCTATCTGCATGTCATCAGTGTCGTGTGCATTATATGCAACGCACAGTTGAATATTTGTTTTTACAATTCCTAGAGTAAATCTCACAGTGTAACATGTGTGTCGTTTCAACGTTTAATCTCTACATTAATAAATACAACTCGCCAACCCTACCGGCGACCCTCGTTTGTCAAATTCAATCGGTGCAAAGCTAAATTTGTTAATCCGTAGCTGCAACGAGATTTGTCGTGTCGGCTCACGCCATATGGCGTCTTAGAACTACGCCGAAAAGCGACAACGTTCAATGGCTCACAATAGCCCACAATAGTCTCCAATGGACGACAATGGACGACAATGGGCGACTTATCCCCAACGATGGCTGCGATTTCACGGGATCGACATAATGCTACCGGTGTGAAATTACTACAAAAAATAATAAGCGTTAAATGAATGATTTCATCGTTATGTTACACTCTGGGAGCTTGAATAGACCTTTTGATAAATAGTGAAAATATGATGCTGTGAGAAATTGGTGTCGGTTTGATTGCTAAGACTTTGCGACAATGCGAACGTAATAATTGTGTACGGGGATTCTGTATGGCGAGTAACTGAGTATTGGTTTTATATTTCACCAGACAGTTAGTTTCGAAACACACTAGGCTGAAATTACGCGATCGAAGTTCGGCGGCAATGCATTTTCTATACAAAATCACGCGACGTCACCTTCCATTTACAATTCTTTGCAGATGTAGTCACGCCGAATTTAAGACGCGTTTTATGCTGTCTAGTGTGTTTCTATACTAAGCATGAAAATGGCGAAGAGTTTCTAGCAATCAATTCTAGCTTGGAAGCGAGACTGTAATACCTATTTCAGTTTAAAACCTTTAATCACAACAGAATTTACAAGCTTTTTAGTTAATATTGTAACCGAAATATTTAGGTTTGTACGTCTATTCTTTGATTTATCTTAATTTCCCAACCACAAATTCTACTTAAATATGAATAGTAAATTATTAAGAAATAACCGTTAATACTCATTTGCATTTTCCCCGTCCCTTCCATTCACTTCGTGTGAAAATTATATTAATTTTTCCTTGAATAGGTTTTCCCTCCTTGATAACCTAACACCTCGGTCGCACGTAAAGCTCATTTAGACGACAACTTATTTTGAGCCCTATGGTAAAGAAAATAAGATATTATCGCGTTAGTTTATTTTGAATTAATGTGGTATACCGCGATTTACATAGTACGATAGTTTATTTTACAATTAAAATACCTTATAAATAGTAAAACAATAAATCGGTGATTAAAGCTTCTGCACTTGACTATAATTGGTCTCTCGTTAGTTTTTACAATTATTTCCAAGCATTTAAATTCTTATCTTAGTATTCTCGATTTACATATTCCCGTTTTTAATAACCTGTTAATCAGTATTCGCTGTGTTGGAGAAAAAGAATAACAATGCGGGATAGCTAATGACTGCCTGTTAAAAACATGAAGAATTTTATATGTAAAACTTTAGGAACAAAAACAGTTGAAGTAAATATTCACAGACGGTATCCCACAGAGCGTTAAATGGCTAGCAAGCGCCATTTTACGTCGCAAATCGTCGTTTATAAAACGTCCTCTAGACACTGTTATTTCCCCATCTTGTTCGCATAAGACAAGCTCGTCTGCATTAGCGGATTTGAATTCACCTTTTGTTGTGTAAATCGTCCCTCGCGGGGTGCCAGGAACGAACACTTTTCTCTTTTCAAATTGAATTACTGCTAGGTACGATAAGACGGACGCCGGGAAGCGATAAAGGATATTATTTTTATTTGTTACGTTGTAAAAATAATACAAATGCAAAAAGGAACGGTGGAAAAAATCATAATCCTATTATGTTGAGGGGAAGTGGAAGGAACAGATTGGGAACAATACGGTTTTATAGAGAAGTCACATCACTAGCGAATGAATGATGTTCATCGTTCACGTTGATATGGCCATGGGATCTTAGAAAAAATCTCTGTTTGGTACAAAATTAAAATGAAGAGAATCAAAATAGGGTTAAGTTACTATTTTTTTTATTGTCCTAGCTCTTGGTTGGCTTAGATTCTTGAATATTTTGTTTTAATGTATTTTTCCACCACGGAACCCCAAATATAAATGTTCAGTCACAATGCCACAGTCAAAAAGTTTATTATTTTCCTTGATTACAACAAAATATATTTGCTTTGTTTCTCTGGTTAATGTTCTCTCTTTTAACGTCTGTTACGGTCAATACACGATTCTTTCTATTAAGAATTTACTTTAGTATAAATGAAGAAGACCATTACATTTTTAATTAAAACATTCAGAACTTAACTTCAGTTCACCACTAAAACGGAATTAATCTCGCGTTTTAAACTCGACTCGAGTTTCAAATTCAATTCAACCTCAAACTGAAGGCTTCAGAAATGTCTTGGCAACTTTGTAACATTCACTACTACTCGTAGAAGTAATACTCTCCGGTCGTTTTCGGCCAAGGCAGCCGATCCGACGATCACTCTTATCATATACTAGCGGCAGCCCGCGACTCCGTCCGCGTGGATTTCGAATTCCAATAGCCTAAAGCGTTCCTCATCGAATGGACTATCCACCACAAAAATAATTTTTAACCCAACCAATGGAAGACCGAGTGCATCAACCACTGCGCCATCAATCTCTTCGACTATTGGTACCAGTAGTACTTTACTGAATGTCACAAAGTCGCCAAGACGAAGTATGTGTAGGTACCTACCTCGTAACCTATGTGACCCCTTCTTCTCTGTAGATATTGAAATAAATTACACTCAAACCTATCTTTCATGCGCAGGGCTCTCCTAATTTGAGAATTTATCTGCCCTACTGGGCGACACGGGAAGGGACCCGGGACTCTATAAATCACCTTTATAACGCCACCATCCGCAAAACTCATCCAATTTTGTGGATTTTGGTGAATTTTACAAGTTTCGCCGCGAGGAAATAAAGTTTAAATTCGGGAAAGTGGGTCAAAACCGTAATGAAATGTTTGCTATCTTCCTTTATTTTGGCAGCAGCTTCCAAAGGGAGTGAATTTTTCTAAATTATTTTGAGTACTGGTTTAGTGGTATTATCACGCAACCGAGGTTTGCGGTTTCGAATTCAGCTAAGGCGTACCCTGTGTGTGATAAAAATATGTATGAAATTCTCGAGTCTTCTGATGTTAAGAAAATTATTTAAAGTAATCAAAAATAGGGCAAAAAACCTGTCGGTTTTGACAGTTGACGACGAGTTGTCACTCGTCATTACTTTTATTTTGGTTGATTAAACGCTCTTATGACAAAAGTCTTCTTCCTTATTAAGAGATATTATGCAAATTCTATACATGTATTCAGTCCTTCAGTGTTGAGATATAAAGGCTCCGTGTTTGAGTGACGGGGCACTACGTCTTGTATATTGCCGGTAATATGTCAGCGAATTTTCCCTTCTGGACCCTTTGCCTTTTTATTGAGTTTTTCCACTTTGTACCGGAACGTTTGAGACGTATTTACGGTAAAATATATGTAGGGGTTTACTCCGTAATGCTGGGGAAATCTTTGATGTGTAGGTAGGTATTGACGTATTGGCATGTATTTTTATTGTGTGTATGTTGTGTCGATCTTACAAAGATAATTATGAATCTATAATAAGCAGTATAAAAGATGCGATATTTGTAATGAAGATTAGTATGCTCAAACAAGGAAATTATCTTATCTATGTATTTTCCCAGAACCATAATCAGCCCATTCACAAGTCTAGACTTTAAGGCAGCGTTAGCTAGTAAGACACCATTTATAGGAACTGCAAGCTTCTATCCATACAAAAAATATACTTTGGATAGCAAAAATATAACGTTTGGACAAGTAATGTTAACTTCACTAGTGTAGAAATTAAAGAAAAGCATTTACCCGATAGCAAAAGGTGGCTAGCCGCATGTTTTAAGTGGAATAAACCATCATATTATATGTTCCCATAAGCGCGGGGCAGAGTGTCAGGCACAAATTATGGATAGATCCCATCCATCGCTGTTTTGCATACGCATGGCATAGCTCACTGCCATTCGCATACTATCACTCGCGGATGACTTTCTTTGGGCCCTTGAGGCGAGGAAAGAGTGATATAGCAGTGAGGAAATTTATGAACATATAATAACTGGTCTGGAGCACTTACGATTCAGTAGTCGTAGCTAATATCTCAAGTTATGAATGTACTAGTAGTAGATTTTAGTGCCTATATTTTAAATGTTCCTTATGAGATTACGGAAGACTTTAGCTTGTAAGTTTAGTAGTGTAGTTCACTTTATGGTAAGTTTCAATGACTTATAGGCTAACTTCAAAATTAAACTCCTTAAATGCGTATCGTTTTGAATAACTATTTCTGTCTTTTTGGAAGTGCTCGCTTTCATTAAAACCATAAATCTCTCATATACTTGCTTCACTATACCTTCAATAAAAATAAATCCTTAAAATCTGTTTGCGTGATCCAGTTGCCAAATCTCCCGTCAAATAGCCACTTTACTGCAACATCGGCGATGGTCTGACGCCATAGAGTTATAAAATAAACAAGAAAAAACTTTCTTGTTTCAGGTAGCGGGAAGGATTTGAATCAGCACCCCTTGCAATCCAGGTAAGTTGCTACAGAGTTTCTTACAAGTGTCGTCCCGACTACAGTAGGTTTTAATCTCGTTTGAAACTATTCATGGCAATCGCTCCAAATTAAAGTAATAAATTGTATTTAGCATGTTACAAACAGGACAATCTAGGTATAAGGGTTCTCAGGAACTAATTGCTCGACATGAAAAATATTTTTGTGTTAGATAGTCCATTTGTCGGAAAAAGCTTATAGCATAACCGAAATCCACGCGGACGGAGTCGCGGGCGGCCGCTTATTTATGAACTTCCATGACTGGTCAACACTGTACTGTATTAGGAGTTCCTTTTTAGTTCAGTTCCCGGTCGGGCGAAATTGTTTTATCTTCTCAATACAGAAATTATCTCTTATGGTTATACAATAAAGTGTTCATATTAGTTCATAAAATATTTTCTTGCACAATTTTCTTCGTAGGAGCGTGTCCGGCGCTGTCCGGGCCCTCACGTAACGAACGCGTCTGATTTACAGCGGGGTCGTGGAGGAATTCCCGATGTTTATACTGCGATGGTTACAAAATCTTGGAAACCGACTGGTTATGTAACACGTTTGATATGACTTTCGATTTAATTGAGGCTATCCGCCGTTTTGTAGTAGCTTAGAAATAACGCAGCGAAATTGACAAATTAATAAACGAATAACGTATTTTGCAACCATTTCATAAAATATTAGTATATAGCTAGATTGTCCAACCAATCCCGAACGATATTCTTTGTTGCAGTTCTAGAGTCATCTTCTTCGATTGGCACAACACTTTGAATCATGTAAATCTTTAAAAGACTACACGAAATCGTCGTAGAAGTGCGAAAGTAAACTAGGAGTCAACCCACAAATATTTCAAAGCATATTTGCAGACTTCTTCGCAAATTCTATTAAGTAGGAAGTACATTTTCTAAGTCCATTAGTTTGAACGCGCAGTAAGCTCCCTAATTTCATAATTTACCGCCAAAGAGGATCACGAAAAAATGTCCGACGAGCAACAGAACCCACTAAATCATAACCGCGAGGTTAATTATGAAAAATAAACGTCCCCGGCTCTTAACGGCGAAGATTTCCGCGTGAAAAGAATTTTTAATGACAATTAAAATGAAGCCGAGATAATTGATGGCGTTAACACGGCGAATTAATGGTTGTTTTTTTTATTTATTGCTGGGAATTTTAATTTTTGCAAGAGTGCTATTTGTGAAGCCCATCTGGTAGAAAGGAAAGAATGGTATTGCATTTTTTGTACAAAAGTAGGTCATAATCTATTTTATGACCTACTTTTGTACAAAAAATGTACTCATTGGAATTACAAATCACGAACACAAGAGTGTGTTTAAAGATTCGTTCTTTAGCATCCATAGTAGTTACCATCTTCAAGCTCAGTTGGGAGCTAAGCTATTAGTCCAAGCAATGTATTTAATTGTTAATGATAACTATTCTAATTATATATTCTTTAACACGCAATTGGTGTCCTCTCCAAAACAAATCCTCCTGAAGTGTTTTGAGTTTTACGTCATAATCCATTCATTCTCACTTAAACGTAGGCTATATCTTATAAAACTAATTGCAGAAGATGTGCTTAACCTTTTCGCCTACTACCTCCTTGACTTTGAAATCAAATTCAAAATACACGAGAACTCGTTAACAGAATAACGAAGAGGCTCGTATATTGAATAGGCAGAGCCGTAAAATTGCAAGTTGAGAAGCTGTGGGCCTTTGTGGGCGTAACCTGTCGATTGGATGGAAATATTGCAATCGACATAAAAATTAACTCTTGCCCGTAGGAAAGGAGGTGTGAACACTTGTAGCATTTGTTTTACTAGTGTTGTTGATAAGTGGCGTGTAGTAAAGAGGAATTTAATGTTCTTGATCACTATAATGAAATAGGGTTTGTTATGCTAATGTTGTGGGATCATTTTGATCGTAAGTCTTTCGGATACGTATGATGATAGATTTTTTTTGAGTACATACTACTTAAATACTACGAGTAGTATTCCTTGAAGATACAATTTTGTTTGATGTTCAAGGCTTGTAAACCAAAAGTATATAATAAATAGAATCAATTTATTTTAACGAGTCTTTTATGATACTGTGTCTAGCCACTCTTTGCCAAAAGCAACATGATAATATGCTTGTATTTATAACATAGTATGCCAATGATACTTAAGACCAGCTTCACAAATGTATCCAATTCATCATAAGTTCACAGATCTAAGTACAAATACAATTGCAGATAAACTTATTGAAAGTCCATTCCATGGTCCGAGAGTAGTTCATCATCACAAGAACGTGATAAAAATTGACACGCTCAACAATGCTCGTTATCTCAGCTCGTATGTTGCTCGAGCATCGGCGAGTGGCGAGTATCTCGGCTAATTTATCATCGCTGTTCGGACGAGAAATTGATATATGCGAGGAGAAGGGAGGTTGTGTATACAGGAGGTTGTTGGATAGCGGGGATTGTTTGTTTTTTATATACGTGCAATGGTTAAGTCGCTGACTGATGTAGCCACTAAACACTAATTTCAATTGATTTTTAAACCATAATATACGAATGGATTAGGAAATGCACACTGTGCAGCAAACCAAAGGCAATGAAACTAGACATTTTAGCCAAAGTTACATTCTAATTTTCTAACCATAAAAACTGTTTTTTTTTGCCTTCTAGGCTATGATTACAATGTTTGTCTGTGTATTTCCCATTTGAGATTTACTATAAAGAGCAACATTTTATAATATTATGATAAAGAACTATTGAGGAATAGGTTAATATGATCTACAAAACTTGGACACAAAATATTTTATTCCAGTCTAGATTAAGTAACGAAGTGCGAGAAAACATTTTCTGGTACATTCTTAGGTTAATTGCGAAATATCCAAGTAGGTATGTAGTGTATTTTGACTAATCAAGTCGGTTAAAAAATAAATATGCCTTTTATCTCGGTTGTTATATTTATTCACTGTAGTAAATGTTTTGCAACCGCAAACCGCAATCGAATAATGTACCAATTTGTAGACATAAATAGCCTCGACTATTTCTATAAGGAAGGTGCACCCCCCACTGTTTTGTAATAGGATTCTACAATACTTGAGTGGAATAAAAAAGTTGTCTTGAAAACAATATTCAGCAAAACCATTTGCTCCTTCGATTTGTAGGTGTATTAAAAACTCCATATTTGGAGCCAGCTGTAGACTCGAGTGTTGCTCACTTATTCGTTTGGACTTGTTACATGTTCTTAACCTTGAGTAATTGGAGGAATCAGCAGATGAAACTGTGCCTTAATTGTTTTAGTATTTGGTTGAGTTTCGGGTGTGTTGGTGTTGTCTGGTCGTCCAAGAAAGCTCGGTATGGTGCCAAACTCCCGGCGGGTGGTACATTTTTATTTGCATACGCGTTTGTTTTGTGGCCACAAATCAAACATGGCATTCAGTGCTTATTCAGCCGCGGGATTGTACATTTGTTTTAGTAAATGACTCGAGTTTATTTTATAATTCGCATATTTTGGGGTTTCGTGTTCTTGTTATCTTTTCGAAGATTTATTGATGACTAGATGTTGTTGGGTTGCGAGTGGGATTCCTCGGGATTTATGTGGTTCAGACATACCTAAGTGTTTGGTCAAGAACATAACCATAATAATAAAATAAATGCGCATTGTTAAGTCAAATATGATACGGTCAGATTAAGATTGTCAAAGGGGCTAACTAATTCAGATACTAAAACGCTTAAAATTGATATAAATTGTAGATTTCAAAACTGCCGCAAAAACAAAAGTAATCAAATTTTCCTCAACTGGACAATATGTTGGAAACTTAGGATAAAAATCGTAACATTAAATATTCCGCATTTCCCCTAAAACTATTAACACAATGAAGTATCATCCGAAACAGAGGATGCCTTCCTCACATGAATATCGTTTATATCACGCGACATTAGGGTCCCGTGGCTCGTGAAACGACGGGATTATTGCACGGAACCCTAGTTATTTATGTGTGAACCGTGCTGCCGGATAGTGCGATATTTTTACTGCGGCATATCGCAAATGAAAATAGAAGGCGTATTATTTTTAATTCCGCTGCCTTTTGCGTCAGATGTTCGAGCGTGTAATGAGAGTTTGATGAATATTACTCGTGGTTGAAATGAAAATCAGTATTTGGTAGAGTAGAGCGTTCACAATATGTAAATGAGAGTAAGCACATCTAAGGCTACTAACTTCATATACAACCGTTACATTTTCAGCTGTTTCGGTTTTACCTATCGTAGATCATGAAACTTAATCATGCGTGAGAAGATGTGAAATATTCTCTTGAAATTATTATATTTTAGTATGTAATAATTTCGTTTTAACTGTTGCTTTTGTATAAGATAGAACATAAGATACACACAATTAAAACAACACTCCCGATTCAACCGGTAAAGTATGCAAAATGATGCGACATCCCTAATTGCTATCGCAAAACATACGAATACAATGCAGTAATAAACGTCAACATTAATATATGAAATGAACCGAAACGGTATTGCGCAAGTGTGTCCCACGTGCTCGACAGAAATAGCAGTGACATAGCAGAGGAGCTCATATTGACCTCGCTCTTTCAACAAGCTATGATTTCATGGCTTCCTTGAACATGTCTCCAGAATTTATTTTCCCGAGGGAATTTGTTATGTACTGACTTGTACTGTTGTATTCAGCTATTGCAGGTAATACTTTCCAAGAAAATGCTTTGACATTCTTTTTATAAAAATTCGTTCTGATAGACGACCCATCCCTGCCCTTTTTGTCATTAGTCATAACTTTTATTTTCATTTCAGAACATAATCAATGTATATTACGGAGTAGTTTCAGAGTAATTTGGTATGGTATTAAAAAAAAGATTTTTTTAATGAGTGGAATTATTAAATTACAGACCACACACATTGCATTTTTTTCTCATTTGGAAGCTCGCTGTTCTATATATTATATTTCATACACCATTTTATTTATTCATGCTTTATTAATGCAATGAATTCTCCCATAGTTATTAAAGTTTCTATAAAATTAGCTGGGAACACGCTTATTAAATAATTATTTTAATCTTTGCAGGATGTAGAGCGACGACATAGTAAGGTAGGTAATAATACGACACGCAACCGATCACAGATCACTGCCTCTATATTAGTAGGGTATCCAAGTGATTTTCACTGAAGTGCATTTAAAATAACTGCAATATGGAACATAATCGTTGTTTAGGTAGTTGACCGCTCTAAGAAACTTATAATCTCTTTGAAATGAAATATACCAAGTATAAGATTAAGTGAAACCTTAAAATTTTACCTACGTGTTATTTTTAATACTGGTTCATTGATTGGGAATGTCTAAATAATGGCTGTTATCGTACATCAACAAAGATTTGATAGTGAGCTAGCCTTTTTCGCTAAGTTAGTCTCACAACATACTTACTTCGGACGGAGATATCCTCTTCTTTGAGAAATTGTGGACTTAAAGACCATGTTAACATATTTATTTCATATTCGCGGTTGCGGTTTCCCCTATCGTAGATAATTTATTAGATTACCCACTGGTCTGGGCACCGCACGAGCTCACAATTAACTAGACAGGCAAGTTGCGGGCTAATGTAGTAAATTAGTAATAATTTTATTAAGTCCAACGAGTGCTATGTAGAATCGAGACGGTAGTAAATGTTAACATTTCTTAGTGTTTCCTACACACAGACTGTAATATACGTTTTGGATTTTAAAAACAACAGGACAAGCCTACGACACGTCTTAGAATAAGCGGTTAAAGTGGTTTATGCAATGGACTTTTGTAACACAGTTGTTTAAAAAATATAAATGTTTATTTTATTTTGCTATGTGGAATTGATTGTCTTATTTTAGAAGCAATCAGATGTGATTTCGAACACAAGGTATATTGTTACTCAAGTAATAAATGACTCATGACATTGTTTGGTTATTAAAATGTGTTAATTTTAAATTATTAAGTTCATTAGTTAGAAGAGATAGACCTCACAACCTCCAGGTTTTCTTTTCACAACCGAGAAACCTATGCTTAATACATAAGCAGCACATCTACATACATACTCGATTACTCGTAGCTAATTGCGTCTGCGCATCCCCCGGGCCGCCGCTTGCGTGTCGTCACTCGATCTATCTGTCAGCGCGTGCGCAAGCACGAGTGCGGATTTCGCCAGGATGTTTTGTACACGGGAATTTGTTGACGTGCAGTTTCTTGTGTTTATTTGAATGTGGAATGAATTTGGAATGGATTTTGTTGCATGCTGGTAGTCTGTGGATAATTGTGAATTATTTAAAGGGCACTGATATTTTATAAACTGTGTGTCGAATATTCCAAATAGTGTACACAGACTAATCTTTTCTTAAGTAAACTTTAAGGTTAATATTATTTAAACAAAATGCAAAACTTTGTTTATTTGGAAGATCATACATTAATTCCATACCTAGTTGGAGTTTAATAAAAAACTCTGCGCTGTGTTGATAATGTCCATAGTTATATTTATATATCTAATGGTGATATATATTATATAATGGTGAACTTCAATTCAATATCACTTCCACATTATTTCATGTAAGTGTTATATTATCTGTGATTTAGCTATGAATCCCGTTGGAGTGCGCCGGCGCAGGCGGGCGGTCTATCCGTCGTCGCGCGCAGTGGTAAACACGTCGCCGAGCCGTTACTGTTTCCGATAGCGCAAGCTTTGCCGCTGTTTCCGAGATAGGATTCTATTCGGCTTGGATTCTCAGGGTTGGCTCATCAGACAGACCCGTCTTTCCCACAGCATAAGGGCCACGTGTCCCGGGCTCCGCGATCGATTGGGGCCCCCAGACCAGGTTTTGGGACCCACGTTTACCAAACAAGAGGTTAAAAGGCCCATTTGTCCAGGGTCCCTTACAGGTAAAAGAAGGCTAACCATCATTGATCATCATAAAATGTGAACACCGATGGATCCAGATCTAGCTACCCCGCAGCTAAGGCGAGTAAATGCGTTCTCCGTAACAAAAGTCTTATCAAGATTCAGCAACCACTTTGTTAATAGCCCTGATCCTTTCTCATTTGTTTGGTTTTAAAAATATCCCATTTCGTTTTTCTCATACCCATCTTTAATCACGAATTACAAATCAAACAAACTTTATTTGTATTTGTTTGAAGACAATTATAATCGTAACGTAATTTCATGCTCAATCACGAAAGAGACAGCCCTGCATACATATTTGTGCTTCAGGAAACGCCGGTTATTGGTATTTTTATTCACTCAGATAATTATGGTTAGTTTTAGGATGAGGTTTCCTCATATAAAGATCACAGGGGAGTAATTACGTTTGATCCTCACATTACTCAATGATTTAACAGACACAAACATACTAAATATCTTTTCATTGAACGCCGTGTTTCCATTTGTAATTATAATTGATTGGTCGACGAAGTTCTTTCATTGGAGCCGACAGAATGTCATGTTTGTATGAACGATAACCAATTTATTATATGTTCGATTAATAGACTGAATGAATATATTAATTATTAACACAGCTCATAATTATTATGGTCGCCGATACATAGTTAGGTTGGTTGACTGACTGGTAAAGAATGCTATGAGGCATTAAGTCCGCCTTTTGTACAATACTTGATGTAGTACAACAAATATGTAATAAATTGATGAATAAATGGTAAGGGCAATCTTAAATTAATGAAGTCAACGAGAAACTCCCGAAGTATTAAATTAAAACAAACAGTCCTAGCGATAAAGTTGTTAGTGCGAATGGTAAAGTAGGTCGAGTGAGCTTCATGTAAATGGGTTAATTCAGAAGTTCTTAACTTATTCCCGCCGTATATTGTCTAAGTTTCTACTTAGAGCCGTATAGTTTTAACACTCACGACAGCTCATTGTCCCAGTTTCCCAGGCTTCCCAGGGGACTATAAAGAAGCATATTATAAACGCAAACAACAGTAGCTAAAGAGGATTCTAAGAAGCTACGTTTCCGACAAGTTTCTAGCATTTACACTTCCTTCATATTGTCCTCTACTGGGGAATATATCAACTAGTGTCTCTGAAGAAACAAATAGCGGTTTAAGACGAATATCCTCAAAATATACATCGCAACAGACGATTAAATCCACCCCTTGTACCTTCGTCAACTTTCGTCGATACTCGGTTACTGTCTACAACAGCTCATTTTTTGCGTCATTTTTTGTGCTACGCAAGACTTGGAATTGCAAATACCTTTAGTGAATTTCCGATAAGATACACACTGACTATCAAGAAAAGAGCGTATTTCTGTTTAAGGCATCATGTGTGACGCATCTGGTGTCTCAGATATCTATAGGTGATGATGTTTGGTTTCCATCAGGTACCCTATTGGGTGTTTAAATTACAAAAATGCCAATGTTACAAATGAAATGAATTGCCATTTATTCCTGAAGACTGTCGCGGCGAGACTCAAAGTCAAAGTCAAAGTCAAAGTGGTTTATTTTGCAATTTGATTTACATAGAAATTCTTTTGCACGTCATATCTTTTTTTACCTACCAGCACTTCGACGTGAATGGCCTGCTGAGAAGAAGTGCCGCAAGAAACTCAACATTTTTTTTTAATAAATATTTGTACAATTTTTTTACATGTCATCATAACAAATCATTAAAAATGTCAAAAAATATAATGTCAAGAAAAAAAATAAGACTGGACGTAGAGGGTACTACTATAACTGGACTCGCGTCCAACTCGTCAAAGACAGTTAAAATTCGTTTTAATTATTTTGTGTACTAATATAGCTTGTAAGATTATTGTTACTAACACTACATGGATGCTGTCCGACACACTTTTTTTAAATTATTTTGTTATAAGAACAACAACGCAATGTTTTATGTGAAGCTAGAATTACGACTAGCTTCAAACTCTACAACAATCGTTCGTTAGAGAACTAGGACGGTACGACGCGTTCGTATTTCTCTTATTGTTTCATTCGGTACAAATTGGAGCGGAGTGCTATTTCAATTTTATTTGTCAATATTTGTGACAAAAGGAGTGCCTGTAGATTTCATTACCGGCAATATTGCTGAGTCGGAGCCTTCGAATTGGGTTAGCGAGGCGTCTGCGACTATCTGCGGAAGTGGTGAAGTAGGTTTACGAGGCTTAGGGCGGGAACACAGTCGAGCTATCGCCGCTTGACGTCAGCACTTCAGCAGTTTAGATGATAATGTTTAGTAGCGTCAAGTTTTTACGAAGTCTATTCTTAAATGTGTGTACACGAAAACTTATTGACTTTTTACTGTCTGATTCTTGATAATTCATTTGTTTTTACGACGGACTGTATCCATCACCCAACAAGATAGAAAGTTTAAAAGTGTTGGTATCAATCAAGTAATTCGTACCTTTTTGCTCTCGAAATGGGCACTTTCTAACATGTGCACTTTTACCTATCTGTGCTTATTCAACTCGTGAAAATCAATGAAATAAAAATTTCTCAAATAACGTTTAGGTACCCGATTTTTATGAAACAATCCAAGATCGACTCTCTAGGCAAGAGTTGATATAACTTCCATAAGATTTACGGCGGCACATACTTGTAACAATGATAGTGTATTCCGATCATAAACATTTTACGACATGTCTGATGGTTATATTGTTGATCAAGGATAAAATTTGTTTATGATGGGGTAATAAACATGCGACAGAAATTCGAAAGAATGCGCGGCATTTAAAAGCGGGAAAAGATTTATTACTCCGATTGAATTGTAAGGATTTTTGGATGACTGTTTCTACCTGAATTGATATAAAAAGTCCTATTACTATAAGTATAACGTTAGTAGAATGCCCTTGTCTCGTAGTAGACATTTTATTAAAACATAGGGTCATTTCGCCTGTTTGCGTCCATTTAGTGCAGTTCCCAAGTTTGACGGCGAAAATAAAAATATCCCAGCACTAGTATCTATCTCAAAATTATTTGATAAGTTCATTATATAGTCTATTTTAAGATTAACTTTTAAATTTGCTTAAAACACTTTGTATTTATTCCAAAAAAATAAAAATATCGGAATTTGGCGTTTTACCCAGTTTGCGTCCACGAAATACAGATTGCGTCCACCCATGGACCAGTTTGCGTCCACCAGCTTAGTAAAGGATAATAGGGGTGATATAAAGAAAAATGAACAGAAATATTGCATTCTATCAGTGTCTTTATTTAAGAATAAATATAAATATTAAAAATCAACATTGTAATCACTTTAAAAAAAAAATTCGCTACAATTATTGAACTTAAAATAAGATAACTATGTAGTAGGGACCTAACCAGTGCTGGCACCTTTAAAGTTAAACATTATGAGTTCTGTTAAGGGGCCGTCCATTTATCATGTGATGTTTTTTTGACCACACCCCTCCCCCTTGGTTAGGTTTAAGAGCCCCCCCCCCACGCTACAACTGATGATCATAATTTTATTAAGAATGTTTCACACCACAGATTTAACGCCGATTTTTGGATAAGTATAGCATATTTGCCGGAAACAAAATAATCATGATATACATATTACTACGCCCTCTCCCCCCTTGTGACATTTCGTGATTTTTTGAGGACACCCTTCCACGGCATTGGATGGCTCCTAATTTGAATCTAAGATCAGTATTGATTAATAATAACACGCTTCCTTCTTTTCTTTCCTAATACTTTCTTCATGCAGCAGTAGGTATGGTTGCTGGAGTACTGGGATTATCTTTTCCAGCATTGTAAAAAAATACTGGTCAGCTGGTCAGCACCAGGTGGTGTTCAAATTAATCAGTAGTTCCCTTTTGTGTAGTGGCTGAAAATGGTTGTTATTAAGACTCTGAAGGTATAGAGATGGTAGCGATACAGTTGGTGCTGATGATGAAGTCAAAGGAATTTCTGGAGTAAGTTCCTTCATGAGAGTTTCTTTTTTATCACTTAATATTGGAGTTTGATGCAATATCTTCTAATGGTAGAATTCTTTTGTCGTCTAAGGACACCATAGAACCAACGTCGCAATAACTACCAGAAAATCAAAAAGTTGTTAGTGAAGACAAAATAAGACTAAAAGAAATTTTGTCCACTTGTCATTTAGGAATTTAATAATAATATAATAATAAAATCGTTTATTTCAGCCTCTGGGTCCATACACATTATTTAAAAAGGTACACAATAAGTCAGCTTACAAATAAAAAATTACACTTATAATAAAAAAAACATCACAATCAAAAACTTATCATTTAGTAGGTCCAATGCCTTTGTAAAGGACAATCGAACCTATTGGCTATTACATTTACAATGCTGTTGGTGCTGCCGCGGATACGGCTTAGCATCGATGCGGCTCTTTTTCTCAGGATGGCATGAAAACCATCCGTGTGGGCATCTGCGAACATGCCTGATGCGCTGCAGCAACGCGGCAACCCCAACAACACCCTAAAAGCATTGTTATATTGCACGCGCAGGGCGTTGATGGCCCCTAGCGTATAGCTGACCCACAGGTTACACGTGTAAAAAGATTGACAAAATGCTTTAAAAAGTATCACCTTAACGGGTACAGTACAACGTGCAAACCTGCGGGCCAACATATTGCCCCTGACCGCCAACGCCCGTCGCTCCCTCTCAATATCTTCGTTATCTTTGAGGTCCTCAGACACCCAGTGGCCAAGTTACTTGAAACTTGTAATTGTAATTTAAGCATTTAAATTATTTTTTTTTACAGGAAAGTCAGTTGCTTTTAACAAAAATACATAGTGGACGCAATTTGGTCTATTATGTTTATAGTATGCGTCCACCCGGACGCAAAGTGGAAATTTTGAAAATTTGATGTAGTAATTCGCGTCCACCTTATTTTATTAGTTAAATATAAAAAAAATAAACAAATTCATAATAACTATTATTCCTTTTTTCATTATAAAAGTTTAGAAACATTGAAGTTTCCCAAAATACATATGAAACAATAAAATACTTACCATCGAACTCGCCGCTGCACACTATTTTTTTTCTTAAAATCCCGCGTTCGCGCACTTTTTGTTGAACAGCAAGGACAAATAATTTTTTAATTTTATTTTGGTTTGACGTACGGACCTTTTGTTCATATATGCTAGCTTCTTAAACATACAGGTTTAAGTGGTAAAGATTTTTTGTTTGATTGGTGTAGCAGTTTACTTATTTTCGAGGATTTAAAAATAAAGTGGACGCGAACTGGGCGATGGACGCGAACCGGCGAACTTACCCTAGCTGTTTTATATTTTTATTGTGGTTTCATGTGTTTTTACACTTAAACCTATGACGAGAAAGAAAGACGTCAATCGCATTAAAGCTTCAAGTTTAGTTAGCTATATAGTGGAGTCAATGAAGCATTTGACTCGAAAGTCCTCAAGAACAGCTCCGATTTCGATGATTTTTTTTTGTTAATTTTGTTTTTTTATATTATTTAAAATCAGAAACCTCTTAGAGCGGGGACGGAACTATTTATATTGTTTTAACAGTATCAACGATATGGATAAAAAATTAAGTTTGGTCTCTATTTTTTTGTAGAAAAATCTCCATAAAATAATCTTATGGTTACAAATAGTTGTTACAAAAAAGATTTTAACAATAATTTAATATTATTTTGACGCGTATATTTGGGTTTCATACAAACTTTCATCCCCCGTTTAATCCCTCTATGAGTGAAATTTACCAAAATCGTTCATGGGGAATGCCTACGTCATAATAACTTGATGCATACAAAGTTTCAGCCCGATCGGCTCAAAATTGACAAAGTTTCATACAAACTTTCATCCCCTATTTTATCCCCTTAGAGGTTCAATTTATCAAAATGATTTCTCAGGCGATGCTCACATCATAATAACTAATATGTATGCAAAGTTTCAGCTCGATCGGCTTAAAATTGACAAAGTTTCATACAAACGTTCATTCCCTATTTCATCCCCTTGGGGGTTGAATTGATCACAATCCTTTCTTACTGGATGCCTACGTCATAACATCTACCTGCATACCAAATTTCAGCCCGATCCGTCCAGTGGTTTGGGCTGTGCGTTGATAGATCACTATGTCAGTCAGTCACCTTTGAGTTTTGTATATATAAGATCGGGCTTTATTTTATATATTTAGATTTGAGTTTTATATATATAGATTGTTTATAAAATTCATTAATATATTTACAAGTTTTTAATGGATATTGTATAGGAGAATTTTTTTTTGTGTATAAAATATATCGTAGATATTGTTTATACAATATAAATAGTTCCGTCCCCGCTCTAGGAGGTTTCTGATTTTGAATAATATAAAAAAACAAAATTAACAAAAAAAAAATCATCGAAATCGGAGCTGTTAGCTGTTCTTGAGGACTTTCGAATATTGCCTGTTTTATGTATTCATTGACTCCACTAATATCCAAGATATTATAGCTCTATTAATTTATAAGGCTATTTTTGCTAACGACCCTGATACAATATTACAAATGAACGAATAACAAATGTTGTCATAGGATGAATATTATGCGTTGAAAATGATTATAATGTCCCAATATCCATATCATTAAGCTCACATATTTACTAAGGCCTTGCCGGGAGGACCAGATAAAAGCATAGATTTATATAGCTAGATATGCCCCCGTAATATTTCGACCTATTATGAAATTGGCGCTTAATTTGAAGCGAATGTCGCTTCTCATAACCGTGACCTGTTGAAGTGTACGTCATGGCAAACAGAATAATGCCTCAATAAGGGCGTTTGCGATTGAAAAATCCGCTAGATGGCAATACGGAGGCATGAGGCCTAACAGCTATGTCATTGGTAAATTTTGACATATATGTCAATGTCATGTCAAAATTCACCAATCATAATACCAGTTAGACCCTACGCCTACCTACTCCCATCTAGCGGATTTTTCGAAAACCCTCACTGTATGCCGTCAGGGCATATCTTACGATTTAATTCCATGGGAAAATGAAATCGCTTCCCGCGGGTTATCTAGGGACGTCCCATCCCAGTGGGGGACAGTGTCCCGACAAATAGCAGGATTATGCTAAACCTGCCGTTATACTTAATGTTACGGTTATGGAATTCTTACCGCGGGCTATTCCGACATAATTTTCACCGAAATGTGTGAATTATGAATTATTTTATTGGACCGCGGTATTGCTTTGTCAGCAATTTTTTTTGGAAATATTACCTCTGTATATTTATTGCAATATACGAGAAAAAGGCAGATATTACATAAAGTTAAAATATTCAGTTTTCTATACCGTTGTCGTAGAGATCTTTAAAAAGCTCAGCAGGGCTTAGTCATTAGCTAGGTGTGTCTTCGAGGTCATCTCACATAATGTGACTGCCTCCCTGTAGGTACCCCATCTTTACAATATAACAAACAAAGGTTAACTTTCTAACCAAGAGTTGATGTCATTTCCTGAAGGTTTACGGCTGCACATACTTGTACCAATGATAGTACTCGTATATCAACTCTTATATAGGTAGGTAACTTACCTCACTGATCATGGACTCTACTTCCTTTAAGTCTCCATGCTATTTCCAACTGATTGCTGCCGACCTAACTCACTGACAGAGACTAGCATTCCAGCTGCTATTAAGTGCTTCTTCCCCGTGGTTTGTGAGGTGGTCAACATTATAGTACGCGGTAGTCGGTAACCTGTAGGTATTATTGAACAACTTTGCCACTACATAGCGGTCTGTCTGTCATGCCAATGTTGGACAGGTGATTATTAAGAATGCGATGACCTATTTATAATAGCCACTGCATGTCGCATGTTTGATATTTCCGTTGGATACTTGCATCATAGTAACGGCTGTATAGTATATTTTGGTCGATGTCGCCTTCTTTTGATTGTCTACAACCAGTGAAGTCAAAGTCCAAATCGCATGTTTATTTTTTCGTAGCCTTTTATTTGAGATATAGTTAAATTAGAAGAAATATTTTAATTCCCACATAATGTCCTGGTCACGAATAAATATTTTAAATTGCATATAAGATGAGCCTGCAATTGAAAAAAGCTTAACTGACTTAATGATTCAATGCACATAGTTATTTAAATGATATATAAGACCTAGTAATTAGTTTATTATTTTTATTATATAAAGGATTAAGTGCCAGTATGCAGGTAGTTAAGCCAAGTTTCACAGTAGAATTATGACTTAAAATGAATTCCAGAGCGTCCAATAAAAATGTAATAAAAAAACAAACAAAGTGCATGCATGTCACATAACACCGCATAACGAGCTCAAAATGTGGCACTTATGTTTAATTAAGCGAACCACCCTAGTAATTGGTTTAAAACGCGTGTAATTGCTTTTAAGCATTTATTGACACGTCATAACATTTTATTTCAACGCGTGTTTATTTAAGCGCACGACTGTGGTCAGAGCCAAGTTTGTAGAGGTCTATGTTTATGTATGTTGAAATAGTTAACTATTGGTGGCTTATTTTATTAAGTCAGTTATAGTTTGGAAGTAGTAATAATTGTCTCCCTATTGAAACTTTAAAACAAAGTCTTCTATTATCAAGTGTAACTAAAAGATCTCTTTTCGATCCATATATTAAACCCGAATTAATTTTATCCAAGTTACTAAAACTATAAACATTACATATATGGCACTGAATTTGGAGAATTTTACATGTTTGGTATAACTATAAAATAAATTTATAAGGATTATGCACTTAGCCATTCGTCACCGCACTCATGCTAGAACCGGCGCACGCGCATCAATGGGGCGCAATTAGTCGCGGCTGATTGTTTAGCCATCGCTCGACAGCGACGACTCACCACGCTTACCACGCTCAATTAATATTGAATACATGTGTAAATTGACGTTAATCATCACATCTGATAATACAATATTGACTTTTATAGGATTATAGATCATTGGACACGGTATAAGCAAACATACTTTTTTAATACATAGTTTTAAATAGGTACGTGCCTACTTATCTAAGTCTAGAACTTACGTTTTGGTAGATCTGGAACAAGTTTTAAGCATTGTTCTAATTAACATAATTTAAACTTTTTTCTAAGTTTTACACTGGTATTGTATAAGCAAGCTCTATTAGAAAGTCGAGTTTAGTTTATGAAATCGACAAATAACGCGTAGCACATCCCTTGAAGCTTAACGCATTTTACAAATACTTAACGTTACATTTTACACTTTGTTAATTTGAATTGTTATAGCTTATTGAAAAATCCGCAATACCACATCCTATATTTACCACATCCACGTCCAAGCAACTGACCATTGCAATACCATCAATAACCGCGCCTGTCAGATCGAATGAGTGTTTTTCCATCCCTCTTTTACCCCATACAGACGAGCGAGACAGAAGAGTTATAACTCATACAGTTGAGGCGATGCAACGATGCACTCTCACGACAATTACAATGTGTCAAAACGGAAATGCGTCCGCGTAGGAAGGGGAAATGGCTGCTTGGACGCGATTTATGAGACGTTTCGGACCGCGGTTTATGGACTAGGTGTTAGAATATGTTCTAAAATTGTAGGATAAATTACGAGGAAGATATTTTAAGTGAGTATAATTGGACGTTTATTATAACGGGCAGGAATTGAGAACAAGGAGATTAGATTCAAGAATTACATTCGTGTGCTGATGAGACAGACATCGTTATGGCTGGTACATACCCAAGAAATAAAATAGTATATTGTAGCACAGGCTGCTAAGCGTTCAGTTTGGAAAAAGACGATGTTTTCTACGAAGGATTACAAAGCCAAGGTTCTTAGAAAGGGGCAAAGGAAAAATAAAAAATCAATATTTTTACCTGATAACACTAAACTGTCGCCACCAAACACACATCAAGAACACGAGTCATGTCACAAAAATTCTAAAAGATAGCTCCAGTAGCCTAACTTACGTAGCATTAACATACCGATAACAACTTCAAGCCAGCTTCTTGTGAGGTCGTCGTATCTCTCTCCTTGAGGACATCACTGCAATCTTTTCGTAATACTGAGTCTTATCGCATTAACTCAAATCTCCGAACCATCTGGACAAAAGTGCATGCTTTGCTACTCGCGAGTTGGATTAAAAAGATCACGCGCCCTCAGGGAAGTCATAAATGGCCTTAAATTTAAAGGCAGCAGTATATTGTCGAAGGCGATCAGCTGTCACCGGCAAACATTCGCTTGAACGTTTTAATCTGCACTTGAAATATGTTGGGGTCCGTATTGTCCAATTCTAACTTCGTTTTAAGGGATGGCGCGATCTTTTAGGGGGCAAATGAGATGTGATATAGAGTATTGTTTTGGACTTTTTACTGTTTATTTTTTAGGTGCAAGAAAAAATTATCTGGGACCTATTTAGATCCCGGTAAACATCCGCAAAACTGATTAAGAAAACCGTTCGATATCGTTCTTTTCTTAATGAGTTTTGCGGAATTATTTTAAAAGGAGACGATCCATTTTGGGCTTGATTGTGCATGGATAAATTATATACCAAAAAAACTGTAAATTTTTGTTAATTAACCTCTATAAATAACAACGGAATAGGCTTTGGCCAACTTAAGTTAATTGCATAATTATATATTTTACATTATCAAACATACTTTATAAACGACATAGCACTATATTTTTTAATTTTAAACTGTCTTCAAAAACGCACCTAATAACATGACAGATTAAATAATCGATTAGAGAAAATCGATAAGCGAAGATTAAATTAAATGCATCATGTTCCAGTGTGTTTTTGCTACATTTTGAAAAACTACAATCATTTATTATTTGTAATATTCGTTATATCTTAATAATGATCTACTTTTTACGTCTTCATAATAAAGATAATAATAAAATCAAACAATTGATCGATTAAACGATCAGTGTCAATTGAAATGGAGCCATTTTGGCACTGACCTATATCTTGTCTATGTATAGATCAGTGCATTATGGTTTTACGTCATACGTCAATGTCAATCCTGTCACTTGATGTCACACCATATAGATATGGCAATAATAATGAATATTCATGCATGATTTTAACATATTTGGCCGTTGTATTCAGCTATTAAAATTGGGCAAATGTAATCTTTTGAAGTGTTCTAATCGGTGACCAATTTGTAGCCGTGCACATCCAGGCCCCCGTTTCTATGAGAAACGGATTTCTCCTCTGATAACAATACAGTTATTTATTTATTTTCACGGAATCTCCGTAAATTTTTAATACACTTACACTTTGTTATGACTGCAAAAAAACAGAAATTATATAAGAATTTTAATGAACGAACTGGACTGATCTTACTTTTGAACAAAAACTGTTCAAAAGAAAAATTTATTAATGGTGTTTGGACATATACATTCAGTAAAAATTTAATGTTTTGAGATTTTGTTTATAATAGAGCAGTCAATATTGACAATAGTGTCTTTGAAATTAGAAATTCTGCCGTGGGTGGCCAGGCTCACGGGCCAGCATGGGGTCCGCAAGATGCACAAACATTTACGTTGGTGGTCACACTAAATCACAGTAAAAACTTCATTGTCACACCAATGTTTTGCTGCTCTACATGATTCTATATAGAGTTGGCGACGATCCCTGCTTGGGGCCGGGTTACGAAAATTAGACCCCGGGGAGAGAGCTGCATCCGACCTGCATGTGCAGTTTGGACCGGGTTATGCAATTTGTAAATTAAACTTGACAATTAAATAATCTTAAATGAAAAAAAAAATCGCACTAAAAAATTAAATATTAAAACGCATAATCGCATCTAATTTTATTGGTCTGCTAATACATATAAAGCATGATGACAAAATGGTGTCTGGTGGTTTTTATCGGTTATGGAAACTAAGGTTCCGCTTTTTGTAAGTTAATGAGTGTTTTCCATTTTAATTTTAAATTAGCAGCCACCCGCGATTTCGTCCTATCAGTTTCCGCGTAGGTACATAGTGTTTTATCATGGCTTAAAGCTTTCCTCGATAAATGGACTACTCAACACAAAAATATTTTTTCAATTCGAACGTGTTGTTCCTGAGATTAATAATGTGAAATGTTCACAACGTCCTTTTTATTTGACACTTGATTGTAAAGACGACTTGAATGTAGATGAAATCCAATCCTTTGTCTTGAAAAACGTATAAATCCACTACGTACGAGTATATTCATTCTTCTCATTCGCTTCGATGCTATACCCGAGTCACGTGCGACGACTCGAGGAAAAATTCCACAAAACATTCTTAATCACGACGAACAGTCATATTTGTCGACTGCATGAAAAGTGCATTCCTCGTTCCGTTCAGTATACCACCATCCATTCGCAATGAAGTTATCAGAGGGTCGAACCGCGGGGGTTCCTAACAAAAAACCTAACACGATACGGAATTGCATTACTTTTGTTAGGGGCGGTCGGCAAATAGTGAATAATGTACCTACAACTGTCTTATTCATTGTGAAGTTTAAACTCGGTATCGACTGGGTGTGGTGATAAATGCACCGTCGAATGCAGGGTTAGCTATGGTTGAAATCTTCAGAATATATGATGGTACGAAGGAAAATATGACGTTCCAATTGAATGAACCATAAGTATTCTGGATGAGTTACTGTTGAAACTACCTAATTCTGCATTATTTCTTTATTTTATCTAAATAATATTGGGTTTTACTAACTGTTGTTTACTCCCGCCACATTGATTAGGTAGGTACAACCTTTGTGATTTGATAAATCCTTGCTTTTCGGTTAATTTTCTCTTTTTAATATTTAATAGGTCCTTCTGAAATATTTATTCCTTAGCCAAATGACGGACATACTATAAAATACCCGCCAGAGGATATAAACGTATGATACTGAAATTGTAATGGTACTCATGCCACATGGTCGACCAAATAATACGATAAATTGCTTAAATTCTAATACTTTCCAATAAGTATAGATAGAACCATGGTAATAAAGAAATCCAAATAAAACCTTTCATTATGCCAAATGTGTATTTAAAATCATCCGCACACATATTAAGTTCAACAAAGTATCTTATCTGAAGCGAAAAGTTTAAACCCCTCAAACAGTTGAAGGTGAAGCCATTGTGAGGGATGATAAATGACCCGTGTAGCAGTTACGAGTTAGTTTATTATCGGATTGCGAACGCAACGTGTTCGGACGTGTGCTGTACAACATCTGGGGAAAACGGTGATGAATTGTGCATTGAGTTTTAAATGGTTTGTGGTTATAACAACTTATTCTTGGGAAGGAGAAAAATATCTAGACTGACATGAAGAGGTCGTACTTTTGAGGTTATTGATAAAACCTTTATAATAAGAATATATTTTACTGTCTTAAATTCAGCCGCATACGTAATAAGCTTCCAACAAACTATGAGTATCTTGTGAACTGTGCTTATAGATTAAGTGCTTAGAGGTAATAACAACATACTTTTTGAAAGGAAATCATGTCTTATATAAAAAGGTCATATCTTTATGTTCATTGAAAGCCCCTTTATAATAAGAACTTTATTTTACTGTCTTCAATTAACCTGCATACGTCATAAGCTTTTAACAAGCTATAAGTAGGTATCTTATCCGAACGAAAAGTTTAAACCCCCTCAAACAGTTAAGGTGAATTTAAGCCATTGTGAGGGATGATAACTGACCCGTGTAGCAGTTACGAGTTAGTTTATTATCGGATTGCGAACGCAACGTGTTCGGACGTGTGCTGTACAACATCTGGGGAAAACGAAGATGAATTGTGCGTTGAGTTTTGTTGCTTTGAGGTTATAACAACATACTGTTTGAAAGGAGATAATATCAAAAAAGGTGTACCTTTAAGGTCATTCATAGCCTTTTGATAATATGTGTTAATATTTCTTTCACCTTCTTAAAGACATCTGAATCCGTAATAAGCTTTCAACAAACTATGAGTATCTTATCTGAAGCGAAAAGTTTAAACCCCCACAACTGATGATAAATGACCCGTCATGAAAAGGTCGTACTTTTGAGGTCATTGATAGCCCCTTTAAAACAAGAATTTATCTTTTACTGTTTTAAATTCAGCCGCATACGTAATAAGCTCCCAACAAACTATGAGTATCCTATATCTAAAGCGAAAAGTTTAAACCCCTTCAAACAGTTAAGGTGAATCCATTGTGCGGGATAATAAATGACCCGTGTAGCAGTTACGAGTTAGTTTATTATCGGATTGCGAACGCGACGTCAGTGTCGTAACTAGCCTTATAAGCGCCCGGTGCGAGCTTTCAAAACTGCGCCCCTAGTATCTACCAATCTGGTCATTTCTGGGCCCCTCCAGGGTCTGCGCCCTGTGCCTGAGCACCGTTGGCACCGCCCTAGTTTCGGCACTGCGCGACGTGTTCGGACGCTGTGCTGTACAACATCTGGGGAAAACAGAGATGAATGGTGCATTGAGCTTTAGTGTTCTGAGGGAATGTTGCTTAGGAGGAAATATATTTATAATGGCCAAAACGAAAATAATAGAAAAAGATTATAATTATTTAACATTACAACGGGACTAAACGCGATATTATTTTTATAAGTACCAGATTATTACTGCTTGACGTTTCGACTACAGCCGTGGTCACAAGCGAACTGGCGGTGCGCGGCCTCGTCTACTTGAACGGGCTCGGGCTGATGTATCTGCATCTACCCCCGTATTCGCACTAATATTGACACTCTAAGAATTGTCAGTGAAGTAACTCTGGCACACCACACTTACAGTATCGGGGTTTACATTTCGATCTTTTGCCAAATATCACGGTTTGCATTTATTAAAAAGTTTGAAGTTATATCTTACAAACCGATACGGGCCAAAAGATTATAAGGTAGTATCTGTGCTACGATTGATTTATGTACAAGGCAGCTTTAAATTCAGTTGACCATTAAGAGCACCACACAAAACCCCTCGTCAAAATTCAAATTACTTTCTATAGATGTCTTTCAAAATGTGTGTAATATATCTACCATTGCATTCGGACATCGGAATGAGGTTTTCAATTGTAACTCTTTTCAAGTGCCAAACATCTTGCTCGTAAGCTCGTACCTACTTGCATCAGCAAGTACGAGATATTTGGCATTGTATTTGGCGTACATCATGTATTTTATTGGTGCGATGGGATAAAGCCACAGTAATTATGATACCACATCAATAATTCATGACAGGACTATTCATAGCATTTTGATTAAAAAATATGATGCCACCAATATGGGCACAACTTCCATTGAATAACCAACCGAACAATAACATTTATTAACGTAATTACTAATAATTGTGTTCAATGCAATGTCAGCTTATATCGGGTTGTTTCGTCAATACCGCTTTGAATGGGAAAAAGGGACAGAGGTAAGAAATGTTGTATTTACATACAATAGGAGGCATTTAGCTTTCCATCATGTCTTACACCGGTAAAAAACATTCGTCAACTGCTGAAAATAGACATGTGATTTACGTAGCACACCGTGCGTTTTAATCAGCATAAAACCTTTGAGGTCTTAATTGATTTAAACACTTTAGTTAGGGTCTTACTTATAGTCTGAAAGAACAATCCATGACAATGTTTGGAAACACGTTAACTGTGTTCTTGTTCGTAAAATATGTAACGTTTTTTTGTAAATTAATTTTTAAGCACTTTACATGCTTCTTATTCTTCCTAGCGCTTATCCCATTTCTATGCGGGGTCCGTTTTGATCATGATCCAGGATTTGGCAAGTCTGGTATTACAGTTGCTTATTTTACTTTATTTTATCTATAACTTTTTCACCATAAACAAGGAAAAGTAAGATGAGCGCGTTTGCCCGGTTTGGAATTTGATCGAATCCTGCCTGATGTTTTCATTGTTAATACTTTCAAAAATATTATTATATTACGTAATTAAGAAAAAAACTACGTCAAATTTTTCGTGTCAAAGCAACTTGCAAACCAAAGATCCCTACGACTGCCATAAAAGAGCTCTGCGGCAACAAAACTAATACCTAATCGACATTCCAGCTCCAGCTTTCAACCAGAACATTGTTCAGTCCTGATTGTGGAGCCGAAGAAAAAGTTTCTTGGAGAACAAAGCGGTGAAGCGATGGACCGCGGCATTTACACTCGGTTTTAATCAATGAAGTTCTGAAGCGATAGGTCCTGCCACAAAGGAAATTATTGAGTCGGCACTGGCTTAGGCCTGGATGAAGGAACGGCATAAGCGAGGAGCTTCTTGCTGTCTTTGAAATCTGTTTCTTTCTATAAATGAATGGTGAAATGACTTTGAAGTGACCGTAAGATACCAGTGGACCAGTAGTAGTCTGAAATAAAGAAAGGTGACAGTTTTTTTTGGGCCCACCAACAATCGGTAACGTTTAAGAGAAAGAGAAGTATGTAAAAAATGTATATGTTTTTTTATGAATTTTGCAATTGAATTGAATTTCAAACGAAACCGGAGTCAGTAAACCAAAATAAAAAACCCTTATTTTGATTATATCCGTGAACTATCTGTCCAAAGATTAGTAAACAATGGCTGACATACAGATAACTAAAGTAAAAAGGTTTTAATCAAAATAATTAAAATACAACACTTGAAATCGAACATAAAGGAGACGCAAATTACTTTTGGAACGGTTTTCATGCCTATTTTTATCTAAGGCGGTGATTGGAAGTGACTTTTAATCATTTATTAATGAAATAAAATAATTCGAATAAACAATACAAAAAAATCCGTATAACGGAACGCAAGTGCTAGTCTATTGCCGGATTTTGATTTTATTTAAAAACTGAATACAAATGTCAGAAACCTCCCGTCTGTTAACTGTCATTAGTTACTATATAATAATTATAAAAAAGCTGTAGTTCGTTTGTTTGTTTGAACACGCTACTATAAGGAACAGCTGGTTCGAATTGAAAAAATATTTTTGGCGTGGATTATCCATTAGTCGAGGCGGGCTTAAACTAAAAAATGTAAAGCTATAGTTTAAGACTATGCGTGCGTAAACCTTATTCCACGCGGACAGAGTCACAGGCGGCCACTAGTCATAATAAATTGCTTTTACTTCAGATACATAGGAAAAACATAATGGAAAATCGCCCTTATGTGTAAGTATTTACGGTTCAGGCGTTGAAAGTCAGGATAGCAAAATGACAGATTACTTTATGAGGTTTATATATTTTTTCACATCTTATTTCTAACGATTCCGGTTAAAATATGAAAAAGTAATGTTACCACTATAATCTAGAGATTATAAGGAATAAATTGATATCCATTTCGTAAATAAACGCTAAAATTTTAAGTGGGCCTAACTCTCCATACAAAAACGATTGACTCCTTTGAAATTTGAAATTTGAAATTTGTAAGTCCTAATATACTTAAACACAGATTTCGGCTGGTTTTAGAACCTATTTTCTAGAGAAATCATTAAAGCTTTCCTAAATCAATTAGTTGCAAGCAAGTAAGCAAGCTTGTATGTAGCCAACCCTTTGCGCAGTTTATCGTTAGTACTGACAGCAATGTGATACGCATGTACAACAACGTTGTACACATTTCTCACACATGTTCAATTGCTACCGTTTGCATTAGCGCATGAACGCAATCATTGTCCCATACATGTCACATTTGTACGTCCACTTAATTTTACGGACTTATCGATGACATGAGCAAATATAGCTGACGCTAACTGACGTCACGTTATCGCCCGAAGCTCGCATCGCTTGCACCGCGTCTGTCGCAGCTGCATTCGGTCCGTAAGTGCCGTTATTGAATTGTGGCAGCCAGCGAGACAGCAGTCTATCCGATGGCCATTGAAATGGGAATCGTGGAAAAATTGCCTTCCGCAACAAAGCAGTTGCCTTGTCTAATGGAAATGCGCCGTCCTTTGAAACAGGCCGGCCGTCTGGTGAAAAACAAAATGCAATGTGATTCAATACTTCCATCTCGGATCTCAATATCACTTTATTCCGGCAGGTTGATTGCTTTCACAGCGATTTCGTCTGCCGTAATTTGCCGAATGGGGAACAAATGCCTGGTGGAGATGTTTATTTGCTATAATTCTTTTTAAACTTAATTTCTGCCTCTTCATTCCCTTGTTTATTTGGGTATCCTTGGTGCAATTTTCAAATAGTTTTTATTTATTTTATCCAGCAAGCCTGCAATAGTTAGTGGAAGTTGTAAATGTACTCAGGCAGTTTTCTACGTTCTAAAATTCGATTACATTTAACATACGAGTATATTGCATCTATAAAGCGTAATATGATCTGTTAATTGTGTTTGCAGTAGGTAACGGTGGACTTGTGAATTGTTTCCCTCGAGTTGCAGGAAATTACTAACATCTCCTTGACGCGACGTAGCTGAAGCTAAAGGAAGCATTAAGATTATGTCAATGACTTTACGCCTGATAACGACCGTAGCGTCGAATGGATCCATTCGGAACAGATATGTTCTAGTTAATGAACTTTAGAGCTATGTCAGCTATATAATTATCATCTTGGAGCATTCGTTATTTTAAATGAAGTAATTATTAGTTTTATAATCAAGTTTACTTATGCAATAAATTAGGAACGGACTACAAAAACCAAAGCCAGTGCGCATATTTGGCAACTATCGTTCATAGATTTAGAAAACACCAATAATTTCTACCAAAAACAAAAGAATAACAAAAATGCCCTTTCTCTTTGGTACCTTAGCAACAAATTGACGATAATAAACACCACACTGACAGAAATAAAGAAAACAATTCGCACGATTCACTTATAAAAGTTCATAAAAATGGCTATGGCCGTCATGGGAAATGAGGCGGGACTCCCAGAGAGTTAGATTACTTCGCCCGACTTAGATTATTCCGACCTGACATTCATAAACGTGATCGTAATATTTCTCCTTGATCCGCTTTGTTTTTGTCGCAAACTTTTATTTTTAGCAATTTGCTGGGAAGTGAAACTTGTCAATGTAGAAGTAGGTCGTTTGAATTGCTAATTTTGCTTCCGATTATAGTTGATTCCGTCATTTATTTATGGAGAAACTTTGTCTTATCCTTTTCCCTGACTTCATTAGCTCAATCGGATGACAATCCGATCTAGCCATAGTGAGATATCGACTCCAAAACCACTTTTAATTTCCTTCCCAGGCACTGCGTGTAATTACACTACTAACTTCTGAACTTCCACAAAACGCAAGCGACTTTATTAAACTCAATCAGAAATGTTTCGTCGCATCCAGAGCCCGTTTCATCATGGATAAAATCTTAGGAGATCCACTTTCCACATAAAAATTAATATTCATCATCAGAATTTAAATTTTTTGCGAACTGTCTGTTCGCAGTAATATTCAATTCAAAAAAACCAAATCATAAATAATTTTAGTCTTGCCTATGATTAGAGCCGAAATTGAACTTTTTGGCAGTTGAATTGAACTTTTAACATTATATGCAATTATAATTTGTCGAACATTTCCTCACATCTAAATCATCTGGAAGCAAAGCAACAACAAAACCTGTCCCTACATCTGCGAAACAATCAAGTGGCACGTTTTATTTATTGGCCGAGTCCGGAATCCAATCACGCATGCGACATCACGTGCTACTAATGCTAATGCGACCCTCATTATTGGGGCAGGATATTACTCCCATTGTTGCCTTGATAAGAGATATTGCGGCCAGGGGAATAAGATCGTCATGAGTATTGGTGATCAATGTTTGCTTTGTAAGGGGGTTGAAATTTTAAGTGAGAAGTTTAATTGAACAGATCAATATCGGAGATCGAACACGGAGATGACCATGTGTCGATCCAATCCAATAGATCGTCTGTTTCGATTTACAATAATTGAAGTTGTGATCAAAAATGGTAATCCTTACGGTTAACCATACATCAATACCGTAAGAATATCTACATAAAATGTCTTACATTTTTTCAACAACGACACAGGAATCGAACTCCTGACCTCGCCCATTATTAGGGCGAAAAATATCCCAATCGCCACATTATCCTGACCCCAGCGTTCACCAATCCTCATTACTGCCCCCGAATTCAAAATGCCTCATTACAATGACCCTGCTAAGTCGTTATTATCGCCTACCGTTTTCGAACCGGCGAAGTCTTTATCGCCTGCCGAACTGCGTACACGCAGTAATGAGACGTCTTGATTGAGACGTACTGAGTCACCGGGTCAGGGGCAGTAATCCGCCCCTGTATTTGCCCGCCCTTGCGCATGGGAGGCGTGGGGCGATGCTGCTTTGGTATTTTAGTCACAAATTCACAACTTAGCTAAAGTTGCTTTGTGAAGACCCAAAAGATTTTTAAACAAATAAATGTAGAAATATGAACGAATATAAAGTTAGGTGAAAATCTCGCGTTGTCTACTTTCGCATATTTACTTAATTTTTTTTTTCATGTGATGCTTGTTCACAATTCGTAGTTAAATCATCCTGTTAAGGCCTTTTACACAAAAAGGTCTAATTAATATTTTATCGCAAACGTAAAATCATACTTGCCCAAACTGATAGAATCCCGAAAGTGCATATAAGGCTCTTAATAGTAATTTTACTTGACCAACAAAGAAACTCGCAGAGCATCGTCAAAATTATTGTTATTTACGACAAACCATAAGATGTTTCAAAAGAATTCACTTCCTAATGTATATTCACATCAGCATCATTGGAAACTATAAAGTCTTAACGAATTACTAACCACGCGCCCGAAAAGTCTTGCACTTAAAATTCTAGAGCAACGAGACTAAAATAAACCTCTGTTAAATTCAATTAAAATATTTCTTAACGTCATTCACGTTTTATTACTTCTATTGAATCATTTGCTTTAAAAGTTTTATGTGCGATTCGTCAATGAAAACCTTTCAACAAACGCTGCCGAATAGTTTATTTTGAAACGTTGTACGTGCCGTCGCATTCCTAATTCCCGCGTTACTAGGGGTCAAATAACGAGGTTTTATATTTGCCCCGCTACCGGACCCTCCAATATTATTGACACTTGAGGGGGTGCGATTTGTATAGTGTCAGGGAGAACATTTACATTCCTGCTGAAGGTGCTTTTATTAGGGTCAGTCGTTCCATACATTTGTCATCAAGCGTTTGGCTTACCTGCCGTTTCAAATAACCTACATCGTGGTGTTTACAATTTGGCACCTTTTTGCCTGTTGGGATAACGTCAACGTGTTTTGAAACTAACTAGTTATAACGTTTTACACCCAAGGGTGGGTGTTGAAATTACTTGTTTTAAAACAAACGAGTACGTCTTTTACATCCTAATTTCTGCGGTCATAGGGTGAGTGTCGTATTACAAATTTTAGGTCAACTCTCACTTTATCGTCGGGGAAGGAATGTCCAATAGACGACACGTGATGAAATTAGATAAGTTTATACTATCCAATTTTAAATTGCTTCTGATATCTAGCGAAGTGTATACTCGAAACTAATATTTTTAGCCATTAACTACGTATGTCTGTATTTAAGTTGCCATATTTATTTATAAAGTACTAAGATTAGCAGATAACTTATCCTTTATTGATAAATCAGCACAATAAGTTAAAATTAGGGAAAACCTTCTTTGGCAATTTCAAAGTCCAAACAGTTGAATAATAAACGACACATACATTATACAACCAATCCATCTCTATCAAGCCGACACGAAAGTTATTTCCCTGTCGCTCGAAATAAGTTTCTTACTCGACTATTTTGTTCACAAAGTATTTAATTATGTGTCGACGTGAACTTTTATCGTAGTTTGTGTATTGATAAGGCGACACGAAGCCGAACACGGTGAACTTAATTGTATTAGTTTTATCACAAAATAGTAACGTTGTTTTATGTTCTTTGCACGTGGGCTGGTCACACATTTGGGCAGTACGTAAACCTATAATGTTTATGGATATTGAATAATACTTTTAATTTCGGAACGTTACGGCTATGATGGGGTGGCTTTATTATTGATAACATTTTATGGTTCTTTTAGGTATCCGAACAGATATCACCAATTAATAAATTCATCTCTGGCTATAATTCACACGTTAGCCATTAACAAAGTAAACCTTCAGGCGACAAGAAAAGCACCTACATATTTATGGCAAAGAAAAAATTGTTTGCACGCAAATATTAGATAACAAACAAGATGAGATTATGATTTTCTGTTAAAAATATTGATGCCCATATTTTCTCTCTAACAGGAGTAATACGATGAAATATCTGGGCTCACCACGGCAACATCGTGACGGCCAAAAATCTTAACCAGAAGCAGCCTGTAATTTTCATCCTATCTTAAATCCACATTGTTAATGATACATCGCCCACCCCTATTCGTACCAAGCAATAAAATCTTCAAAGCGACAAAAGAAAGCCTAAATTCAACTTCAATTGGAGAGACGTTTTGAATAAACATTTCAGGCACAGATCGGGACACTTGTCGCCATATATTACCGATCTCAATTACTCATTTCGACTCCTGCGGATCTGCGTGGATCTGCGCAGACGCATCCGTCTTGCGCGCGACACGATACGGAGCACGCATGACGCGGGGATCGAAAGATTGCCACATTAAAAATGTGCAATTAATTTCATTGATGCATAAAGCACTAACAAGACCTGGCCTCCATAATTATTAATTCTCGGAAAGCTAGGAGTAAATAATGCACTTATTACAAAATCGCTAAAAATAATTTGTTAAAAATTCTGTGTAGAATTGGGAGAAGCGGAGTAAATGAGCCCGATTCATCTATTTGAATGCCTACTCGTATGTGGATAAGCCATGAGCCACTTTGATTAAAAATTATCTTTGCCACTTCTTTTAAGGGATTGCATAAAAATCAAGTACCTATCTTAATTTAAAAAATACATTTAGGAGTAACAGAAGAAAAATGGCAACACTGGCGGTTAACGAGTGCGCGCGAGTGCGAGCCTGCGTAGGGGGCGAGTAAATCAACTATTTGCATTCTCAGCGCTGCGCCGGCGCATAAAGAACGTCGAATTGAATTTTTAATAAAGATTACAGGATGATGTCTTCGTTGAGCAATAATTAAATGTAATAATTCGTTAATCATTAAATAATACATCATCTTACCTACCGCTATTGTCTTGGCATTTGAAGTCTGGCACTGCAGCACGCTTGATGTCCATAATAGAAAAGTGTGTTTGTGCAGATCGCCTATTTTTTGACCTGTGTCAATTATATTGAAGAACCACATGAGATCATGCTAAACAATCTGATTCATGTGATAAAATTGTGTATATCAATCTTAAAATCTCGGACCTGGCTTTGATTTAGGTATACAATTTTAGTTATTTCGCTTTTTAAATGATTTGGCTTCCATAGTTCTGTAAACTCTTAACTAAAGTGAGACAAGATTTCACTTCATGTGGTAGTAATGAGCTACTCCAACAAATCCCGGCATCATGAAGCCAAATCTCAATGTTTTCAAAACATCCTGTAATGTCGTGTGCAGAACAGCGCGTGCGCCGATCTCGTTAGCGGCGGCGGCGCCGCGCGACAAATGTGGCGGTCTTATTTACAGCGCAGGAAACTTACAAGTCGATTGGTGGGGTCACATGACACAAGGCAGAGATGTTTTCATAGATGATAGAGACTTTAATAAATCTGAGAAACTAGAGAACTTAGTCCCAAATAAAACTAACTTTCTTACAACTATTGGGTTGCATTTGTTGTGTTGATTTTTCCTGCAGCATTTTCTTTAATATCTATACAATACACTTTCTCAGCCAAAGCACAGTTTTTCCTCACTCTACAGAAGAAAAAGTCATTAGTCTAACTTAGATTTATTTTTGTTTCATAAATTGAACATTTAATTATCAGTCTAAGTTCAACCCCGTTTTTGATCTGTGCGTGTAATCATCTGCAGAACGCACCATCCTTGAATTTTAACAACATAACTAAAACCAAAACCGCCCGTCCATCAGTAACGTATCTTACTCCACTCCATACGGGAATGCGTCAGGCATTAAGACGTCCAGAACAGGGGCGCATACGTTTCTAATTAAAGACATTATGCGCCAGCGTCGCATATCCCGCCGGAGACACTTCGGGAGGCGATTTACAACCCGCGCCTGAAAATTTTAATTGCGGACTCGTTAAACGAATTACTATTTAAACGGGCCCGGCCATATATCAAAATGGCGGACGATTTGTGGCGTAGAGATGTGCGATGTGGGATTTGGGAGTTGGATTATATAAATTGGATGATTGTTTCAAAGTTGGGTTTTGTTTAAAATGTTTGATTGTGTACATTTGACAAGACTCCATAAAACTGAAAATTATTGAAACCATTCCATTTTTGAATAAGCCTCTTGACAAATGATCTCTTTTTATTTATGCCTTCAACAATCACAAACTTTGGATGCGAAAAATAAATTAAATCCATTCGACCAATGAAATGGATCATAGGCACCGAACAAATACAAGAATGATAACACAATCCGAAACTTACCAGAAACAAATGCTTTTCTAGTAAGTTTCGAATCCATTACTCTTGTTGGTGCACATGGCAAGAGAGGGACTACTGAAAGCGCCATCGAGCAGTAGAGTCCATGAAAGATCGTACATATATAAAGAACAACGTCGGCGCGGACATCTTAAATGGCCGGAACCAAATGGATAAATGCCCAATTCCGCTCCACACTGGCGGTATTATAAGCCTAGCCGGATGAACCGTGGCTTTACGCCATCATAAATTAGGCTGGTTTTATTGTCCGGTGTGTAAATGTAGCCAGCTATGACGCGCCCTTTGTTCGAAGCGCGAATTATTAGCGGTATTGGCCGGTTAAATTTAAACGTCAAATTGATTGTTAATGGGCGATATCTGGAATAATGAGATGAATTTTCCACTGAAAATCGACGGTTATCTTTTATTGAAGCCCCGTGTTGGTGAATCCTGGTTATTGTGTGTGGTACATTTGCAGAAATTTAATTAATCAAAAGTATTCCATACACTGTACTGTATGTACATAGGTACTGTGTAATATGCACGCTATAATAACACAATGTTTCACACCATAGCACCGTGTACAACAAATAACTGGGTTTCACTTGTATCTAGATATCAATGGTAATTTTTTATAAGATTATATCTAAAAACAGCAGCTTCCCAGTAAAATTCTTCAATGAATGGAAACAGGGCGTAGGCAAAAGTACGCAGAAAAAATAAATCACACAAAAAAGAAAAAGCTGTATCAAGCAAACTGCGTACCCCTTAATAAAAATTGCTCTGAATGTCCAATATTCTACAAATCTATCATTGTGTTACAGCGGGGAAATTCAAACTCGATACTAAAAAGTTCATTGCACTTGAATGAGCCATTTGTAATACGGGGGAGTTGATGAACCGCATTGACAAAACAATTTTTCAGTATCGATTTACATGATTGCTCTGCGACCGCAGTGATGGGAGCAAGCGCATTTGTTTACCACTGTAATTGAAATTGAATCGATAGGTTTAATTGGGCTCAACACAGATTTTAAGAGTTTATATTATCAACGTCCCAAGTATTTAAATTTATAAAGAATTAATTCTATTTTATAAATAAATTAATTCTCATCCTTCATAAATTTCATTTTCAACATTTTTAACTATTCGGGAATGTTTCAGTAGTTCATGGTAACTCAATATCCAGATTTGGGTCCATTGAAGTATAATTTTCATATTACAACGAACTTAAACAAATTCTTGTTATCATTTTTGGCGTTAGCAAACAAAAAGTTATTGATAAAAGTGTTTTTTAACACATCATGTTATTTGATATTTTCTTCACAATAAACTAGTCAATACTGTGTGTGTATAAAACAACTACATATTTGTCCCTATTCATCGCCGTTTGCTACGATTCCGCTACGTGCTACACGCTCGCCGCACCCTATAGTCGTTCATCATACGAGGGACCACGTGCGGTTAGATCCAGAGATAAGCATAAATAAAGGTCATATCTCACGTATAGAAAACTGAGCTCGTCATAAATTTGTTGCCGGTTATCGCGCCAAGGAATCTGTAAGCCGAGAACTGCGGATTGATCTATGGCTGCGCGCGCGTCTTATCAACTAACGAATTTGTTCAAGTTAGATTGTGGAGTTATTAGTCTTTAAATTGGCTCGGTTTGAGCTTTTGGGAATTTTGAGACAAGCAGTTTTGTATCCATTTCACATATACATATATTTCTTTATTATTTTTTCTGACATCTGTATGACGTGATATTATGTGCTTTGTCGTTTTGAGGGAGCACTTTTATTTATGACACTTCATTACAGTTTTGGCTCTAAATAATATTAAGAAATCGACGAGAATTATTTATGATAGTTTGGCTTAGTCAAAATATACAATTGTTTTAAGTATGCTCATACATACCTACCTCAGTTAATTTTCTACATGTATATGAAATGCATCTCGTTAATTATCTGTTCAGACATATTAATTTTTTTATACGAGGGTAAACTACAAAAACCCGCGAACCGGCTATGACGGGCGCAGGAAGCGCCGGCCCCAGTCCATCGGTTGATCGCGCACGGTGTATTACTCGGCGTTGAGGTTTATATCATTTCGGCGGAATATCGGTGATAATCAAGATTTTGGACTTTATATGTTTCATATTGGATCATACAACGGTTATCGGTGTGGTTTCTTTAATTTTGGGACAGTACCAGTGATAGAACAAAGGACTTCTCGGGACACGTGGCGATCGAGGCTTTTCATCTCAACTTCAGCAAAGCAGTCGGCGTCAAAGGTGAGTGGTTTGCCTTTTTACCGGGATTTTGCTATGCTTGACTGCCCGTCGAAAGTAAATATCGAAAGAAACGAATAACCTAGCGAATTCCTACTGTTCCCGTGAGTTATCGAAGGGTTCTCTCAAACATTATCAATCTTTTACCATTAAGTCCTATCAAAAAATAAGGTTGCAAGGTATCGAATTAAGGTATACTCGGAACAAGAATATTAACTTTGTACCCATATTTTGTTTGTAAAAGAAAAAAACCAAAGCAGAACTCCTAACTTCAGCGAATAGAGTAACAATACACTATGCCAGTGCGTAAAATATTTCATTTTATTCAACATCCTATTTTACACTAGCCAGTTGGGAAGCGTGGCCTGTTACATAGAATCTATGGTGGCCATTGACAATAAAATATGATGAGTAGGCGGGGGCCGCACTCGGGGTTTGTGCAGAATTTAAGGGTTTAAGTGTAGGTTGGTAACAGATGGAAATTGCTTAGTGGGATTATATTAACGAGGACAATAATTTATTGAATGATGTATGTATGACTTTTATACTGTTCATTTGGTGTAGTAAAATCTTTGTTAGATGTAGATAATTCAAATATCTTTCGTTATTTGAGCAAGTTTTGTTAATTTGTGTTAAGACATCAAACATAAAAAATGTCAGTAAATCGTTTGAATAATGTAAAACAATTCTCATGACGACGGATACACCGTATTACAGGACCATTACAATCTAGGCTCTCTCAGTCAGTTTTCGATAAGCAGGCTTTACTATGCAATCGCGCATTATGACAGACGTCATCGTTCCCATTACGCGAATAAAAAATCGAGTGCTAAACACACTAAACTTTTATGTGTGAAAGCTTTTTTGTATATTTATCCGTCAATCAAGTATGGTATGGGCTGACTTAGGTGTTACGTTTGTCCCGAATATAATAATGATAATAAATGGAACTGAAACAGATAGTTCCACGCATCCCGAGTCCGTCCCGCGCGCGCTAACTTTCAGCCTGCGCGCGCGCAAGCATTGTATGCACATGAGCGGCGCGACGCAGTGACGTAAACAAACAAGGAGCTGCTGCGTCACGCACATACTGCTCTTTACTTTATACAGCCCACGGGGACCAAACTAACAGTCTTAACAATAGTAGTGTATTTTTTGTTCTGAACTATCGGCTATTCCCGATCATGTTTGGGACTCTTTCATTTAAACATGTTAATGGACCTTCTCGTTTTATTACATCACACGTAAAAGCGTGCTACCGAGAAGGCTCCTAGGTGTAAACTCATACTCATTATAATTTTAATAATGCGACTCGACTATCTCATTGTTTTTGTATTTCAGATTCAGACAATAGAATCAGAAAATTTGAACCCAAATTGTTTTCTTGAACTAGGCTTGCAACGAAATCAATTTGAACAAATGTCTTTAATTTTATTAATGCGGGCATCCAGATTTAATAGCATTATAAAATTTCGAATTATCGTTGATAACCGTTTTGATTATTTGACATAAAGTTTTGTCACCGGCGCCCCACTCCACGTCACTACTTCGGTTCTCCCATCAGTAATAACAGCCGTCAGTCCGGCTGTCACACTCGTTAATACTTTAACGGTCTAATTACGCCCTAATACCGAGTGGATTGGAAACGGCTCGCCCAGAACAATTTGTGTGATTATCGATTGAGTGGACACAATTTTGATAAGTGTTTGGATTGGTCTGTCGTGTTTTTTATTTTAGAATTTACGATCCAAGTTTTTTTTCAATTTGATCGTTTGTGTTTGGGTCCCTGGAGATGAGGCAAGTACCTCCCGATTTGAAATTGGAACGAAAATTACTTTGGACGCTTCAATTCCCAATGGAGAATGTCCGTATACCTTTATCGGAGTATCTGACTTTCTAAACTATTCAAGTCGAACCATAATACCAACAAGTTAATTATGCACAACGATGACCCAATTCTACAGAATTTAAATTGTAGACAAATTATTGAAAGTTTTATTAAAAGAAAAGTCCAATATTCTAGGCTCCAAACATAAGTTTTAATTTGTTAACTTTAAAAACAGAAGACCTCGTCACTATTGAAATCAGGTTGACACATTACTTAGTAAACCAAGGCAGTACTTGTAGTTAGATGAAAATCGAAACAAACTTATTAACAAACACTGAACGCTAAGCAAAAATCAAGTCTATTTACACACCATGAAGTAAACAATTGAAGCGGGAGTTGTCAAGACGATGATACGCAAAGATGAGCAGACGAGAGACTGAGGCGGAAACGTCTCATACATAATGCAGGCTTCGCCCTCGGGATAATCGCGTCCGAGCTGTTTGTTAGTCAAATAAGCCATTGTGCCAGTTAACATTCGATATTGAAGGGCGGACTTCGGAAAGTTGACTGTTGTCTGAAGGGGAGAGTGAGAACGGACATGTACTTCACTAAAACAAAATCCTGTTCGATTCTGTTATCCTTGTATTGTCCTTTTTGGTATAACGAGTTCCTCCGTATGTGTTTCTGAATAAGAAATGCCACCGTTCAGTGTCTCTTCTTAGTTATCTCATAGATCACTGGAATAACAACCTAGTTCGACTGCATTGAGATCGGTTGCAGCAATAAGAATCTTCAGTTCATGAGAGTCTTTTCCAAACACAAAAATAATATTTTCAGTCTTACTTACACTACCGGCACCCTGGGCCTCTGGAACAATGTTTTTGTTCACTTATATAGCCATAGACTCACGAAATCTGCATATAAACTAGTCGACTGTATGTTCAGTTATTCCATGTATGTGAGTACAAACAATTCGTCCTCAAACCGTATAATATCATAATATATCTTCTATACTTCGTACATCGTAACCATTCCTGCAGAGAACAAATTCTAATTAGCCAATACATTGCGATAAGTGTACTAAACTAGGGGCAGATAGCCGTTCCAAGAACCCAATGATGCAGTTACGAGTTACTGGCAACGTGCAAGCGTTCCATAACTCCAAAAATGGTGTCACTATGCACTTACTATGCACAATGAAGTGTCTTGGCAAGATGCTGTGAAATGGCAGCGCTTTTTGTAGCCTAGCTGTACATGCGACATCGCTCGCGTTTTTCGAGAATTCAGTTCAAATAGAGGCTCGCCTGTATATATGTTACGGGCAACGTGATTAATCGGGAATTATGAATAAGGGCCGGCCTTTATTAATAATTCCCAAGAGCGTTGGGCAAAGTGATTAATTTATCACTTTGACCGGCCCGTATTAATAATTCCCGACGCCTCTTGGTCCATGTAATAAATCAGTGTTTGAGATGGCTTGTATTTATCACTTGGACCGGGCATTATGAAAAGAAATGTTTAAGGGTCACAAAAAAAAATAACCCTAACCTATTTTAGACCACCTAAGAAGCGGAAGACTAATGGATGGATATAGGTTAGGGTTATTTTTTTTTATGACCTTTTAAAATTCCCCTAGTCACGAACATAATACATGGTAACGACTTTTCATCTTATGTAATATTTTTATCTAAATAAAAGTAGGAAGTTAATTATATCAATAATTGCTTTTTTTAGTGTTTATTTTTAAATGTTCAATTGATGTGTCCTTTAACTTTTCATGTTAATATTGTAAGTTTAATAAGATTTAATTAGCAAAAACACTTCAAATAACCTATTTTATCACTTTGACCAATATGGGTTGGGAATTATTCATAATGGCCGGGAAAAGTGATTAATTTCGCTATTTTTATCACATTGCCCAATTGAGTAGGGAATTATTAATACAGACCGGGAATTATTAATACGGCCCGGGCTTATCACATGGCCCGTAACATATACATATTTGGGTTTAAAGTCAGTGACAGAAATTTAGATTGGATCATCATCGTGCCAATATACGAATGTATAAAAAGTAAACAATCTGTTTATCGTTTCCTATCACTAGTGATAAAAAGAAACGAACTTAAACAGACACACTTGAAAAATTGCCAGCGTCCATTTTCATCTTATTAGGTAAGCGTAAGGTACTTAAAATTGTGCAACTCCAAAAATCTTTTTACTTGCGCAATAAATGGAATACACCATGGAAGTGTTTATTTGTTGGCTAGCCTTCTGGGCACTGTTCCATTTATAGAGTGCTTGCTAGGCATTGCCTAGTTCTTAAAAACCGTCGTACCAACTCTTTTGCTTTTAACTACATAGATGCGTGGTAAATAGTCATACTTGTTTTTTTTATACTCTAACACAATCGATGACTTGATTTAGTACTTTATCACAATTATGTGTATAAATATGATTAAGTATTAAATTACTGTTATAGAAATTAATATGGCCATCTTATTCAATCAATTCAGACATCTGTTACAGCGGAGGGTTAAACTGCTTTGCCTTTAAAGGTTCAACTTGCCAAAACTTTACTTTACAAAATGTTTTTACAGGTGTTTCCACTGTGGAAACCTGTCCGATAGCTGAGCAAGCTTTAAAATTAGAAGAGACTTGAGAAAGTTAACTAATTGTAAAGTATTTTATAAGTTTTACCAATTGAAATATTGAACAGTATAAAACATAAAATATATTTCACAAAATAATTATTAAGTACTTTTTGCAAAATTTTGATTTTGATTTAACAATGAGTAAACTTGTAAGTACAGCACAATTTTTGAAATGATATGACAAAATGAAATGCCTTGCAGAACAGGTAATATAGTTCATCCAATGTAGTTTGTTTGTTGATTTACAAATCTGTTTACCGTCCACCCAGGAATTAACTTCTATCAAGTTTCCAATCCAACTATCTCAGAAACAGTTGAATTTCGTTTTAAACCGTAAACATTGCAATCCTTTGGCAAAGTTTAAAGTTCGGTGTTGTTAAATGCAGTTTCAGCGGGCACGTAGCTCGGCAAAGGCTATGTTTACCTGTTGCTGAAGCGCATTGAATAACAAGGAGGGATCAGACAGCAGCTGAAGAGAATAAGAATGGATGGAAACTTCTTTGTTATTTACTAGCCCTTCTGGAAGACCTGTCGATGTCATGTCAAGTTTTAAGTGAACTGGAGTTTGAAAGGTTTTCCGAGGTTATCGCTTGCAATTTATGGTGGCAGAGTTGAGTGGTGCCGAGAGCGAGGTTAACGTTCAAAAAGTTAAAGTTCAATAAGAAAATCAAAATAACGCATCATTTTAACAACTTAAAATACTTTGCTGTTGGCTGAGATGAGATCAAATATATTTTACTAGCGGCCGCCCGCGACTCCGTCCGCGTGGATTTCTTTTTTTCGAAATAAAAAGTAGCCTATGTTCTGTCTCAGGGTCTAAAGATTGTCTGTACCAAATTTCATCAAAATCGGTTGCGAGGTTTAAGCGGGAAAGCGTAACAGACAGACAGACAGACAGAGTTACTTTCGCATTTATAATATTAGTTGGGATGACCGCATGGCATCCGCGATAGAAGATACAATTGCAGAAGTAATACAGTTCTGATCTATTACCTACTTTCTTTATCAAATTTAAGAATTTCTCTTAAGTTATTACTTATTACTAGTTATTACTTTTGATATCGTTATTACTTTTGATATCGCATTGCATTTAGCGTCTTCATAAATTTTCATTAGGTAACTTGTATTACCAAAATATGTTCACGTAACAGTACTGATCGGTGAGAAATAAAGCTGTAAAATTAAATCGATAAAAGCCTACCGTTTAATAATGTGTGTTGAATAGTTAACTCTGCACCTTGCTTTGCGATCACGCGTCCTAAATATTTGATACCACCATTAGGATTCCTTATCGATCGCAAGCGATTCAGTTGAAATTAGTGTCTGCAGATACGTGGCTTACATACGTATGTGATAGCTTTTTGACAAGTGTTCGTGTAATCCGTACATCGTTTATGATTTACTAGCGGCCCGCCCCGGCTTCGCCCGTGGTACTTGTCCACTATTTAATGGATGATATTATACATAAAAACCTTCCTCATGAGTTACTCTATCAATTAAAAAAAACCGCATCAAAATCCGTTGCGTAGTTTTAAAGATTTAAGCGTTCATAGGGACATACAACAGGCAACATGACAGAAAAAGCGACTTTGTTTTATACTATGTAGTGATTCATTACTTATTAAAATTTGCTACAATTTTTGACATTTTGCCTTTTTCATTTATGGCCCTTTACCCAATCTTTACCACTATTACATCTACCAGTCATTATTTGGCTACAGCGCAGCGTAGCTATGCAGAATGTAAAATTATGTTTACAACTTAGCAATGTATATTCTTGTTAAGATCTCCAGAACCTTAAGATGAAATTCACGTTCCAGATCCATTGATATTTGCTTCTCGAATCAACCCACTTCCAAACTAAAGAGTCATTAACTTGGACAGGGCCTAGCAACTTCAATCCTAGATTACCATCTGTTTATTTATTTCTTAGTACCAAAATATTTTTGATGATGGAACTCGTGGGTCGTGTGTCATCCGATAGTAAGCGATACCGCAACCACCCATGAACGTCTACAACCCTTTAGGAGCTGCAAGTATGCTTGTATAATAGTACATTTTCCTATTTCAATAAAAGTAGTGTAATTAGGGTAAGGAGAAGGAGGGTAGCAATTCTAGTCTAAATGGTCGCTGACAAGAATCTATTACCCCATTTATAACAGAACCGAGTTCTTTTATAGCTCAATGCTGCCAATAATTCTCCATTCGTCCACTTTTAAAACGTAAGTTTCTTCTCGTAGAACTTAAGTGAATTAGTTCTGAGACCTAGTAAGTTACTATAGGTATTTTATTTTGTTCACAATGTGCTGTAATAATGCAGGTAATACTTATTTTAATATACTTTGATCTTCGAACCCTTGCAAAATTAACTACCAATAAAAATATGCAATATCATGGAAATCTCATATCTTCATATTCGTATTCACTCAAGTACGTTCATAAAAAAAACATTGTAAGACGACGACAGAGCACAAGGAAAACCATAACAAGAATAATAAAGCCCGTTAAAGCCTTTAAGTAAAACCTCTTCAACTAAGTTCGAGTCCAGTTCGTTAATTTAATTAAACTACAAATTAAAGAATTTCTCACTTCACTCAAGATTGCTTTGAGAACTCGCTAAAAGCCATTACCGTAACCCTAAACTGCGGGGTCCGTTGCTATAAACCGGACACTAACTACTAACAGCCTTCATCCGTACTTAATTTGCAGCCTCCAAAGAAAACTAGTAATTTATACGTAACGCGCATTACCCCAATTGCCCACCGCACTCCACAGTCAACACCACCTTCCCCGTTGCAATACTAAATTTAAAACCAATTTAGATAGCAGTAAAGCTGAATTTTGCTCGACTGTAATATTGCTTAGTTTAATTCCTTAACTATTCAGGTCCGGTGTCCCCTCATGGTCCGGTGAACATCAGGATCGGGTACTTAATTACGTGATAGTAGCGACCCATTTTAGGCACACTCACCCTACACTGTTTTGCGAGAGAGTACAACAAACGTCACAGAGTAGTGAACTTCCTCATCAATATATTGGCACACGAGTTGAACTTTCTGCAAGAAGTATGGAATGTATTTGCACTGTGACGTAAACTAAGGATGTTTTATCTATAAGAGCGACACTATATCCGAATGTCAGAATAGCTATTTTGCTAACGACCATGTGTTGGTTTGACAATACAATTTAAGGGTAGGAAGGGTGTGTCTTAGATTTGGCGGGGACTATCTTCCCTTTGATTAATTCGGCTCTAATGGCCCTCTGGAATTTGTAATTTGAAACTTGTGCGAACTATTTTCTTGGGTCCAAATGGAGATCATATTGATTTTCAGTCTTTCAGTTGTTAAAGGTGCTTTTGATGACTAGACTGGTAGAAACTGAACTAAGATACTAAAAGATTACCTAGGTAAAGCTTGGGAAAGCTACCCATGGGAACTTCAAAAATGAACTTCTATAATAGTAGTAAGAAAAATTTATTAATTTGGTAAAGCCTTAATTTTGTACTGCATTTTTATACATTGACACACCTTCTTTTCACACAAATCAAGATTGAACGTCCTATGAAAACTCAAACTCTCCATAAACCGTCAGAATAACTTAATTTTGGTGCTATTTAAATTCCAAATCAGTATACATGTATGTATCTAAGTACAAACGAAACTTTCTTTCCCCAAATAAAGTAGAAGATACGAAACAGTAACGAAATAAAAAACAAAATGTAAATGAAAACAAATGTCCCACATTTACTCGGACCAATCGCACTGGATTTGAAAATGGAATAGAACGCAATCACGAAGGATAGCGTCCCAAAGCCATTCTACTCACATATCACTGGATAGCCGACCAGTGCTTGACCCCTGCTAACACTGATAGTTTCCCCTTTCCTTTGTATTAGGTGGATGTAAAAGGAGGTGAGGAGGGTCAACCTATCTGGTCGGTCGCAGGCGTGAAGGGGTCGTGAATGACATTTGCGTAAGCGGCTGCCCGAACTCGAGATTAGCTGATCCGCGACGCTTCTATCTTCTATCTGGATGGTGTTGGCGTAACAATGCCCGCTTTAAATGGATATTCCATTAAATTAAATACTTCCAGCTGCTTTATGCTCGCTTATAATTTTCCACGAAGAAAGGTTGCATGACACAGGAGGAAGAAACTGAATGTAATAAAATTCGCCCTTCATTTTCCAATTTTCAAATCTTGAGAGTCATGATATAACTATAAACTTTTATTTGCCTGATGAGGACTTAAGGCGGAAGACACATTTAGTGTGATCCCGAGTGCACGGGTTATCTTCTTTAATTTACTTTATCAAGTACCTCCAATTGGCACGGTCCTTGACTTCTGCCATGGGATTGATCCTGCGAGTCGTAGCTACTAGGTCCTTATTTAAATTGTATCGATTAGAGTGAATTGTAATGACAGCAATCAAGTACCTCTGACGGATGGTGTCTGCGCCTATTGTTCGCAATGAGCCATTTTGCTCAAGCAATGTTTTCGTAATTCTCGTAACATTCCACACCTTTAGTCAAATTTGCAATTACTGATGTGATCTTTAAGCTGTCTTAGTTTTCATGTATCTTTATTTCTTACTAGCGGCCGCCCGCGACTCCGTCCGCGTGGTTTCCGGTTTCCGCAAACGTAGGTATACTATATACTATACCTATAAAGTTCCATACAAACATTAATCCCCTTTTTCATCCCCTTGGGGTGGAACATATAAAAATCCTTTCTAAGAGGATCTTTATGTCATAGTAGCTTTATGCATGCCAAGTCCCAGCCCAATCGGTTTAAAATTGACAAAGTTTCATACAAACATTAATCCCCTTTTTCATCCCCTTGGGGTGGAACATATAAAAATCCTTTCTAAAGGGATCTTTATGTCATAGTAGCTTCATGCATGCCAAGTCCCAGCTCGATCGGTTTAAAATTGACAAAGTTTCATACAAATATTAATCCCCTTTTTTATCCCCTTGGGGTGGAACACATAAAAATCCTTTCTAAGGGTATCTTTATGTTAGTAGCTTCATACATGCCAAGTCCCAGCCCGATCGGTTTAAAATTGACAAAGTTTAATACAAACATTAATCCCCTTTTTCATCCCCTTGGGGTGGAACACATAAAATCCTTTCTAAGGGGATCTTTATGTCATAGTAGCTTTATGCATGCCAAGTCCCAGCCCGATCGGTTTAAAATTGACAAAGTTTCATACAAACATTAATCCCCTTTTTCATCCCCTTGGGGTGGAACATATAAAAATCCTTTCTAAGGGGATCTTTATGTCATAGTAGCTTAATGCTTGCAAAGTCCCAGCCCGATCGGTTTAAAATTGACAAAGTTTCATACAAACATTAATCCCCTTTTTCATCCCCTTGGGGTGGAATATATAAAAATCCTTTCTAAGGGGATCTTTATGACATAGTAGCTTTATGCATGCAAAGTCCCAGCCCAATCGGTTTAAAATTGACAAAGTTTCATACAAACATTAATCCCCTTTTCATCCCCTTGGGATAAAATAATAGATATATACTATAGCCTATAACCTTCCTCGCCAAATACACTATCCAACACAAAAAGAATTTTTCAAATCGGACCAGTAGTTCCTGAGATTAGCGCGTCCAAACAAACAAACAAACAAACAAACAAACAAACTCTTCAGCTTTATATATTAGTATAGATTTCGTAGGTGGGAAAGGGAGAGAGAGAGTATTAATAGTTGCGAGAATTTCTCTTCAGTGAGCTGGATGACCACTAACCAAGAAGTACAAAAAATTCAATCCTAACAAGATATTTTTTGATTATCATCCGCTTATCTCTTCCGAATCTCAGCAGAAATCCGTTCTGGGAACGTTACAACGCGAATATTCACTCGATATCGGTTAACGAGAAGGATCTTCGACGGGCTAACCCTGTTTGATTGATTGAGATGACGCTTTTTTCCGCTGAGGACCTAGTATTTGCCGACCTAATTGCGTCCGCTACAAGATATCCGACAGTGAGAAATGGTGCGTTTAATGCCGCTCGATTGGAGTAAATTGTAAAGACAGCCATCACGTACCTCTGCTGGGCGGTGACTGCGCCCATTATTCGCAATGAGTCATTTTGCTCAAGCATTTTTTTCATATTTCTCGTAACATTTCACACCTTTAGTCGAATTTGTAATTACTTCTGTGTTCGTTAAGCTGTCTTAGTTTTCATGTATCTTTATTTCTTGTTTCTTAGCTGGGAAAGGGAGAGAGAGAGTATTAATAGTTGCGGGAATTTCTCTTCAGTAAGCTGGATGACCACTAACCAAGAAGTACAAAAAATTCAATCCTAACAAGATATTTTTGATTATCATCCGCTTATCTCTTCCAAATCTCAGCAGAAATCCGTTCTGGGAACGTTACACCGCGAATATTCACTCGATATCGGTTAACGAGAAGGATCTTCGACGGGCTAACCCTGTTTGATTGATTGGGATGACGCTTTTTTCCGCTGAGGACCTAGTATTCGCCGATCTAATTGCGTCAGCTACAAGATATCCGACAGTGAGAAATGGTGCGTTTAATGCCGCTCCCTTACAATCAATTTCCCTTGGATTAATTGAGCTCGGGCGTTACAGTGATTTGTGTGTAAGGTTGGGTCTATAGACAGTCGATAGTATGGTTCGCGATGTTTACTGATGGATCGGTTGCTGTTATCTATAATTGACTATTATTTTAGCAGCAAACAATCAACAGGGCGTTCCTTTAATTACTTTCCCTAATTAATGTTTAAGTGAAACAGCTTAAATGCCGCACTAAGGTATAAAATATATTTTTATTAAAACTAGGTTATTTTTACAAATGTTAAAGTTTTCAAGCCTTCAATAAAAGCTTTCCTATATGTTACGAGTAAGTTAGGCTAGAATACTGGTCAAACAAAATTTGATCACTGCCATTTTGTTTAACCTTAACACAGTGAAACAGCACTTCGTAACTGTTGTGCTATGTTCTAGCTGGTGAGTAAGGTCATCAGAGCTCTGTTGGAGAGGGTTTTTGGTTTTAAAGGCACGCAACGCATCTGCATGTCTTCTGTCTGACGTTCTTGATGTCCATGGGCAGCGGTAATAACAATCATGTGACCCTCTTATTAACACAAAAAAAAACCTGTTGATTTTAGTAGCTAAATCAGAAACAACCTTAAAACTTAACTGAATGCAACTTCCTGCGATGAAAAGCGGCGTACCAACGTCAAAGATGATCGCAGCGGCAACTGCCAAACTTTTAGTCGTCCACTGCTAATTTGTTATGAAGCGAATCCCATTACCATTCGCCAGTGGCACTCCGAGCTCCCAGTTGGGACCGGGAGTTTTGTAGAGGGTTATAGAGACGTAAACTTCGCTCGTTAGGGTTAATATGCCCGGATTTTATCACAAAATTTGTTTTCGGTATAAACTGTACGCTTGAAAATTTTAGTTTAGTGCGACCGTGATTTTTGAGTGGCCACGACGACGACGAATTGTTGCTTTCATGATGATTGTTGTTACAGTAGTTACGAAACCTTAAAAAATGGGAGTAGTTTTATTTTCATCCAATGGTTTTCTCGGACATTTTTAATCTGCTAGTCTTGACTCCTAAGATATTTTGCATACGAAGGGATTCGCAATTAACTCAAGAAGCCGTTTTAACATAAAAAGCAGCCCAAAGTTTTGTAGTACACATTCCAAGTCACTTATATGTGAATAAGTACATATTATACACTTCTGTTGATCCTCCAACCTTTAAAGCTCAGATTCAATCTTGGTGGTCCTTTTATCCAAAAATCGATAATTATTTGACCAATATTAGTCTCCGTTTGTTAATGTACGTACATGTATTGATAATAATAAGTAATACTAGCGGCCGCCAGCGACTCCGTCCGCGTGGGTTACGATTTCCGCACACAGTCTTACTATAAATAGCTGAAAAATGACGGTCTATATGCATGCAGTCCACTTGAATACTTTTATGGGACTAATTACTCAGGATAGAAATATTAGTCAAACTACAACAAACGGAAAACGCATATCATTAATAATAATAGTCGGGAGACCTTATACATTTGAGAAATCATCTGTTCACCGCGATTCAGATCCGCGGCCGCGCCTCTAGCGAGGTGCGCCATCTATCGGCACATTTTAGAACTAAATAGTTCGCTAGCACAATTATTACAATGATAAAATAAAGGAATATACAATAGCTTAAAGCCTACCTCGACAAATGGTAAGTGGTAAGCGGACTATCCAACACAAAATGTTTTGTCAATTCGAACCAGTAGTTCCTGAGCTTAGGGCGTTCAAACCAATTTGGATCTTGAGTTGCACGTGTTATTGTGAGTCAACCATAAAAGATAGACATATGCTGTTGGGGGATATTTTTTAGGCAATTTTATGTAGAATATTTCCGTCATATATGATTTCTATGTGACTTTAACCATTAAGGCTGCACACGCGACTGAAGCTTAAGAAATGGAGTAAATTCTCCCGTTTTTCCCACATTTCCCTTCACTACGCTACTCCTGTTGATTGTAGCGTGATGAAAAGTATCCTATAATATGCCCAGGAGTATGAAGAATAATGGTACCAAGTTTCGTCAAAATCCGTCCAGTAGTTTTTGTTTCTATAAGGAACATACAGACAGACAGACAGACAGACAGACAGACAAAAATTTTACTGATTGCATTTTTGGTATCAGTATCGATCACTAAACACCCCCAGATAGTTATTTTGGAAAAATATTTAATGTACAGAATTGACCTCTCTACAGATTTATTATAAGTATAGAAGATGTAGTTTCAAATCATATTTATGTCATCCCGCGTAAGATGACTAGGATATTATCCTTATGTGCATGTAAACTAGCAAGATGCACGCATTGTATGCAAATGGGAATGTCTAGAAGGACATCTTCGTTAGAAATCGGCTTGGAATTTAATATAACCTGGGCGAGGTCAAGGGAGAGAGGAACTTCTGAACTTAATATATTCATGAGGTTCTGTCTCAAATATTCATTATGGAATTTTGTTATAATGACTCTTAATGAATAAATATCTGACAACGTCACATATACAAATCTGAGCAGTTGTGTTTTGGATATCAGTAGCGAAAATTATTACACATATAGCAACATAAACATGTAGATTCATCTAAAACCCCCAAAAAAACTATACTTTTGTGCAAATGTGATCGAACCCGCGACCTCTTGGCTCAATAATGTAGAACTAAACATTTCATCCAAATAAATAAGTCGCTTTGTTCTTTGAATAGGAACGATAAGAGATCTTTAAAATAATAGTATGGTTTTCTCCAACTGTCATATGAGTGTTCAAAGTTAGATTGGAGATCAGCTGTTCCCGTGACGCGGGTCTAAGTTAATTTCCGGCTTCCGTCACTCCCACAGGCTCCTAATGGAGTTTATCCCGAATCCTAATGTCCGCAAACAAAACTTGAATCGGTAGACGGGACATCGCATGGAATTGGTTGATTAAGGTTGTATTGTGTTTCGGGAAGAGTTGTAATTACATATTGTTTGGGTCTTAAGGGTTGATGGTTGAAAGATGACTTTTTAGAAGTGTCTCCTCTATGGCAAGATATAGATATTTCCAGTTGTATTTTCATTAATGCAATTCTTGACCTGAAACTCTTTGCCAACTGAAATAGCACAAAAAACTAACAAGTAATAAAAGGTCCTAATAATATAATATTGAGGCCGATTCGATCAAACCCAATCTCGTTCCTCCCTTCCATAACGCGGGAAATAACACTAAAGGAAAGAATTGTGGCGGCTAATAACGACCCATCACAGCTAAACTCCCACGATATTGAATCGACATGCCGCACCAAATAAATACTCAAAATAAATTATCCGTTTCCAATAAAACAACATCCTTGCTACGCTTCGAGGAGCAGTGTGGTCGTAAGTTTGCTTGCTGTACCAAAATTATGCCTTATTTCGGTCACCTTGGGTTGATTGTGGCTTGGTGGTGATCTGTCGCTGTGGCACGCGTCTCGTATCTATAGGGCGGAGTGTGAGTTTTCAAAACCCCATCCTCTGTGTTTAATCGAGCGCGGGTAAACATCGCATTTTTCGCTTCCCGCGGAAAGCATCGATGGGGTATCCGTGTGATTGGCAAGGGTACAGAGACTCAGTCCTGTATGTATGAGTTATTGCCTAATCTCATTATAAAAGTAGTCTAAAAATATACTTACCACTCTATTCGCCGTCAGTTGTCGTAAATACGCTGTGGAATCAGTTTTGAAGTGAGAAATGAAAATATGTACGTGCATAATCTTTTACGCTAAGCGTTAAAATCAAAAAGAAACCCTAACAAATTAAACATTATAATAGCTATGGTACTAAAACAATATAATAAGCAGCTCCTTACCCCTGTTCCCGTACCAAGGCCACCGTTGTACGATAGACCTCTTTCGCTAATGGAGTATGAAACGTGCCTTCTGTGTTACGTTCTGAATCGAACCATTGTAACTCTCATTGTACTCGAATCCAGGCATTCCCACGTATGAATATGTTTTGTAGGAGTGCAATCATTAATCATGCATTGAGTAGCACAATAGCTCGCGTAATGGACTTCGGGTTGTCGCGAATGATGATGGCTGTATAAACGTATAAGGAGGCAGCAGTGGCAACAATGCTGTAGGTGCTTTGTCTCTTCCAGACGAATGTATCATGGTAGAAGCTCAGTTATTAATGATGTAATAAATATTATTAAGCTTTGTGTTACCGTTGGCACTACGCCTATTGTTTGAGATAACGAAGATTAAGGTTCAAAAAACTATGTTCTCTCAAGATCGAATAAAATAGCGTTATTTTAAGATTCCTGAACTTTCCCATTGCGAGATAGATATTGTAATGCCGCAAAACAGGCTTTTTGATATAAGATACACTGGTTGTATGCTTCAGCATAAATTTTAAAGAAGCAATAAAGTTAATTTCATTCTTTTAGTCTGATTATGTGATTTGTTATTATCAAATGTGTAACTTATCTACCTATAATATTTTATAAACAAAATATTATTTAAAAACATAAGTTTATGAGTGGTTGCGTTGGGGAGAACTAAAATGTTTTTCTTCCCGCACATTTTACTCTTAATTATTTTAGTACATGTTTTGACATTCGTATTAAAATTATATTACTTTTCTTAATACCTCTTACGTCATCATAGCCGTGACATCATAATCGCACTTAAAGAGACACGCCATTAAATTTTTATCGCCCGGAAAACAGGGAACTGATGTTAGTCCAAACTAAAATGATACTGGCCGTATTATTTGACAGCGGAACTCATATTAAACACACTTTAATTCTTCAATAAACAACGGCGCAAGTCACAAAAGCTATTATAGAAATATAAACCTTGATACAATGCGTTTAGAGTAGATTTTTAATTGCGAAATAGAAATGCTTTAAGGTAAGCGGTATTGGTAAAAGGATGATTAAAAATCCAGAGCTATCCATCATGTTGCTTGTCCGTAGCGATACGAACTGCTACTTATTTGAATAAAGCCCTTCTGAAAATTGCCGCCAGTAAATAGAAGCCACTTTAGTGTTCCATATTTATAATTAAGATCTTTTCGTGTGTTGAAATAAGTATTTGTAGTTTCTAATTTTATTTGTTAATTATATTGTAAAAGTTAAGGGAAAAGGAAAATCCTGTAACGCAATAGGTAGTAATGACAATATGACATTCTTTAACAAAACAAATCCAACTGAGCTCATTACTGAACCTCTGTTAAATATATTTGTTGGGTTTTATACTATTCTTACCAACAATAAGTATTTCAATTGCGTAGACCCATATACAAACATTCATATTTAATTTTAATATCACTAATATACTTTTTCATCATAATACGGCAACGTTTAAATCTAATGCCGTGTATTTCAATCCTTTTTGGTTCTTCATTGAAATTGTCGCTACTCTACGAGAGTGTTAAGTCTATGGTATCTTATTTACATTTTTACGATTACGCTATGATGGATGGAGTCGATAATAACCCGTCTATATGAATATGGTCGTAATCCAGTGTTTGTTTACCGAAACATATCATCCGGCGCGGGCGCAGGTACACAGAGCTTTGAATTGATCGCTCTCTTCGGAAACTAATCATTGTACCCTCCGGTAATCGAGCGTACACAGATTTAAACGCTACTGTCATGGGATTAAGGGTCGAAATTAATGGGTTTGATTTTTTTGTCGGTTTATGGAATGGTTCGGAAGTGTAACCACTTCCTTGTTCCTGCTAGTGTTCTAAAGATAAATCGTCTTTTGTTCAATATAGGAATCGATTTTGACGAAGACTGCTATCGTCGGGGTATTCGTTAACCTTCCCCGCAAGGCACTCTCGGGTCCTATTCTTGTAAGATTTCTTTTTAAACCAACTCATTCAGTTGTATGTTTAGTCTGACAAAGGAGTTTTATTGCCTTTTTAATTAATTGTTTTTTTTTTATATTTATTGCGACACTTTAATAAAATATTTCCGGCGACCTAATTTTTTCACACGTATTTTTTGTTTGTTTATGTCAGAGGCGGCAAACGAGCTAGCGGGTCGCCTGATGGTAAGCAATCACCGCCGCCCATGGACATCCGCGAGACCAGAGGTATCGTTGATGTGTTGCCGGCCTTAACTCCATACCCTAACTGAGCTCTGGCAACCTTACTCACCAGCAGAAACATAGCACAACAGTTACGAAGTGCTACTTCACTGCGGTCTTCTGTAAGGTGGAGGTACTTCCCCAGACGAGCGGCTCATTCGAGTGGAATTTCCACAAAGCTCTACCTCTCTTAAAGTATAATTTTTTTATTATTTTGATGCTGATATATTTTTTTTGTCAAGAATGGCTATATTAACTGTAAAAATAAATGTGCCTTTTTTCCACGATTTCCCCGCCCAAAGTCCATATAACGCTGCCTCCCACATTTCCACCGTTCAATACAAGCCTGTAAATAGGCCAGGTAGTAGGGGTCCGCAATAAATTCACCATCAACCGGCTGGTGATTAGGCAGTTTACGAGCCACCTGATGGCCGTATCATCGTCCGTAATAAACAATTGACCCTAATGTTTACGGGGCATCTAGTTTATGGCAGCTGTGAGGTCTACTATATTATATTAAATCGTAATTTGCAGGCCACAGAGCAAATGCCTTATAATAAAGTTGCCGCAAACATAGGTATTGAAGAAGAGGGGTCATGGGAAGTTTTTTCAATGAATTGTTTGCCAAATTAATCGAAGACTAGAAACCTCGATCGTATAATCTATACTTATATAATAAAACTTAATAATTAGTTTGTTTGTTCGTTTGTGTGTGAACGTCCTAACCTCAGGAACAACTGATTTGAATTGAAATAATATTTTTGTGTTGCATGGTCTATTTCTCGAGAAAGGCTTAAAGCTGTAACATCGTGTGCGGAAACCTATGCTAGTCTTATACTTATACTAGCGGCCGCCCGCGACTCCGTCCGCGTGGATTTCGATTTCCAATATCCTATGTGTTATTCTGTGTATAAGCTATATTGTGGTAAAGTTTAATTCAAATCCATTCAGTAGTTTTTACGTGAAAGAGTAACAAACATCCATACATCCATACTTACAAACTTTCGCCTTTATAATAGAAGTAGGATTAAAATTTGGCAGACATCAGATTATCCGATGGCACATGTTATCCTCTGCATCATCCTCGTTATCAAATTTTTGAGTCTCATTTATAAGGGCATGTCTGCACTCTTACGTATAACTTATTTGATGAAGAAAATGTTTACCGTCGACCATCGTTTGTTTATTTTCAATCACTAGAGGTGTTCTGAATATCTCTCCCATTTGCAATTTTAATACGTCATGTAAAATTATAACTCCTCATCAATCTCCCTTATTAAATTATGTCACCATCGCATACGGACCCCTGTGATTACGATCCGATCGCTTGCTTGCGCATTTGCTGCAAATATTGCCAGTCATGTGCAAGTCACGGGGTGTAGCGACATCACCAAATGCTTTTTTGTCAATTTGTACAACTCCGAGTTCTATTCAAATGTGGCTCTTATTCGTAATGGAAGAGGGAAAAGGGTCATATGGGATTTGAGTGAAATGTGCCCATCATACTGTGGTGGGGTGTCCAAATTCCAAATTCTGTGTAGGACTACATGCGTTCTCGTGTACAACTGGCTGTTTTATTAGTGGGACGAATGTAGGTACGTGATGCTTAAAAAACTGAAAGAAAATAATATTTTGAGTATATATAAGTTAGGATTAAGAGCCTTAATCTCAAGACGCCATACTGGAGAGCATGATTACTCAAATTGTTAAGTGGGATGATTTTAAGGCAGCTTTGTGGATAATAAATTCTTTACAACATTATTCCTACTATGTAAAAGCATTTAATTTGCCTTGGCCGCATAATGCTTCAATCTGCTTATTTCTAGCAAATTTGATATGAACAAACGCATGCCCCTAAATCACCACATAACAGTAGGAAACTAAACAATATTTCCCAATAGTCTTCATGTCGTTGCAAGTTATAGTCATAGTATGCGCCTTGTTTAGCCAAATGTTTAGTCATGGTCGGATACGCAATCATGCGACAATCTTGATACAATATACTCGGCTGGCGTATCACCATTTTGTTAATAAATAATGTAAACACGAATAATGTACTTAGTTACGACAGAACAATTTGTTATTTTCACGCGCGTAACAAAGTTTACAAGCTCTTGGTGTTTTGTGATGTAACAAAGTTGGGATTTTTATGGCTTCATACCAGTAAATAACCACCACAATCTGATTTTAGTAAGAAAACTAAGAAGCATAGCTATGTGAAATGCAAGGTTTTTAAGATTTTTCAAGTACATATTCAGTTTAGGCATATCTGTGTGTTTCATTCAACTTATTATTTAGAAGGAATTTACTTTTATTCACGTTAATTCAATTGGCAGAAAAACTTGCAATCAGAATGGTAAGCGATTCGCAGTTACATATCGAACCAAGGTCCAAATTAGGCCCGATTTAAGAGACAAATGTTGTAAAAATAATACATCGAAAAGGTATTTCATTGTGGGTACGTTGGGATACAAAAACTCTAACCCCGGACCAACTGTCATGGGCAGTCATAGGTGATGTTATACGAACAAACAATGTGTGCATTGTGTATTTGTATTTTTTGTCAATATTTGTTTTATCTTTGACTCATTAGGGGCGCCTGGTGCGGCCACCGATGTTTTTTGCGACTGGGTGTAGGGGCAGACACGCGAGGCATGGTGAGTCATGATGACTAGGTATTGTGAGAATGGTGATAACAAAAGAAATGCCATATACGCTTTTTGAAAAATTTTTTTTTTTGTTGACACAGGCTTTTTATGTCTGAATTATTTTTTAACCTAAGAAAAGAAAACTTCCAGATATGTTACTACATAATATGTATAAGTATAAAGTAAACATTGCGAGTATGACTTACACATGAAAATGAGATTCAATTAGGCTGCTTTAGAAACTATTTTTTAATAATTTTGTCACCTCTACAAACCAATAAACTCATTTTAAGACTTTGTGACACATTCCATCAATAATTCGACTTGCCTTATTTTTCATACTCTCGGTTACCCCATCCGTTCCATACATAAATGTAAAAAACAATTTCGGCAAATTCCGATAAAATAAGACGGACGATACTATAATTACTGTGTAATTAACTACAAACCCACATACTTATTTAATAAATTAAATAAGATAACGAGACATACTTGCAATTATCATACAAATAAACGAGTAAAAAGTATGATTTAGCAACGGACAGACAAAATTATCGAGTCGTTATTTTGTTTGTGGCAACCAACATCAATGGGTTGTAATAAGTGGTTTGATGTTGAGGGAAGATGCCAAGAGTGAGTGGGTAATATTTATTAGAGTTCTGTAGAAATTGTACATCGTAATATTATTTCTTATGAGTGATTTGTTATGGATACAAAAAATAAAGCTGGCAGAACATTATTAAACATGGCTTACTTTAGGAAAGATCCTAAAGACTGAAAAAGGGTTAGTCTTAATTGAAACATAATGGGTAGGTGAGGTGCTTTTGATTCATAGTCAAAGGGATGGATGAAAAAAAAAACCTTTCTTAGGTACTCCATTATTGAACTGAAATTTTGGTATATATAGTCATCGTAATGTTTGCGCGTCGGATGTCGTGGAAAAAATATTATCTCTGCCGGTTTTTGTAAGATTATCGTATGGCAAAAAAAATGTCTTTTTTAACGTTAACGGAACTCCAATGAATACACTTCAGTAGGAAATTGGTCAGGCAAGAGAACATTATCGTAATGGCGGAGATGCGCGGGCGCAGGCCGCACGCAGCGGCCCGTGGCTTAAACAAACATCGGGAATTGGACATGTTTCCCTGCAATGCGAGTTGTAAGAAGTTATTAACGTTTTCTACCTTTTTCCCATCGATTTCTGACTTGCTTGTTTTGTTTTGGAAAGGAGAAATCCGTTTCTCATACAAACGGGGGCCTGGATGTGCACGGCTACAAATTGGTCACCGATTAGAACACTTCAAAAGATTACATTTGCCCAATTTTAATAGCTGAATACAACGGCCAAATATGTTAAAATCATGCATGAATATTCATTATTATTGCCATATCTATATGGTGTGACATCAAGTGATAGGACTGACATTGACGTATGACGTAAAACCATAATGCACTGATCTATATATAGACAAGACAAGATATAGGTCAGTGCCAAAATAGCTCCATTTCAATTGATACTGATCGTTTAATCGATCAATTGTTTGATTTTATTATTATCTTTATTATGAAGACGTAAAAAGTAGATCATTATTAAGATATAACGAATATTACAAATAATAAATGATTGTAGTTTTTCAAAATGTAGCAAAAAGACACTGGAACATGATGCATTTAATTTAATCTCCGCTTATCGATTTTCTCTAATCGATTATATAATCTGTTATGTTATTAGGTGCGTTTTTGAAGACAGTTAAAAATTAAAAAAATATAGTGCTATGTCGTTTATAAAGTGTGTTTGATAATGTAAAATATATAATTATGCAATTAACTTAAGTTGGCCAAAGCCTATTCCGTTGTTATTTATATAGGTTAATTAACAAAAATTTACAGTTTTTTTGGTATATAATTTATCCATGCACGATCAAGCCCAAAATGGATGGTCTCCTTTCTCAGTGGTGGAGTGACGACAATGTTTTTCTCCCTAGGAAATTATATCGACCTATATTAGGTTCTAGTTGTTTCTCCAATCCGAGACTTGTACAGACTATCTGCCCATGACCGCAATGGCCTTAATTATTTGTCCAAATATCAACAAAACTAGTTGAGTATATAAGAGAAACCTTTCATTCACAAAAGGTAATCATCAATCATATACATACTTAGATTGAAAATATTCGAGATTCAGACGAAATTGCACTTATAGATACACATACGAGCTCACTGACTTTTACCACGATTAAATATTTTGAAGTTCATCTTACCTATTATGCTCAAAATGAAGGTTAATGTTAGTTTTCTACTATATAGAAGAGTTCTTGGCTTGTCGTTATTACTATCTTTAGTAGGTAAAGAATTTGAGTATTTACATAAAGATCTACACAAAAACTATAAGCCGACCAGTTTAAAATGCAATACAATAAGTCTTCACCTTAAATATTCGAAGATTCTAGATAAACATCGTTAACTAAGGCCTTATTAGCGCGAAAGAATCTCAATTAAGTAATACGGTCGGGCCAAAACAGTAACCAGAACTGTTAAAACATCATAAAAACCAAATTTACAATAACATCTTTAAAGATCAAGCGAAGACGCGGCTTTCTGCGCGTTACGCGATGGCGGAGCTAGCCGTAACCGTAAATTTTAATAATAATTTAGGGAGCTGAAGGAAAATACGACATAATAAGGAAATATTGCGGCTCTAAGCACGCCCCGAGCCCTCTTACAGGAAGGTGGCGTATCGCAGTCTGTTTAGATGCGAACTTAAATGGTTCATTGAAACAGTGAATACTTTCTTTAATGAAGATCTTTGGGACTCCGGGGTTAATTAAATGTAATAACAGCTAACGAGAAATTTACAAACTGACATCTGTAACTGATACTGAGTTTTAGTTTTTTATATCCTGGACATTTAATTAGGAAAGCTGAACTTTAGGTTTGACCTTTGCACTCAAAGTTTTTGTTAACCATTAAGCTTAATGTGCCTTTAGACCCAATGCTGGCAGTTTCACAGTCATTCTGACAGAAACTCGGGTTTTTGTTGCATAAATAGAAAAATAACTTATTTAACTAATAAACTTTACTTTATAACTACACTTCAACGCGTCACCTTGGGGGCCCTCAAAACAGAAACACAACGGTATTTAGAAACATAGGATCTGTTAGGATATTGTCACTTTCGCATAGGAGGGTAGAATAATAGTCATCTTAAGGTCTCTTAGCCTGAAAATGCATGTCGTATTGCACCTGATACCGAGATCAAGGGTCATTGTGGAGTGCACCTGTGTGACGCTCTTAAGTATGCACCGTTGTTGCACAAATTTTGGCAGAAGGCATTAATATTCTAGAGGGTTTGCATGAAAATATAATGCATTTGTGCGCTTTCCATTTTTAATGCTTTGGCATTAGAACACGCATTCGAAGGTAAGCAAAAAGTAGTGCCTTTTTCTTTCGAACATCGATATGTAGTTATATTTTCATCTACAGATCATTTTCATTTTCATACACTAAGTAAATCTACGAGTATGTGTATAAAATGTAAAATACCTTGTAAAAACTTAATCTGACCAGTCGAAGATTTTTTCAGCTCAATGACCGTTTGCAAGATGATACAAGAATCCCATGCACGAATTCCTAGACCTGTCTTCCATTCTACGTAGTTCAACTGTCTATAGTTAGTTCACTCACTACACCTTCTTATGTATTTGCTTTTTATCAAGGAAAGGCAATATAACAAACGCATCGAGCGCAGCTTCCATGATAAGGGTACTCGATATTGCAATAAACCACCTCTTCAAACTTACGACCTTAATACAAATTTTCTTGTAATGTACCAGGTTATTCTCAATTTGAACTTTATTGAAGAGGGAATAAGGTTTATCAAAGTGAATAAGGGCAATGGCTAGGAATGCATTAGGCGCAGGTGAGTACTTCCCTTCCAGATCCCTCGCTTGTGGAATGTAAATAAATGAAGCAATCGAGGGTTAATTATTCAAGCCCATAATTATATTGCAGATTCTGGATGTTTATCTCCTAACTTTGTGCAGTCAGTTGTGTGTAACAAGAGTACGTAACTACAGTTTAAAGCTGCCATTGGAAGTTATTACTATGCAATGAGGAATTTTACAGAGGAGGGCAAAGATTTACAAGTTGCTCATTAAAACGATCTACAATGCTCAATGAGAGAGATCTAAGTGCAGCGGTATGAAAAGTTATTACTTGTCATGCTACTGAACTATTTGACTAATAGGAAACGCTTCGTAAAATAATTTCAAAATCATCCTACAAAAATACCTATCATTCATTTAAAATGCCATTCAGCATAAACTTACTCACTTATAGTAATTGGATCCACTTACATTTAAAGTAAAGATTAAATCAGATTAGCGAATATTGTAAAAGAGCTATAAAAACCCACAACTTTTAACAAACCAATAAAATTCTAATCTAAATTGTGTTTGTTCTTCATAAAAACATGACGAGACTGTTAATTTTGTACAGTTAAAAATAATATAAATAATGGTTTTTATGCTCAACGAGCATTAACAGTTAATAAATAATAATTTAAATTATTCGGACGTCGCTCAGCCGTCATGTTCGATGTCGAAACACGGCACTTGAGTGGAACGTTTTGCTGCGGTCGCCACACTTATTGGATCTTTAAGGATTGTCTTAATTTATTTTAAATTTTAAAGTATATCAAAATATTAATTATAATCCAAATTTGGTATCAGTAGTGTTAAGATGATTGGACAATGACCTGACGCCCCTTGTCGTAATATAAATATAACCTGGGCCCGTCAACCGATTGTGAAAATGAAACATCTAAATCGCCATCACGGTATGAGCGTATAATTTCATTACAACACAAAAAAAACAAGCATTTATACAAGAAAAATGATGCGATGTGTCAAAATGTGAACGAAAAAGTGTATACCTACAATGATTTAGACTATTTTTTGACACTTAAACAACCGAAGAAAAATTGTGTTTGTTGAGCCATACGTAATAATAGTATAGCTAATCATGAAGTATGACGCTTTTGAAAAGTAAGTTGTTCTAATGAATAATGCTAAATAAAGTATAACTTCGATCTGCTAGCTCATTAGTACTCTCTACTCCCCTCTTTCATACGGGCTTCATGTCCGACTCCTTTACTCTTAATGCTATACGTCTCTGGAATAGTCTCCCTGACAGTATTAGAAAAGCACCAAATAAGTTTTCTTTTAAAAGGCAGGTTCGTGAATTTCTGTCAGAAGCCTGACGTGGAATTGATTTTTATACATTGTTTCTGAATCATTATACAGGACATCATCATCAATATTATGTGTATGTATGTATGTATTTATTATATAAGATTGTATTTGTGTATGTTTATTATCTTATTATCTTTTGCTCTGTAAATTTAATTATCTTTAAATTATGTTAAGTTTGCTCACTACCGCATTCAAACATTTCGTTTTTTCTAAAGGTTGACTGGTAGAGAATGCTTTTAGCGTTAAGTCCGCCTTTTGTACCGTACTTGTGTGGTCAATAAAGTTTTTATAAATAAATAAATAAATAAAGTATGAACAGCATAATAATAAAATATGAATGTTTTATTTTCCAACAAATAGTTGATCGTCAGCCTTTTTGCTTAAGTATATCCCTTTAACAATAAAATTCATAGACATAATTATGGTCAAACAAAAGCTAACGAGTTTACATACAGTCCAAAACTGTAACATAAAGCGTGGTCGTAAGCCGGCTCTCTCGGCTGACACGATGTGATTACCGGCTTGTTTATTTTGTTGTTATTATTGTTTTTTATCTAAACACGATCGTGATTATCGAACGCGAGTGCCGGCCGGCTCGGCTCGGGAGTGATTCTGTTTTACCTTAGCTCTTTAGAGATCTGTGGAGAGAAGACAAAACGGAAATATAGTCGGACCAGAGGTGCAATTCACTAAGGGCAACTGTCATCATCTCACGGTTGTGTCATCTGCGACAGTAGAAATTTAGTACTGTCGCCGTTGATACAACCGTGAGATTATAACATTTGCGCTTAGTGAATTCAACCTCTGGGCATAGTTTTGTCTAAAACACATTGGTAGTGTCTAGTGTCTTCATATGTTTACAAATACAGTTTTTATAATGCTCCTTAACACTTGCAGTATCTAAATCTAAACGGGACCCAAAGAATTTAATATAGGAATCTAAAATCTTAATTAACTCTTTATTTCATCCTTTTGTGTACAAGACGTTCAATAAATAGGTTTTTGCAAAGAAACGAACGATACCGCCAATTCTAAAAATATTTCTTGTGTCAGATTAGAAACTAATCACAATTATGTCTTCTTGAATCCTGCCAAATGCAACATTTGGTTTGATCCTCACTTTTACATTACATATCCTGAACAAAACTTAACAGTATGAACAGAACCACAAATCAAAGCTCTTCTCAATCTTTACATATTTTTTTGTATGTGGCACCATACTTATGGGTGCACTGACTTTCTATGGTAAAGAAATTAGAAATGTTATTGAATTATTATTCAGTCGGTCTGTTATGGCTGTTTGTCATGGTGCTATAATGAATTATGTCAGTGTTTATTTAAAAATTGTTTATTAAAGATGGTCCTTTGGGATAATAATGTTCCCATGGTATCCACAGACGGGAACTGTAATTATCAGAAGTAGGATTTTTAGAGTATTTATTATTATAAAGAAAAAGGTCCCACCAATTCTACCAATTGTTTTGAACATCTATTGAAAAAATCTGCGATAGAACCAAATTTTTCTTTGCTCTTTATTTATTAGTGTTATTTAGAAATGGTTCAAGACTGACAATTTTTATCTGTAAACTATTACATTTACAAATTACAAAGATGTCATAAATGTGGTTTACCAGTTTACCAGTGATTTTATTTGCCCAAATCATATTTTACACAACAATAGTGACAATATAAAATCATGGAACTATTTTTCCGTGCAACCAGACAATAACACGAAGATACAGGGCTCTGACAGCCCATTCGCCGGACAAACAAGGATTATTCTGGAATCGATCGCTTCGCTTTAGTTAGAATAAAAAATGTAATTTTAACTTTTTATACTAGCCTTCTGTCGCGGTTCACCCGCGCGTAATTTCTTTTAGAAAATATTCCCCCCTTCCCCCCACATTTCCGGGATCAAAAGTACCCCATGTTCACAGGGGATAGTGTAACTACCCAACAGTGAAAGAATTATTCAAATCGATCCTGTAGTTTTTGAGTTTATTCATTACATACAAAAATACTCATCTTTCCTCTTTAAAATATTGGTGTAGACGTAGATGTTGATGTAAATGTACTGCCGTCATAAGGAAATAGGGCGCATCTACATAAAGTAGAAAATGGAGAAAAAAAATATTTTGTGATTATGAAATGAAAAACGTTGCTGCTTAGTGGGAAATAGGTATTTTAATCTTTTTGCAATTTTAAAACTTGTATGATTAGGTAGCCTATCATGACACATGAATTAAATTCAATTATATCAATATTATCTATTTAAAAAACACGATTTTCTTTTTCTTCTTAGTAAAAAAAAAACAAAAAACCCGCAATACTTCATTGAAAAGGCGTTTCTGGCTAGATACGTCTTTTCAACGTAGTAATGTTTGGAACGTTCTTTCATTGTATTGAAATTTGTTTCGAGGCTTACTAAAAAAGGGCGCATTTAGCTACTTGCTGCTTTTCTTCTAAGTATTGCAAACACCAATTATAAAAGAAAACTGTTAACGCCCGTTATTTTTTGGCATTTAATGAGCAATAATTGAAGTTTAAGGTAATTTTTTGCTAAAAATGACCATAGACTTCATATGCTTATGATCCAGTGTTGCTCAATGCCTTCTTTTTTTTTTATATGTCAGAGGCGGCAAACGAGCTAGCGGGTCGCCTGATGGTAAGCAATCACCGCCGCCCATGGACATCCGCGACACCAGAGGTATCGTTGATGTGTTGCCGGCCGTAACCCCATACCCTCCCCTACTGAGCTCTGGCAACCTTACTCACCAGCAGAAACATAGCACAACAGTAACGAAGTGCTACTTCACTGCGGTCTTCTGTAAGGTGTAGGTACTTCCCCAGACGAGCGACTCATTCGAGTGGAATTTCCACAAAGTTCTACCTCTCCGATAAAAAATGGAAAAGTACAAAGTTGCTTTTTAATTTCACACTTATTGATGCACTAGTCATAATTAAAACATTCAAAGAACTTATGTCAAAAAAGACGGAAGATCTATGGGGTATTTCAATACATATTCAAAAATCCATTATTATTCACGTTGCACATATTTAGCATTGATATTCAGTTTATAAATCTTATGAAATATATTAACTTCTTTATTTAAATCAGGAGAAAAGAGTGATCCGTCAAACTTCAGACCCATATGCATACATCCATATCTCAGTAAAATTAATGAAAAAATATATTTTATGAATTATTGTCATATTTAAATAAAGTTCCTTGTTAAATGAAAATCAGTACGCATTTACTTACAAACAAATCTACAACTGATTCAGGAGTTTCTTTAGTAAAACATATTTTTGACGTATGGGAGGCTAAGCAGGATGTTATTGGTAAATGTATTAAATTCACAATGCCAAATGTGCCACAACTTATTACAAATATTTCAATTAATTATGAACATATTTATGAAGTCAACTCAAATGTCGTTTTAGAAATTACTATAGATTCAAAATTACAATGGTGGCCCCATATTGTTGCTTTGGCAGGGAGACTCAGTTCCGACGTTTGACTGATATTAAAACGGCGATATTGGTTTATTTCAGCTATTTCCATAGTATTATGTCTTACAGTCTGTTATTGTGGGGATCATCTGCTGATTTACAAACATTTTTTGTACATAATACAGAAAAGGGCGATTCGTGCAATGTTATGATCTTAAGCCGCGTGATTTACTCCGAAAGATATTTCAGGAGATAAACATTTTAACTACAGCGTCGCAATTCATCTTTGACTGCATAATTTATACATACGCAAGGACCTACACATATTTTTTCTAGACAAAATAACTTTCATAGCTTTAATACAAGAAATAAACATGAGCTTGCCGTTCCCAGTCAGAGGCTTCATAAGACTGGCAAGTCTTTTATTGGACTAAGTATCAAAATATGTAAGAACCTTCCTGAAAATTTTATTGAATTTCCTAAACATGATTTGTTTATTAAATCATTCTTGATGAAGAAAGGTTACTATAAAATAAAGGCTTATTTATATGACAAATATGCATGTACATTTTAATCTGCTCAGCCGCACATAATTATATTTATTTTATTTGACATACCTAATTGTCATATTGAAAGTAATTTTTGAATAAGGCGTAACTGCTGAGTTTCTACCGGCATCTCTTCTCAGCAGGCCATTCTCTTTTCAGCTCGCCAAGTCGCTGGTTGGGTGAAAAAAGTTTTGACGAACAAAATAATTCACTAAGTGAATCAAACTGCTGAATAAATAATTTCATTTCATTTCTATACCTACTTAGGTTTAAAATCTTCAAAATAATAGATTTTTTTTTTGCGCACTTGCATATAATCTTATATCTGGGCGCATCTGTTAGAACATGTTCTTTACCGCGGCTTCCACTTCCTCCCGCAAACGCAACAATACTTAGTAGAAAAGACGTTACTGCCACGTACGCCTTACCGATTCTCGTAATACTTAGAAGAAAGGACGCATCTACTCAGATGCGTTTTTTCTTCTTATGATCATGTAGTTACGCCTTTTCAACCTATGAACATTAATATATTTTGTAAACGAATAAGACTCTTCTACTTAGTTACGTCTTTACATCTTAGTATTATACAGAAACGTCTTTCCAATTTAGTAATCCACAATAAATTTTGTAGATACGTCCTTTTTAGTTGTTCATAAAAGAAAGAGTATTCGTATTTCATAAAATTAAAAAATACTAGAAGGTGCGCCTTTTTCTGCTGATTCCGAATCACTATATAACTCAATTTTGGTAAAAATGTTAGATGCGCCCTTTTTCACTATGACGGCAGTGTAGAAGTGTAGATCGCTGAATCATAGGCCTTTATCTAACACACACAGACACTAGGCTGAAATTACGCTATCGAAGTTCGGCGGCAATGCATTTTCAACACCAAATTTCGAGACGTAACTTCGGCATGATGTGCCATCTTCCATCTAAAATACATTGCAGGCGTAGTCACGCCGAATTACGGTCGCGTGTTTTCTGTCTAGTGTACCTATTTCTATACTTTTTCTAAATTATGTCTAGAATAAAGAATTTTATTCTGTAACTTAAGTATTACTATTTTATGTAGTTGTAAAAGTATGTTACTTACTTCTTTTTACTAAACTGTTGTAGCTAGATTGTTCGAATATTCAACCCAGTTAAGTTTCCTTATCCTTATGACGCGGCCTTTAATTGTTTTTGCTAATTTATTGGTGTTGTGTTTGTTTAATGTTGGCTTTGCTGATAAATACCCGTCTGCTTACTTCATAAAATATGTACGAAAGCGACCAAATCATCACTTCAATGTGTATTTAAGCATCTCTACTGATATCAGAATAGGTTCGCAAACGCCATGACATTTCGTGTTGGCGAAATTGTTTGTTACTGATTCAATTCGTTCTGATATCATCCTTCGCATGGAACATTCTTCAAGCCAGTGTTTACTAGATGTTTGCTCAGTATTTCCTCTGAAATGATACAGTCAATATTAAAATCCAATCTTATTAAACCGAACATGGAACTTTTACGAGATCCTGGCACGATAGGTCTTCATCGATTTGTTGTGAATACAATAACAAAACATGAGGTACGATATAACATGATTGTGGAATAGACTAGAAAAACAATAGCTGCAAACCATATGTACATATGCAAACTAACATAGCTGGGCATTAACTCGTTAATCCGTTAATCGTTAATTAACGAAGTTAACATTTTGATTAACGGATTAACTTTTAAGTTAACTTCAAAAAATGTTAACGGACATGTTAACTTCCGTTAATTATGCAGAAGTCCGTTAATCGTTAATCCAATGCCTACTATTTACCGCACGGCTCCGCGGGACGAGGCGCGAAAAACAGGTTCAGACAGTGCGGGGCGCGGCGAGCGCGGCGCTTGGCAGTTTGAATGGCGAAGGAAGTCAAGGGAGCAATACGAGTAACAACGATGATGCCGTTGAAGACTTTTTTAATTCTATCACTCAGTTTATAGTAAAACCAAATGCTCCAAATCTTTAAAGAGTAAAGCGCACAGTCTAATTAAAATGTGTCTGGACATGAAATCGAAAGACTCATTCAACGAAGCTGCATTCCTCGGGGAACAGATATTTATAAATCTATTTATTAAATACAATACTGCTATGCCCTCAAGCGCTGCTGTAGAAGGTCTGTTTTCCACGGGTAAAGACATTTTAACACCAAAACGAGCCTCGCTTTCAGACGAGAACTTCAACATGTAAATGTTTATGAATGGGAATATGCACCTTACGTCCGACAATTCAATAACACATTTATTTGAATTATACAAGTATTTTGTTTTGTTCCTAATGGAAACCAACCAACAGGTTTTGCAAGTTCACTAACGCAACGATATAAAAATGCAATTTAAGACATAGTTAACGGATTAACGATTAACTTTAACTTGCGTTAATTCTTCGGAAATGTAACGCTTTAACGTTTAACGAAGCTAACTTTTTTTGTAGCGGATTAACGATTAACGAAGTTAACTATTTTATTAACGGTGCCCAGCTATGCAAACTAAGTTTGTTATTGCTGGAAAACTATGTCAACAACAGTTTATGAATGAACTAGATGTTTTAGCACACATATTGTTAAACTATATCTTTAAACCTTTCTCGACAAATGGATTATCCAACACAAAATAATTTTTGAATTCGACCCAGTTCCTGAGATCAGAGCGTTTAAAAAACTAACTCTTTTAAGAAGTGTAGATTTATGAAATGCTGGGCTGTATTACATATTACAGCACAGAAAAGCGAAATATTGGTTGCACTGTTTTTCTCTTTCATATTGTCAGTTCAAATCGCTCTTTCTTGCGTTTTGGTCTGTAAATCGATATCACCATAACAAATACTCAGTTTACTGTAAGATTTTCTAAATCACACACTACTGTTAGTGACAAGCACTCATCTAATGTGCCGTTCCGACCGACTTCGGTCAAGGCGATCACTTCGGATCTCGGCCGATCCGATAGAGCCCCAACTTAAGTGTTCCTAAATGGAATAGACCGCAGCGCTTAGTGGTTTATGGTTGCCTGTCTCCAATCTGAGTGCTTACAAATACAAATTATAATTGTGCTGTATATCTGGATCTGTGTTCAGGAAGGCTGCAGAACTGAAGTGGGGTTAGGCCGGCCATGTGTATCGCATGCCACAAGACCTATGGGCCCTATCTACCACCGAATGGCTGGATAGGAAGCAACCGCGTGGCAGACCAAGAAGATGCTAAAGAGATGAGGCAATTTGAACTAAGAAGAGCTTGTCTGCCAACTGAATCAACGTAAAAAGTTGCGCCTTTGATACCTTGTTCTTCAATCTCGCATATTGAAATTACATTATACCTATGCCTGGTTTTATCACTAGAGTACCCACTGGCTCTTTGGCTCCACTGGCTCTTTCCTCAGCTCGTTACTACGATTCTCTATTCTCTCTAGGCGCACCCAAAATGCGACAAAGGCAGTTTCAAAACACGTTAGATGTTTAAGAAGCGCTTGCCTGCCAAATGAATTGGCGTAAAAAATCTCGCGATCCACGAGTAATAGTTATTAATATTTTTTCCTACAAATCAAACATGCTAACAGGAACCTGATCGGGCGTAGTTTTGACAGGCGATACACGGCATGATAAGTCGCCGCGGCGCGGGCGCGTTTGATCCCGTGTTTATCTCGCGTATTGAATTTGCATTGTGCCCGGTTTTTTACTGGGACGTGAGCTGCCCGCCGATAGTAACGTTGTTATTATTGCTGAAGCGCGGTAGTGGTTGAGCCAAGTTGAAGTTTAAAGTTTGCGTGTGTGTAGTGTAACAATCCTAGGCATCTTAATTCCTTTACGCAAATAGGCCACTATGTTTAAGATTAAGCTTAAAGTGAGAAAGACCCCAGTTACAGAGAGTGCATCAGCATGAAATTGAATTCCTTTTTCTATTAGTTATGTGTACATACACATACCTAATGTTGTTGTTACCTAATTACAAAATGTTAGTTATTGTGAATCTTCCAACAAATAAATAAATTACCGTCCGAAGGTTCTTGTTTCGTTAACAAATGGTGTCATTTTTCAGTATCGTCTGTAAGCTAATTAGTTATCAGTGCCTACGCAAAGGACGTCAAGCGAATTGTTATTGATAGTCTATGCCTCTCCAATAAGAAACTTGGCACTCTCACCGCGTGTGGTGATAAAAGTTACTTCGCAATAAATTCTCACTTTGTTCTGGCCGCCAGTTTTTTTGCCGAACCTCGTTAGCTCGAGAGCGAATAGTGATAATTAGGCGGTACGTCGATTCGCGGCGTCTATATTCCAATGGAAGTTTTAACGAAGCGCGCAACTTGTAATGAGATCGCTTGGGGCGGAATATGAGCAATGTTGTCGCTTGTCCTTGTAAAAGTTGACGGTAAGTTATGCTTTATGATAGTGTAGTAGCCTTTTAGTGTAGGAAGACACCAGGCTGAAATTACGCGAAGTTCAGCGGCAACGCATTTTTATACAAAATTACGCGACGTTATTTTGGCATGGTGTGTCATCCTCCATTTAAAAAATACATTACAGGCGTTTTCAAGCCTAACTTCGGTGGGTTAATTTCGGTCTGGTTTGTTTAGAGAAAGGTAACCAACTCCGAACACTACTTTTCTACCAGTTTTAATTTCACACTTAAATTAGAATAAGAAATAATATTCCAGATCACAAACACAGTCGAAAATCATACTATAATTAAGTAATTTAAAACTATTTCATTAAATTGCCGTGCGTGTAATATTTGTCATATTCTTATTGAGTTTTGGTTTTACTTTGGTGGTAATCAATTAATTGTAATCAGTTTATCACATTCACAACCCTTATAGTTGCAAATAATTACTAAAAGATATATCCTTGGCTACCTTTTACCTATTGTTAATGTTTCAATTGTTCGAGTGTCTGTAACGAGTGATTCAGGTGGGTGTCATCACCCAGTTCCGAAGCGCACTCCGCTGATTGCACGCTGCACTGAAGGTACCTCCTGCACCGGGGCCATTTGCATCGCCATTGCTCGTACAGTCGGCCTGTTGACAACTTTGACTATCAGTTTTCACGGGTTTTTATTGTTTATATTGCATATTTTATGTATGTTAGTAACAGTGGTATTTCGATAACTTATCGAATTCATACGAAGTAAATCGTCGTTCGTTCCACCACTTGTTAAAAATGTTTATTACATTCATATGTCTGAAGTACTACAGAAGTTGTTATTTTTTGCATGAATAATGTCAAAGGTACTTGCAAAAGTTCCCCTTGGTGGTCTTGCCGTTAGGTTAATAGGATAGGATAAAAAATTACTGATTCTGTTTTTTTTCTATAGTAAAATCTTTTTTTACGCTTGTCATCGCCTCTAAATAGGTAGGTAAAATACAAAAATCCATGGGAATATTTTAAAGCAACCTTATTTTGATTTTAATATTTTGATTGGTAAAAAAGTATCCAGACGATTCCTCGGGTGCATGTTTTTGAAGCGCATTGTACATGACCGGGAAAACGGTCCGGGAACTAGCGCGTCTTGGTAATTTGAAAGCGCCCGCCAGAAGCCGGCTAGGTGTGTACTTTTCTTTTTCTTGCCACTCCACTTTCCATTTTCGTATGGGCATACTTACGTGTTGTACATTTGTAATGTTTAAGTAAGTACCTGTCTGTTTATTCTCAATGCTACTCTACTCGTATAAAAGCTAAGACTAGAAGGGGATAGTATGGCTGAACCCAAGTGTTCTTTCAATCATAATTATTAAATTAAAATAAAACTTTAAAGAATCGGTGTATTCTAAAATCATTTGTCAAGAATATACACAAATAAAATATAAAAGCAATTTCGAAATGGTATTAAGAAAATTATTGTGTTATAAGCTTATAGGAAACGTAACCTTAGCCACAGATAACATAAAAGAACCTTGGCAATACCTCACAACGCCTTCAAAAGTTTTAATAGCAAAATTGGAGATGTGAGTTGATTGCTCATCCAAAAGAATCAGGAGTTTCCGACAATACGTTTCCTCAATTTCTTGTTATTCATTCCTATTAGTTTTTGACTTAATCTCTGGTTTTAACTTTCAATCTGCAAGAAAAGTTTTCGGGAGTTCTTAAATAGAAGCTCAATATTGCACCTACATACATTATGTTTACGATCATAGGCCAGCCAGTGAATGCTTTGGCTGCATTCGGATGCAAGCTGCGCCCAGGGAGCGGCGGCGTCGTTGCTTTGATCTCGCTGCAATATGCTCGAGTCAACAGACGCGTATCTTCCTTCACGTTACCTTGTGAGACTGTTGATGCGGCCCTTTTCTGATTGCAAGTTTTATTTGTAACATCGCGAGACGCGCATGTCTATACTTATCTTCCCTTACTTTGTAAATTTTAAATTTGTTGATTGTGTTGTTGCTATACACAAACCTATTATTGCAGATGCTTAAGATAGCATAGTGTAAGAAACTACAATTAAAAATGATGAATTAGAGGGAAATTAGAATAATAATTATTAGTTTGAGGGGCGATGTTAATAAGTTTCTGTTGGGCAGGTAGACCAAATTATGGTGCAGATAAATTATTAAGTCAGACAGAACTCAGAAGTTTAGTGAACTTCAAAAATCCATTTTTGTCATACCTACATGCGTAATAGAACATTGTAGAGTCTATTGTATAGACTAATCATTAATTTTCGCCTTCTTCTCACAAGCCCGGCTAGCTCAGTCGGTAGAGCATGAGACTCTTAATCTCAGGGTCGTGGGTTCGAGCCCCACGTTGGGCGCATTACTTTTTGAATATTTTATTCTCTAATAATTTGATAGCTACAACAATGAAAACTTCAAATTGTCAATGTATTTGATATTTGTTTATTAAATATTTATATTTTAACCAGATGCAGTTCTTGATAATATTTTTTATGATATACCTAGTTGTAAAAAAATCAAATTATTTTCAAATTACGTAGATCAAAACTTATTTATAGATCAAATTACTAATTATAATTTGATATTAATATAGCGGCCGCCCGCGACTCCGTCCGCGTGGATTTATTTTTTTCGAAATAAAAAGTAGCCTATGTTCTGTCTCAGGGACTAAAGATTGTCTGTACCAAATTTCATCAAAATCGGTTGCGAGGTTTAAGCGGGAAAGCGTAACAGACAGACAGACAGACAGAGTTACTTTCGCATTTATAATATTAGTTGGGATTTAACCATAGCTGGGCACCGTTAATAAAATAGTTAACTTCGTTAATCGTTAATCCGCTACAAAAAAAGTTAGCTTCGTTAAACGTTAAAGCGTTACATTTCGGAAGAATTAACGCAAGTTAAAGTTAATCGTTAATCCGTTAACTATGTGTAAAAATGCACTTTTATATCGTTGCGTTAGTGATCTTATAAAACCTGTTGGTTGGTTTAGGTTCTTGAAGTTAACAGGCTAGAACCATTGAGGTATTACTACTACATACGTCTAGAGATGGCATCACGAACAAAAATTTTCTTACCCGCATTGTGGTCCATGGACCACAAAGTTGCAGTCTAATTTTCTTTTTTTGAACATTTTTAAATCAAAATATGTCGTGTTGTGTTTTAAAAACATGTACAATCATTATAAGACGAAAAATGAAGATGGTAACGAATTATAAAATAGATAAAAGACAAAAATATCACTCAATTATCCCTCCAATTTGACGCATAACTTTTGTTTGCGATGTCCACTCTATACGTAGTAGTAATACCTCAATGTTAGGAACAAAACAAAATACTTGTTTAATTCAAATAGTCAAATGTGTAATTTAATCGTCGGACATAAGGTGCATATTCAAGATCTCGTCTGAAAGGGAGGCTCGTTTTGGTGTTAAAATGTCTTTATCCGTGGAAAACAGTGCAGCGCTTGAGGGTACAGCAGTATTGTGTTTAATAAATAGACTTATAAATTCCCGAGGAATGCAGCATCGTTGAACGAGTCTTTCGTGTCCAGCCACATTTTAACGAAACTGTGCGCTTTACTCTTTAAAGAGTTGGAGCTCTTTGGTTTTTATATAGACTGAGTGAGAGAATTAAAATCTTACACGTTATCATTGTTGTTACTCGTATTGCTCCCTTGACTCCCTTCCCCATTTAAACTGCCATGCGCCGCGCTCGCCGCGCCCGGCACGGTCAAAACCTGTTTTTCGCGCCTCGTCCCGCGGAGCCGTGCGGTTAATAGTAGGCATTGGATTAACGATTAACGGACTTCTGCATATTTAACGAAAGTTAACATGTCCGTTAACAGTTTTTAAAGTTAACTTAAAAGTTAATCCGTTAATCAAAATGTTAACTTCGTTAATTAACGATTAACGGATTAACGAGTTAATGCCCAGCTATGGATTTAACCAAAAATAGTAAGAAGAAAGAAAATAACCATCAATAATAGATTAGTCAAGATGTTTTCTAGTATCTAAGAAATAGTGCAATCGTGCCATCTATGACAGACAGTACGAACTTAGTCCTAGCCTTGACTATTTTTAATGTAGTGCCATCTAGCATAAACTTTTTGAACTAAGACGTACTAATAGTGAAACACATATAACATGTTTCTTTAGTATTTGAATAGATGGCAGTAAGAGCTATAACTACTTAGTTATTTCTTTCCCTTATAGATGGCGCTGCAATTTTTGTTATGTAATTATGTTTGAAATGACAATGATAATATTAATATGGGATCAATAAACATTAACCGATTAACTCATGTAATCATAAATGAATATACTCAATCTAGAATCATTTAATTAGACATGCGCACATAAAATAAAACGTTCTCTATACTGCGGTCACCAGTCCGCCCGCCTAACGTGGTAGTTCCCAATTCCCATCATAGAGTAAAGTGATGGGGACGCCCTACGTCCATCTGTAAACATCTGAAAATGCAACAGGTAAATTATGATGACTTATCTTAATACGGACACGGAGATGGTCAACAAACTTATTTTAGGTCCTTATTCCGAATATGCCTGCATGCTTAATGACTCCACTATTTTTACTTAAAGTTTTTTACCAGAGGTGTTTGATTGCTGTATCTGAGTAGCGAGTAATTGCTTTGTTTCCTCCGCGACATCATTTAAAGCAATTTGTATTGTTTGTATAAAACACCGGCGACATGCAATGGGTAACTTATTGCTGGTGACATCTTGCTCTGGACATCATGTTGAAGACTGTGCTTTTCTGTCTCGCGATATTCGGTAAGCGTATTCAATAATAATTATTAATACTGGTTAATTAATTAATTACTAATTAGGATAATTTAGGACTGATACAATATTCCTACATAACAGTTATTACCTACGAGAGTGGTTTCAGAACCTGAGCTGAGTTTGATTCCCGCCATGAGTTAACAGCTTTGTGTTCAAACGTCTATGCGAAGTGGCAATATGACTCAAAATATTGTGTGTAAATTACCTAGTGGGTTTGAAATTTCTAAATCATACTAGCATAGGTACATTCTTAAAGGCAGTGTCTTAATTTTTTTTTTGGTGAAGTGTTTCTGCTCAGTTGGCTGTAGTCATCATCTGGGACGCGTTTTACTCTATCAAGAGTATCATTGGCATAAAACTGATATACATACCTGCCTATAGTAGTGGTATACAGTGAGGTACTCCTGTAGGTGCACAATTTTCAAAACCATCTCATTTTACCTATTTATTTGGTCCCGATAGATTCAGGAGTGTCTGTGTCGATGACTTAAACTAATTCATACATCCATCATTTCTTCTAATAACATCTCACGTGTTTTGACAATTAACTATATAATGTGTTCTATGTAACGGATCACAAAACCACAAGTCATTGGGGGCACGTTAAGTGATTATGGCATCATTGTATAAACCCACTCGTCTAATTAACACATCGTAGACAAATAATAACACTCTTGTAAAAGGAAGGAAATATTATTTCGATGTAAAACAAAATCGTCGGAACGGTAACAATTTTTATTTATCGTATCTGTGGGTAGGCTAATTTGCCTTACCTGTAAATTATCATCAGAAGATGAGTTAGCACCTATCTATTTTTGCAATATACAGCCAATGTTGATAAATAGCATTTCAAGCACACATTCGAATTTCATTGTCATTACTTCCGTTAACCTTGCCCTTTAATAAATCGATAACATTATAACTGTGGCTCTATTTTCAGCACTCGTTAATCCAGGTCAAAGTGTATCTTCCAAGATGGATTTTGGTAATGATGAAATCACCACTACTGTGGTCAACGAGACTAAATCAGATGATGAGGACGTCGAAGTGAAACATACTATTGTAGTATCTACTAGACTCAAAAATAACAATCGAAGAGGACTGCATGGTCGAGGTGAAGGTAAGCATCTTCAGTTCCTGTTCAATAGATCACGTGAATTGACCGCCATTGTAATTACCGAGTGCGAACCAACGGCTACTCACGTTGACTCACCACTTGGAATAGAATAGGCATTTGCTGCATAACAAATTAAGCTTGCACCTTCTGACGTATCTTTAGGTGTTTTTGTAGGACTTGATCTAACAAGCTAATTTGAATGTTAGGTTTTAAAATCAGCACTTTAAATTGTTACACGTAATTTACATGAACGTGTTAGAAGTTGTTTCTCACAGGTTTATTGCTTTAAAAGTATTTCTTTAGGAATCACTAGTAGACTTATCTTTTCAGGTGAATCAGGAGTATTAAGTTACAACATAGGAAGTCGCAGTAGCCACAATGAAGATAGTGGTGAGGTTCCAGTTGTGCCTGGTTATAGATCTGTAGACACAACTCAGATAAGAACTCCAGATACAAGACACAAAGCCCAGATATACCCAGATGCTGTCTTCATAAACCGGAATATTCGCGACGAAGGGTATGACGTCTACCCCAATGTAGCACTCACCCCGAGCCAATGGAAGCCATCCGCTTTCTACAACAATATCAACAATGCTTGGGGCCAAGGACAAACCAGTTTCCAAAGAAGGAACTATAGACCTATAAATAACAACAAAATTAACAGAAAGATAACAGACGATGCGATGAAAGAATTTTATTGCAAGAAGTGTAGGGAGTTAAGTGTCGGGCAGAATGGGAGAGGATGCATTCAGCAGAGGAGTGCGTGGTTGCCGGAGACGACGACGACGAAGGTGAAGCTGGACGGAAAATTGGCGAAATTAAACTAATGGGTTTGTTGTATTGTTTTTGTTCAACCCGTGACCGCAGAGTGGCGTGTATAAAAACGCGGCTTTGATGCTATCGCGGCAACCTTGAGGTGTCGCTCGGTTGAGGAGCATGGTGTAATCTGACATGCGCAACGGATGCGCGCATGTATACGGAATTTTATAATTGTTTACTTCATTAGTTATTGAAGAAAAAATACTATCGACAACTTTGTAAACATGTTTGTTTACGTTTCTAAGGGTTTTTTAATTGATTTTGTATATGTATCTATGTCATGATTTTTGACGATTCATCAGTAGTTTTTAATCAGACTTTCCTAAAACAAGTTCGGAACGGATTCTTGCCTTACCAGATATCTTTTAACATACCTACTTTTATTGTAATACTGCATGTCCATCCTGCAAGTGCATAACATACACTTGGCAATCGTGTATGCAGTCTTGAAGCCCTCAACTGTATATAATATACCTACAGTAATCTTCATAATTTACAACATCCGTTGACTTTGTATCAAGACAGATATGTCATGTTTACAATAAATTACTCAGTGGAAATAAGATACTCATAACAAAATACTATACAAGTAAGTATTTAATTGCAAATAATTATTTCTGTACTTCGGGAAGTGAGATGACATTACATTTAACTAAATACAAACACTGAACTGTGATGATTTGGAATTAGACACAGATGATAATTGACATAACATATCCAATATTATCAAAACACTATACCTATATAAGTAAAGGCTAGGTGTAAGTAAAACACAATAGTCACAAATTACATCACTGTATTTTCTGATCAGTTTATATGAACATCAATTCCTTTAGGACATTACTTCTATTAAGTACACAACAACATTGTGAATATTTGAGATCTTATTTAGTAAGTAACAATACAAGATTATCGTGAGAACTTTGGCCATACTTGGACTTCAGAGTTAACTTCAGATACCAATTTGTATTAAACACCAATATGTATCAAACTATTGATGCATTTTAACACCTTAAATCTTATACCAACTTTTTAAGATAACACGATCAATTTCACGTTTTTTTAAAAGCATATCTTTAATTAAACAAATTAAACAGTCACAAGCCGTGAGCAATCCTAACTCCCAACACCTAAGTAAGGTATTCATGTTAATTTGCATTATTATCTTTTGCACGTGACTGCTGATTGTGATTTGATTACAGTCATTAAATAGTATGCTCTTTCTGGTCTCCTGTCAAAATCTACAAATACTGCAGATTTGTCAAAAGAAATATTTCTCAATGACTTCTTTTGAGATCAAGACACTTTCAGTTTCCGATGGAAACATTGCAACATATTCTAAATATTGAATCCTAAGCGTTAACCTGAACATCAAAAGACTTTATCAAAGTAAAATCGACCGTGCAACCATCACAACAAAGTCTAAAGTCCAAATCTGGCCTTCCAGAATTCTTCTTAATTCTGGACCTTGTATCTGGTGATCTGTCCGTTCTTGTTGACGACGGTCTCGGCGCCCCTGGACTCGAGCTGCTTGCCGTCCACGTTGGAGGAGGAGGCGTATGATGAAGAGGACACGCTGTAGTACCCGTCACGAGGGCTCTCGGCTCCAGTGTCAGCGAAACGGTCCAACACGTTCACGTTTTGCATGTTCTGGAAAAGTTTGTGAATGTTATACCTACAAGAGAAGACACATGCCTAAGGTCAATTAACAAGTCGTCACTAATTTGGAATGGAAAACAAGTTTTCGTAAGTAGATTTCCACAAATTGCACAAACAAAGTATTGGATCTAACTATTACTTTAATTTTTAAGATCCTCGTTGCCTGATTAACTTTGTCTTCATGAGGTTAATATAATTACGACAGACCAGCTAATGATAGATATTATTACAGTGTACAGCGTGCAGGGGCATACCCTATTACCTTATAGCTTGTTGGAAAAGAAATATATGGTTGGATTTCAATTGACTTATTTTAGTTGAACGTCAGGTATTTGTCGTACAGACTAGTAGCAGAATGACGCAAGTGCGAAACTAGCACCTATTGTAATAATTATCAAACCACACAGAAGGACAGTCCAAGACATCTGACAAGATATATCATTTATACGATCTTCATGTATTTATGGATTAATATTTATTAATTTAATTAATAAAGGAAATTACTTGGATGAACAAACAAGTAATTTCCAATATTTTAAAAATGTTTTGAAAAACATAATTTCCGGCTAACAGTAGAAAATAAGCAAGTTTAAAAAATACAAAAGAAATGTCTTACCGGATTCTCCGGGTTTATCGCTGCAATCTGATGCGTGAAGCCCGGGCCAATGGCGCCACCGGCGAACGCGCTATTAGGTCTCGACATGAATGAGTTGTAGCCTCCGAACCCACCGAAATTATCAAACCTGCCGGGGGAATGCGGATTGTAACCGGCGTGATTCGATGTCAAATCAAATGCCTTCCGAGCCGCGTTATACGCTAGCTTCTGATTCTCAAGGTTCTGATTAAAAGCCCTGGAACACACAAAGGGTTGAAGCACACACATAAAGGCAAAGTTAAGACTGCAAAGCAGAAGTGGATTAGTCAGGAGGAAGAGTATAGAGAGAAATGTGCAGCGGGTTATTCGCAGAGTCCCTCGTTCACACAGTGGTATGGCTCTGGTTACCTTAATGGCCTAAACCTCATCGGTAATGGCGGCCAGAATCGAAATGGAATCAGTGGTGGGAGCGGCGGAAGTGGCGGGAATGGTGCAAAACTTCTGATAGGTCTGACTAGTGACGGTGCCGGGAACAGAGAGGGGAGCGGCTTCAACGGTGGTACCGGCGGGAGCGGGGCGAACGAGTCGAATGATCTTCGTTCGGATACGCTATAAATTGTATGTCGGTTAATATTAACGATGATCATAGTTCACAATGACTCGGTAGCTCATATGATCCAATGAGCCAAAAGTCATGGTTAAAAAATCATACCAATGCACCAAATGTTGTATTTCTCTTATCTGGGAATTAGCGTTACCTTCTGCAAATAACTAAAAATTCGAGTGTTGAAGTTACTAAGTAAGTTGCTAAATAAAAATAAGCAGTTGTATCAATGACACTAACAAAATGGTAAAAATAACTTGCTGCACCAAAATGATACAGCAAATGGTTTATTAAACAATTTCGCTGACAACATTTAATAATTAGTACCCTTTTACTGTAGACATCTTGGTAGGTCAGCCAATAAAACCTACCCTTCATGGGTGAACAACATATAATGTCGATCAAACGAAAAGACAAGCCTAATTTCATGCTCAAGACTTTCACCAGCTGATGAAGTCAGTAACCTCCACCGGAAGCCCAGAGCTGATAAAACATTAGACCTTACTCTTGCAGTATGTTCTCGAGGTTGTTAAAGAACTGTGGGGCGAAATCGTCGAACGCTCCGAACGCGTTCGGGAAGGGGGGTATGAAGTTGTTCCAGCCTCCGGTAAAGCCGTCTGCCCCGAACCTTGTGTTTACCCCACCGGCCCTGTTTTTGCCCTTTCCGTAGAACTGGGCGTCGTCTAGATCGTATGTACCACCATACCTATTGCCAGCTGAATCTTGATACGCATAGACGCCCACGCCGGCAGGTTCACCTGGAAAGACGGAGATGGATTTAGAAGAATTCTTAGTTGCACTTGCAACGAAAGGTTTAAGATGTTCATTTTCGTTTTTCTCTTTGATGAATGTTTGGATTTTGATGAAGACTTATGTTGTTTGTTCTTTTGCAAACAAATATATTATTTAAGTCCAGTTAGTATATCAAGAACGTGAGCACCAATTCTTCACAATCGACTCTTAACCAGAATTAATACATGGAAGAAAACTTTTTCTTTGTTGCATCCACCTTTGATGTTTATCTAAACTTTATGTTAATTCCTTTAATCTTTGACTAGGTTAATTGATATTATAGCTACACTGAATACCTAACATATTATCATTTCTATTCTTACATCGCAAAGGCATACAAATGCAACAAAAAATAAGCAAAAACACTAAGTATTTATTATTACTGTAACATCAATATATAACACCTTAAAAGCGGTTATTTGCAATAAAAAGACATGAACCTTGATGTAAACCGATAATATGTATGTAAGGCAGTTTTGTAGCGATTAATACAAAATTAAATGCATTTGCGGTCCTTTATTTTGGAGCAAGAAATGGATTTTTTTCACCTATTTATTTAATCATAAATATCAATATCATTTGAGTTAATCTACATCGCAATAAACAAAAGCAAAATGCATCATCAAATTAAATTGATCTTTCGTACAAAAACTTCTCGCTCTGAGATCATTTGCTACTCGGAAAAACCCGCACAGTAGGTAGAGATCTTACTAATTGCATGTATGAGCTTATTGATTCGAATAAAAATGCTTTGTTGCGACTAAATGATAGTCTTTAATATGATAGACTGATATGTTACGCGGCAAAAAAGATGACTTCATATCAGAGATCGCAGAAAGTTTTTATAACCGTAAAATGTAGGTATATGAAAAATCGAGATCTACCAAACATGATAAAAAATGCAGTAAAAATTGATTTAAAAAAATACATTTTGTAACTTTATTTTGACTCGTCTAGGTACCTGTTGTTTTCTTTTTGAATTAAGTTTAATGCATTTAGGTAGGAATGCTTAAGTGTCCCTAACGATATTTTTATTACTCCAATGGAAAAACCCAATAACCGGACTGAATACGAATACCTAAATATAAAAAAAGACAAAATCGCTTAAGTATGTAAATCTGTGCTTTGGAATTCCGAACTTTGACATCTTTTGTATTCTTATAATTTTCTTTATTATTTTGTAAGCTGTTAAGTTTTATTTGATGACATGTGTATTGTCAAAGAATTTGTCTTTAAACCTGCTACAATCTATGAGTATACGTTACGATGATGTGCAAATCACGAATTCCCATATAAATGACATTAAAGTTTATGTAGATAACATTGCTGATGGCCACTAAAGCAGTTAACACGTAGCATTAGGTAATTTGCAATTTGTTTATGTTGCACAGAAAATTTGGAGTAATTTTCTGGAAGCAAGAACTTTTGGAAGAGTTGAATAATAATTGAAAAATGTCGCTGAATTTAAAACATTGCTGCTACTCTTTTTCTCTTTCATTTCCTAGGCATTCGCAAACGAACAATATAATACTTAAAAGAAACTGATACCTAGCAACGAACGATACGACTCCTGATAACCGTCAGCGAATTTACAACTCCTCTTTCAACTGTCACGGAGGTCTCAATGAACCAACTGAACTGAGATCAAGATAACAACTAGCTTGACAAAAAGTGAACTTTGACAAACCCAATTGAACAAACGCAGTGATTGATCATAAGTACCATATCTTGTGCGTGATATTTCACGACGGTACTGTTGAGGTTTTGTTTTAAAAGACGACAAGATATTCGAGACAAATCCACTACCGTACTCAAACTCAAACTCAAAGATGTTTAATTAATATGATCAAATCCTCGCGCGACCCGCTCCAGTTTCGTACGGGTTCAACTATAATGGTAGTGTTACTCCACTATATCATGTATGTACATTGTACACATAAACCTTCCTCTTGAATAGAGTGATCGAGAAATAAGAGATTTAAGCATACATAGGGACGTGAAAAGCGTTTGTTCGTTTTAATTTAGTTTGACACTATGCAGGAACATTCGCAAAATGTGAATAAATTATACATTGACAAGTTTATACCGAAGTAGCGGCTGCCCGCGACTTCGTCCGCTTGGATTTCAGATCCTTTTTTTCGTCATAAAAAGTAGCCTAAGTTCTTTCTCAGGGTCTTAAAATTGTCTGTGCCAAATTTTATCAAAATCGGTTGAGATTTTGATGAAATTTGAGTTGAGTTACTTTCGCATTTAAATTTTAGTAGGGATATATTTTGGATAAATCAGTATGTAAGAGTAATAAAGAGTTCTAACCTGGTGCGATCGTGCGAAGAACTCTTGTCAGACTGAAAAACAATCAAACTTCGAGCCTGCACAGGTGTAACGTGTGACTAATTCACAATAGCCTCGTGGTAATATGACGCAATTATTGGACCATACCGAATTATTCTATTCTTCCGGAATATTCTCAGTGCAACGGACAGACTAGAAAATTATGAATTGCAGGATATGACTTTTCGTGGCTTCAAAAGAAGAATATCTGAATAAGTATATAAATGTTTGATAAGCAGGCCATCCAAGGAGATATAACCGTGGGAAAAGTACCTGTAGATGCGAATTTATGCCAAACTGTGTAGATATAAAAAATATCAATATATAATATACCTTTTATTTTACCCTTAAAGTCCTTTTTTGATAAGCATTACCTACGAAATGCGATGTAATTTTTTGGGAGGAGTGAGAAAATTAGCAATTTACTGGAATCAGTGATTTTGTAACCATTCCACGACTTAACAAATTCCATGAATGAAGTGATGCGATTAAATTCAATGAATTGGTGTATTTACGAGTACTTCAGTGTCAAGGCTATAGGTATTACGAATATGACACTGACACAGTAATCTCACTAGGCTTTGAAGTTCGCATCAGCAAAATTGTGTCTGCTCACAAAAATTGTACCTCTATAAATTAAATGGGTATCTGCTAATTTAGTTTTGAAGGTGTCCTTATATGCGTTTTTTATTTTTCTGTGTACCTTTTTTTTTTTTTATCGAAAGACGATCAGGATGACCTTACTCCACCTGGTGGTAAGCGGAGGGACCTTTTAACCTCTTCTTGTATTTTTCCTTTTAACACAATTGGTGTTCACGGGTACCTACATGTGATTAACATTTTTATGTACATATAAGCAACTTAGACTAATCCGTGGAAAATAATGTAGGAATTGGTTTCGGAAGCAATCGGATCTCCACTCTTTTTAAAAATCATCTTAATACTCAGGCACTTTAAAGGGGATTTTCATGACGCTTATTTTAAAATTCGATAAGTACAAGTATCGCATTATTAACGTTCATTGAACTAACACGATTATTTTTCTAATTACTATGCATAACATATCGTCTGTTTCCATTGCAGTCACAATGGAAAATCATTAACCATGAAAATATAGACTGAGTATGGTACCTACTTATTCTATTATCATTGTCCGTTGAATGTCAATTTATTTTAGGGAAGAATGGGAAGAAGGCATTATGTCTCATTCCTGCTGATTTATACTAAACCAATATAATAAAGCTGAAGAGTTTGTTTGTTCGTTTGTCGCATTAATCTCAGGAAATACTGGTTCGAATTGAACAATTATTTTTGTGTTGGATAGTACATTTGTCGAGGAAGGCTTGAAGCTATAACATAACACTATGTGTGCGGAAACCAAACTCCATGCGGAAAGAGTCGCAGGCGGCCGCTTAATTAAAATTAACCTACATTTTCTGGTGAAATGTCCATAATCAGGTTTCAATAAAAATGTTAAGAGTTCAAAGCACCACTCTACCAAGATATCCGTTGTTCATATACAGTAATGTCAGCAATTCGAATTGTTTTAATCTAGACTGTTTGCAAAAAAACTGCTCTTTCTGCATTATTATTTCCGCCATGCATCTAATGTCGGTACAATTATAGTTGTAAAAAACCCGTTAGCTACCGTTAAATAACCAAATTTTTGGTTAGCTACCGATAAAATGCAGTTGTTAACGGTTAGTTATCTGACAGTGACAGCTAAAAAGGGTATAGTTTTTTTCCTTTGTGAAGAGAAAATCGATATTCAAAAGATAAATAAAATTCATTTTAGATGTTATCCTACTACCTAATCCCACTAAGATTATAAATGCGAAAGTTTGTAAGAATAGATGGATGGATAGATGTCTGTTACTCTTTCACGCAAATACTACGAAACGTAAATGTTAAATTATATGTCGCTTTAATTTATAATTGCGTCTAATATACAATCTATTACGATTATTATAATACAAACACTTATTTACATCTAGCGGAATCTAGTGGAATTTAACCGTAAAATGCATAAAATGCGGGTTATTAACCGTTTCTAACGAAAAATGCATATTTACCCGCACGGTTAAAATCGTTAATAACCGGCGTCGCATCTATAGGTACAATAAACTTTAAAATAGAATTCGTTGTTTCGCTCTTAAATCTCAAGCCACAGATTAACGGGACTTGTAAACAAGCGACTTAAAGAATATAAATTAAGGCCAATTACAAAAAACCGGACGTCGGGGTTTAATCTATTTAGAATCTTTCTGTAGACTAATTCAAGAGACAGTAGTTGATTCACAAAAACTTCACTAATGGTGATAATCTAGGAGGTGCAGTAAAAAGTTCATAGAATAGCAGTTTTTGTGACGCGACCAAATGAAGTCGTGAGTTGATTATTATGATTTTATGATGGACTATAATGTCTTGTTTATGTGTCATGATTGCTTAATTGGCATCTTTATCAATTGTCTACGCTATTTTAATTTAAGTACGTACCGCGTCTACTATCTATTTTTTTATTATATTTCTTTCATACGCACCAATTATTTAATAAGTTAATGCATCAAATGTGACTTTCATGACGAAATTCTCATACGTCTTTATTTACTGCCTAGTCTTTATTTAAGGCCAGAGTATAATAAAAATAAAAAAAAAATAAAAATTCCTTTATTGCTTAAACACAAAATATACTGTTACAGTTGTGGTGTTCCCATCTGCAAAAGTTATAAACTGTAGCGCAGTGAGAGCGCCCTCTCCTTAACATTGATACAAGTTACAAAATATGTATGATGATTAAGTATATCACAAAGAATATTACATAAAGAATACGGGTTAGTCCAACTAGTCATACAATTAGTCATACATGTATGACTAATTGGACAAAAAAAATCCAAGTAGTTATACAATCCAAATAGTCATACAATTAGTCATACATGTATGACTAATTGGACATAAAAAATCCAAGTAGTTATACAATCCAAATAGTCATACAATTAGTCATACTGTATGACTACTTGGACAAAAAAATACAAGTAGTCATACAATCCAAGTAGTCATACAATTAGTTTACAGTATTACTTATTGGTCAATAATAACTTAGTAGTTACACAATCCAACTAGTTATACAATTAGTTATACAGAACGACAAAATGGACAAAAAAGAACGTAGAAGTCATACAGCCCTGTATAACAAATTGGATTGAAAAAAAATAAAGAGCTTTTTGTAATTATACCTCCATAGAAACAACAACTTAACTAATGTGACAGATAAGGATATTCCTGGCTGTTAATATAAAATGACATAATAAAATTATTAGATTGTAAAAAAAAAACAAATTCTTCAGCTGTAATATACATATTAATATAGATTCAATCCTTTGAAGACAGTAGGTACAAGATAAACAAAAAAATTAAAAAGTCGGACTAGCGCACTGAGGTTTCTGTACAAATTCTATTTATGACGTATTAAAAAAACTACTAACCCGATTTCGTTCAAACCAATTTTCGTTTGTAGTTTTTATGGTAATGTACATCATATATTTTTTTAGTTTTATTATCCTCTTATTTTAGAAGTTAGAGGGGGGCACAAACATTTTACTACTTTGCATGGGTTTCTCACGCAAAGTATTCAATTAAGAAAAAAATTATATTGAAAACCGCAATATCATTTTTAAAGACCTATCTACAACGTGTTACGAAAATAAGCAATAATACTTAAGGGTACGTTCATACATCAAGTAAGGACTCCACTGACAAAATCTCATAACTAAATCTGTTAATTTATTTTTCATACACTTTTTATTACTTAATGTTATGTCAATATTTTGGACAACCCTATTATATACATTATATAACGCGAGAAATTCGGCAGCAAGCGTTCCCAAGCTATTTTGTAAATTACCCGAACAAGACCTATCCATAGATACCCCACACGTATATGTTCAATGAAAAAAAATATTTCGTTTTTCAGTTCTTAATATGGGAAACCCAATTTTTTTTATTTTTATTGTATTTTCGTGTGAAAACCTTAATGCGGTTCACAGAATACATCAACTCACCAAGTTTCAACAGTATAGTACTTATAGTTTCGAAAAAAAGTGGCTGTGACAGACTGGCGGACACAGATAGACAGATAGGGCGAATCTATAAGGGTTCCGTTTATTGTCATTTAGCTACAGAGCCCTAATAAAATGGGGAATAATAAACAAAGTCTCAACTTTGTTTTCAGCCACGGTGCCAAAATTCTTTTATGATAACTAAGCAACAAGTTAATAAGAGCTTCAAATAAACTAACTGGTTTTCTTCACCACGTCCACTGTATTGTATGTAATTTTAAAATGTGGTTCTCGGTTTCCACGCACCTAAGTATATGTACACTATAGCCTAAAGCATTCCTCGACAAATGAACCATCTTAAACAAAAAAAAAATTGTCCATTTTGTCGTTCTGTATAACTTATTGTATAACTAGTTGGATTGTATAACTACTAAGTTATTCTTGACCAATAAGTAATACTGTAAACTAATTGTATGACTACTTGGATTGTATGACTACTTGTATTTTTTTGTCCAAGTAGTCATACAGTATGACTAATTGTATGACTATTTGGATTGTATAACTACTTGGATTTTTTGTGTCCAAGTAGTCATACTGTATGACTAATTGTATGACTATTTGGATTGTATAACTACTTGGATTTTTTATGTCCAAGTAGTCATACTGTATGACTAAATTGTATAACTAGTTGGACTAACCCAAGAATACTAAGACATTTAAAAATTTGGAATACAAGTGATGTGTGTGTGTGTGTGTGTGTGTGTGTGTGTGTGTGTGTGTGTGTGTGTGTGTAGGTGTGTGAGTGAGAATAAGCGCATGTATGAGTACCTATATGCGAGAGAGAGATTATATTTGCAGCTGTACCATGTCACTGTATGTATTTTAGTAGATCTTCTGATTCGTGATACGAGAGCAACACAAGCCAAGTAAATAATTTACGTCTACAAGTGCTAGTAGCCATGTGATAAATTTGCAGTTTTTTATTTGCGCAATTATATAACTTAGCACTAAGGTGTAAGTAATGGCGACCGGCAGTTTTTGTGCAACGTTTAATCGTAGGACATACGATGTCTGCTCTGCGTCTTAGAGACAAAAGCTGCCGATCGAAGACTAACTCTCTATGCTTCCTGAGAATGGTTTGCTGTATGAATAATCTTCGAATAGACAACAAATTACAATCAGAAAAAAGATTGTCTGTAGGATAACGGAAAGGTTTGAAAGTCATCACCTTGAGGACAGCTCGTTGAGCCACTTCTACTTTCAACATGTGAGTTTGCGCAGCAGCACCCCATACTGTGATGCAGTAAGTGATAACTGACTGTGCAAGTGAAAAGTAAATTGTTTTGAGTAGAGTGATGTCGGCAATATTACGTAATTTCTTAAAGATATGTATTAATTTGCGAATTTTAGGCGTCAGAGAGCAAATATGATCCTTCCAGGACAACCAAGGATCCAGGTGTACGCCAAGGTATTTAAAAGTCGTGACACGTTCCAACACAGGGCAGACACAAGACACATCAGGTGACACGCAGCTATGCACAGGAACTGTTAGGTGATCAGGTGGCTGAGTCCTCGCAGTGTAGGAGAAGGTGAGGTATTTGCTCTTCGAGATATTTAAGGTCAACAGGTTTGAGTTTAACCAGCGTTTGATAGTTCTCAAAGCCAATTGAGCACAATAATAAACCTCATCCCAATCTTTTCCGGATACGAGAATAGCTGTGTCATCAGCATAACAAAATAGTTTACTATTTTGTAAATTGATGTTACAAAGATCGTTCACATAAATGAGGAACAATGTCGGACCGAGGACACTGCCCTGGGGCACTCCGAAAGAAACTTCTTCATATCCGCTCTTTGCGTCATCGATCACAACAGCTTGCCTACGACCCGAGAGGTAGCTTCTAAACAATTCCAATGACAAACCCCTTATACCAAGCCCATCCAACTTTCGCAGTAGGATGGGAATGGAGACAGTGTCAAAGGCTTTTGAAAGATCCAAGAATATTCCCATAGACTTACGGCCTGCATCCAGATTCTTTATGATTTCAGTAGTTAGATTTAGTACGGCATCCTCGGTAGACTTTTGTCTTCTAAAACCAAATTGATTGTCAGACAAAATGTCGTACTTATTAAGGAAATCGATTAATCGTTTATTGAGGAGTTTTTCGAAGATCTTAGAGAAAACACTGAGAACTGAGATGGGTCTATAGTTGTTAACACTGTCTTCATCCCCAGCCTTGAAAATGGGGTGAACCAATGCCTTTTTGAACGCCATAGGAAAAATGCCAGTAGTCAAGCATCGATTGAACACTGAGGTGAGGATGGGAGTCAGTACCTGCTTAGAAGCTTTGACAACTGAAGTTGGGATTCCATCCCAGCCCACAGCACAATCATTTTTAAGGTTGTCGATAATACACTCAATTTCTGTATCTTCAACATCGAACAGCGCCATGGATTGAGACGAGTTGTTTGGAGAGGCTGTGACAGTGCCCGTGACATATGGCGAGTCGATTTTGGATGCCAGTTCTTTGCCTATATTTGCAAAGAAGCTGTTTACTTTGTTAATATCTTGACATGGGTTATCACTTAAGGTTAGCAGTTTGTGGGACGGATTTTCTTTACGGTTCATATAGGAGACTCTTTTAATGACCTTCCACGTGTCTTTGGGATTGCCCGTTGCCTTAGACAACTCATTACGCTCAAACTCAAATTTAACTCTCTTAAGAAGATTATTGCAGTACGTTCGATATCTAGTAAAAGTAATTTTATTTGTTTCATTATTTTTGTTTTTTAAGAATATTTTGTGAAGTTTGTCTCTATGACGAATGCATCGCAGAAGGCCAGGAGTCAACCATGGTTTAAGTATTCTCTGGCGATTTGGGGTCTTAAGTTTTATAGTGTGTTGGCTGACAAGCAAAGAGATTATTTGAACTAATTTAGTTGTAGCTAAATCGGCATCTTGGCCTACCATGATTTCAGTGAAGTCAGTTTGTTTTAGAGCAGAGAGAATGGCAGGCATATTGATACGAGTGGTAAATTTATTTAAGGGTTTCGTTTTAGGTTTGAGATTAGCTATAAACAGGATGGGAGCATGGTCAGTAATAGTGGTTTCGAGTATAATTGATGTGGGGGTAGAAGGAGAACAATATATGAAATGATCCAAGCAACTGTTTTCACGAGTAGGAGTCGTATAAGCCGGAGCTAGACCATGGGAAGCTAAGAGGTTGAGATAATTCTCGCTATCAACAGTAGTAGTGTTTATGTTTATGTTTATGTCCCCAACAACCACTACCGAATTTTGTCCTCTAATTTCATCCAACACACAATTTAGGCTTTCTAAAAATTTGTCGATTTTGGAATACGAGGGAGACCGATATAGAGCAAGTATTGAGATGTTTTTGAGTTTTAATAGGAGGCAGTTCGCTTCCTGAAAGTTTGGAATAGTCACTTTGCTTTGAAGGCCCTGACGAATATAAACAACTACACCATCATTTTGCAATATAAACTTGGAGCTATAATAAGTATATCCAGGTAGAACGGGAATAAGGGGACAGACCTTATTCCAACACTCTGTAAGAACAATCACATCAACACAAATTTTGATACGATGTAGTAGGACTATAAGCTCGTCAAAGTTTTTATTTATACTACGGATGTTCAACTGTAAGATTTTTAAGCTTCTCTCATTTTGTTTGTTTAGTAATTTAGGTATTTCTTCAGGCGACGATGTTAAAATGTTGGTCTCAAATAGTCGATCCATTTCACAATTTATGTTAAATATGTTGTCACTCATAATTCAAAGCAAAGTATAACATTGTTTCAGCGGAAAGTAAGCGTACGTAAATACGACAAAATTTAAAAGATCCGATTTTATATAATTTGTTGTGAAAGAAGTGGTACAGCATCAGCAAAGAGAAGTGTAGTGAAAAAGGATGCGCGGAGTGTGAGCATGTGTAAGTAATGTGAGTGTATATTTGTGTAATACGTAAAATTGATGATAATATGTAGTTGGTTGCAAAAATGAATCTAAAAGTTTGAAAGAACAGAGAATATCTCAAACTTAAAAATAACGGAAAGCGAATCAAGCAATATAAGAGCATAGAACAATATATAATATCACGAACAATCACCAGTCACAAAGGGCTATCAAATGTTCTTAGATCACTTACGTCTGAGACTTTTATTATTTTATCTCCTTCATCTTTCCTTAGAAAAATCTTACCGCCTGTTACCCAACAGAAGCTGAATTTATTCTGTTTTGCAAATTCTCTTGCTTGGTAATGCAACTTCTTTTGTTTCGCGGAGAGATTTTCTGAGATAAAGATTCTCAAAGGTGGGCCACTGATTTTTAGCTTTTCTGTTGTCAGGTGGTTCTTTGATTTGGTTTTCCCACGATAGGCGCTAATGATTTTTTCTTTGGTAAGTACGCTGCAGAGATCCACTATAATGGTGCGATTTTCCTGGGACTGGTGCTTCGAGTTGATTCTGAACACATCTCTAATGTCGCTCCGTTGTAAATTAATGTTAAGCTCCCTTCCTATGTTACTGACAGTCTCAACGAGTGATTCTTTTGATTCAGTCTTCTGTGCAGGAATATTTTTTATTTCTATACATGAGGCTCTCGCATAACGCTCGTCCTGTTCTATTTTGTTTTCCAGTATGGCGATTGTTTGCTGATAAGAATTTTGTTCGGCTTCTAATTTATTTACCCGGGCTGTGAGCACATCATTTTGTTGTGAGAGGAAATCCAATGAAGTTTTTATGTCTTCCACAGATTTTAGCAACTTATCATATTTAGTGTCCTGCTGCTGCTGGAACTCCTGGAACATGAGCCGCATATCTGTCATAAATCTGGAAAGATTTCCGTCACATTCTTCACAATCAGATGATTGTGTGGTCCTCGTTTTCCGAACGGTGACGTTACAGTTATCTTGGGGCTCAATATTTCCCACGTGCAAACTGCTGGATTTGAGTTGTTTTGGTTTTTTCGTCATCGATGACGAAGACGGTGGAGTGGGGGTAGCCAACATGGCGGGTGAGGCCGACGATGCAGGGGAGGCGGGCGGCGGAGTCCGTTTCAAAGGCATTGTAAGTGTGGTTGCGGTACACAGAGCGGCGTAGCAATAGATGCGATGAAGTCGGCATGCGCCGTAGCAACGGGGTGACGTAAGCGGCGTCGTAGCACGTAGGCGAGCTGGCTGTCGTAGCTGCGGGCCGCGGTAGTAGACGTAGCAAGTTGTGCCTTATTTCGTCGCGATCGCTCACCGCTATCGTAGCCGAGTTTGTACACACCTGGGCCGCAAGATGCAGTAAGTCGCCGGTTCAAATCCGACGCTCGTACAAAAAGTGCCGCGGTACATGCTCCGCACCAACAGCCGAACGCGAAGTGCAGGGGCTCCGGAGACACAGGGCGGAGGCACCGACGACAGAAGGCCCGAGGGCGAAGTCACTCAAATAAAATTTAAATGAAATATGCAAGTCGCAAAACACGTCCGTTCAATACGAGGATCCAAGGAGGAAGGGGAAAAAAGTATAGGCTATTCATAAGTGGGTATGCTCCACCCTCGACCGCATCATCACTTTCCATCAGGTGAGATAGCAGTCAAACACCCACTTATTACTTAATAAAAAAAAAAGAATTCAAAGTCTCAAAATCATATTACGTAAGTGTACGAGTCCAAGCAGGAAAATCATATTTTTGGATATTTTCGCGTAGCTAGTTTGTTTAAAATTGTTGCCATATGACTTGTGTGTATCGAATTCGTAATCTTGTTTGAGCAAGCTAAAACTAACAAGTGAGGGACATAATTTGGCTGTTTGAGCCCCACAAATTTAGACGGTGTGTATTTGCCAATCCATAAGAGGACAGACCAAACACACTGAAAAATAACAGATATATTATATTTTTGGTGAGTCCGTTATTCATTATTTCAACAGCATGATTTATTATGTGAAACCAATTCACACATAATTAAGTCGATTAATCAATTAAATTATGACTTCATTGCGTGACACACGAGAATTTTCTAAATAGAAATGAGACTATGCGAACTTTTACGATGGTAAATGGTTATCGATGACAATTATGAAGGGCTTCAACATTGCCATGTTGGGATTCGATTGGGAATAACTTTTAGTAAATCGATGTTGAATAACTAAACGTAACAATTGATTTTCTACAGTCTTTCACACTCCCATTTCTTACCCATGATTGATTTGTGAATCATGCTTAACTTCATTTAATATACATAGCTATGATTGAATTGTTATTTTATATTATGGTTTTATAGTTCACGGTACATTAAACATAATTAACCAGAATGGAACAAAATAGTTTCGGGTCCAGTCAGAGTCGATAAGGTTAACATTTATTTCTTGTTTAAGTTCGTTTTTTTATGAAAATTTTGTAATACGTAGGTAGGTTGTAAATAAGAGCAAAAATCGTCGGACCATTATTTATTATTTATTTATAGAAGATCAAATTAAATTGTAATAACATTGGGATTCTTTCTGATAAAAGTTTATCTACGTTTGTGGCATTGACCGTCAAAGAATTGTTATAATTTGATTTGTGTTCTACCGGTTTTATCGCAAGTTCGTGTCATGGTAGAACATCGAGTCTGAGGATTTGAAATTGATTTAACAATAATATAAAAATAAAATAATATATTCTTTTACATATTTTCAAATCAGTTCGATTTATACACGTCGATTTAATGACCATTTGAAGACATGAATGACATGTTAATATTGTTGGGAATTAACAGATGTAAAATTGCTATGGTAATGACTAAGCGCGCTATTAAAAGTCCTACCTATATCAATTGATTTCAAATTAATTTGAAAATATTTAATCTTTTTAACCATTCATAGATAACAATTTTCGCAGGTTATACAATATTTTCATTATTAGTGTCAAAAAGGCAGCAAAAGTCTAAAATTTCATCATAACTAGAAATTGCAAAATGGATCATGATACCGGGCTTAAGGTTTCTCCATAATTAAGAATCATTTGAAAGAGGTGTGAAACGATAGCTCGCTCATGATCATATTTATCAATTATCAAAACAAAGGGGAAGCCATAAATCAATGTCTTATTAATAACACCTTATAATAAAAATCACTTAAATAGCGCTTAGTATACTAATATAGCACATGTAGCTGTTCAGTTAATCGGCTGGCACTAATCACTGATTTATTGACCACGTAACTTACTGACCGTTATGACCACAGGTTATAACTACCTGGCTGATGACTCGTTTGTATGTATTGTGATAGATAATGTCACTTGGCAGATGGGCACTTTGACCATCTTTACAGGTGACAAGTCTCTGACTCAAGAGCTATTGCTTATCAAGGAAACTTTCGCGAAGTAAATTGATATTTAAATTGGTCTTCAGTTCAGAGATGTTCGGAACATGTCATGTGATGTCATATTTTTTAAACAGTCGCAGTTCGTCTAAACCATTTCTTACTTCTCCTTCTAAGCTTTTAAAATAATACATATATTATTTTAAATAAAATGCATTTTGTAATAAGCACATGCTTATAATACATTTACTTTAAAAACTGACATTGTTTCTTGTTTTGGACAAAAACAATGTAAGTACTGTTACAGTACTGTTTATTTTTTAGGACTACCATAGCCTACATATGTATATTGCAAGAAAAACAAAACTTCCTGTTTAACCGATTAATATATTCGCATTGGGATTGGTTGCATGGCAAAAAACGCATCATATTTACTGGTAATCAACATATTACCAGTAACTTTTTTAGTTTGTAAGTGATCTGCACAAGTTGGCACTTAACAAATTGATAATAATAGGGAATTTCCGTTCGTTTGCGAAGTAAAGTTTGTCCATTCAATAAGATTAAGTACACCAATCAAGATGTGAGGTTTGGCAACTCGTAAAACTTGTTAACTGTAATTTGACAGTTAGTCGGTGACATAAACTTAATTATACGGAATAGACAGATAGTATAAATTATAGTAAGCACAAAATGTAAAGGTGACAATCGTTTTTGTATGGAGAGTTAGGCCCACATAAAATTTTAGCGTTTATTTACGAAATGGGTATCAATTTATTCCTTATAATCTCCAGATTATAGTGGTGATATTACTTTTTCATATTTTAACCGGAATCGTTAGAAATAAGATGGGAAAATATATATTAACCTCATAAACTAATCTGTCTATTTGCTTTCCTGACTTTCAACGCCTGAACCGTAAATACTTACACATAAGGGCGATTTTCCATTATGTTTTTCCTACGTATCTGAAGTAAAAGCAATTTATTATGACTAGTGTCCGCCTGTGACTCTGTCCGCGTAGAATAAGGTTTTTGCAAAAATATGTAGTCTTAAACTATAGCTTAACATTTTTTAGTTTAAGCCTGGCTCGACTAATAGATAATCCAACGCAAAAATATTTTTTCAAATCGAACCAGCTGTTTCTGATAGTAGCGTGTTCAAACAAACAAACTACAGCTTTTTTAAATTATATAGTAAAACCATTAATGACAGTTGACAGACGGAAGGTTTCTGACATTTGTATTCAGTTTTTAAATAAAATCAAAATCCGGCAATAGACTAGCACTTGCGTTCCGTTATACGGATTTTTTTGTATTGTTCATTCGTATTATTTTATTTCATTAATTAAATGATTAAAAGTCACTATCAATCACCGCCTTAGATAAAAATAGGCATGAAAACCGTTCCAAAAGTAAATAGCGTCTCCTTTATGTTCGATTTCAAGTGTTTTATTTTAATTTTATTGATATAACCTTTTTTCCTTCACTTATCTGTATGTCAGCCATTGTTTACTGATCTTTGGACAGATAGTTCGCGGATATAATCAAAATAAGGCTTTTTATTTTGGTTTTATGACTCCGGTTTCGTTTGAAATTCACTTCAATTGCAAAATTCATAAAAAAACATTTAATATTTTAACGTAGTTCTCTTTCTCTTAAACGTTACCGATTGTTGGTGGGCCCAAAAAAAACTGTGTCCTTTGAAAAAGCTGATATTTTATTGTTTCTAACAATATTGTTTGTGGTAGATATGTGGTTTGTTAATTGACCTTTTTAAAAGACTCCCGTTGAAGGGATATTCATAAATGCATCTTTTAATGTAATACGCAGCACGTGCGTTTGTGAGAGTATAATTTCGGTATGATTGTGTATTTTTTGGGATTGGCATTTAGTGTCTGTTCATGAAAACGTAATATGAGTAATGGATTTAACAGAAGTAAAAAAATAAAAAGATAACAGTATCTTTTTATTAACATGTACAGACATGTTAGAATAAAGCGAAACTTCTTAAATTTCTTTTTACAACTTTAACTGGTATCCGTTAGTAGGTAAGCTATATAATTGGGGAAATTATCTTTTATGATGGAACAACAGTGAGGTTTAATAATTTACTACTTAACAAATTCTTTATACTTATCAGCTTACATAAACAAAAAAAATAGTCAGTTTATTTTTCAATCCAAAATTCACTACACTCAAAACTCACCATAGGTCAACCCCAATTGCAGGCAAACAACACAAAACAAAATGTAATTCCTCATCTCTGGCGCACATATAAACAAATAAACAAATGAACAAATGAAACTAAAATTGAAGAAATGAAACAAAATGAAGTACGTGAATAAATGAAGTCAGCGTGTATAACACCGCACTGGTTCGTTGGTCGTAGCGTTATGCGCCGGGCCCGATCTCCGCGGTTTATTAAATGTTACCGTCTTATCGTTGAATATGAAATGACCATCTCGACTGTTATGTGTATCGTTTTACATTTGCGACGCTGAAAGTGACCGAAGACAGGATTGTGAAGTGGTCCTTGCAGGCAGAATAATGCAATGAAATTATTTTTTACTTTTTCAATGTTGATTTAATCTACTTTGAGGATGCAAACACGCAAATAGAAGTTGATAATAATTTGAAGTTCAAGAACTGCTCATGACGTGATACTCAAATATTAGATTGCTGAAAATCTCTTCCCAACAATTCAGTTGCCTTACCTATGGTAAAACAAAAAAATATGATGAAATTTTTTCCTTTCATTATTATTTTTTGCTTGACTTTGTGTTAATGTAAATTATTTTTATAATGTACCTATACGAATGGAGCTTTGCTTTACTGCTATTTGTAGAGTGCGCAGATTATATTTGGTCATATCAAAATCCCTTACCATGGCTCCACTGCAGCTGCAGGCAAAAGACGCCGAACAAAATGTAACTCTTCATATTGCTGAGAACGCACGCACCCGCGAAATGTAAATAAATGAAGTATATTATGAAAATGCTCCTTTGTAAATGAAGACGCACTGGTTTTTTCGCCAAGAGTATATACATATAATTATGAAGTCGAAAAAATTGCGTGCTCAGTTAAATGTTCTCGCACATACAAAGTGATCAAGACCGCTCAATGTTGACAATGAAAGCTATTTAGCACTTAAATGGGTGTCATTTACACTGTCAGGAACTTTTTGCATTTCATTTATATTGACAACTTAATTTATAGACAAAAGGAAACTGATTGACCGCCTGCATAAATAAGAGCTTGCCATAATTGTTTAGACTATTTTACGAATTATGTCCATGTGTGTTCAAGGATTTTTTGCAAAGAATTTTAATAAAAAGTTATTGTTCTTAAGAAATTATTGATGGTAGGCTACGCACATGCCAAGTTAAAATTGGAACATTGCAGAATTGGTAACCTCTTTTTTTTCGTCTTCCATCAATTAGATAGTAATAAGGAAGGTTGAAAAACTATTACTGTTAAATTTTATATTTCCTGTATTTTTACAAGGAATAAACTTTATCTCTCGGACCCATTTATCTTATTTTATTCCTTCACAAACATTATACTTTACCTTCCTTCTTTGTTGTATCTTCTTTCTTTCCATGAATCCATTGCACTTGGAAACATAATACACAAAACAATATAATACTCTTCATCATTAACAAAACTGGTTAATTTGACTTTAAGTTATTGTAAATGACTGTTCTCTTCGCTAACTGACTGATGAATGTTATGCAGAGAAGTAATCAAAGCATTTTATTAATAAAGATAGGTCACGTATACATAAACACGAAATGTGAATCATGGCATTTTTATAAGCGGTTTGTATTTATTGGTTATGGTTTGTTTGTTACAGGTTATGAAAGAGCATGTTGGCTTGATTCGTAAGTCAGCGTTTTTTATGAGGGTTGTGTATCGGAGATTTTTTTGTAGATAAATAACTCCTATCCGAAACTGTGCTGTGAAATAACTTACATCAAATCCATACATCAGCATCATATTGCACAGGGCAGCCTTGCCTAGTGTGGGGACCTGCGAAAATTGTTAACCTTAAATGTTTTAGGAAATCTATAAATTTTGAATTTTGAAATTATATCATAGTACCTATTTGTAGCGAGTTTTTAAAATGGTAGCGCTTTACATCCAACTAAGGACTGTACTTACTTACATTGAATGTGTTTGTCTCCTGTAACAATAACAAACACAAAATAACAGTTTTAGCGAAATCCTACATTTATAACATTCATTTTTATTATTTGTATGTATAAACCACATCAATAAAACACATCCTGCAATAGAGACATAGTTTCAGAATATCGCCGTATATTTAAGTATTTGTAAGTACGTCAAGTATTTTATGGATATAGTTTTGAGCCAAAAGATAAGAAACGATAATCATAAGCTTGCAGATCATGCGCTCAGCGCATCCGGGTTTGCTGCAGTATGCATTTATACAGCCTATCTGCATACGTGAACACCTATGTAGTTGGTCTAGTGGTTAGATCACAACCAGAATCTATACTTCTATTCTAATATAATAAAGCTGAAGAGTTTGTTTGTTTGAACGCGCTTATCCCCGGTAATATTGGTTCGAATTGAAAAAATATTGATGTGTTGGATAATTTTTCGAGGACGGCTTTAAGCGATAAAACACAATGTGGGCGAAAACCGAAATCCACGGGGAGCTAGTCAAATACAAAACTTTTATCCAGACCGGGGTGAGAACTCAGATCCAATCGCGAAACTATAAAATGTTATAAATGTTTCCATTGAGGGTGAAAACAAAAAAAAATCTGAGGTGTGCAATTTTTTTTTGTATTACCTACGAAAAGTGTCGGTTTTTAAAAATTACCTCATGTAATTCTTTGAAAACTAAGACAAAAATATAGTAGTAGGTACGCAAGAGACGTACCTATGTCCATAATTAATCTGCAAATAACCACAACCGATTCGGACAAATCGTTCCTAGAATTCTAACAGTATGACAAGTGAAGAACCAACATCGTCTCTGTTTGTTCGGCTTCAATCATTGTTACTTATAAGTGAGGTTGTTTATTTTCATTAGTTGAATATTAACTACAATTTGAATTCTGATTCAAATCTACTATATTTTTAATGATTGAGGAGCTCGATGGCGCAGTGGTTAGCGGTCAAAAAGCATTCGATGATCCTCTTATTTGTAATACAGCTTACTTATTTTACGTGCAAAAGACTTTTAATTGTACTCATTTGAAAGCTTATTTCAAGCACTACAAAACTCTTTTTTATTAGAATGCATAAAATGCATCTGCTCGCCGCTAGATGACATTGACCAAATCGATTAAATTGCAGACAACATAAAAAACGGCTACGATCTTTAATATATATCTTAATATTGCACATAGAAAACTTTAGGATAAACAACATTATTTAATTTTTTACTAGCTACAATTTTGTTCCTCATAACATTATCGATAAAACTTATATTTTTGGAGATATTTGCAAAAAACCGATGAAAAACGTGACAAAATTGCGAATTTTCAATTGCCAATAACTTGAAAAGTATTAGATTTATCGAAAAACTTTATAGATGATTTTTTGCTTAAAATTAGTATTCCAATCGATATCCGAGGTTATCTTAAAAAAAAAATACTCACCCCCGAGATGGGGTGGCAACCACTCCAGGGGTAGTTGCGGCGTTCAAATCATTTTCACTTTTGAATTTAAGGGTACAATGAAACTAATTCCAAAATTTCATGCAAATCGGTTCACAGTAAAAAAATTCGGAGGTTGGACCATATTTTTCGCTTCAATGACTGCGCTATATTATATTTAAGCACTATTTATTCTTTCTTAACCTTTACTATCCTTCTCGTCTCGAAGATTAACAATTATGTGGAGCATCAGTTTGTCGTATTTAAATTTCAAGTTCATTACGTTTGAAATTGATAATGTCAATTTTAAGAATAAATATAAAATAATACAGAGTACCTCCACATTTAATCTGATTTATCGAAAATACCTCTTTAAAGGATTACAAGAATCGTTCTTCTAATATAGTGTAAAGTTATGTACCTAGTGCTAGTGGTAGTGGTTTCCTGCAGGTTATAGCTCTAAGTAATTTTGTGATATGGAAAAGACAGAATTGCTATATGTATCTTGGAGGCGTTTTCATGTGCTATGCTATTAGGACATTCATGCTAATTTATGATTGATTTGTCGAAGTCAAATTTTGGTCGAACTGTATGATGACTTGATGACTACTCCTTGGATTGATTGTTAAAAAATAATAGGGATACTTTCTCCACCGGTTATTGTTTGATAACTATATCTAAAATGAAAAATCTTTGATGTATTCAGAATACCATATTTAATAGCGTTAGTATAGCGCTAAGCGCGTGATCTGCAAGCTTTTGATTATCGTTTCTTATCTTTTGCCTGAAAACTTTTTAAGAGAGGTAGAGCTAAGTGGAACTTCCACACCTTACAGAAGACCACTTGAACACACACGTGAATTGGCATTTAGTAAATGTTGTGCTTGTGCTATGTTTCTGGTGGTGGTTTTTGGTTCTGGGGAGGAGACCTTACAGATCGTTTGCCTCCATAAAAAAACTATATACATAAAATACTTTAAGTACTAACAAATATTCAAATATAGCCTTATAATTGGCAAGATTGACAGGCTTGTTGGTCTAGTGGTCAGCCCTAGCAACAAAACCAAGGGTCGCGGGTTGGCATCCCGCGAGCTATGGATGTTTAAAAAAGTATTTAGGTACGTCTATCATTTTTCTGGCATCCATAGTACAAGCTTCGAGCTTAGTTTGTAGCCAAGCCCAAAGTACCCGGTCGCCACTATACAGATAAGGACACCGACATGGGCGTACTCAGGTTCTGGGCCAGGGGGGGGGGGGGGCAAATCGTATCTTTATAAGGCTAGGTAAGTAATCTGTGGCGCTGCGCTGCTAGCGAGCTGTTATGGGTATGGGTAATGAACGCGCCGCGTAATATAGGGCTATTAAAATATTGTATTATAATATAAACAAATGGCAAAAAAATGTTTTCTTAATTTTTATCGATAAAAGTACATGATAGCTACTTAGTACGGACGTCAACATTATCCAGGGGGGGGGCAGCTGCCCCCCCCTGCCCCTACCTGGGTACGCCCATGGACACCGACACAGCATTTATAAGAGGACGAAACGTACGTATGAGATATTCATACTATGAATGATTTTGTATGTTATATCAACAAAAACAAGGAATCGTGCCAATCATATTAACTTATCAGTTTAACTTATCTGAAGCTGTCTAAGACCGGATTTAGACCTTACGTCATGACGTAATAATCCTAGGTATATAATTTTAGTAGGTACCTTTTGTTTTAGTAAATAAGTCCTTATGCCTCTTTTTGGAGGCTATTTTATTATTTAAAGATAACTAATTATTTCAATCTTGAATACCTGTATGTTGTTCTTTCTTTATTTCATTGATAATGTCTTACCTTTCTAACTTCGCTGGCTCGGGGACCCAAATTGAGTCTTGTCCGCCGGAGTTTTTGGTGTGGTGTGTACGTGTGTATTAGGTATCATCAGTTCATTGGTGCTTTAAAACGCCTTTAATTTGTTTTTAGCAATCTTCCACAGTGAACGTCTTTTGTGTCAACTTTTTTATAGCAGGCTCCAGACTATTTGATTTACGTAAAAACCAAAGAATTGGCAGTGCAAAATGAAAAAAACAAATAATTATATGGTATTACTCCAGTACATTAAGTATAAAAACTACATCGATGACATAAACAATTTAATGCTTCAGAAACAATGTACAATTAAGCTCTAATGTCTTGTAAGTAGGCAATTTAATTGAATGGTTATATTGCGTGACGCCCTCATCGCACTTCTGTTGACGGCTCTGCATTATTTCTATTGAAAACAGGATACTGCAACTTATGTAATTATGTAATTAGAGTTTACGTTTACCTACAATAACACGATCTTCGATCCTTTTTAATTCTAGTGTTTTAGGTCTTAACAATGATGCCATTAAACATAATTGAGATGAGAATCGACACCTTGACAAATGAAACAATCATTTTTTTCGTTCATTTCTTTTATATTTAGTATTTAAAGTTCTATATTAAATCACAGTAACTACAATCCGAAACGTTGGGTTGATTAAACATAAATAAGTATTTGAATGGACATTTTTGAATTTTGTACATTTTTTTTTACTACAAGCGTTCGTTTTAGTACTTTTAAATAATAATTATTCGAAATGAAACGAGAACAAGACAATCTCTAGCTTACTTCTTACTCTTAAAGTTACTTTTTTGTACATTTATTTGTTTTATGACACATATCTTAGGCTTATTTTTTCACTCTCCTTGACATTTGAGACGGAATGTTTCCCAAAATAATATATTCATAACACATTTCTATTATACTTCCTGAACACACGATTCATTATCATTGTTAGTTTTTAGCAAAATTAAATATACGTACGTTTTATGAATCAATATTGTTTTATAATGATAATATTCATCGGGTTATAGGCAAAAATATCTCGTTATAAAGTTAAAAGATCTCTAAGCTCTTTCAAGATTGTGTAATTTATTACGCCTCATATTATACCGTATTAAATTCCAAAAATGTACGCGGTCATATAGTATACTTTCTTCGTTCGCTTAACTCATAAAATACGCAAATGCTCCAAGAAGTATCCTAATAATACCAACGCGACAAAAATATGTAGGTACCTATGCTTAAAGTTAGTACTCAGATCATTTCATTAAAACCCTGGGTCTCAAGTCAAGAACTGAATTGTATTCATAATACCGGTTCCCTCCTTAATGGGTCTCGCTATTCTCCCAGAAAAGAAGCTAGTGAGAACTTATGAATAGATGATTGTTCCTGGAAGAGTCTTGTTACGGCAGGCGTACATGATTGGAATTTTCGCATTGGTAATTTCTTAGATAGTGGGTTTGAAGTCGAACTCCTCAACCTTGCCGTCGTTGTTGACGAGGAGTGGAACTGGAACTCTGAGGTGCCGTAGACATGGCTGCTAGGCGGGCGTTTCAGGCTACATTATTTGCCAGATAATAACAAGAATCTTGCTAAGTCCTAGAGAAGGATGGAGACAGCTTTCACGAAGAGGGATGACTGTTTACGAAGGTTTCTTATTATGGAAGGCGTACATGATTGGAATTTTCAAATGACACATTTAGATAGTGGGCTTGAAGTCGAACTCCTCAACCTTGCCGTCGTTGTTGACGACCTTGTGTCCGGCGCTGTTCTCCTCGGTCTTGCCGTTGATGTTGGACGAGGAGTGGAACTGGAACTCCGAGGTGCCGTACACATGGCCACCGGGAGGAGGCTTCAGGCTTCGCACGTTGCCAGAGGGAATAGTGCCGAGGGCGGGCTGGAAGAGAACATACAGTTTAATATACAGGGTGGAATTTTGAATTACAACTACATTAACCATTGTAGTTACAAGAAAACGTTGTTAGGCAACCATCCATAACTTTTTGAAATGTTTTGACCTGCATTCACAGATTTTTGGAAAAGCTACAGTCAGCAATAAAAAATAAATTGCTAAATTAGGCAATTTTTTTTCATGCCAAATCAATCCTATTTCATGTAAGGACTGAATGACTATATGGAAATATTTGAGGTTAAAGTAGTTCGATCCTGTTTTTGTATCCCAATTGCCCAATACCTGGATCATGCCACCTTGTGGTCGTTTAAACTATAAATTTACTATCGATTGCATTAATGCGATAGATAGTGAATACGATAACCTCATTATCATTGAGGCAAGGACCAAGGTATAAAGTCATGTAAGGCGACATTATGTATGCATTGGTTAGAAACAAAACGATGCAGTAAAGCTTAACTTTATTGCTGATTAATTTCCATATGTTAGAATGCAAATGGTTTTGAGCTTATACACAATAAAATAAGGCAAGAGCGCACGTTAAAATAACCTCGAAAGATCTATTCCTACGCAAGCTGAATTTTTCTGCAAAATTATTATTACAAATATAGATAATAATATAAATAAACAAAAAATACTAATAATTAATAACAAATACTTTCTGTAGAGCCAGTTCAATGTGCAATACCAATATTTTATGGCAAGGAATTACTGAAAACTTGGTCAATGACCGAATAAAAAAATTATTCTGTGCAAAGTTGCAAAGATAAAAAAATCATATTTGTCACAGATAGACTTGACATTTAAGCTCAAAGATCATAAAATGAGTAGGTCTTTTTTTTCATAAAATGATAAAATCAACTTACCTCCCAGATAGACGGGTCGTTAAATTTTTCATTGATTCTGCAATCGAAAAGAATTTAATTTAATTTTAAGCGACAAAAATACCTTTTTTTTCTAAAAAAAAATAAAAATGACCAAATATTTTGATCAAACAATTTTAGAAGAATTTTATATAAAATACATACAATTTGTGGGCAAGCTCCCAATTCTGCTGTGCTACAGCTTCTGCTATTGCAGTATCATCTGCCGGAAACGCTGAGAACAATATAAAAATATTCGTTAATCGAATAATTACGATTCCAACTCATTTTTAGGGTTCCGTAGCCAAATGGCAAAAACGGAACCCTTATAGTTTCGTCATGTCTGTCTGTCTGTCTGTCTGTCTGTCTGTCTGTCTGTCTGTCTGTCTGTCTGTCTGTCTGTCCTGGCTCGTTCTCCGCCGTTTCTGAACCGATTGCCACGAAAATTGGTGGAGAGATGTGTAGTGATATTTCAAGAATTGGTTTTTAAAATTATCGAAAAATAATCATTTTTTACCCCCCCTCCCATACAGCGAAAAGTTAATTCTAAAAAAAAAATTCGACTTAACCCATCGTGTAGGGTATCGTTAAACAGGTATTTTTAAATACAATAAAACTCGCCTTGAAACCATGTGGATCAAACACCCCAGTCTCGAGATATATTAATACAAAGTTAAAATTAGAGCGTCCCCCCCCCCTTAACTTTTGAAATACTATTACAATAATTCTGAAAAAAATGTCCTGTATACCTCCAAGTAAGTACTTTCAACGAAAACTATAGCGAACTCTGTATCATACATAGTTATTTTTATACATTTCGACCAACTTATGACGTGCAGTTGCCCTTACTAAATGTTGTCTTAAGCGGTCGGGCTATCTTTTAGCTACGGAACCCTTTCATGGGCGTGTCCGACACGCTCTTGGCCGGTTTTTTAAGTTGATATCGAATCTGATGCCAAAAAGAGTTATAAACGTGGTTTTATAATATCACAGTAAAAATATATATTTGGTTTTGATGTGTAGATCCTCCATAGAAAGAGGTATTCGTCCAGCAATGGATGGAACACAAAAAATGATAATGGGTATCATCAAACTGTTGTGATGATAGACATTACATGTAAGCTCATTTATTTATTTATTGCTAGTGAATTAAAATTACTCGTCAACATTCACAATTGTACTCAAAAAAATAGTAAAAAATTAAAATGGATAAAAACGGGGGCTCCTTCAGTGAAAATTAATTATTTGGACGTGCTCCTATAAACAAACACCAATGAACAGACCTGTTGAGAAAATTGGCAAGGAATCTTTCCATAATCCCGACGTTCTTTAAAAACCAACCAATGAACATTTTGTAAGTTATCATTTAATACAATGTATAACTTTAATCCGAGTCAAGTCAGTGTTCTGCAGGTTTCACGTTCCTAATTTTCACACTAAAACCGTGATCCTAACGAGTCATTTTGGAATGGCTATTTCATAAAATTATCTTTAGTATTATGGAAAACAACATTTTTTAAAACATATTTAATGTTTTTTCAATTTTTATATTATTATTTTTAGCTTTGCCATTGGCTGCGTCATGAAAATATGTAGGCTGGTTGGTTCCCTTCATCGCTAAAAATAATAACGTTATGTAATATGGCTTTTAGATAACAAAACACCACTCAAAGCACTTTTAGAACAAATTGACATCTCGCCCACTCGTGTAAAGATCGATAATTCCTCTTAGGCAAGCGTTGATTACAACGTTTTTACGCTAATATTACAAATTGAAAGTTGAAAAAGATTCTAAAAAAAGACTGATTATTATTGTAATTGTATCAGCGTTATTAACCGGACAAAACCCACCACACAAATAATTCAATATAACCAATAAAAAAACCGTTTCTTATTTATATAGAATAACTTAGGATAACTACACTTTCGAATTAAAACTGAACCAGCGACAATAAAAAACCGTGTAAAGACTTGCATGAGCTATTTAATTTATATTGTAAGTAATTTTAATTTTTTTTTCGGGCATTAATAGTCCAAACTTGAATTGTTCAGTAATATAAGTTACACTTACATAAAGCCTTTCTCGTCACATGGACTATCCAATACAAAAGTATTTTTTCAGAACCAGTTGTTCCTAGATTATTAGCACGTTCGAACAAGCAAACTCTTCAGCGTTATTATTTTAGGATAGATTATTAGAAAAGTGCTGCTTAATTGAATAGTTAGGTTTCCCAGCTTGTTTGAATTTGCTGATGTCTTGTTAAGCAAATCGAAGTCATACCCAATTAAAAGTAAACAAACATTTGCAAATACTTCGAACAAGGATGTGCGTTTTCCGCCTTTACGTTATTTTAAAGTTCATTCTAATAGCTACCGTGAACTAATCACGTTAATTGATTGTTGCGTTGACTTCTCTTTGCTTAGTTTGATTACAATCTTACACAGTTTTCATTATTTACCATGCGTGATTTTGCGATACATGCCTAAATGAAAGTTAATAAAATTACGAAATCAAATGTGAAAGATGGGAGAGTTAGTGATTCTATTTTTCTTCAGCTTAGACCACAGAGCATCGCTCTACGGGCTACGGGGAACTTTAGGTCTTTAGGTGTCTGGTAATGTTTAACAACTCTTATAAGGGCGCAACCTAAACCAGACTATGCATAAATTCACTTCCTATTTCCGAGTTTGCTTACGAGCAGAAGATTGAATATGTACTACATTATTTGAGAACTCTTAAGAGATTTAAATGTGTTTTAAAAGATTTATATCGGCATGCATAATCCAACTTTTAAATAGAACCAATACGTTTTTTCATACATTACACATGATGAAACTACTGAGTTTATTGATGAACTCTTAAATGGAATGCAAATATTTAAATAAGCTATTTTATAAGTCATGCATATGAAACGATGCTTTTATTATCTTATTAAATAGATTATTCATACATAAAAACGATGCTACGGTCATTTAATACACTATTCATATAATAAATCAAAGGAATCCTTCTGTTAACAAAATCGACCATGACCTCTGTTGGTTCATAGAATGTTCATATTTTCTGTTGTTTATGATTATCGTTCAAATATTATTTTGTTATTTTTATTATGCACACAGTTAGTAGTTTCGGATAACGATTACAAAAAAACTTATAAAGAAAAATGAAAAATACGACCTGCCATGGCTTCCAATAGGTGAATTCTCTTGAATCACTTTATCTGTTTAAAAAACCGCATGATAAACGGCTGTTCAGCCTCAAGATTCAAGCAAACCTACTTACGATAAGACAAGAGAAATCGACTATGTTTGATAGTATGTGGTAAAGCTTCCTTAGCTTTCTTATTACGACCACTTTTACAATATCTTGTCAATACCTACTCGTAGGAATAACAGTGTACGTATCTTTCTAATCATATTCGGATGCTAAGAGTTGTATACTTGAATCTGTTGCCTAATGTTGCTAACGTCATCAATATTTGTTGATTTATTGCATTTTTAGCAAGCTAGTGTTAATATCATAAGTATATGATAATGAATTGAAATGAACGGAATGAGTGTTTTATGTGCTATCCAAGGTTTTTCTTATTTTGTATTGTCCAGTTCAAAACGATGTCAAGTTGCCGGACATCTTAATTTATTTCGCATTTACATTCAAATATATAGCTGTAGGTATAATTTTTATATTAAAACTGATATTATGGTATGACACTTTCAGTTGCTGATTCTTTATTTACAAGAGTTTTTAGAGTTTGCACTTTTGCATTATATGTATTTATACAGATACGTATTTTGTAGTTGAGAGTAGTTGAAATGTTCCTTACTACGGCACTACGAGAACCTAATTTTGATTTGTTTCAAAATCATGTAAGTTTTTGAAATAAATGTATTTTATTCGGGTTGTATAAATTGAAAGTAATAAAAGTTTGTTTTGTCACCAGCGTAAGAAATAACTGAAATGCCGATACTGAAATTAAGATAATATAAAACAGTGGCTTTTTACTGAGTACGATAACGTGGATTTACTAACAATTGTACGATTTTTTACAAGCAGACGTTTCCGTGAATTCGTAAAATGTCACGCACAACAAACTAGCTTAGTTGCATAAATTGTCAACAAGTTCAATTTTTGTTTTGTGTTTTTTTTTCTAACTCACCTTGGGCAACGGTGATGGCCGCAAATAAAAAAAGCACTGCGACTTTAGACATTGTGATATTTGATTTACGAACTATTTTTTACTATTTTCGTGTGACAAACGTTACAACGCGTGTTGCTTGGTTCTATACGACTGTGCTCCGGCCTAGCGATCCAAGCCTTATATCGCGCGTCAATTTTGCCGTAAGTAGTCCCGTGTCAATTCGCATTTATTCTTGTCGTATGCGTGTCTTTAGCAATGTCTGTCACTGTCCCTTAAGGCTCGTTTTGCTCCATTTTCTTATGACATTGTCATTATAGAGCGACATCGTTTTTCCTTGTTTAGATTTTCCGGTACATTAAAAATGTTAAGGAAATGTCCAACTTGGTAACTTCTGTGATCAGAAATATGTTATGATTATCATTTGTCATTTGATAAAAATTCTGCAAATATGAAGGAGAAAGATTGTTTCTTTTTTGAGTTTTTTCTTCAATACTGCCTAAAAATGTAGTGAATATTTTTTTTTTAATAAATTATCTGCATTTTTTTTTTGCATATTACGATAAAATTTATCCGCCTAAAAAGAATGTACCATATACTGGTATTGATTTTTGTCTATGCATCGAAAGATATTTAGTCAGGCGCCAGTCTACCAATTCCTTTGAATGTTGGAATAATATATTATTCGGTATCTATAAAGGTAGTTTTTCAACTTTCGTACATTCCGATTATTCATCTGTGATTATTTTTTAAGTGTATTTCGCTGCATTAAAATATTAAATCGCTTAATCTGTATAAGAATTGATTAAAAGAACACGTCTAACTTTGTAAGATATTGGAATTCCAGTTTTATTTAAATTCTTAAGAAAAACATATTGCCCAAAACAAATTGCATGTAATGAATTCTTTCTGAAGTTTTTTGATAGCTAATGTGTTAGTCTAATTTTACTGCAAAAGCAAGGCCCTTAAAAGTAATATAAATAAAAAAATGAATTAAAACTCCAATAACAGTTCCCATACTAGTGTGTTTTGTGACATTAATATTTTTTTGGATAATTTGATTAGTGACCTCAATGAACATACGTCTATGTATTTATCTACATAATTTGCGCTCTTTAACAATCGCCTTTGTCAACCGTCTCACAATTTTCTAAGTATGAACATAAGACATGGGACATAATACAGCTGTCGAAGATTCATAGGGCAGAAACAGACCATTTAATAAGTTGACAACTGTTGTAGTTGTTTCAAATCGGACATGGCTGTCGTAACAGCGGTGAATGCTGTTGGGACGAAGCCTAAAGTCAACCCGCCAATTTCCACGACCCTAAGGCACCGGAGAGACAATGTCATATTTTTAGGTAGTTGGATCTTCTTCTGAGGTCCGGAGTCCTGCATAAACCGTCGACTGCCCCAGTGGTCAACGGGCATTTTCCTGATAAAAAGGGGTTATATCTGAAACGCGCGGCCTACCTCTAAGGATTCCCTACTCTATATAGAATACCGTGACGCAAATAAGGAGGTTTTACTTAATTTCCAGAAAAATCCTGCACATACAATAAATTTACACTTTTTATGAGATTGCGACATTAATCGGTCGAATTAACCTATTGTTATTGGCTTCACACGACATTTTCTAGAGTATGATTGTGTTACGACATACGAAGATATTAAATACAACTCTTCATAATTCCTTGGACTAACACACCAATTTCGTAGCTCCAAGATCGAAGCTTTTAATAAGGATGCTAGAAAACGGATAGAGATACCTAAATACTATTTATTTATTCATACAAATATACTTTAATACTAGCGACCGCCCGCGACTCTGTCCGCGTGGATTTCGATTTCCAATAGCCTAAAGCCTTCCTCGTGAAATGGACTATTCAACACAAAAATAATTTTTCAAATTGGACCAGTAGTTCTTGAGATGAGCGCGTTCAAACAAACAAACATATAAACAAACAAACAAACATACAAACAAACTTTTCAGCTTTATATATTAGTATAGATAGCACCCGGACAAATGACAAAAAGACATGTTCATGCACACAAATGTTTGTCCACTTCTGGGATCGAAGCGGCGACCTGTTGGTCTAATAGTCAACTTCTTGACCACTACACCAAGCGGGTAGTCAGTTTATGTAAGGTCGTCAATTATGCGAGGGTTTTACATTAATCTGCTTAGTTGTGTGTTTATCCTTGTGGATGATCGCAACATATTTTATTACTGAATTTAACTTAATGATTTAATTGCCAACAGGGAAAATATTTCAATTAAGTTGATTACCTACAATGTTATATCAACTTAACCTATTTTATAATTGGCCCATAATTTATATTTATAAATTTATAGCCATCGAGTATTACGAAGGAAAATGAAGGAAAACAAGATAAATAATATCTTATGTGAGAAGAATTCAGTATGCGCATACTTAAAAAGAAACTTGCTCAGTTGGGGAGGGTATGTAGTTTCATAGGCAGGCAACTCATTTGTGACCCTTGTGGGGTTTTTGATGTCTATGGGCAGCGGTGATCACTTACCATCATGTGACTTTCATGTTCGTTTGCCTCTCGATAACATGAAAAATAAACTTTTTAAAATCTGCCGATATCCTCCACTTGTAGATTGGTCTGATATGATCCCACAATTATTTAAAACCTGTTTAGTAGTTAACTAGTTAAACCATGATCGTAGATTTATAACATAAATATGGGTGAGAACGAGGAAATAAAATAATTGGTAACAAAAACAATAGATGGAATCGCAAGTTCTTTTATTTAATTTCCGTATGTACGTACAATCGAAAATCGTTACACTTTTATCCTAATTAAGCAGTTTTTAATACTTCGTCGTCAGGCTCCGAAGCATTTATGACATTGACATGAATATTAATTAAATAACAATACCATACTTTAACAATAATTCTTACGTGCTAATAATTTCTGAGCGTATTAATTTACTTCAAGCTAAAGGAACTTATTTCCTTTTCAAACGTCTTAAATTAATTCGGTTTTTACTATCAATTATTTAATTATAGTGTAATTTACTTTGAGGAGTTTATCACATTTATCACTCCGTTCAAATCGAACACGGGGAACAACGAATATTTAGTGAAAAACTTTAAATATGTAGTTATTGTTTACATTAGTGTCTCTTTATGATGACTCAAAATATACCTGGACTCTATTTTTACATTAACAAATTCATACCATTTTATTATCACATAGATCACAAATATTTTTTATTACTCAATTTCATTTCATCTCAAATAATATAACCTTAAAAAATAGCTAGTACATTCACGTCATCGTCATAAACAGTTCGAAATTATGGTAAAGATAGCTTCCGTCTAATAGGCAGCTTCCTTCACATCACCGTTGTCATTGCTGACTGCATAGCCGTGAGACTCCTTCTCCACTGGAACACCTCCACGGGTGACGACTGATGATGAGCTGCTTTGGAAGCTGCCGGTCACATCTTCGCCTTTACCACCCTTGAGGCTTTTGATCTCCTGAGCGGTTTTCAATGGGTCAACGGCCTGGACGGGCTGTGGGAAAATTACGGAGTGCTATTTAATTGGCTCTAAGATGAAATGGTTCTTCATTACTTGGCATCCATTTTATTTGCCAAGAGAGTCATTGTGTGTTTCAAAACATATAGTGATCACAACCCTCAGTGTTCTATACTAAAATTATGAAGCTAAAGAATTCTGGTTCGAATTGAAAGAAAATATTTTTGGTTTGGATGGTCCATTTGTCGAGGAAGTAGATTGGAAGGAAGTTAATTGTCACAGCTAATAGACACAGAAAAGAATTCTTAACAATAGTGACATACCTACTTATACATATTTGTTTAGAACTGATATTATTCAAATTTATATTGACTTACCGTAGGCGCACGGGGGAAGTTTATGTCTCTGAAACAAATCGAAATAATTTATGTTTCAATTTATTAAACCATTGTTTAATTAAAAAAAAACAAATGTTAAAAATTTAAATTAAGCACTTAAAGTTCTAAAAATATAGTATTATTGATAAATTATGGGGTTATTTATCAGAGATTTGATACATATGTAGCAAATATTATTATGTTTTCAACGCGAGCAAAGTTATGCTCCTGGCGACAAAGTTTTTTATTAAAGGCATACATATATTGTGAACCACAAATAATATTGCTTCTAAACTTATTGTAGGCGCTGAAAATCTATGAAGTGTTTTATTTTTACTGGTTTAACGTATAATATATTTCTAAATCTGAGCTTAAAACTCCACATATTGTAAGTAGGTATGTTTGCAATTTTAAAAACGTGAACTTATACAATTAACATTTTAATTTGTGTATATGCTTACAATTTATCATGTGCGTGTTCTAGGAAATCTTCTTGTGATTGACTCAGCCCTGAAATAAAAAAAAAATATTGAAAAACATCGTATCTCGTACTTTTCTGCTACACTACTGGCGATACTTAAAATAAAAATTAAATTCTCTTAGTGTCAGCATTTCCAACCGTTCAAAAAAAAAAAGGTTCAAACTAATGTTTGGTCCCAAAACGACTCTCCTATTGGTAAAACTCCTCACTCCAATGACCTACCCCCTAACAAAGCTAAAGCTTGTACTTTGGATGCTAGGTAACGGATAGACATACTTAAGTACTTAAATAAATATCCATGAATCAATTCATCACGCAAACATTTGCTCCTAGCGGGATTCGAACCGGCGGCCCTTGGTTTTGTGGCTACGTTCCCTGACAATTAGACTGACGGGCATATTGCAGTTGAAATATTTTTTGAAAGGACTGCATTGCACCTTCATTTACAGACACTCAGTAAACACAGGTGTCTCGTTTTTTATTCACCAGGTGCGTCAATATTGCAGTAAAAACAGTTTTGGGTGCAATATTTTAATTGTAAAGAACTTATAGACGTTATTACTTTATACACTAGTAACCCGCCCCGGATTTGCGCGGAAATCGTCAGTGTTTATTGTCGGACAAGAGGTTTTCTAGAGTCATAAATGGTGTCGCTAACACTTATCATAGAAAGAATCGATTATTTATTCCATTTTAATGACCAGAGCTTGCAGAAATATTTATTTCCTCTTAATTATCTGTTAGCAAATTCAAACATTAATTTAGCTTCAAGTGTTAAATATAGATGCGACATAATTATCCACGTATAAATAAAGAACATACCTACTTGATATCAGTTTAGAATAATTATAATTAATGAATTTTTGCTCATGTGTGTTGTAGCCACGTGAGTAATCTGCAAAATTCGTAGTTATTTTAAAGTACCGGCTCTCAAATACGTAGGATTACCTTATTTAATTATTAGTAATTTATCTATATTTATCTTTACTAATAAAATAAAGCTGAAGTATTTGTTCGTAAGTTTGTGTGAACGCGCTGAGCTCATAAACTGCTGGTAAAAATAAAATGTTTGATTTTATTTTCAAAAAAATATTTTTGTTTTGGATAGTCCATTGTCGAGGGAAGCTTTAAGCTTTAATATAACAATATGTGTGTGTGTGCGGAAAAATAAATCCACGCAGACGAAGTCGCGGGCGACCATTAGTTGCAAACTAAAGGTGGATGGACCATAAATGGCCACACACAAATGAAGAAACTGTTTTTATTTGTATATTTACTGGATACATTAAGGAAACAAATTATACAGGGTGACTTGGAATTAGTGAACAATCCTGTAAGGTCATTTGCAACAATTTTGTGTTTGGACATTCATATGCAAAAATGAACTAAGAAAACGACCATTATTTTAGCTTACGACACAATTACAATAACTCCCCATGAAAAATAATTTTATTTTAAGTGTTTTTATTTAACTCTTTATGGGTGTATTCTTTTTACCGTAGGGGACATAGTAATCAATAAAATTAAATAAGATAATTTGCTCCGGTGCTTGGAAATAAATCCATCCAATTGAAAACCAACCAAGCAAAAATTACAACAATAAAAATGTTCACATGAACCTACCCATGACGGACACTGAAACAGCCGCGACCACTAAAAGAATAACTAATTTCGACATTTTGGTTTTACGGAAATACGAACTTTTAATTCTTACTAAATTTTGAAATTGAATGAAGTTCACTAGCAGTGCGGCTGTATTTATATGAAAAACCACGAAACTTCTGCAATCAATATTTGGAGGAGAATGGGGAAAACCTGGTGCGCATTTTATTTTTTATATAATCTTTTAATACCTTCTTATACTGTAATTATGAAAATGATGTCCTTTTCATACACTTATGCATCGTGATTTTAGAACTACTTTTCAATGCATCTCGACCTGCAAAGGACCGTTTTTGTAGTGAAAGTGATAAGAGTTTTCACCATTTCCCATTTCACTGAACCTATTGTTTTTTCATATTTTATACCTACCGAAGGTGTAGTTTAAGTCCACTATTTTTTTTGGTGTTATTGTTGTAAAGCAAATATCTTTGAATATATAATATATATATTATATAGTAATCTTCATGCTACTTGGCTGTTTCAATTACATATTTATTAATCGTCGAAATCTTCTTTAAAATAATGACAGTTGTAATCATAATTTTATTGCGCTAAATACCAGCATCAGAATATTGCGGAGAAGGTAGAATTCATCCTCTCAAAATAATAGTTCTATCACAAATCTAGAATTCATCAACACATTACTGCTTAAAACGATTAACTGAAGCTCATTTTTGAACGTCTATGTTAGCCATACTTACCCAGTCCCTAAAGTTTAAACAGTTGTGTGCATTGTCATACTAAATTTTCTAATACCTTATGTTTTTCGATTAACATAATGATTAAATTGTACCCAATCGTCGACATGGTAAATATTTATGCACCATTAATTAGGCGATAGTTAATCAATACGTCAAGCATAAATTGTGTTGTTGGTAAAAGAAAGCACTGTAGGGGGTACATACATTAGTAATAACAAACAATGCTTTATAGCAGTAACAATGGAAATTGAAATAATTGTCTTCAAAATTGAATGTATTCTGGATATCTGGGTTTTAAATTTTAATGCATTTATAGGTCCTCTTGATGAACTAATTAAGATTTTTGCGAATCAATTTTAGAGTAACTTTAAAGAATTTAGCATACCTCATTAATTTGATTCGCTAATACTAAGCTAACGCAAGCACCTTTGTTTGATCTGAAACGTTAAGAAACTTCAAGTGGTTCACGCAAATAGAGACCTCAATTTTTATGGCTTTTATAACTACAATATTTTCATCATATAAATACTTTTTTATTGCGGTGGGATTTCGAAGAAGGCCTTTACAGCTTAACCGGATATTTACACAAAAATAAGGCTCTGGAATTTACATTTTTAAAACCCTTTTTTTAACTACAAGGCTGGAGAACTGCCTGAAACTCTTAACTGAGCTGTAATTTACATAAATTAAACATTTTGGAATTTGGTAACTCACATTTTAAAAGTATTTTTATATTTCTGTTCTTATTTTTTAATAGGATCTTTCTACCCCGTCCAAATTAGTCATCCGTGAATATTGAAAATAATGTAGAGCAATTAAAATTTGAATGGCTGAAAAACGATGACTACCTCAATAATTCATTCATATCTTTTGTTTTTAAAAAATGCTTGTTGGTTTTGTGTTCAGCTCATCCATTATACTAATTTTTAGTGGAAAAACTTCGCTCGAAAAGTAAAAGAAAAGGATTGTGTGTGTGTGTGTGCGTGTGTATGAAATATTTTTGCAACGTGACTGAGAGGTAGGTAGTTTGTTTTCGAAAATTATGCTGTCAGAACTATATACAGGTGGTTATGATAACACGTGAACATTGTTAAAAATTCACAAACTCACGTGTCGTAATTTATGTTTTGCTTTATTTGTCATTACAGTTGGTATATGAGTGTACAGAAGCTGTTGTGTGTGCTTTCAGGTAGGCTTAAACAAAAGCCATCAGACGTCATCGAGGTAATGTTTATGAAAAACTCCCCACCACGACATACCAGCCGGCGAAATAATTAACGTATTATGTAATGTCGATTTTGTTTCATCTCTTTGATTCCTCTTTGAATCTCTATTTACGAAGTTGGTATTAGCTTTCGTGTTCGTAGATTAGAATTTATCAAATGGGTGTATCACAGGAAGTAATAGCTTAATTTGCTGCCAAAAGAGTTCATAATTAAACTATCGCCACATTGTATCCTTTGTATATAGCTTATGAATATAAATTGAGGCGAAGGCTGACTATCGCCATAATAATCACTTCCTTTGGACCTCTTTTTACACAATCGAGGCCGATATTTTCACAATGTAACATATGTACGTATATAATACTTTTTATGTGCTTAATTGTAGTTATGTTCTTTAATAAATATTTTTCTAATTTGCATTTTTCTTCACTCGATTTAACGACCACTCTCTATAACAACGCCATAAAAAGCTAGGTCCCTTCAGTGACGTTATATGTATTTCACACTGTATTTAATTAATGTACTAACTAAATTTTATTTTTGTACAATTTTAAAACACGGTCATTATTGGTTTGTCGCATAACCTTTCGCATTGCACGCGGTGGCAACCTTAGTGATTGTGGTGCCACCTTATCACTAGGGTTTGTTATTTATTTTTTGTATATTTTATTTTAGCATTTTTAAATGCTAGGTATTATTATACCTTTTACCTATAATGTTAAAATTAGAAACAAAGAAAAATTCATCAGATCTCGTGGCGCAGGCGGGAATCGAACCCAGTGCCTCTTTATTTTAACATCCCAAATCAACAAGAAATCACCTGTTGACTCCAAAAATCTGTCCATTAGTTTCTATTTACTACCGGTTAATACTGGTCTGATAGAGTCATTAAAGCCTGATTGTTTTTAAGAGCAAATACTTTCACACTCAGTTATATGTAAAAGGTTATTTTTTTCAGGCACTTCGGCTAACACGAGTGCCTGAAAAACTTTTATTCAAAGTCTACTTCGAACAATTTGTAGAATGATGTTTTTATAATATCATGTTTCGTGAATTAAATAAAACTGCAATAATATTGTGTAGGTAAACATCTTATTCAATTAATATTGAACGAAAATAGTAATAATTAATTATAATGTGTAATTACTTTAGTTTACGCAAGGAAGAAGAACTATAGGTAGCAACTTTGATATTTTTGAAACTTAATTGGGGAAAAAATAATATTTGTAGACAGAATACCCAGTAAATAAATGACATCGCCTGTGGATGGGATTTGTTTTTTAAAGACATCGCGTATGGTGCATGGCGTGCATCAGATTGATGTGGGTTCAGGGGTTTTTAAAGGGTAGGTAAAGGTTCTTGCCCCGACACCTGAAAACTGTGGCATTATTATGATTGACGAGAGAAGCGAATGTCGATTCACACTGCATTGTAGCCTTCTCAAACCACACATGCGTTGCGTCAATCAAAATAATGCTAAAGTTATTCTAGTGACGGCGGGCATATAATTTATTTTATGGTTGCAGTGCATACCTACTTATCTTCTAATATAGAACATTACTGTCCTGTGATATAGGCTGCGCTGATGGCTTGTGCTATTCCTTATTATGATTACCTACACGAGTGCCTAATACTTGTAACCTTAAACGCTTTTGATACCCCGTTACTCAGATGTTACAAGGCTAGGGAAGGAAGAATCCTCTTCCTTTAGTCGTATTCTTCATTACTGATAGTCGTGTACAATATGAAATGAATCACACAACAACTCTTTTGACAATTTTTTTTTTTTTTTTTTTTTTTATTAAGATAGGCTTGCATTTGACCTCGATCACACCTGATGGAAAGTGTAGATGAGGCCTAAGATGGAGCACGCTTGCCTAGTAGATACCTGTTCACTCTAGTCTTGAAGACATCCAAATTATAACGTTCGGGAAACACAGAACACGGCAGAGAGTTCCACTCCTTAGCAGTTCGCATTAAGAAAGATGAAGCAAAACGCTTCGTGCGAGAAGGAGGAATATTAACAATGAAAGGGTGAAAGCCCTCACCGCGTCTAGTTGTCCGAAGGCGGAAGGGAGCTGGAGGAATAAGGTCATGTAAGACCGACGCACACTCACCAAAATGCAGCCGATAAAACACTGTTAAAGACGCCACACGTCTTCGATGGACAAGGCTTTGCAAAGCAGTCTCGGTCAGTGTGTCATCACCAATGAGTCTTTTAGCACGGCGTTCCAACGAGTCAAGTGCATCTAACTGATAGCGGGCTGAGCCATCCCAGAGGTGACAACAATACTCCATACACGAGCGAATCTGGGCCCGATAAAGGCACAGAAGCTGCTCGGAAGTGAAGTAACGTCTCACCTTATTTAGGATACCCAGCTTTTTGCTTTTTAATTGAGTGGTTTGTCTGTTGTCATTGGTTTCTCCATTTTACACAATAAGTTGTTATGTGCAGGTTTCCTCACGATGTTTTTCCTTCACCGTAGAGCAGGTATGAAATAACGCACATGGATTTTTGATAATTATAATCAAAAAGTGCGTGCCTGACTGGATTCGTACCGCCGACCTCACGCATGTGAAGCGGCGCTCTTACTTCCAGGCTACAAAGCTATTTAAGGGTATGGATGGAAGGGATGTATTTGATTTTGATTAATCATAAAAGTCAAACATAAATAATTCAACACAGTACGTTATAAAAAGTTTATTGTAGAAAATAGTTCGTTACATATAAAACAAAACTGTTTAATCAAAAATTATAGATGTTTTCATAGTTTTAAACTAATTAATTTTAACAACATTATAATAATGCTATTTGGAAAATCAATGCTTCGAGACACATTTAATTAATGACTTGAATGTGATGTTGATGTAGCGCGATAATGCTAAAAGGAGTTTTTAATTTCAAAAGGCAGAAAGAATAAGTGTGAATGTTATTCTTGGCATTTTAGACTTTGTCTCCCTGTCTGTAGTGGACAGATTCCTCGTCCACTGATCCATCAACATTCAGGTGAGTGTTGGAACCGCCTGCCGAAGACTTCACCCCGTTGATATCGGAAGAGTGGCTGTACGAAGACTGGGAGACGGACACAAAGTGCTCATTCTCACCAGGTACGTGGTTCGCGTCAAAGGACGGGAACTCAAAAGAAGATGGCGCCACTGGCACACCAGGAATGTTGGGCACACCCGGTACCTGTGGGGTTTGAGGCCCTAACGGCAACTGTGGCCCGAGTGGCAACTGTGGCAACTGTGGCAACAGTGGAGCCTGTGGCAATTGTGGCGCTGTTGGCAATTGTGGTGCCTGTGGTAGTTGCGGTGCAGTCGGGAAATTTGGGAAGGCTGGCATCTTTGGCATCTGGAGCAGACAATATTAAAAATGTTATTATTGCTGAACCTTTCATACGAGTAATTAATGAAAGTGCTGTAGGTACAAAAAAAACATTTATGACTAACATATTGCAGGCCTCCAAAAATAAAAATTCATGTTTTTATTGATAAGTTACTTTCTTTGCTTAGTCCGTGGCAATCGGTGCCAAAGTTGGATTTATGAGCGTAGCCGGACACGACCTTAGTAGGGTAGGGAAGTGCAGTCTTAAATTAATTTGTTGTTATATGTAGTACAAGCAAAAAAAAGGAGATTCTGTATTTAAAAAGTTTAGCTTTCCCATTTAAAAGTGTCTTAATAATCAATTTAAAGGTTTTAGGTTTGATGAAGACCTCATGGGTCAAAGCTAGGGTTGGGAAAATGCTCGACCTGCCAAGTTGTGTCTACACCCATGCAAACAACTAACTGATACTGATTAATAACGTTTGAGATAATTATTTTTACCTGAAAAAGGTGAATATTATTAGAAAATGAATATAAATAAATAAAGATTATATTCTAAAAGTTCGTCTTTGCTATGCCATTTGTATATTTACCTTATTTTCCTAAATGTGTTCCAATTTCATCGAATAGTATAGTCCTAATTGTTCTATGTAAGTGTAATTATGTATAGTGTTATGTTTTATAAATATGATAATGCTTAAATATGTTTTTATTTTGTATCTTCTGTGAAAAATTATATCCTTATTTGAGGCAGCCTGAAACAGAAAATTTGTGTTAATAACAGGGATTTGAAATCTAATTTATTACAATTACATTTTTCTCTTGTACTACTTACACAATAGGTTTCTTTATGTCAGGAGGATTCGATCCAGCTGCAAGTAAATGCAAAAGTATTACGACTGATTTTTTTATTACATCTTCTAGTTTTGACCAAATAATTTTTTTTTTTTTTTTTTATTTAAGATAGGCTTGCATTTGACCTCGATCACACCTGATGGAAAGTGTAGATGAGGCCTAAGATGGAGCACGCTTGCCTAGTAGATACCTGTTCACTCTAGTCTTGAAGACATCCAAATTATAACGTTCGGGAAACACAGAACACGGCAGAGAGTTCCACTCCTTAGCAGTTCGCATTATGAAAGATGAAGCAAAACGCTTCGTGCGAGAAGGAGGAATATTAACAATGTAAGGGTGAAAGCCCTCACCGCGTCTAGTTGTCCGAAGGCGGAAGGGAGCTGGAGGAATAAGGTCATGTAAGACCGATGCACACTCACCAAAATGCAGCCGATAAAACACTGACAAAGACGCCACACGTCTACGATGGACAAGGCTTTGCAAAGCAGTCTCGGTCAGTGAGTCATCACCAATGAGTCTCTTAGCACGGCGCTCCAACGAGTCAAGTGCATCTAACTGATAGCGGGCTGAGCCATCCCAGAGGTGACAACAATACTCCATACACGAGCGAATCTGGGCCCGATAGAGGCACAGAAGCTGCTCGGAAGTGAAGTATCGTCTCACCTTATTTAGGATACCCAGCTTTTTGGCAGCAGTCTTAGCAATCGACTCGATGTATTGGCCAAAATTTAATTTGGGTGAGATGCTCAAACCCAAGAGCTCAAGGCGGTTGGTTATCGGCACGGCTACATTCCGGAAAGTCGGAGTCAGATTTAAAACACTCCGTTTTGCCGAAAAGAGACACGCCTGTGTTTTGGAGGGATTAAAATTGACTTTGAAGAAAAGTCTTACATACAAATTATTAAAATTTTCAAAATATTCATTATCTTTATTAAATATCCATGAAACGTCAAAAGATACATTATGACCTTCCCCCGGATTCGTAGAACCTTTAAAATCTTCCTTTTCCGATACTGTAGGAGTAACACAGGCCGAAATTACGCTACCGAAGTTAGGCGGAAATGCATTTTACATACAAAAGTTCGCGACGTATTTTCGGCATGGTGTGTGATCCTCCATTTAAAATACATTACAGGCGTCAAGCTGACCTTCGCTGGCGTAATTTCGGTTTGATGTGTTTCTATGCTAATTAGCGGTGGGCGATTTTGAGATATACTAACGAAATCATTCGATTATGAAAATGTCTCGAGATATCTCGATTATTACAGTTAGTGCCAATACTTACATGTGTACTGTTTAACATCTCCATTGTCGTTGGTTACTACGACAGTTCCTCCGGTCTTGACTATATTACCATCCTTGTCTCTCGTAATTCCACTGCTGGACTTTGCTACTATTCCGCTGAAGACCTGGTCAGGTCCTGGCTTCGCATTTATGATTTCATCAGGGGATATAACCCTTGGCATGAATGGCATTCTAACGCCAAAAGGGAACGGTTGCCTAGGGGCGGCAGGCGCCCTTGGGTTAGAGTTAGAGTACATACTGTTTAACATCTGTAAATAATATGAGTATGTGTATGTGTGTGTGACATTACAAAGACGAACATATGTTTCACTTCAAAAAAATACTTTTAGTGATGATTTAAAATAGTAATTTTATTTAAATTGTTTATTTTGCTTTTGGATGATTGGTTCTAACCTGAAGTGCAGGATTCGGAACTGCAAATCTGAAAAAAAAAGAAATAAATTCAAATAAGTACTCAAAATATCTAAAAATGAACTGTATTTCTGTACTTTCTGACCAAAGCTTTAAAACTGTCTAATATATTAAAATAGAGTTTACTTACGGATTAAACACGTTGTTATCCCAGACAAATCCTGTAACAATAAAAATTATATCGATTAAGATTTGTTTTACGAGAACATAAATATCTCTAGAGTAGACAACTAGATAAAATGTAAAGAGCTTAATGAATCGCCTCTCCCCGTTGCATCCTTGACTAGGTATTACCTCAGAGCTTTGTACGCTACGACTATGATCCTGAATTTACAAGCCTGGTTATTGATTACACTAGCGGCCGCACGCGACTCCGTCCGCGTGGATTTCGATTTTGAAAAATCTAAAGCCTTCCTCGTCAAATGGTCTATTCAACACAATTTTTTTTTTCAAATCGGACCAGATGTTTCTGAGATTATCGCGTTCAAACAAACAAACAAACAAACTCTTCAGCTTTATTAAAAGAGCTAAATTATTACAACTTAAATTATACGTGGGTGAATCCAAAAGTTCGTGGCCTGACTATGAATGTCAAAGAAAAGTGGGTGTAAATTATTTTTTATTGTTTAATGTAGTCCCTATCTAGTTCAACGCACGTATTCTATCTGAACTACAATTTACTTATCTATCGAAAAAAAATCGATTTCGAAAGGTCCTTAAAAATTACCATTTTCAGCGTCCATCACGACTTCTTTGATCGAAAATTACGAACTTTCCGTATTTTTTTTTCAAATTTGTGGTGAATATTTATCCGAGAGGGCTTAATCAGCCAAATAATGTAGCTGGTGCTATACTCGTAATTCGTAGCAACAAATTGTGTATCACGGCCATTGTTTCGGCACAAGTGTAAACCCGCGCATTTACTCGATTGAATAAAACTTTCCTGCGCAGCATACCCGGCCGTTTTTAATAGATATCCTCTCGAATCTGCTTTAAAATGAAAGATTAATTAATAAAATTTATCGAATCACGATTTAATTAATAATCTACAATATTTATTTCCTTCCTATCCCAAAATATCGAAGCCATGACTTTAAAGGCCGAAAAAAGACCTTAGTTTTCTTCAGAGTGGGTAAGCCAGATTTTTTCCATTTTTTCGATCGTTGCTTGGACTCTGGCGTATGCTGGTGAGCCCAGCTTTCATTTATGGTAACAAACCGGGATAAGGATAATCGGGATCTAGCTCAAAAAGCTCCATCAGTCACGCGAAATTTTTAAGCGAACGCGTTTTTGTTTGACTCAAATCAACTTGGGCACCCAGTTAGTAGAAACTCGATGGAATCCCAGTTTTTGAGTTACGGTGATTTATATCCAACCATAACCAATGCTTGTGATCACAGCTATCTTATACCTACATGGTAAATCTTTGGTCATTAAGAATAAGATCACATATTTTATCGATGTTTTCCTTGGTGGTAGACGTTGAAGGCCTTCCACATCTAGGATCGTCTTCAACGCTCTCCTGACCTCACGAAAACTCAGCTATCCACATTTTTACTCCGGTATAAGCTAGAGCAGATTCTTCCAATGTGTTAACCATAGTTTTATGAATATATTTTGGTTTAAGACCTTTTTTATGCAGGTACTTGTTCACTGCGCGGTATTCGATTTTGTCCATTCTTGAGAATCTGCTCAAACACTCTCAAACAAATAACCACAAAAAAAAAGTTGCTTGCGTTAACTAAACCAAACTTTGCTCATTTGCTACTAAATAATTATAGTAAAGATAGAGAAAAGATTTAAAATGATAGCATTGCTCTGTCTATGTTAGGCCACGAACTTTTGGATCCCCCCTAGTAATTAATAATCTCTACCTTTTCAATAACCAAGAATGTTTATCCACTACAAACACGTGACATAATTTTTTTAATTGCCAAGACAAAGGGACATGGATGTAAATAACATACTTACATTGTTTGCATGTACTAATAATTATATGACAAATAAATTTAGTCTTATTGTGCTCAGTTTAAAGATCTATAGTCACGTATTTGAGTGTCTTGTCACCGCTTATCATAGTTCATGAGGAAATTTTTGATAAAGGTATATATTGTACAAATTATGCATAGCACATAAGCCGTCCTTGAAATATAGAGATACTACTTGTCTACCCAAACGTTACTTGCATTGTTTTATATATTTGTGTTTTACAATTTTAGACTTTGTTCTATTTTGGTTAAAGTTTTGGAAATTAATAGTAACAAAGAAGAATCGTGTTTTTCATACTTTATTGTAAAGTTCTGACGACACGTATTTACCTATGCCGACACTTCAAAACAACTGTGTTAACATAATATGTTTGATATGCATAAATCTAATGAAAATGGCAATTGTATGTCAATTTTTTTTATATTAAAGTATGGTTTCCCATGCCACTGCTTCTTATAAACATTTTATACTGATGCAAAAATCGTTTAAGGTTTTAAAAAGTACCCTTCTTCCCTACGATTTTTTTAAAATATTGCTTTTACACATTTTAAGAAGACACAGCTAGCTTTAACTTCACACATGACGCTGGGATTTCGTTCAAGTAATTTTAAGGCGTCATTTTGTACCTATATTTTTTTTAGGCAAACTGTTTTTTCAACGATCCATTCAAAATATTTAATGAACTGAGATTTATTAAACAAAATGCACTCACCACTGGCAACGGCGACGATCGATACAATAAGGACAACCCTGAACGCCATTTTATGGCGACTTAAGTTACTTCGAACTGATAATATTCCTAGTGTTAGTACTTTTAACTGTTACAGTTGAAACGACACTGGGGGCTGTTGCCTCAACTACTTATTTAAGTATGATTATTCATACTTTGTTGTTCATTCAAAACAACTGTATCAACACTGAAACGAATGGGTGTCTTGCGTTTCGGAGAAAACTATTGAAAACGTTTAGCGTTATGAATGTAGAGTTTTATGGAACGAAACGTGCTTTGTCGAATGTTCAATTGTGCCGTGTTCAGATTTTCAAAGACAAATGGCAAACCATTTAAAATGAAGCATTTTCAAGCAATTTTGAGCGTTAGTCAAAAATTTGGAATGAAGTAGGTATAAACAAAACGAGTGAGTTAATTTCAGGAGATGTTTCAAAGTTTTTAATCTAAATTCTTCTGAAACTGTAGCAATAATAAAAATAGTATGTTTTTTAATTTGAAATACAAAACCCTTTTTGTATCAATTTTTGTCGTTTGTTGTTTGTATGTGGCTTGTAGAATCACTCAATGAGCTGTGGGCTGTCAGACACTAACGATGCATTTTTAGGAGTATTGAATACCAAAGGTATATTTTCGGATTTTACTTAATTACTTTCTACGCTGGCTCAGCGACTCCAAGCGGGTTGATATTAAATAACGTTTTCGGAGTATAACCCTGTAGAAATATTTAACAGTTCAATTCACCTTATCTGTCTTTAAAGCTCTAACTGAGGCCTCATAAATCTCTCAAGGAAATGGTATTAACAAAGAGTGAAAATGAGAACATAACAGCGTAAAATCTGCGGAACATGTTATTGCGCTTACGTCTAACACCTTAGGCCATAAACGGCTGACTTTATAGCCACATTACATCACGAGTCACGACGAATGTCAGTTAGTTAGGCCCTATACAAAACACCGCTTAAAGTTGATCTCTGCCCTCTACGTGTCTACAAATTCATTTACTTATTATAATAGCAACACCCTTCCTAAAAACTTTTTGATTGCCCTGATTGCCATGACAACGGATACGGTACCGAGTATCCGATTCGTTGGCATAGCCAGCCATACCCAGAAATGAATTGCCAAAGTTCTGGGTTCGCAACGCGCGGTGTTGTTTGGCGAACTTCTTTAATTTCTTGCATGTTTTTATTTGGAATACGTGTTTTGTATTTGGTAATCACACTATATTATGTACAAATGTTTAAGTTTCTTTAGGCCAAAATTCATCTTTGTAACGAAAACATGATATCAAAACGATGGAGGCCTTTGCCTTGCAGTGGGACATTAACAGGCTGATACTTAATGCGTCCATTGGACAAAACAGGAATTATCGTCAATCACGCCGACAGTAGGTAGGTAATAAACAGATTTACATAGATGCCGCGATAGTTCTATGAGTGCTGCTCAGATTTCTGTGACAACATCTCAGTGTTGTTGAAAAGACACTGCGGAGTGTATGGGGTTTCAGAGACTCTTAGTAGTGTCCCACACAATCCATGGATGCATATGCTTTCACTATCACTACATAGAACACTGAATATTATAAATTCGCTACATTAAATACTAAATGCATTTTTTAAAACATGCTGCATGATTATGGTCGCATTATTATCATAGAATTTTGAATAGAGATTAAATTTTGCAATAGTTCGTTAAATCATTGTTGTTTTAGCGATGGGTCTGCGCAGTTTTCTTTCTTTGTTTGTGGGGTTCAAGCGTCACTAGTTGACACAAGTGGGTGCAACGTGATAAATACGTGTACTATACTTATTGAACCACGATGAATCGACAAAATTATTATTATTATTTGCATTGTTTGAAGAGAAAGGGATTTTTATTTGGGATGGGTGCAAAAAAATCGATCCAGCAGTTTTCAACTAATACATATTCATAATCAGCCATAATTAATTATGCCAAAAGAAGGCAATTTAATATTTACATTTTTGAAAACCGTTGATCCGGAAAAACTCAAATATCGGTATTGAAACATTATGTTAGAATACGCGTAGGTACACATGCGTGTAGGTTGCATGCAGGTATTATAAAAAAGTTACCGCATGTTATTGATATAATTTAACTAATGCGTCATAAAATAAGAGGTATATTACCTATTTAGGTATAGGTTTATTGACGTGCAAAAGAATTTCGCTATAAATCAACTTGCAGAAATAAATGAATTTGAATATCAGTTCATCAATTAACTTCTTTATATAATTTTGTCGCCAACTACCTCAGACGCCAATAGGTATCATTTCTAAGCCTAACATTTTTCTCATACAACAAATAGAAGAAGATTAACGAATGCATCACATGGGATTTACACTGGCAAGCGATCACGGAACTGAATCACTAATGATCGATTTAATCTCCCATTTCGAACCAGTCGGGCATACATAACTATTAGGTATGTTCGACTCAGATTGAAATTACTGTATATTTTTTTATGTATCACCATCGTTTGAAAATTATAATTTGTGTTTGTTTTTGTATATTTTTCAAAGAATAAACAACTTGTAACTATTCACTAATCATGATGAACTTTGTCATGAAAGTACTTTTAAAATAGAAACACGGCCTTCGATGCACCAAAGACATTATACACAAGGACGGTTGCATAGATGTAAATTAGAGAAACTTTTATCCATTAGTACCGAAAAGCAGCACTAAGAACAAAGAAGAAAGTATTTTTTTATGTTATAGGGACGCAAACGAACAAGGGAACCTCCTGATGGTAAGCGATCCCCGCTTGCCATGGGCCATTAGACATCAACGGCCGCACAAGGGTCGCAGATGCGTTGCCTGCCTTTAAGACCCCATACAACCCAGCTGAGCTTAGGCGACCTTACTCACCAGCATATTGTTGAAGCCCGTCTTGTTTATTGGCAATATTTTGAGTAAAAGCAATAAATATTTATTTATAGACGCATTTGCATACTTATATCGGTTTAATTAGTATTAGTGTGTGGTATTAAGTTTTATCACAATACTAATGCGTTGGTACCGTTACTGTCTGATGTCGTCAACCTACGAAGAGATTGTCGGTTTTAACATTTGCATACATGCAAATTTTCTGATAGAATTTTAATGGTTCCACTTCAATTAATTGTAAGAAATACAGTACCTACATTAAACTATTTTTATGTTTCGATAATAATGAATATTTAGCTATTTTGTAATCGTAACATGCTTAATTACCTTACTTAATCGGTATTTAAGTTAAGACTTTAAATTGTACTAGACACCCGTCAAAGAGGTCAGTCGGTGCGAATTATTACCCCGGCGACAACCAGGAAGCCAATTCACAGTTGTCAGTCACCCCGGAGGACAAAGCTAGAGGGGACAACTGGGAATGTACCAAAACGGACATAAGAAGATTCTGACAACCCTGGGTGTTTTAGAGCTATCGCCTTTATTAAATTAGGTACGTGATATTGTTCCAAATATTTTGTCTACTTGCCTATACAAACGAGAGACTATCGTTGATTATATTGGGTTATCGGTCACTATAAAACTAAATTACTTAAGGATTACATTAGTGATTCAGTCGCGTACTTGGCGGAGGCCGTTGTAAAAACCTCAGGATCATTCATTGTACTTCGCTTTCCTTTTGTAACCGTTATTACTTTAATGCCCAGTTACCTTCGTGCTGTGTTAGTCACACTACGCGATCTTATACATATGACATGTTTAGCTTATCCGAGTACACGGACAAATCGGAAGAGTTTTAAAACACAGGCTTAAAACAAACGAGGGCCGAACCTGCAAAAATCTTTATAGAATAAAAATGCCGCGCTTTAAACCATTTTTTCTGGTATTCATATTTTTTGTGGTTCTTAAATTTTCACACGAGCTTTTAAGGTTCTTTGTAATTAAAATATTGGTCTTGGTTAATAGCAATATTATGCTTAATAATTAATAATAATATTTTATTTTGTTAATGACGATTACGTATATTAGTTTTGTTAGTGAGGGCACAATACAAGTCAGTTTAAGGTTAGTAAGTTGCTTATAGAATAAGGTATTTTATTTTTTTTATTAATAGTATGTTTTTTTTATATCCTAGGTCTCTATTATTTCAGGGATATTAATGGATTTTTATACCTTAGGTCTTTACAGCCATGTTACCCATGGCGCGCGGCCAATTCGTCAACTACGCTGGATAAAATTTAGGTTAAAGAGTAGTGAGCAAGCCTGTTCATAAGCACAACTACGTAAATTAGAGTGCAGCTGTTTGTTTTCTTTTCTTTTCTTTCTTTTTCTTTCTTTCTTTCGTCCTCAACTAATCAGCAAGTGATGAAACAGGTAGTGTTACAAAATCACCTCGTGTGTTTAATTCCGACGCCGCATTCCAATCGCACCAGCCAACGCATCCTGACTGCAATGACCAAGTAATCCTACGTAATCCGCTTTCGACACCAATGACGTCAAAATTACGTGCCCACACGAATATTTCTTTGTTTTGGTTAATATATGACAATCGACATTTATGGTTAACAATTATGATTTTGATATTTGATGATATAATGTAATGTGTGAGATAACAGCGAATATTCATGGTAAAATTTCTCACTTTCCATCCTCAATATTGTAACAAAAATTGCCAGCTTTATTGGAGTCTTATCTTTACCAATATAATAAAGCTGAAGAGTTTGTTTGTTTGTTTCTTTGAACACGCTAATCTCAGGAACTACTATTTCCAATCGAAAACAACTTATTGTGTTGGATAGTCCATTTGTCAAGAAATAACACTGTGTGTGCGAATTTCGAAATCCATGCGGACGGAGTCGCAGGCGGCCATTAGTGGTATACAAAGCTTTATTTTAGTCATTCACGCTTGCAGGTGCCTTCAAATTATTATATGATATTAATGAAACGCGTAATTGGTAAGGTAACTTTATCAGTTTAAGATAAACTTTTAAGTTTTGTTAATAATTATACTTGCACCATCGTCTCCCTATCGTTGATAATTTATCACCGATAGTTTTATAGCGATCGACACGACAAATTCAATGCCAAAACAAACATTATGACAAAGTCTGAGCAGCGAATAATGTATGCTACTCGCGTCCGGCGCATTAGGCAATACCATCAATGTCATTGCTACTTGTCATACTAAAAGATGCAAACGGTGGTCTCACGTGAGTTCTTAGTTGGAGTTTAAGATAACGCGAATAAATACATACTTTATTATTTGGAATAAAATTACTGGTATAGTAACCGCTTCCAACCGGTTTCGGCAACGTCAACTTTGTGAAAACTCCGTTATTGGATACGTACATTTTACGAAGACACATTTTTTTTATTTATTTAAACTTTATTGCAGGACATAAAATTTGTACAAAAGGCTGACATAATGCCTCATGTCATTCTTTAGCCTTAGGGAAAAGCAGAAAAATCTGCTTAACAGATCGTTATTTCTTCCCCCCACTCCAAGCACTTCCGTGGAGTGTTCATAATAAAGTTACTCAAAATATCAAGATTGACAGATCCACCGCTTTTCCAAAAAGTTGCATCTACAGACATGTGACAGCCCTTTGCTAGTATTGGCCTTGTATGATATTGGATTCATAACTATCAAGACGTTTATTAAAACATCATCTGGTTTTCGGAAATACTCGCCAAACCAGTAAATGACTATGAAGTAAAAATGAAAGATGCTGGGAAGATAAACTCAAAACTGACGATAACTATTATCTTATATGACTATACTCAAGATTATTTTACGATTATCGATATACGGATCGATTAAAATAAGAGGTTTCATGTATTTTTAAAGAAATTCCTAGCCTAATTATTTACAACCCCACAAGGTTTTTGTATGTATCAAATGCTGTGCGAATTCCACTTCACATTTATTTTCAATTCAACTGGTCATAATGAAACAGGCTCCATAAATTCTGGCTGTTTGATCACAATTCCCCGTAACGATCTACATTGTTGAAAAGGCAATAAAACTCTGAAAGGCACATTACAATAATGTACTAATTGTTTACACAGATGTTATTACATTGTATGGTGAGACCAGATATATTTCTCAGTAATTTAGTTAAATCAAATAAAGATGATGAAATATGGAATCATGTTCCAGAAAATCCTCTCCAATTTATGTAGAAGACTTTTGCTGAACAACTCAAAATCTAAATCAAAATAGTCTTTATTAAAATAGGCTTCATAGAAGCACTTATTATTCGTCAAAAATGCTACAAAAAATGACTCGACCGCTATTAAACATCTTGGAAGTAAAAAACATCTATAGATATAAAAGATGTAGTAGAAACAATAACGCTGCCTCATTGGACACCAGTTTCATTGCTAGGCTATAAGGTAAGTCATATACACACCTAAATAAAATATATGAATATGGTGCAAGACAAAAAGATTATGCTAATAAGTCACGTTTTAAAAATGCTTCCAATATACATATTTACCTTCTTTTTACCCAGCCTATGAGTCACGGAAAAATGATAATAAATGAGTAACTACAGTTAGTGTTTCGAAACTAGTCATAACTCTAGTATGGCAATGCAAAAGAGTTGCATAGCCAAGTCATGTCGCGTGAATGCATTTCATTTCGTAATAATTTGATCACATATTAGTAAATATTTCTTACCTTCTTCATTATTATTATAGAGTTTATAGAGTTATTATAGAGTCCTTCAGGCAAAAGGCCTGAAGAAATGCTGGCGCTCCAACCCATGTCGATGCGGTGTACGCTTTCATTATTAGCTGACTGGCCCGTTGGTCTAGTGGTCAGAGGACCTGGCTACAAACAAGAGTCGCGGGCAGACCCGTCTTTCCAACTGGGCACAATGGGCACGTGGCCAGGGCCCCGCGATCGTTTGGTTTTGGGGCCCACGTTTACCAAACTTAAGGTACAAAGGCCCATGTGCACAGGGTGTGCCATAGGTGAAAGACAGTCCTGGTGGCGAAACCGAATCAAAGGAGACAAGGGTCGAGCTATATATGGGGCTAGGCAATTGATGTATGTTTAGAAGTTTAAAAAGCCCATGTGCCTGATATGAAACAACTCTGAAGGCTGATTAAACAAATACTTAAATACTTATAAAATGCATATTTACAAATAATGCTGCAGTGTAACATGTTGTCTTTTTGATCGAATAGAACCACAACGCCTTTGGCCGTCGCCATTAGAACATGATAAATTGGTTGTAATTTTAAATGTGTTAGAAATAGAACGCTTCCTAACGGCTTAGTTTTATGCACCAATACTGTAAATCTAGAATTGGATTAACGGTATCTCACCAAAGTCGTAAAGTGTTATGACAAGTCACACAGATAAATTATAAAAGGAAACCGCAAAGGATACAAATCAAAGTTTGCGGATTCTGCCACGAATGTCAGTGACCGGATTATAGTAAATTAATCCTGGTTTAGCTAGTATCTTCTACTCAAGCTTTTAAATCTGAAATGGATCAATTTTAAATATTTATAGTTTGGTTCTGCATTTCAGCTTTTTCGGATATGTGGGGATGAGTGAAAATGATTTTATTGCGAAACTATTTTTTCCTATTAAAATTATAAATAAAGTATTCAAAACTATTTAAATTGTTACAACTATAATGTTACAAAGGTTTAATTCATTATATGTATACAATATACCGTTATTTATCATTATTGGTATAAAAGTAACACCCACATAGTAACATAAACTTAATGTTACGGAATCGTTCTACTTTTGAAGGTCAAACTTACGACTATCTTAGTTGGACTATTAGAATGATGTTGTATTACATGATTATATATAACGTTGATCTAGTGTTTAATGAACCGTGATCTTGGATCTCAAATTGTAGGCAGGTAGAATTTATTTCAAGCTTTTCTATTGGACTTTTCCGACCGAGGTAAATTAATTAATTCTATAGATTCTTAACATACATACGTACGTAAACCTTCAGCCGTTTAGACATCCTACGTATTATCTCTATTGTAGTGGTTTAAATTCAACATACATGTGCGTGTAAAGCGGGCCTTTGCCCGTTTATATACAAAGGTATCAACCCATTTCTCAAGGTTTTAAATAAAAAAATCAAGGAACTTTGCAGAGTGCTAGGCAGCAGCGTTCCCCTGTGTTTCCCGTTTACTACGCTAAAGTCACCAACCCGCCTGATTACCATGGTGAATATGGGCATAGCACCTATCTGAGGGAACCCTTCTTCCAGAAGTGGACAGTAACAAGCTGTTGATGATGATTCGTGCATTTTTCTTTAAACCTAATTGCAAAATAAACGACCTTGACTTTGACTTATGATGAGTCAAATATTATCTACTATTACATAATCGATAAGATCTCCACTGCTGCATCATTGACTACTTATGAAAAATACACTTGTGTCGTCGTGCACGTAGCTACGTCCACTACGTGTGTGCTCCGGATTGGCCGTGACACAGCACGTGTGACCGCCAGAATCACACTCACCCACATTAAAACATTCTTCGATCCACTAATTCATTAAGTCGTTAGGGCCATGTGGTTTGACCACGAAAACACCTATCATGGTTGTATCAAACAAAAATGGAAAAACAGTCACCATGTAAGACGTGCAATATAGTCGGTTATAAAAATGTCGGAGTATAAAAATGTCATTTGAAAAAAAAATGGAGTTACAAGGTCTGACACTTTAGCCGACGATATGGTAATTTAATAATTGTAAACATTACGATAATTAAGGAATGCAGCAATTGATATACCTAATATTATCGCTGAAAGTCATAGCCAAAAAGCCGACTAGACTGAACAGGAATAGAATTATAGAATAATATAATCGTCAATCGTCAACAGTTTACTTACAATATTAGTAAGTACATATGTTATAAAAAAATGCTCATCAACAACTAGAATCACTAAACTACTAGACCACGAACTACCAACGGGGTGTTAATTATATCAAAATCTGTTCAAACATTAGATCATCATGAAAAGTGAAAATTCTTATTAAATGACGTTCGAATAAAGTTAACTTTACTAGTACCTTGTACTACTACCTACGACCTTCCTTACATGGTATTTCACCGATATCTCGTAGCTATAATTTTCACCGCGTTGACCCCTCTCTATCATAAGATGAATAACAACTGGTTTTTGATTCGAAGAGGTTGGTTGTAAAAACACGATGACAGTTACCGGTGAGTGGATCTTTAATTTTTATTATTATGAGGTAAGTCCGCATTGCCACTTTATCACCGGAGATATTTAAGCATCTTGTTATCTGTGGTCTTGATAATAAATAAGATATATGCTTCTTAAAAAATCGTTTAATGAGTTATTGCAGATGAATTTCATTTATTAACTATAAAATTGGTTGTTACATATTGGTCATATAAAATCGTGTTGACTAAATTTCCTAGCTGGATAGGCACGTCAAATTAATGAAAGGAATTGGACTTTTCTACGGCTAAGAATTATCCGTACAAATTGTGAGTGATTAGTAAGTAGTTAGCGTAAATACTACAACTTTGATACCTACTTGTAGTTATCCAAATAGTTTTATAAACTAAGTATTTTTTTGAACATATTTCAATAGTGTAATTTAATTTTCTTCTTCTGTTGTACTAGTAGCAAATAACATGTAATATAAATGCTATGTAAAGTATGTGTGTTATATAAATGTATAGAAAAAACTACCATTTGCAAACAAATAAACTCTTGTTATCCCATCTCCTCGTGACAAGAATACTAGTCACGATTATCATAATTCATACACTGGGCTATGAAAAATGTTTTTGCACGATTTTGGGAAATTCCCTGATTGATTAGAGGAATAAAAAGTATAGGTACATCCATAATAATGATCCAATCGTTTGACTTCAGCTTCGACGAATGAGACCCTCAGGGAATAACCCGAATTCTCTAACCCGGACCCGGATTTGGATTATATGTACATATTTAGAAACTAATATTAGTATATCAGTTTCTAAATCTTACATTAAAATCGTTTCTCAAATAATTATTCAATTGTTGAAATTGATATTATATAGTTTATATAATATTGTATAACACCTCAATTTTCATATTCCTCACTAGCGGCGCAGGAGTCGAACCTGCTATACGATGAACCAAGCAAGCTTTGAGTTGGCAATAAACCGGTCCTGCTGCAATACACCGTGCAATTTTATAACAGCATTTTTAAGAACTAAGTATCATTGTTGTTGTAATTATGCCGCCGAAATTGGACCCAATGTCAATCAACAGAGCTACCAACTGTATCACCATTACATAAGATCATTTTGAGAACACTTATCCAATCCTCCGAGTCACTATGTCAACGTGATCCGCTTCATAACAACTCCCCTATATGGAAGTGGGCCACTGGGTTTCCCAATCACCTCCCACATCTAAGTTTTCCTACTACGCATCGAGATAGAACAATAACGTCGTTAAGTTTACAAGGAGCGCTGGTACAGCCGAGAAGAGGGGATAGATGGTCGGCAGGACGCCGGCTCGGGCGCTCCGCAGTGGGTTTTCTGAAGGCTGTGGCACGAGCCGCATGCCAACACCGGCGCTGACCTCGCACGACCCTATTAAAACGAGATACACCGACAAACCGGCATAGTACTACCGATATTGTCAACCATGAAGTTCATCTTGGCTTTCGTCTGCCTCGCGGCGTTTGTGGGAAGTGTGCGCCCGGCGCCGGCGGAAGGATTTATTTTTCCTGATGAGCGGCGGGAAAAGAAATTGGAGCCGATAATAACTCCGCCGGTTTTGCCAATTCTGGAACATTTGGAACGTGATCCGAGTACCCTGCTGCCTAGTGAGAGGGTGCAGAGTCGGTCGCGGCCTCAGGGTAAACCGAGGTTCATCGGTAGTGGGTTCAATGTGGGTCCTTCAGGGAATGGGGGGCTGACGGCCAGTGTGAGCAGCAGTGGCAGCTTCGGAGGCGCCAGCCAGGCCGCGTCGCAGTCATTCTCTTTTGGATTCAATGAAGGCTTCAGTGCATCTCACTCGGCTAGTCAATCTTCATCCTTCAATGGATTTGGCAGGTGAGTTTTGTTTTGTTAATTAATACATACGTACTTTAAAATTTCTAAACCTATTTTAATTCGAAATGTACGTAAGTACCTATAATTTTGATTATAGTAAATGAATTAGTAACTATGTTTCCTAAAGCAATTTTGTTTTGAAAGAATATTACCTACGTCTTGATGATATAAAAAGGAAATAGTATTTTAAAATGATCACTGATAGATATAGCTCTGATTCATCCCATTGATGGCCTTGGAAATTCATGAAAGATTTTCAATAAGTCACTGAAACATTTTAAATTGGTCCTTGTATTTTAATAAGATACTCATTTGCACAACTCACTTGTAAACTTCAAGTACAGTTAAAGTATAAAAACAATGAAAACAAAACATTGAACTATGACAGTAAAAACCTGACGAATATAATTTTAATTCTGAAGAGGCACACACAAGACATATGACACTGACCCTTACAGAGATCAGCAGAAACATTGTCATCTTACTAATGATTAATGCATTATGAACTTATTATACTAATGTATTAATAAACATAAAACATCAATAATTTGTATGTTTAGAATTTTACATTTTAAAACTGCATGCTAAGATGAATGAATTAACATGAAAATTAGCAGAAATTATCATGATGCTTGATTAAAAATGTTTGATGACTTCCGCGTATCCGTTTGCGTGGATTTTGGTTTCCGCACACATAGTCTTATACTATAGCTAAAAGGCTTCCTCGACAAATGGACCATCCAACACAAAAATATTTGTTCAATTCGGCCCAGCAGTTCCTAAGATCTTAAGATCCACATATTAGTGAGTACAAACAAACAAACTCTTCAGTTTTAATAATGCTGAAGACTCTTCAGCGTTATTAAAATAGTATAGGTAAATTACATTGAAACAGAAAGTCATAGCCAAAATCTTTAGCGTAGAATAGCTATTGTTGCTTTTGGATTCAATCTATTCATTAAATATTTTAATTTAATATTTGACAGATAAAACTGTTAGTTTACATAAGAAAAAAATAGCCTTAGGGACGATAATAAAAACAGGACATGATCAGTAAGTCATACATATGACGTCTCTGAGCTAGTTAAGAAGAGTATGTAAATTGATTGTAATAACAAAAAAAATTAAAACTTGGCAAGAAAATTGTAACAATCGAGTAACTTGCCACTTCTTTTAGAAATATGTATGTTCTTCAAAATCAATAAAAATAATCTATTTGTTTTTGTTATTCTCTCTTCCATCATGTCAACAGAATTAACGTAGTACAGCCAAAAAACGTTGCCGTGTAAAAAATCAATCTTATAATATTCTTAATATACTCTCAAAACGGACAACAAACTGTGATACTGTCAAGTCTAATCTGCATATTGATAACATTAATTTTGTTTATAGCTAACTGTATTTCAACATAGCTGTGACTTGTAAACTCCATTTGGTGTGATTACGGTTTTAGTTTTAAACTTATGTCGTATTAGTAGAATCTGACAGTAAATAATGTGTGACTAAATAAGTGGGACACTGACACATTTACAACTCCATAGGCTTCTAGGTTAGGTTTGTAATCAATGAATGGAAAGTAATTTGTATTTTCTTTTAAGAAATTTACATTTACGAACGCACCAAAATTACAAAAAGGGTTATGGGTATAATTTATAACAATATAAAAGAGCTGAGCTGAAGATTTTGTCCGATTGCTTAAACGCGCTATAAACAAATTATTCGAATTGAAAAATAATTTGTTTGGGATAGTCCATTCATTGAGGACGGCTTTAAGCTCAATAACTATTACTAATAACAAATACCTAAATAACACTATGAGTATGCGGAACCCAAAATCCACGCGGACGTAGTCGCGAGCAGCTGCTGGTTTTACATATAAGGTCATTGTTCTTTAAGAAATCACATAGCTACGATTATAGTTTTTATCACTGTTAGCAAATAATTTTCCGACAGGCTTTAGTGAAACAAATTCTGACCCCTTAGAACGAATATATCAAAGCTCTCTTTCATATAGGGAACTATTCCCTCTTCTTTCCTTATACTGTAGCCACTGTCTGTTGCTTAGAAACTATTGATTTGGTTGCTTTATCGATCAAGTAGCTCTCTGAGGTTTTTTAGAGAAATTGTTGTATCACCTTTTCCATACAAGCACGATTAGCTCAGCGTAGGCGCTCAGACCAGTTGTTATGTAGTTACGCTTCGAAAGTAGTATTTTACACCTCAATTTCCTATCCTTCGAAGACATTCAAGGCATATACAGAACGTTATTAAACTGATTATTGCCTATATCCTTGAGTTATGTATAGCTCTGATCTGTAGATCAAAAGTATAGACTGTCTTTTGGAGTAGAATATTTCACCAGGAAGTATCATTTCATTCGCTGTGATATTGTCATTCATCTATATTGTTAGTTATTTTTGTTATATACAAGATGATTTTACAAAAATTCAAAATTAAATATGTACGATATTTTTGTGTGTGCGTAATAATCTGACTCATAAGCAGAAACAATACATGAATATAAGTTACAAAAATATTCATAAAGATTTTTAATAACCCGGTAATTGGTTAGATTACAATCTTGCAAAGATCCGGTAATTTAAAATATGCGGGTTAGGCGCATAAAAGTCAAATATATTCGTATAATATTATGTGAGAAATTTTTAATTAAATGGTTAACAAAAACGAGATACGGATCTCCTTCGCTAGCGTTTGTCAAACTTTTTGAACTGACAATATCTACTTTAAATATGTGAAGAATCATAGACTCCCGACAGATCTTTCTATAATTTCCCAAACATTCGTGGTAGAAATACATGATTTTATTGTCCAATATCCGTAACTTCCTTATGAAAGAAGCTGCTCGTCCAATATACTCCCGATACAGACTTTGACAATCACTGATCAACAATCTTCTTCAAGTGTTTAACATAATAAAGTTAAATCTTATTAATGGAACATCTGACAGTATTGTATATTTTCTGTCGTCTCGTAATCTCGTATTCCAATTAACATTTCCGCAGACATATATCTGAATTCAGGTATTAAAGAAATTAGTATTTTATTACCTGTATTTGGCGAATAATTAAATCAGCCAATATAAATATAGAAAGGTAACTTAGAGTCACCCGGCTACAATATATCGCCCAAAGTGATGTTTGTTCGAAAGGAATCTGTCTGATTCATTCAATCCGGCTTGAATATGGCACAACCTACCTGGTTCACGGCACCAATTATGAAATTATTTTCAATTGAGATCATGCAAATCTAGTCTGTCTAGCCAACGATTTGTGAATCATTTGGGATATCCTGTTCAAAATTGTGTTAAAGCCATTGAAAGACTTTTAAATGTTTCATGACATGATGAAACATTAACAACTGACCGATGATTATGATTGATATAAATAAATGATGTGTACACACCAATCGCCTAGCCCCAAACTAAGCTCGAAGCTTGTACTATGAATGCTTGGCAGCGGTTAGACATAGTTATATACTTTTATAAACTCGAGTACAAATGCCGATTTCATCACACAAACATTTTCCCGTAGAGCGATTCAAACCCGTGTCCCTCGGTTTTATAGCCAGGGTCTCTGACCACTAGACCAACGGGCCCGTCAAATGATGGCATAGTGTAATCGAAACCTCTAAACTAGCTTGTGTCGTCTCGCCCTGGATGGCGCTCAAAAGACTGGAGTTTTTAACATGCATAAACCAAATTACTTCAATCGAATGAGATGATGATGACTAACTATTCCTTCTGTTAATTCCAGTGGCTTCAGCGGCAGTCAGGCCAGTAGTCAAGCGGCCTCGTTCGGCGGGTCCTCAGTTTCGGGAGCCGCCTCGTCCTCCTCCGCTATAGCCGGCGGGTTCGGCGGCAATGGCGGGTTTGGCGGCAATGGCGGGTTCGGCAACGGCAATGGCAACTTCGGCAGCGGCAGCCAGAGCGCCTCCGCTCCGCTCCGCTTTCGGGTTCAACTCGCTGAACGGATTCCCGCAGTCTGATGTGAGTGTTTTATTGATAAAGTAGTTATGTATATGTATGTATGCTAAATTAGTTACGGATTTATTATTGATCTAATGGCAGTCAGTTTCCTGAATGCGAAACTTTGGCATTTCGATACCGTCGGTTTTAAAGAAAAAATTGAATTTTAGACCTTCCTTCTTTCCCTGCAATTTATTGATTTATGCTTCGAGCTCCACGGTGCATTTTGTACACAGTTATAATGTTGGAGAATAATGAAAAATATGTTAAATATTTATCACATCATATTCACAACTATTGATTCTATTCTTGTCTTGAGTAACAACCAAGTGTAACTTTTGGGTGATCTGTTTATGCTTGCTTATAATTAACTTTATATTATACTATACAAGAAGTCACTGTCATGAAGCATTGCAGTGCATATTTTGTACTACTTTTTGTAACACGTATGATGCGATATTTTGCTGTTTTTACAATACCTTTGTATGATACAATACGCTAAAATTGACGGACGATGGTATTAAATTACAGTTGTCTCGACGAAAATGCGGGTCGATTGGCCCATAGTCATATCACAATATACCAACGTACCTATTCTTTTCTCTATGAATACTTGTGCCATTTTGGACGTAACATTATATTTTATTTGGTTAAGAAAATTAAAGTTGTAATGTAAAAATAAGTTAAATATTGAAGCTATCATCACTGAACCAAATATTAACACTAACAGGGGTTAAATCACACAACAACACAATGATTCGATATTAATAATTTTGAGCCTTTGTTTTCTAAGTTCTTTACCAATTTATTGTAACGAGTTTTTAAAACATCATGCCAAACAATAACTGCCATTATTTAAATATTTACTTCCTGCCCGGCATGGATCACTTTAATGGCATAGTGTTTTACTCCTAGGAAGCAGCAATTTTTGACTAACGACTTAAGAGGGGGTGTAAAAAATATCGCGTATTTTCAAACACATTTTAAACCTTGAAAATGAACTTCAAATGACCCGAAAAAAAAATCGTAGATATTCAAGCATCGTTCCTAAATAGTTATCACAGAAAATATTGAAAAAATTGCAATTTTCATTGATAAAAAAAATCTTGAAGTTGCGTCTGACTTGATTTTTGGTTACATTTATTTCCGAGACGATGCATTTTGGTGAACCAATATTTTGGCATATAATATCAAATTATATTATCTAAATATTTATCACAGAACATTTTGAAAAAATATCATATTTTACGAGTAATTCAAAGAAAACTAGTTTGGCGCTTACTACGTTCATATTCCGCGCAGTAAGCTATCGTCTGTCGCACCTGGCGCGTGCTCACAGGCATGTTTTGTTTCATCGGTTAGTCGCAACCTCTCCGTTGAGACGAGAAGACTATGATTCAGTACTCTCCCGGCTCGAAAAAATATTTCGTAAAATTATTATAAGGATTGACGTCAATGACGGATCGGCCGAGAGCAGTATATGCAAGAAAGAACGATGCTTTCAAATAATCGCTTGTTGGAAGGCTTAGTAGCAATTTGAAATTTAAAATTTACAATTCCAGCCTAAACTATTAAAACTTATTTTTTATAATCAGTCTTTTACTGTGTACAATAAATGGACGAATAAATTAGGTGTTGCGGCAATATAATGTGTAAATAATTTATTTTGTGTATTACTGTTACTAGATAAGAGATTTACGATTTAGAAGTTTTTGTTTTGCTCCTTTGAAACGTGACAATCTATACATAAAATATTTTAATATTTAAACTGTGCAAAAGGAACTGTATGACATAGTGAGAGTACGAAAGAAAATGTATTGAAAAATAATGTTTATAACGAGGCAAGCTAAATTAAACCCGTTCAAATATGTTTACCTACGTTTTTTAAACTAGTATAATAATTTTGTAGAATTAAGAAATTTAGGAGTACTACCCATTCCATTAAAGTAAGAAATAGTTCTGCCGAGCGGTCGATCCAGCTCGGGTACCGAGCTCCTAACCACACTGTGTTGGTGTAGTAACGGAACTATATACCTATTGTGGCGATGCAGATGGGGCCTTATTTCAAAACACATTAAAATTAACCAGGCCGTAATCATTGTAAATATAGCACATTGTAAATTAATAAATGTTCATTAATTCTTACAAGTTGATGAACAACGATTTAACACGTCTTTTTTTAAACCTACTAGCACTTAAACGGGCCTGGCCGTTCTCTGGAAATGGAAAATACAAATAAATCTTTTTTTATTTTTTTTTATTGCCGTTGGTTTTCAGATACGTCAGTTAAATAATTAAAAATCTAGAATAATAAGAATGACATGGTTCTCATTCTTATTCATGTGCACAGCGACAAGAATTTGATAAATTCACAAATTATTGTCGACGTTATTTAAAAACTCTTATAATGTCCTTTTCTCTTTGAGCAATTCTTTATTTTATTCACTACATGAATACATGTTATTCACTTTCACTGAGAAACTTTTAATTATTCTGTACGTTTAACACAAGCACTAGTAGTAACTAAGTAAATCATTTATTAGTAGATCTGAATTTATGTTAGTATTTTCTTAAGTATTATGTCCATTTTTCTCAATTTTAATGAGGGTATTTGTCTTAATACACACAACAATACTCGAGCGAGAAAGACGAGTCAGTCACAGTTCTATTACGTATCGAAAAACAGTTGCTATCATAGATGCCATTTGCTGCCATGTGTGAGGAATCATGCAGATTTAAAACATGTAAAGTATAATCAAAAATTGGAAGACGTAATTAAAATTTAAGGATTAAATTAAAATTCACAAAGATTTTGTAGTTAAAAAAACATATTATACAATTATTAATTAAATAACTTGCGCGTACCTTTGCGTATTAATAACTACCAGAAAAAAGTACAATACAAGTAACTCAAAGCAATCCCAACTAATATTATAAATGCGAAAGTAACTCTGTCTGTCTGTCTGTCTGTCTGTCTGTCTGTCTGTCTGTCTGTCTGTCTGTTACGCTTTCCCGCTTAAACCTCGCAACCGATTTTGATGAAATTTGGTACAGACAATCTTTAGACCCTGAGACAGAACATAGGCTACTTTTTATTTCGAAAAAAAGAAATCCACGCGGACGGAGTCGCGGGCGGCCGCTAGTAACAAAATAAATCATTATAATACTAACATTTATGTATTACTAGCTTTCCACCGCTTAGTTACGTCATCCTGCTTCCAATACTCTCTTTGACAATTTTTATCTGATTTACTTTGAATACTGTGCGGAATCGCCCGAAACAAATTGAAGTGGCGACCTCTGTCTCATTGCGTTGAAGTCATGGGATGAGAGGGGGCCGAGGAAGCGCGCGGGTGCGATCCGATGGGTGTCGAAATCGATGCGCCCTCTTAATACCTTGTAACCAGAGGTTGTTGACATCTGCAAAGTCACCCACCACCTTAATGATGTTCCACTTTGTGACGGGGAGCGCTTGCGCACATAATATTATAATATTAAGCAAGAAAAAATATCTGTACCAAGACAAAATCTTTAAACTCACTTAATCACGGGCTAATTTTACCCCCCTTGTTATAAACATTATCAGAGCACACAACAACCCCAATAAGCTAATACTTGAAAAAAATTAACAAAAAAAATTGTTTAAGATAATCCATTTGCCGAGGAAGGTTTTAAGCTATAAATAACACTATGCGTGCGGAAACCAAAATCCACGGGGTCGTATTATCGAACGCCTGCTATTGTGTGAATAAATGTCTTCCCATTCCTTCTATAAACAACACACCTTTTCTCCAATTCCAGTTCGGTTTCGACGACGTCAACTTCGACACCAGGCATCGTGGGGTCCCGAACTTCCCGTTCCCGGGCCCGTTTGTCGGGAGAGGCAAGGGCGTCGGCGCGGCCGCCTTCAAGACGAGCAAGGGCGGCCGCGGCAGGAGCCGGGATGAATTCGTCACTCTGGTTGTGTCCAATTAGTTAATCATTAATTAGGCTAATACATCCAGGTTGCTTGGAGTACAATCAGTTGGAGGTCCACTTTGAGCACCCAAGTTTAAGCAAACGCAACTTGAGAATCTGGCTTTGTGCACTTTGAGCACCTATAAATATCATTGGCTCGCCAAAACTATCAAATAGACGTGTTAATAACATCAATCGGTTCTCGTCTCAAAAAGGACCAGGCCGGGAGCTAAAGTTCCGCTGCTTAAAAGTAAGATAGTCAAATTGGACTACCTCGTCACTGGCACTTTCCGGATAACACTTGCATAAGGGCGTGCAAAGTCCAAAGTGTTCCGTCTGATGTGCTGTCGTTTGTAGAACAATGTTACGAGTATGTACTTAATATGTCACAAATCAACAACGCATATCGATAGTTGAGTTAGTGCCTTGAAAGAAGTGCCATCAACACATTTTGACGGTTTGCCGACTACTAACATCAGACTAAATTGCGAATATTGTCTACGAATACTCATAACTGAAAGCAGTACTGTGTATAGTACTGAAGTACAGGACAGAATTCAAGATAATATAATTATTTTAATATCATCTGGTGCAGACTACCAACTTACGATATTGTTCATTATTCTAATAATTTCATTTAATGTGTCACACACATACCACAGCTAATAATAAAAAAATATTTATTATCAGCCTGTGAAATTATAACATTCCAGTATTTTTCAATCTGAATCCATTGTAATCAACTAAATGCATACCAGGTACGAGTATATTAAAAGATATTAACTCTTAGATAGTTGTAAGTAAAGTTAAAAAAAAAAACTTTTTCTATTTCACCTATCAAATTACTAATATTATTTTGGGATGATATTCACCGATTAATGAAAGGTGTTGTATTGTCATACCAATGCTGTTAGGCATATTTAATATCGTACCTAAAATATAGGTAAGTATAGCAATAATAATAGTGGTAGATTATAAACTAGTCATAAGAAAAAATAAGGTTAAAATGACAAAATTATCATTCGTTTAATGACGGTTGTTATAGTTTCAGATATGACCATAACAGCATGGCCAATTGAATAATAGACTTTATTTGTAATACGTTTATCTGGATTTGTTTAGAGGTTGCGTATAATGTTTGAGGCGAGGGTGCGTATAATGTTTAAAATACCAAGATTTCTGTGTCAACGTCCTCAATAATAATAAATAACATACCTATGTATGTAAGTCTATAAAACAGAATAATGTCCTCTTCTCGTTCCCAAATATTTGGATAGCAGGTACGCGTATATTATGCGTATTGACATAATCTCAATAAGTGTTCAGCAATCGACCTTTTCGCATAAGTACGAGATATTAACGTAATAACTTTACGGCAATGGCCAGTAAAACCACCAAAACTAAATCAAATACAGATTAACTTTGTCACAAACCTTGAATATACTGAGCATTTTACGTAATGACATGAATTTTGTATGAGGAAACGAAAGTTGCACATTGCAATATGTATACTTATGGTAAACGAAAAAACCCGGCGTGTAAATTACTCGGAGTTACATCATACGAGTAATACCTGCACTGAAATGTATTATATTTCATTGTAAAAGGAGCATTAAGATGGATTTAATTAATTTTGGTATTGGAACGCGAGCTCGAGATTTACCAAATGCCTTTATGAAATGTTCTTTTTTAGGCAATGTGAGAGTTTATTATTATGACAAAATATTTTACTGTAAATTGGCAGGATATGAGTATTGTAAATCTTTGTATAAAATAATAATAGGTGATTTTTGCGAACAACATTGCGAACGTGAAAGTAACCTGCTTAAAGAGATTATAGACAGAGTCTTCTACAGGTATTGTTACAATTTAACCTGTTTCGACTTTAACATATAACATGCAATGTTATATGTTATATTATTTCCAGTAATCAAACAAATAAGTCATAAATGTCATTGCTCAATATTGCAACTTAATAAACGATCGAATTAAACTATAGTTGGCATATTGTACAATTTAAACAACGAAAATTGTTAAGTTATTAAAATACTTGACTGACGTTTTATTTATTAATTAGTAAATAAGCCTATTTATTAATAAAATGTTGAGTACAATGTGTCTCATTTATCTTTTGTCTAATCTAAATTATTCTTATTTACAAGAAGATAATAACCAAAAACTAAGTTGTCAATTAGTAATAAGGGTACAACTTTTTTATGCTTTTCTTATTGGATTGAGATGAGATGTTATTGCAGTTTTTTTTTCATTAAGTTTAAACATTAATGCCGGGGTCTGTGCTTCTCTAAGGAGCGATATTTAATTCACAAATGACTCGTTCAACATGAACATAATGTGTTACTATTCTGTGTCCAAAAACGAACAACTCTCTACCTCCAAACAAGACATGAAGCTTGCCTTTCATGCCTATAAACGTTCATAAAGAACCTTTCTCAAACAATAAAAAAAGAATGGATTACTGATATTACTGTTAATGTTTGCCTGCCCTGTTCCCAGTCTATATGGGGTCGGCGCAATATGTTATCATCCGTCAGTTCAACCTTTTCATTACCATTACATTGTACTTGTTTTTTACAATCCCCAAAAAAATTTTCCTCTGGCGGGATTTGAGTCCGTTGCCCCTCAAGTCTAGCCAAAATCTGATAGCGATTGCTTTTAATCCCAAAACAAACAAATAACACACATTAACGCCTGCTAAGAACTACATATGTTACTCTTTTAACGATACGTGAATTTACCGATGCAAGAATATCAGGCATTGTCCTTACTTATCCAAGCGTGTAAGAAAATGATATTTTTAATGCTAAACGTAGGGCTTTACAAAACACATTGCTTAATGCAATCTTATCCCTATTTTATATTACCCTTATTTCAATGGATTTAAAATAGTTTCAGGACTCCTTGTTTGAAAAGAAATACTTAAATAATCAAGTTATCTTTAGGCTATTCAATTTATTTATATAAATAAGACAATTTTATCATAAGTACAAAGATAATAGAAAAATAATATACTGATGTTGATGATGTTATTTCAAATTAATATTCAAAATCGGTCAAATTAATAAAAATTGCATGACGCAGAGAGATGCAGAGCCCAACAACTCCAATACCTACTTTCAGAGAACACACACAATGTTTATTTCGGTAGCCAGACGAGCAATATTCTCAAAATAAATGTTAAACTTTAAACGTTAAGTGTAATTACCACAAAACAAAGAATACATCCCATGACATGGTCGGACACCGATGGAACCGGTCTGGTCGCGAGCGGTTAAAAATATCCTCTTCCAAGTAAGTGTGGTCTTTTCGCATACATTTTACGATAATGACACTTTATAACTATTAAAACTAGCTCATAATTAAGATTATAAGAGGTATCAGAAATAATTAATAGGGCTGTTGACGCCGAATTATAGCAACGCGTCACCTATCTCCCGCTGTTTTTTTAAATGTTTTGACTATGTCTAACAAATATTTTTTCGTTAGAATAAATAGAAAAATAATTTAGTTATCGGCTCAGTGCTATAAAGACAACTAGTGGCCACACGCGAATCCTTCCACGTGGATTACGGTTTCGGCACACATAGTATGCTAGATATAAGCCATCCTCGATGAATAGACTACCAAAACAAAAAAAACGTACCAATACTTTCTGAGATAAGCGTGTTCAAACAAACAAAAAACCAATGAAACTCTTTAGCTTTATTACATTAGTAAGTGTTAGTATAGATTCTGTCAGCCCTTATCGTGTAAATATTTCTTTAAGATTTTTTAAAAACAAATCTCAAAGATGATATACTGGACTAATATGTGAATCAGATATCAAAAAGAAATACAGTTGAACTCTTATTGATTTTAACTAAGTATTTTTATTTACTCATAAAAAAAATGTTGACCCAAACGACTGCTAATATTTGAACTGGCACTGATGTGAAAAATCATTTGCGCTCAAGTTCATTTTGTGCAAATATTACAGAAATACTATCAGGGGTCAATGTATGAGAGGTCAATGTATTACAAATACAAATACTTAGATACCAATTTCTCATGATTTTTTTATAATTATTCAGTCTTTCGCCATTTTATACTAACACAAAATTTATAAAAATAACACACAATTGAATTTTAGAAGCGAAATTCGGCCTATCGACTTCATCCTGAACCATAAGCCATTTTCAGGCACGTGATCTGAGCATATAATTTATCTCTAATGATTAGTTTTCTCTTGACACTGTCACATGGATTTAGTGTGCCCTAATTTGAGCGAGTATTTCTACCAAGAATAAGAGAGGTAGAGCTTTGTGGAAATTCCACTCGAATGAGCCGCTCGTCTGGGGAAGTACCTCCACCTTACAGAAGACCGCAGGGAAGTAGCACTTCGTAACTGTTGTGCTATGTTTCTGCTGGTGAGTAAGGTTGCCAGAGCTCAGTTGGGGAGGGTATGGGGTTAAGGCCGGCAACACATCAAAGATACCTCTGGTGTCGCGGATGTCCATGGGCGGAGGTGATTGCTTACCATCAGGCGACCCGCTAGCTCGTTTGCCGCCTTTGACATAAAAAAAAACCAGTGCGGTTAAAATCGATACATGTTCGCACACAATAGTACTTAGTTGGTGCCCATTCCGTTGTCAAGCTCGTTGATCTAACAATGACGGTCCAGGATGCGCGCCGCCACACGTAACACGTATCATCAGATTACAAATGACCATTAAGTTGGATCATCGCCAGACAATAAGTATTCAAAACGTCAAACTTTGAACGGGCCGTTTGCATGCGGTCATCATCATCATAAAATAAGGGTGCGTTTCCACGTAAGCTGAGCTGCGCGGAAAATTGAACAATCACATTGCTCAGAATACACATCTCATCTCCGCTCCGATTCCGATTGGTCGATTTTTACACCTCTTTGCTCAGCTCCGCGCAGCTCAGCTTATGTGGAATCGCACCCTAAGCTATTCAAGTTGTACCGTGTTATTAACCCATCACTAACATCATTGATACGGTGTTTTTTGCAATGATTAAATAGTTTTCACAACTTCATTTATCTGCTCTGGGAAGGGTTTAACTTCACTGTTATGACCTAAACACTTTGATCCATCTGTTTAGTTCACCTTATATTATACGACCATCATTATCTTAGCCATTAACAGGTATAGTAATAAACTCATCTTAAATGAATTAGGAAAACCATTTTATTTAAATCTGACTTGTCTCTAAACCAAAAATAACAATATAATAATATTGTTACATAGATGATGAGAGAAATATAATATACTATTTCTCGCTCTTTGAAGATGTAATAATTGAACATAGATATGTACACATATTATTTCCGCAGTTGTCGCTAACCTCTCTATTTAACTGGAAACTGTAAATCTAGTTAAGGAAACCAGCATAAACAAGTAAAACTACAATACCGAGACCTTTGCCTTCTTAAGCAGAGCCATTATTATGTATTTGGAATAATCTTATGTCGTCTGATTAGACCAGCCTTGATAAACTTGAACTTTACGTATTTTAATGTTTTATAATGATTTATACGTAGGAGTATACGGTTCAGGTTTGCGATAAAATAATTTAATCTACCTACTATAACTTATTGATTAAATTATTTTACATCAAATAATGTAACAAAGTAGCTTCCTGCTATTTCATTTTATTACAGATCCCAACAGATAAAAAGTAGTTGTAAATTAATTTGTTTAATTTACCACTTTATTAGATACGTTTTATCAGATCTTATGACGAGGAGCTATAATTATTGTTTGTTATGATTCTTGTTTATGTCTTGTTAATGTTTGATTATTAATTTAGCTATTTTACAACCTTCAACAGAAAAAGTTATTCTTTAAAATCTTTATAAATGCATTTTATGGACTTCTTATTCTAGGTAAGTACACTCACGAATTTTTCGCAAGATTCGGATACAAATACAAACATAAAAGATGAAACGTCTTTAAAGTGTAAGTAGGTAATTTAACTAACTGAAAAAGCTTATTTAAAAGATGGAACCAGTACGACATTCTTTTAAACTAAATATTATGCCAAAACTCACAAAATTAATTTTAATTCCGAAAATTATAATTACTGATTAAAATTTAATATGCTTTGAAAAATGCCGTCGTCCTTTGATGTTATGAATATATTCATCCCATCGCTAAAGAGTTCAGAACGTGTATTGACATCGCATTTGCAAATAAAATTCAGGGTGAACTGGATAAGATTGATGTTTGTTTAATATTCATATAAGTCTATAAAAAAGATTCCGACTCGACATTCTAGTTTGGACGTCCACCGTGTTCTTTCGTGTCTAGTAAAAGATGATGAAACAGCAAATTTTAGTAGTGTTAAGTGTGGTGGTGTGCAGCTGTTATGCTTGGAAGATATTCCCATTGCCAGATCAACCTACATCAGCGTTAAGTAAATCTTCTACACCGACGTATACGCCAGCTTACACGCCATCTTTTGTGCCATCACCGATCGCTAAGACGCCGGTACAGCAACCAAATGTGATATCGAGATCTGGCGGCGCAGGAACACCGTTCAGCAGTTTTAAATCTTCTTTTTCATCGAGCAAGAGCGCGACTAAGCCAGCTAGGGATTTATTACCGCCCAAGGTGAGATTAAAGTTTATTTTCCTATGTGTAAACCATTTTGAAAATACATGATAAAGGAGTGCAGTGCGTGAATCAAAAGCGATGTAACTAGATGATCTTAGATATAAACTTGAATATTTTCGATTGAATGATTCGGAGGATACAATGGTATAGAAATATTACTATTCTGTTTCTATTTTAATCAATGCAATTAAAACTGATCTTAGTGAGATAGAAAGACAACGATCTCTGAGTACATTTCTAACTGCAACAGACTCATTATGACAGTTATAATTGACTTGCAATATGCAAATAACTCTTTGTGAAAACCAGCCGCTCATTACGTGCATTAATCGTATATGCATACTATTTAATAGTCTTGAGTACCTCATTGGTTTATCCCTGAATGGTTGTTTATAGTCCATTTCAGCTAAGATGTCCTGTGTGACAGATATACTTAAAAAAAAAAGATTTCAAGGCAATAACCTCCATCAGCTGGTTTTATAATTTTCCATAGATTCTTAATGCTTTAAAATAGTGTCGCTTTTCCTTTGAACCGTCAACCGTCACCAGGATCATCTGAGGTGAAACGATTAGAGCCAAAATTCATATTTAATCAGGGTTCTTCATTAGCCTGTGCCTGTGTCAAATGAAATTGCTGACAACACCAAAATTAAAATATAATTATTGATTGGCGAATTATTATTGTAATGGGGAAATGGACAAATATTCATTTGTTTCGTGTATAACACCTACAGTGCAAGATATTGCGAATTATTTTTTTTTACACTATTTTAAATTCATTAGAATAGCAACTATCATAGTAAATGTTTTCCGACTATAAAGTTAGTACCGGGGCTGTTAATTAAGATGACAGAAGCAAGGTTAACTAGTCTTCTTCATTTCCATAAGTCTAGATGTTTGATAAGGTCCGCATATCTAGTACAGAATCCAGACTCAAGTAAACTGTCCTTGATCTTTACTTTCACGCAATAGTTTGTAAATCTTCGAACTGTGAAGAAATATGCAAGCGTTCTTCAGGTGTAGTAATGTTTTGTCTTTTTCTTATTATTTGCATATTCAAGACGACTCTCTTTGGTGACCTTAAAGCGTTTTGGTTTTATGTAAGTTCTAAGTGCAAAGTACTCTTAAAATTAACAATACAAAAACCTGTAAAAAAAGTATGCAGTGATAATCACTGGCCATCAGGTGATTCTCTTGATATTTTGCCTCCATTTTACATCTAAAAAAATCTAATTGTAACTTTTAGTGTCAAATGCGGTGGTAATCCACAATGGTACTCTCTCTAACAAAGACAGTTGGCTTTTATCAAGTCCTTCAACGATACCAATATCTAACTTATTACATAACAACGCAAAGTAATTACTTCGAAAAAATTGTATACTAATTAATACATAATCTTTTTTGTTCAATTATATTGGTTTTTCTCGTTTGGTCAGTCAACTTCTGTTCGGTAATGTAAAAAATCAGATGAGTAACGTATAACCCACTGCGGAAATAAAACTAGATTTAACAACAAAGAATTCATTTCCACGATGATCCAATACGTACAGTCAACTTAATATAATGTAACGTCATCTTATCAAACAAAAAGGTGCCACAACAAGAAGGGAAATAATAAAAACAGCTGTAAGAGTAATCAGAAATATAGGAACTAATAATGCTCAATCAAGATTTGTTATAAAAGTTAAGTGTTCTTAGTTATTCTTCTTTATTAAATGTGGCGTTTTGGAATCCTAGCATTGGAGACCCAATTATTTCTCTGAATTTATTAAACTCTAGCGTAGCAATTACAATTATTCCGCCTCTAGCAGTCATTTTCAAGTCTTTGGTTTGAAGGGAGACATGAACTACCACAATTTTCATTATATGTCAAACGATAAGTTCTATTCATTCAAACCTAAATAATATTTTCGTGTTCCCTGTAACTGCAAATGCAGAATATATAGACAATATAAATATGACTTGACAGCATAACAATGAGACTAAACGTGCTTCAAATACCTAACGATCCTAGAGACGATGACACAGAATTGAGTCAACAGCCGCAAAACAGGATCACAAAAACAAAAGAATCAAACAAATGGAATTGATTAATATTCGCGTCATAGTCCAGGAATTTTAGATTTTATCTGCGGAATAATTCCTAGTGAGCTGAATTTTTGTATACACCTTTATTATGATATTGTAATGATGATGTGAAAAATCGACATTGATATCGTGCCGGCTAAAAAAGTTATAGGGGTCCAAACGTCACGAAAATCAGTTTTTCGCAAATATCTCGCGTCCTATTGCTCAGAGGTCAATAATGGTTTCATAAAAGTTGTTCGTCGTAAAATCGTCTACAAAAAAGGTCTCTTGCATTTTTCTGTAGAATTGACCGTTTTTGAAATAGAGACTTGAATGCACTCACATATGGTATTGTATACCGTACGGCGCATACCAAGGCATAAACCCTATTGTTTGTTTTTTTCCCTTTTTTGTTTGTGTGTTTTTTGTTAGTATGATGTTCTACATATAGAAATATAAAGGACTTGAAATACTAGTACAATCAGGTAAATAGGAATATCAACTATAAAAAACTAAGTGGCAATTTTTTTTGTCACAGTATAACTCAAGAACGGGCTCACCGATCCAAACCAAATTTTCAGGGTTTGTACAGACTATTTAGTATATGTTTTATGTGAAGTTTGAACAAAATCGGTCGCTTCGTTTTATACTTAGCGAAGCACGTACCGGGCCGCTAGTAATGATATAGATATGCAATGTGAATTTTAGCAATTTTGATCCACGATCTGCGAAAAAAATCCTAGTGGGCTGAATTTTTGTATACGCCTTTATAATGATATTGTGATGAAAACGTGAAAAATCGACATTGATATCGTGCCGGCTAAAAAAGTTATAGGGGTCCAAACGTCACTAGACATAGCATATCTATATCATTACTAGCGGCCCGGTACGTGCTTCGCTACGTATAAAGTGAAGCGACCGATTTTGTGCAAACTTCACATAACACATCTACTAAATAGTCTGTACAAACCCTGAAAATTTGGTTTGGATCGGTGAGCCCGTTCTTGAGTTATAAAGTGACAAAAAAAATTGCCACTTAGTTTTTTATAGTTTATATGCCTATTTTCCTGACTGTACTAGTATTTCAAGTCCTTTATATTTCTATATGTAGAACATCATACTAACAAAAAACACACAAACAAAAAAGGGAAAAAAACAAGCAATAGGGTTTATGCCTTGGTATGCGCCGTACGGTATACAATACCGTATGTGAGTGCATTCTAGTCTCTATTTCAAAAACGGTCAATTCTACAGAAAAATGCAAGAGACCTTTTTCGTAGACAATTTTACGACAAACAACTTTTATGAAACCATTATTGACCTCTGAGCAATAGATCGCGAGATATTTGCGAAAAACTGATTTTCGTGACGTTTGGACCCCTATAACTTTTTTAGCCGGCACGATATCAATGTCGATTTTTCACATCATCATTACAATATCATAATAAAGGTGTATACAAAAATTCAGCTCACTAGGAATTATTCCGCAGATCGAGGTTCAAAATTGCTAATATTACTGGACTATCACCTAGTTTCAAGATATTATAATGTGCTGACTACAGATTATACTTCAAATGTCATAGTCGTCTAGTACGGAGGTGCTGATGAATACAAAACACTAGTAGGAAAATATGTAGTAGGAAGTCCGATTTTTAAACAAATCACTTTTTTACAAAATTTGTTGGAAGGTAGGTATTATGGTATTTAATAGTAAGTTAAATGTATTTCTAATTGTTGTATTTTTTTTAAACCTAGCTAGTCTCTCATTATAAAACAAAATAAATAACATAACCTACAATATCGCACACTGAAATACTGTGTGTGCAGAATTTTTACCTCTGCGTCGGTGAATTCATGCGTAAAATATTTGTTTAGACATGCCTTTCACCATGATAAGGTGTTAAAAATTATACATAGCTGCAGTATACTATGCAGATAAAAGAAATCGGTTAAACATATTTGGTATAACTAAACATTATAATTATTAAGAATTACAAATGTTGTAATGACAATGGATCTTATTAAAAAATGGCCAGCTTTTGTATTTCTTGCCGCTGCACCGTTTCGCTATCTTAAAGCATATAGGAACATCGACCATATTTTACAGAAGGGTCTTCTTCTGTCAACTGTACAAACCTCGGAACTTATTTTAATACCTTCTCCCTCTATACTATAATATAATATTTAATTGATGTTTGTTGCAGGAGGATTTACCGGTTTAGAGTTCCCGCAACCGCCCGTCACGGCAATTAAAGTGCCATCTATCAAACGCTCGAAGTGACTACGCTTCAACCACGCGATCTGCAATTCAGATTAACTGTTTTATCTTTTTATTATTTATACCACTTAATTGGTGTTCAGTAGAGTGATGTTGGTTAGTAGAATAAATTTTTCTTTATAGGTTTGCTGATGTTTTTATTTCGCCCGTCTTTTAGGTACTGGTGAATTCTTGTATCGGAGGCCAAGACAAATTTTGGGTCGCTAACTAATCGGAGTACCATCGGAGTAAGTAAGTAAGTTATATTATGTAACGGCATTTTAGGCTTCTAGGACTATTAAAGTTTAATACCCGTAGTACCTATTAAATATATATGTATATTTAGGTCTACCTTAGTACTGACTTAGTTAATGATTTTCAGGGTTTTGTCGGCCAGCGCAAAACCTCTCAGGCTAATTGACAAATCTAAATAAAACAAAACATTACAATAGCTTTAATTGTTTCTATAAAACAATTAGTTTTAATTGAAAGGCAAGCTATTTGATACCAAGAATAAATGACGCGGTTTTCTCAGCTGACTTTTTTATAGATGCTCACACTACATACAATATTATTGATTTTCCATTATCAAGAATCATATGAGTCTTCGAAATAAGATATTTTTCGCATCAAAGTAGATATAGTACCTACGACTTGTTTACTGAGTGGCCGGGAATTACGTCTATACTGAATTATAATTGAATCGTGGCTTAATGGTAGGTCCTTTATTTTTTAACAACTTTGGACCTTATTACCCAGTTAAAAAGGGTTTCAAAAATTCAACGGTGGTTAACTTTAGACGGTTATACGGAATATTAAATAGATGGGTTTTTGTTAGTACATGAAGTTATTTAAAGATTGTAATAATAAGTTCATCTCTACTCTAGATTATTTGTTACAATGTGGCGATGGATTGTGGTAAGTACTTGGTTCGCAGAAATAATAAAGGACTAAGGAAAAAACAATCGGAAAATACAATCAAGCCAATCACCTTACCACATCTTACATCTGATAGAAAAAAAGTGTAAATATCTACGCTACCGATAATTGAGATGGCATTTCCATTCTCTCCATTAAATGTGTGGAATTTCATAATTAAATTATGCAATGACGAATTGTAGAGGTAATTAAATCCTCATTGTTTGACTGCTAAAATAATTTGAGAATTATGCACAATATTTCATTCAATGAATTAAAGGGTAGGTAGACGGTAAAAGTAAACATAATTGCATTCAACTTAATAAGTGAAAGTTTATACAAGTCAACCAAAAAATATATCTCGCTAATCTTCTTTGTAATGTTACTAGCCATATTTATAACGTAGAAAGTAAAGTAGCAAATTGCCTCTGGACACGATTCTACCAACATTCGAGTACATAGCGATCTTTATCTTGACAAAAAACCACGTGCATTATAATTTCAAATAATATTATTTGTTATTATTACATTTTCCTTCCTTTGTCATGTAAAAAACTGTATAAAACCTGCCAAAATTAAGATATGCTTCGACAGGCGTGGTAATTGGTACCTTCTCGTAATAGTGAACGACAAACATGTCACATTGGAAAAATGAGTGAATGAGTGCCAATAAAATTAATTTTATCAGGACAAATCTACTCGTATTTAAAACGCTGGTACATTTGAGTGGTGCTACTTTGAAGAATTTATTTTTAAGGTAATTTTTGCAAGTAGTCCCAACTCATATTCCTGTTTGATGGACCACTACATGAGCAGGAACAGTCATAACATAAAATACAACATCGGAGCCATGACCTACGCTGATCTACATAATATCAAAGTCAGTTTAGGGTTGGACAGCATAGCCTTCTGGAATAAGAAAACTTTGTCTTGTATTTGCTAGTAGACAGTGTCACTACAAATTGCGACCATATTTATTAGTGAAGTACAAGCCTCGAGTGCATAGGCCATCTGTGGCATAGGATAGCATTTTGTATGGCCGCCCTAGAACTCGCGAGTCTTTTTCAGAGCTCGTGTTTTTCTGGAGCCTCTAGCCCTTTCAGAATACACAATTAACACAATAGAAGAAGGCCATATTGAAAACCATGGTTAGGTATTTGTTCAACAACAACCTTAAAGTATGGTAGCCCTACAAACAAAGGCTTCTAGCCGCTCGTATGAATAATCATCTGCTTATTAAATTACCTGTAATTACCTAAGCCATTGATAACTACGTTGTACGTTACATGATGATTCTCGTTCAATACCGAGATGGGCTGAAGGAATCCCCAGCTAGTGGCCAGGTCATTGTGATATAATTAGAGGTATATTGTATACAATGAAGTACTGAAGTGTATACTTCCAGTACTAACCCGTTTGTAAACTTGATCTGAACGTTTCCACGATATGACACATTGTATTTTTCAATGTGTCATGTCGTGGAAATAGTGAGGAGAGAAAAATACAGTTCGACTATGTGTTTTGTGTTATTAACTACTTTATTTAATTAATGAATTGAAAAAAAAAATTGTATACTTTTATGTACGTTTAAAGTCATAAACTTAGACCTAATATTTCTGCTGTCCCAGAGTATCAGTGGCTCGTACATGTTTAAGTTTCTTATCCGAGTTTGGAAGATTTGTACAAGAATTTGTATTATCTGTTAAGTAACATCCATCCACGTCCAATATAGTATAAGCCATTGATCACTAATCACTTATCGAAAATCATCAAAAAATCAAAATATTTATAGACATTGTCTTATTTATAGCTCTTCTATTGAAGACAACATTTAAATATTCAGTAGGGAATACAAACCAACGAATTATGGTATTTATTCCTAATGACCCGAATCAGCAAATCAATCACTTAACAATAATCTTTTATACTTAAATATCACCCATCTAATTAACCTAATGAATGAATTCATTAATATTTTGTAGCAAAAAGACAAACTAGAATGTCGTATATAAGAACATGGAGGCTTATTGAAAAACAGTTAAATTGCATCCTTGAAGGAGAGCGTATGTAAAATGAAGAGCTTGTTAGTGTTGTTTTGTACATTGTACCTTGTACATTTGAGTTTTGAGAAGGAACAAGTGATATACAGGGCTGATGGTGGAGGTGTGTTTGAGCTGATCACTGGTATGAAGCCGAAGGAAGGTTCCCTGGCCTTGACGAAGGTAGACACGAGCAACCCTGAATCCCTTCCCGACGGAATATACTTCATACCTGACGGACCGATTGAAGAGGATGCCGTGAAATTAGATGTATCGGTGAGTGGATAATGTTTTGACTCAAACTTTTAAGGCGACCTTAGGTTATTGCAATATTCTCCAGTTTTTCTGTTAATTTATTTTAAACATGAGTTTGACAATTCATAACATTTTGAAAAATTGCACCATATTTTAAAATCTTTCCCTACATTTCCCTTTCCCTACTCAAACCTTTATCCTTTTTCTGTTATATTGTTTTAATGAGCATCAGTAGTATTTCTTTGTATCTTAAGTAGTAGGTCGCCTTAAATCGTTACTATGTAACAAAAAAAGTCTCATTGTTCCAGATTCCTGAACTCTTAGCTTCAGCTGGAAAAAAGCCTGTTTGATGGAAACTGGATCACTCTCGAAAAACAAAATCATAGACTTCAACTCTCCTACCTTATGAATAAAATACCTCTTCTGTTAATAAATAAATTATAAACGATTTATGTGTTTCGATGTGATACGATTCTAAAAGGTCAATTTTATTTTTTACTTCGAGTGATTAAAAATATGTGCATAGTTAATAAAGTAGTTTTACCTAGGAAGTTTCATCTGCTTACATCATGAATTAATACCTGTTAATAATGAATCAGAATATACTTTGCTACGGTTGTTACAAGTCGGTATCTACATATTAATGTACCTATACAAGTAATACTTACATACCTACTTCTAATTTTAAGTTGAATGTATTATTTTTAAGCCAACTCGAATGTTCAATAATGACATAACTGTTCAGTACGGTCTTACTCACCAACAGAGAGTTCACACAGTAACTATGTAATGTGCCTAAGCCATGTTCTTCTATACCGTGGAGGTCCACATCTATAGCAACAAAAAGTTCAAAATAACTTCACGTATTTTATGTCAATAGAATTGGTTTCAAATTTTAAAAGAATAAAGTTTATTTGTTTTTGCATTGCACAACATCTGTGAAAAGGAAAATGATGATTCTGTTACAAAGAATAATTACGCATCCGCATTCGTGACCTGATCTTACCTCAACACTAAGCTTAGCTCATAACTAAAGACTACACTATAACATTAAGATAACAAATTAAATAATTATAACCATCAGGTAAATAACCAATATGTATTCGAGCACAACAACAAATATGGTAAATAAGCTGTGCTGATTCACAAAGTCTATGATGTTGATTGATATAATAAAAACGTAATTACAACACCTGCACTACAGGAATCTTTCAACGGGGTCTTAACTTTGTACTGTCAGTCCTTTTTCAAAAGGGGAAAGTTATTTTAAGGCTAAGATTTTGTCAGACCAATGAATAAATAAACAAATTCATCGGCTAATGCCTTGCCCCAAACTATCTCTAATCTTGTACTATAGATGCTAGGGAACTCGCGACCCACAGTTTTGTTGCCAGGGTCTTGGACCACAAGACCAACGGGCCGTTATGTCATACCCGGCCTTATCATTATAATCAACGCATTAACAAAACTAACCTTACTTAAACATCACAATTCACAACGCATTAAATACACTCCTTTCCTATACTTATATACTCGTAAATACACGTTCATAAATAAGATGTGTCTAAATATACATTTTGAATCACACCCAATATTTTTTACACCGCTTACAAGAACAAAAACTAAGCATTAATCAGGTTTGCTAATTAATTTCGAATCGCTGGTCTCAGGATATCGTGCGTGATTGGAACAAAAGGTATTATAAAACGGTGTCCATCATTTTACGAATCGTGATGTTATTGAGAACGGTTCGTATAAATATGGCGCTTATTTCCTTACACAGTTTACACCTGGCACGATGTTTCTTGCTTTTGGTCTTAAGTTTGCGTTCGTTATTCTTCTAAGTATTTCTGTGGGGGAGGGAGTGACCCCTGAAGACCATGTGGTCTTGGTGAAACCAGTGTTGGCGCCGTACAAGTCGGCTCGAGCGAGGGTCGCGGAGACGGCTAAGGATTTTCCTGTTCTGATGCTGCTGGCTACTGAGGAGAATGGTGGAAAAGTTGATGAATCACCGAAGGTCCAGGGAGACCCGTCCCCCATTTATGTGCAAGTAAGTAATACAATTTCATATTTAATTGGGTTAATTAGTAGAAATGAGTCATGAGAAATTATCCCAGTTAGAGCACAAATTTTGTAGTTCAATGGCATGTCGTGAAAAAAGGAGATTATCAGAAAAAAGATTT